>CM060955.1:146340521-147088021 GCA_030765055.1 Mantis religiosa | reverse complement strand
TCTTAATGTAAATAAGGATTACATAAGAAAATACTACAAACTTAAAGCATTTTGAAACTTATATCTGAAGGTTACCAGAAAAAATCTAACCAAAGGACAAACCGACACCTATGTAGAATGTTGTGATATTCTAAAAGTCATATTGTCAACACTGATGCCACGCAAGACAAATGAACATCACAACCCAATGAATATGACCATGAGAAAGATGAAACTGTACCATACATTTGAAAGATAAACTGAAAAATTCAATGCCACGGCCGAAATTTGAGCCACGGATTTTCTGGTCTCCGTCCGGCTGTTCTTATACATTGAGCTACCATAGCAACATGCCGTCATGACATTAAATTCTCAACTGACTCGTATGTTTCCCGGTAGACCACTAGGGGTTCTCATATGCAATGTGATACGCACCTTTTAGGCGACTTACTATGCTGTAAGTACTTAACTCTCAGGCTTCATAGTTACTACTTTTGGGTTAATTGATGAAAATTTAATCGTTCGTCCACACTAGCCTTGTGTGAGCTAATACCATATATTTATACACAATTTATAATATACCTGTAAATATTCAGAACTGTCTAAAAGTATTATATTTAAAAGGATTTTTTTCGTAGGTTTCACGCCTACTCACAAAATAAAACGTTTCCTTTATTCCTTGTAACGTAAATAACTATTGTTTGATTTCCTTTGTAATTATATTGGAAGGGGATGCAAATAATGTACGAAAAGAAGAGCATGCCAGCAATGTAAATCAGTGAGTTTATAGTGTCACCAAGTATTGTTTTGCTGATGGCTGCCCGTGCATACGCGAATGCCGAGAGAGAGAAGCGGGGAAAGAAAGAGACAGAAAGTGCCCCAAGCCATGCGCACGCTAGCGCTGAACGCTTGCCAAGAGCGAAAGAGACGGAGAGTCTAGAATTTATCGCTGCACCACGAAAGGCCTTGAAGCGTCGACAAGTTTCTAGAAACAATGAGTGGAGGTATGAAAAAGCCGCGGCTAACCGGCCTCTCATCCCTTCACTGCCAAACTCCGTCTGTCCTGGCCATACCGGGGCTGGAGTTGACTTGTCGGCTGACCACCACCAGTTGCGTCCGTCCCGTGTGACCAGAACACGACCAGAACCTAAAAGTTCCTCCATTTACCACCCGACTTCTCGCTTCTGGCCCCGCCACACTGGATGGACCCTGCAAGCAGGCCGCTCCTAGCGTGGCGGCATCGGGCACTGGCCTCCTTTCTGGATGCTCATCCCGGAACCAGAAGCACTAGTAGAGGTCAACCTAGATCCACCATCTTACACCGACATAAAAGGTTGAGAACTGACAAAATCTATAAGACCGCAAGGGTAAATCCGCTCAGCGGATAGGTACCGTAGCGCCCTGCCCACCGTCCGGGAGCACCCGGGCGACCTGTACTCGCTCATGGCTCATGGCTCAGTTGCCAGCAGTTGTTAATGGAGTTGTGAATTAAGTGTGCTGCCTTGTGGACGTGTGGCAGACGACCTTGAAGGTCGCGTTTGTAATGTTACGTAATTCTGCTGCTGGCATAGGGCTGTACAAAGTGTCTTTCTACGGAAATATACATCATTTTGAATTTGTGCAAACCAGATTTTTCATTTTACGAACCCACAAGGGCACAATATTTTATAATTAACAACCGAGAATATTATTATTATTATTATTTTTTTTTTGACAGACTATGCGGCTTTGAAGCTCATAAATAATTGTGACTATAAAGAAAAGGCATTAAGGTTTTTAATTTTAGCTACTGTAAATATCTCAAAAAGATACTCGACCTTGGTAATAATGATATTTTCACCACCAAAAGGTAATTATGCCTCAATTCTAGACCTTGGAAGATTGTCTGGGGTAAGGCACTCAGATGTTACAACGACATAGTAGTATCATCCATTATTAGTAATAACTGGAGCTGCAAAAATAAACTTAATAAGAAGCGAATGGGGAGTATTCATTATAAAAATATTTTGGATATCTGTAGGTTAACTTTATAAAGGACCAGGGAAGAAAAGGAAACAAATCATCAAGACGTGTAAAGTCAGCAGCGAAACAGTTAATTATGAAAGTTTAAAATATGTAGGGAAATACAGACTCATTTGAATGCTCATTTATTTGTGAATATTACTTATTTATAACTATATCCCTCCTTATTCTTTGTTCTTTAACTGTAAGTGTTTTTCCTTGAAGTTAGATTTACTGCGCAAGCCTCAAGTCCCTTTCTCACAAGTCTGCTGATTTCAATTATCGTGGAAAGGCTGCTGTTTATTTTCTGTTTCTTTGCTACTCATATTTCTTGTCTGTTTTCTCATTATCCGGCTGCGCACCTCAGTTCGAAGAAGGAAAACAAAAAGCGATCCCGACAGGGAGTCATTAAGGCAATGCTTTTGAATTCTACCGTGTACATAAATCAATTTTAACATCCTCACTGTCTTGTTCAGCTCACAAAGCGGTCGCTGCGTTTATTGCCATGTTTCCACCAGCAGTTTGTGGCATGCAGAAACCCCAATACCAGTCATCTATAGAAAACACTAATGGGTAAACAATAAGCTGTCACTTATTTCAGTTAGAACGCTTCGCTTGTTTTCGCAGTCGCATCAAACAGTCGAATGTCCAAAAGATACAATTACGGTCTTTCTTGTTTATCTTTCACGTCCTGAGCTTTATACAATGTTCTTTATGCTCTAACTTCAATATTTTACACTTAGAAAACTATCATATTCTTTTTATATTCATTTTTTACTTTCATTTAGCTTTCTTATTACGGAAAAAAGCTTATATTGCTCTTTTTAATGTCGTTTTGTTTCAGTTGTCCCAAATAGGTTTAAAATAACTTATTTTTTCCTTATATCATAGTTTTACATAGCAAATCTTGATTTTACATTCAATAATTATACTCCTTTTGAGAACTATCAATTTACCTTTACTTTCTACCGCGTTTGTAGCGTGTTTGCTTCTTTTTCAAGAGGTCCCGTGTTAGAATCTCGATCAGGGCGAGTTTTATGGACAAGGTTTCGACGCGGCTTTCCCTTATCCTGCAAAGAGAATGTCTGGTAACTCTAAGCTCTATGGCTCTGGGCTCATTTCAGCAGCATTTCAACCATTTCATCGTCCCATATGACTTAACGTTAGAGGACGTATATTAAAAACAAAGGTTTTGACGGGACTTTCCCTTATCCCGAAAGGAGAATGCCTGGTAACTCTAAGCTCTATGGCTCTGGGCTCATTTCAGCAGCATTTCATCCATTTCATCGTCCCATATGACTTAACGTTAGAGGACTTAAATTAAAAAAAATTAATCTTATACTAGCTATTACTGCTAATATATTAACACACAATTTACAATCGTTGATGCAGACAATCCTGTAATGTTATAACAAACAATTTATTTTTCCAAATTTTATTGCATCATTTATTTTTCTAAAATTTGATTCACTTTTGTACCTTATAAAGTATTCTATTTGTCAATTGAAATATCTATATAAATCTATTCCGAGGTATTTTTCGCTTCTATATTGTACATGGCTCCATTTTATGTCATTTTTTCACACACTAATATCAAATATTCTTACTTTACTGGGGGTTCTCTTAGGTAACATAACCTTAAAGTGAGATATTTTATAGATATGAGGTAATTGAACTGGAGGTTTGAAATAAAAATTTAATATTTTTAAAGGGATCCACTACTGACAACACTGTTCTCTAAAGTATTTTATTATTTTGTTTATTTTGTTACGTGAATGTTGAGTGTTTTGAAATTTTGTTTAGTTATAATTTTACTGTTTCTGTTATTTGCTTACAGTAACTAATTACATAGAAATTTTACTAAAAATACACGCTTTGAGGCTCTGTTAATAAAACCGAAAAGTAAAAAAGCATTTTTATAAAAAGGTCTCTGTATGTGTTCGTTGGTGTGTGACCAGTATTAACTAAAAAAAGACCAGTTATTTAAAATCAAACATGGTAATTTGGTTTATAGTTTACAAGTTGCCTTTTTATTTTTTAAAAACGGTTCTAGCAACTTTCATTACAATACCACAATCCAATATACCATATTTTTTATGCAGTGTACGTGTACCTTGCATTTTCTGGGAAAAGCTTCTAAAGTTCTCTTCATTTTGAACATAAATAGTGGAAATCGTAAGATAGAGTGACAGACTCTTAGTAAACTATACATTTCATTAAAACAAAATTACGGAGAAACAACATTTTTGAGTCTAATTAACCATTTCCGAGATATTACTTACTTCTGGTTTGAGTCATTCAATATTAATACTTATCTCAATTGGTAAATCATCCTTTTTCTCTCTAGGTCATGCAAAAGGAACGGAATTTCAAAGTCAACACACAGCTGCCAGATCTTAAAATTTGTATCTAAAGATACGCGAATACTACACATATATTATATATATTATACAGTGCGATCCATATACACCTGAACCATTTCAATAGGCCATAACTTTTGAACCAATAATAGGAAAAACGTGCAACTTTGGGAGAATATAATACACAATTGGGAGATTACATTACACTATTTACATCTGCCATGGCCTGGATTTGAACCACGGATCTCCTGGAAGCCTATATTTCCCCTAGCCTATATACGGCTGGTGTGAGGAAATGATTAATTTTCATCAATTAATTGAAATTTCTGTATGAAGTTTTATTGCAGATTGGGGACAGAGTAGTTATTTGTCTGCATCTCTCTTGTCTTATGAATTTATCAATTTTCTTTTTGTCCAATTATGTTAAGTAAACTATACTCTTTGATATATCCCATCTTGTTTAAGGGGACATGTAAGTTAAATTGTTGATAACAGCATGCTTATGTTGTCTTGGGTTATATCCATCTGATTATATGATATTTTCTGTGTGTGTTTCTTTCCTATATATGCCAAATTGTAGTTTTGTATGTTTTCTAATTAGTTTCACGTCTAAGAAGGAGATTTCATGGTGTTTCTCTTTTTCTATGGACAATGTTATTGTGATTCTGCAAATTAAGTAGTTTTAACACATCATGCACATATCTGTAGCAATGTATGCCTGTATATTATATTACGTGTCTTATGTTAACTTTTGTACATATATATGCTATCAAACTTTATACCTCTGGAATATTCAATGTTCACAGCCTTTTCTGGTTACAAGTGAACCTACTGAACGCAAATCAATCTAATCTAATCTCAGAGAAAATGTTGGTAGTGTCCTCTACCAACACCTATACATGTTTGCAGTCGTCTCACCATATTCTCTGAAGTTTTACGGAGATGATATCGAATTGAGGGAAGGTTATTTCCAGCAAGATGGAGAAACGTGCCATACATCTAATGACACATGGAAATACTAACCAGTTTCTTTGATAAATGGAATAATCTCAAAAGGTCTGTGGCCTCCAAGATCCCCTAACCTAACCTCGCAGGATTTTTTTCTTGTTGTGGTATCTAAAAATAGAGTGTACAAGAACAATCCACGGACAATTTATGTTCTCAAGGAATCCATTCCAACCTGAATAAGTAACATTGGTGCGGATACTCTCCGTAAAACTTCAGAGAATATGGTGAGACGAATGCAAACACGTTTAGATGCTGATAGAGGACAATTATAACATTTTCTCTAAGATTTAAATAGTGTAATGTAAGCTCCCAAATGTGTTTTATATTCTGCCAATGTTACACGTGTGTCCTATTATTGGTTCAAAACTTATGGCCTATTGAAGTGGTTCAGGTTTATATGGATCACACTATATATATTTTGTTTTCGTGTTATTGTGTGCGAAATAGGATTTCATTGACCTATACCAAATGTTGCACACCATCGAACACGGGACCGAATACGAGCCGTACAGTTCGGTCAATAAAATGTAAATGCCTTTCTAATTTCAACCAATCAGAACGACGCTTTGTCACTAATACTTTGATTTTGCATCCGGACTATGCATTTATTTTCTGAGTGCTTTATTTAGAGGTGGAATTTAACATACATAATGATTAAAGCATAAATTATTGTTCATTTCATTAATATGTATTTCACAATATACTAATTCAGTTAAACATACATTATTGAAGGTTGTAAACATGCACGTATAGCAGCTATAACGAAAACAGAGAACACACAGCGTGCAATTTGCATTGTTAATGTCGTTTTCATTTCACTCACTTAACATCTGTACGTATGATAAATTACATTAAACGTCACGCTTGAAAATAGTCCAAAAATCCATTTGAGATTAATTATATAGATTCTTAGGAGTTTTCTGCATTAAAGGCTATTCAGGAGTAATTGAAAGTAGATCATTTTAAAATACGGCTTAAACCACCAGAAGAAAAAGCATGATAAACTATTAAAATAAGTCCTGAAGTTTTCCTGGCGATGAAAATGGTCACTTTATTCTCGGGCAGCAAGCCAAGTGAAAAGACGATTAGATATCGACGTTTCGGGAGTGTGCATCTTTCCCATCATCAGGATATTTATAAAATGTAATAACCTCAAATGAAACACTGGACTGAAACAGGACACTCAAGTACCGCTAGGCGAACAAAGACAGATAAGGAAGGGTTGGTCATTATTCCCAAGAGGGAAGTGGTAGTGCCAAATGGAAAACCAGGAGACAAGTGAATGCTCTAGCTGGAGGCACTCTTGTTTGGAACGTCGATGGACATGTTGGCGTAGGATGGTAAGTTCAACTTAGAGATGTGTGTAAGAAATGCGTGTGTGTGTGAAACCCAGGCAAGCACAGTAAGTGGTGATGAATAAAGAAAAGGGGGGGGAAGACAACGGAGCAGTCTGTTGTGTACCTCTATTGGGATCAAAGAGCCATGCTCTTAGCTAGCTACGAACCCATAACCCGTCCCAATAAAGTCCATAAAGCCAACTCAAAGCTTATACCCCCTTCCAAGCACGAGTACCTCCTCAGGATATTACACAAATATAAACAAAGACAAAACACTATCAAAATTCGCATTACTGAACAAAAGACTGCTTTCAGTGAATTAAATGCCAGGTCAGGAGATGGAGTGAGTATAGAAAATTGTGTCAGAGAAACGTAACATTTATTACATTTTATAAATATGCTGATGAGGGAAGAGATGCACATTCCCGAAATGTCGATACCTAATGGTCTTTTCACCTGGCTTGCTGCCCGAGAAGAAAGTGAGCATGATAAACTATTGATAACAAAACTATGCAAGAAAAGGGATGAAAGCTTACTTAAAACAGACTTAACTAGATTCCCTATACCCCACCTAATGACAAAATTTCAAGCAGTTCTGATGTAAACTCTGGATTTTAGCATTTTTCATAGATGCCTCCCCTTAAGATGAAAACAATTATTACAATTCTGGCCAATATGTTCTTGTGAAAAACCATATTAACACGTTGGGAGTGATTCAGGGATTGCAGGTTATATAGTTATCGCCAAACAATTTGTCACGTAAAAAATTCTTTGGAAGAACTAGTGAATGAACCTACACCAGTAAGGGTTATAAACATTGTCTTGGACATAAACCTCTAACCCTCCATTAAACACTGGAAACACATCATTTTTTTCCTTGTTCCATTTATACCCCGCCTTTAACTGCTATGGTCATATCGGCGGCCGTTCTCCTTTGGAACATACTGAAGGTGTTAACTCGTCATCTTTAGGTTTTTAATCATTATATCACGCACACATTCACACTCTCATTCATACTTCCAGACTCTGGAGAAGATGGGGAATTATCTTGGTCGGAGAAAAATCCCCACCCCCACCGCCGGGAATCGAACCCGGGACCCCTAGCACGGCAGGCAGGTGCTCTACCGACTGAGCTATGGGGCCAGCCAAAAACACATCATTAGTGCCAGGGTGTGAGGGAGATTGGAAGCAACATAAAACAGAAAGTGAATAGCTCCTTACTTTGCTATTTGACAACTCTAGATGCCAATTTGTTTCGCAAGTAAGAAGTCCTTGGCGTAGCAGCCTACAAGTAGGCTAGATCCTACCAACCCGACTACCGGACTCACGCCCAAATATGCAAGGCAGAGGTTGGCGATCATCCTTCCGATTAGGGGGGAGATGTAGTCAGCATCTCTGCATCCGCAGCTGGAAAGCTGGCGTTCTGGAGCAGGGTTCGCTACCTAGCGTAGCTCCTGAATTTCCTCAAATGCAGCTGTTGAGGAAGTGGCGACTTTGCGGATATTAAGGACACCACTACGTCGTGAAGAAAATTGAATTACAGCAACACTAAGTGAAGTACCTTTATAAACTGAACTAGATTACATTGTGAAGTGACAATGAGAACTGCAAGAAATTATTATATGTTATTTTTACTAATCCAAAATAAATATATATATATATATATATATTTTTAATTTCTTGACTATATTTTTATTTCTGTTTCTTTCCTTAATTTTGGCAACTCAAACTCTTGAAATATAAATCTATCAATGCAGCAATACTATACTAGTTTAGAGTTATGTTTGTAGAACTAACATTTACAGTTATGGAAATTATGTTTAAAACTTCTGTTACAGTGAAAATTAATTGAAATTCCAGTTGCTGTCGAGGGAGACGACGGATTAATATCGGAAATGTTCTAAACACGGAGCTCTCTATTTAGATTAATTCAGCTTCATTCCCTTATGAATGTAATCAAGAATCTGTCTGGGTGCTAATAAGATTTGGTACCGTATGTACTTCAATTAAGAACTTCTTCCCGTAACTTGTGAAGAATTTTTTATTAGAGAAAAAGACATTTGCACAGCCTAAAAGAAGAATATTGCATTTAAATGTACTTGGAAATTTTTTATCTTTTATGTTGTAATTTGTTGGAAAAATACTTATCCGTTATTTAAGTGTGTTACAGTTTTCAATATTTGACGGTGCATAATTAAAATAATATCTCTTAGTAGGGTTACTAGCGTCTCATTTCGCAGAAATATGTTCAGGTAGAGGAGAGCTAGTTAAGAATTAGCAACATTCAAGGGAGAGTGGATTATAGATCTCACAGAAATCTTGGTTTGGATTCACTTCATCCCTTCCTCCTAGGGGCAGTAATCACAGTAGAAATCACGTGGGTAGCAGTGTGCACATATCTCCTTACGTTGAATGAGATTAGATACGAAACTCTCGAACCTCTAATGGGATTTACTAGGGTTTTTCAATGAATTAAAATTAATGTACTATAAACAATTAAGAATTAATTTCTTACTTCCGTTGTTTAAAATCAAATAAGACAATATATCGGCTCCCATATCAGGATACTAAATGAACAGTCGAATCTAACATGCTCTACCAACTAATTCTACGAACAATAGGAAAGAGAAAGTAATTAATTTAAAAATTAAGATAAGCTAAACTCATAACATAACATATATTTTTTTGCAATTTTGATAGTTGATGGAATCTACTGGCTTTTGGTAATAGGAACCTCAGTAGATGTAGAGATCGCCACCTACATTGGTAATGTAGCTTATTGAAAGCTAAATTACGGTTCAATATTAGCCTGACGTTTTACTTAAGTCGCACCCTTGTAAAAATATCGTGATGCACGTCTATGGACCGATGTTACCTGTAAGTCGGCACGGGCAGTCAGAGCTGTAAACAGATAAGCCGCGCGCTCACCCACTTTGCCTTCTCGAGCGTTCTGGTACTGTGTAGAAACTTCCAATAGCTATATATGTGAGTTAGTCTGGCGTGAGAGTTAGTGAGCTACGGTTGCGACGAGTGTTCTGTTAGCTAGTTTTTGACGACTTCGGTGTGTCCGCCTCGGTAGCGTAGATGTTAGTACGTCTGCCTCACGTTCAAGAGGTCCCGAGTTCGAAACTTGTTCAGGATATTTATCTGGATAGGGTTCTTTCTGGGCTTTTCCCTTGTCCTCAAAGACGAACGTCGGGTAACTCTAAGCTTTATGGACCATGGGTTCATTTGAGCATCATTTCACCCATTTCATTCACCGTCCGATATGACTTGACGTTAGAGGATCTAACTAAAAAGGAGAGAGAAGAAAAAGGCTTCGGTGACGTGCAGAGGACATAGTTACCTAGGAATTAACAGTTGTAGAATTCTGTTACCATCAAGTGGACGTCTGGAAGAAGAGGCTGCATCGAGTGTATTTCATTACGTCAGTACCTTGCAGAAATAAATGAAGTGAACATGTAAACAAAATGAAGTGCAGTGAACAGGGAACTGGTTCACAACAGAAAATTGAGTTTGTTATTATGGGACAGTCAAAACTCAGTAAAGTGACAGTATAAAGGTCACAAAATTATAAGATAAACAACAGCTATTAGTCGATATCCGAGACACTGCTGTCATTATCAAGTACGCAACATATTAAGGAATAGTTAGTAAAATATGACTAAAAAATTAATGTAGTATATTTCATTCCTTGATTTTGTAACAGTAGTTTTGAGTTATATTTAGAAAGTGTATGAAAAGTTTATCATTTTATAAAAATATATGTAATTTTGTGATTGGCCGTAGTAATAATTGTATGACGTAATGTTGTGACGTGGCATTAAATCGGCCAATCACAAAATTAAGATAGGAGTAAAGATAGTTACGAAAAATCAATAATCTTGGTAGAGATGTTTTGTAATCGTGTGAAGAATAGTGGTGCAGGATCAAGAACTTTTATGTAATAGTTGTAACTGTTTAAATATAACAAAGTAAGAATTTATCGAAATGTTGGAAGTAACATGCAAGTGACTGGGAAAGGAAGTTCAACTAAAATGTAATTCAAATAATACAATTAAATTGTTACAAAATTTGACTTCTCCGAAACTTTATTCCGAACCACACCTGAAACTTAGATATCTCATAATTCTTATTTAATCAAACAAAATCATCAAGAAACAACTCAAAATACAACGAATTAACCCCGTTATATCTGGCTTCTCGACGTGGGTCTTCGAAACAGTCAACGTGCATCCCATCTCAAACATAGAAATCCTGCACTAAATTGCGCCCGAACGTTTGGCTGATTAAGATGGGGAGAAAATAACTACGAATAGAATTCCTGTCCCAATTTTAAGATACGGTTTCTTCCAAAGGTTATTAAAGAAGTTTTATATCTCATCTACACATAATTATTGAGTGGATCAAGTGTGAAAAAGCTAAACACAAATGAGACAGAACTGGAATTAATATTTGTGGAGTTCATTTTGTATAAAGATTCAGAATATTTACAGTTACTTAAGCTAAAGTTATCTAATAGAGAGAAGAAATAAAAAAGTGTCAGATGAGAGTTAAAACAACAACGTTAGAGTGCAGCGTTGTAAAGTATTGGTGGAGCCGAAAACTTAGATGTATCTCTTTGAAAGGTTTGACAAATGAAATCTCTTTCCGCTGCCGTCATCAGCCACCCTGCTGCCACCTCTCTGTTTACAATGTTTTGTTTGTACAGCCCTTCTGTCTGACAGCTCCATGAGTGGTCGAGTTTAACATTCTAGACCAGACGCACAAAGCACTTAACCATAGCTGTTAATATTCAAAGAGGGAAACAGAACTCCTCTCGACAGCAAAATTCATCATCTCTTCACGGTTGCAGTGCAGGTTGCATCGCTAGCGTCTGAAGAGGTACCTCTCATATCTTAAGTTTCTGGAGCGTGTCAAAGAGGACTCTGCAGTGATTTTGTTTCCAACTTTACTTCCAAGCGCCAGATGCGAACATCAAAACTTTTGAAAAACAAGAATAGGCAATTGGTGGACTTTCTAGGGCTCTTTTTGACGAGTAAAACGACTGATTACTATAAGCTCATTAATAAATGCATTACTAACATTAGTAATTAGACAAACTATCACATTCTAACCAAAATTTTGCAAACTAGACTTCACAGAGAATGCATATTTCGAGACATCTTAAATACAAAAAATAAAATATTGCTCTTAAAAGAACTTGCATATGTATATATAGGTGTGTTCGTATAGTACAAATATAAGATCGGTTAAATATCAAACCATATTTAAGTTTTCACAAATGTTCAAGGATGCAACATGAAAGTTTTCAATATAATTGTCACATCCAAAACAACCCATACTAGAAAGATTTCTGGAAAGAAAGTGAGAGCAAGAAACGAGCGTTTGAAATCTTCTCCTTCCACCTTCTGCGACAGAATGATCTGCTTAACCGTAAGTTCAGTGATGGCACTGCGGTTCATTCATACATACAGCAAATCAAAGATGCACACATTCATACGTCTCTGACTACTAGGACTCTCTCGTTGCCTTTTTTCTCTTTTTCTTTAATTTGTTTTCATTTTTAATATATATACAGATATATACATTTGGTTTTCTTATTTATACAGTTTTTTTATTGTCTCCGTTTGTTTAATGTATTTTTCTGTATTTTACACATATACACTATACACAGAAACACCCATTCCAAAGGCGGGACTCGAGATATACACCCTAGCGACCACGGCTACGAGGGCCGGTGCCTTGGTCATTGGTAGAGAGAAAATAATATGTATAGAGGAAGCGAGCATGTACTATAGAGTTGAGCACCATTGCTCTAACGATTTTAAATAAAATATCACATGTTTAAAACATTAACTTGAAAAATAAAGTGCATATCTTGAATTTTCTGGAATTAAATTTGAAGTCTGCTCCACTTGGAAGGAACTTGAGCAGTTTTGTAAAACTGATAAACCACGCCAGAAAGAAAAAGATGCACAAAACAAAAATAAATGCAGATCTCTCTGAAATAAACAATTTATCGCAAATAACTTTATTGTGGCATCAGCCCTTTCTGGTGTTGTGAAATCAAGGGCATTCTATGGAGTTTCACACAGCTATTTCATTTCGAGATATCTAATTATTGATTTGTTTTAGTCTATTCCATTTATACCTTCAATAAAATGTGGAACGAATCTATACCTATTAACCTTAATGTTTTACTGCCTTCTATTTCTTATTAATGGGCTTAATACATTATTTTATCTAAGTTTATTTTTCCACCTAATTCATTTTTACACTGTTATTATTCTTTCTAAACTTACATGCTTCAACGTTAAGTCATATCCTGTGATGAATGAAATTAATGAAATGACGCTTAAATGAGTACAGGGTACATGAAGCTTAGATTTACCAAACATTTAATCTTAAGGACAAGGGAAAACTCCGGTAAAACCCTTATCCAGATAACTCAATCTCGCCGAGATTCGAATTCGCGATTTCTTGAACGAGAGGTAGACACGCTACCATCTACGCTACAGAGATGGTTTTCTTTATTTTAATATAATAGAAAATTGAAGAAATACATACGCCATTGTTGTTATTTTATTTGTGGAAATTTTGAAATTATAGTTCTTACATAACTTCTGTAAAATATATACTGCTCTTTGCAGCTCGTCTTCAGTTTTACTTATAATTATTTGGTCATCCGCAAATAACATCGTCTTAAGAATAAAATTTGGTGCAAGATGAATGCCTCCGTTAATCTTAAACATCCACTCTCTGATCAGATCATCTATATAAATTATGAATAAAATAGGAGACAAACTGCAACCCTGTCTTACACCTTCATTTGTATGTATCCACTTACTATATATTCCATTTCCAATATGTATGCTGATTGTTGTACCTTTATTTATAGATTTTAGAACTTTAATGAGATGATTTGTGTAGCCTCTTCGAGTCATGATTTCCCACAAATTTTTCCTATTTACACTATCAAACGCTTTTTCATAGTCAATAAAAGCTATATGTGTTTCCAGATTAAATTCTATTCTTTGGTTTGTAACCTTTTACTTAAGATTCTTGCATATAACTTATATCCTGTGTTTAAAATACTTATTCCCCTATAATTCTCACATTTGTTTCGAGCACCTTTCTTAAAAATAGATATAATTCGAGCATGTGTCCAGGATCTTGGGATTTGGCATCCATTCCAACAACTATTAATTAAATTCAAAATTCTTTGATGTAGTATCGGTCCAACATATTTCAATATTTTGCATTTATTTCATTTTCTCCTGTGGCCTTCCTATTCTTCATTTCTTTCAATGCCGTTTCTAATTCTTCTAAAGTAATTGGATCTACATTTCTGCATATAAGGTCATCATTTTCTTCCTCTTCCAAAGAGTTATTATACCACACATCTCTATAATGTATAATCCATTGTTCTGAGCGATTAGCAAATGTTTAAAAATTGCTAGGCTTAGAATCCCATACTTTATCCATGCAGTCAGACAACTGAATGTAGACAGAACTTTAAAACAATGACATAAGGTTGAACAATTTGGAAAATGGATAAAGAATATGTTGATAAAGGTTGATGAAACGGAAAAGTATATTTGTGAAACGTTCTGTATTTTAAGGACACGTATGCATTTTTGATAGTATTTTTTCGTTTATATCTAAACATTTATCAGTTATGGAAGATTACATAAAACTCAGGAATGAAGAAGACTTCAAGGGTAACTCAGAGAAAACTTCATTAATTTTTTTTTATTTATTCTATATTTTGAATATATTCAATAAAATGTGTTGTCTGGGCTTTTTGGCCGTGGTCGATTGGCCAAATTAGTACTTGACGTTTCGCCCGTCTCTCCGCCGGGCATCTTCAGAAGTTAAGTGGCGTTATTATAGGCTTATAGGTTTTTTATTTTAAATTAATATGCCTGGTGCCAGTACACCGGATTTACATTTGTGGAAGTTCTTTTTGGTAGTGCACCAAACGTCCTCATATATACAGTTACGCGAGGGACCGCCCACTTTGATCCTCGGCCAATCACGTTGCGGCTTGGGCGAAACGTCAAGTGCTAATTTAGCCAATCGACCATGGCCCAAAAGCTCGGATAACACATTTTATTGGATTAACGCCGGCCGTGAAAGCCTATGCACGTACAATTGAATATATTAATCAGAAAATTTAATATTTTTGATAGAATCAAACATATTGTCACCCAATTATCGGAAGGCACGTCCAACTGGAGCTGGGTAGGGGACAGGAGGCATTTAGACCACGCCCACCCATTTATCTTATAGCACTAACATAGGGGATGGTTAGGAAAGTGTCACTAGGCACTGTACCGTCTCTTTCCCCTTCCCCTGACGTCTGGAACAATCGGAATGGTGTTCCGAGCCGCGAAGCTTCCAAAAAGAGCGATTCTCCTATATAAGGGCTGCAGTAGACGACTCAGGCAGTTCTTGGCGAGCAGCCGTTAAGAGCGCCGTGCTAGAGAACGGACTGGAAGACTGCGTACGTGTATCAGATGAGTTGTACGTAATTGTGAATGTGGAGTGGACCTGTGGCAGACGAACTGGTGGATTGTAAGTGTGAGCGCTACGTAATTCTATGTAATCTTCAAGTGTACCAACTGTAATTCGGTGGAAATAAAGAACATTTTGAGATCGTGCAATTGGACTTTTATTTCTACGAAAGCACAAAGTCACAATATGAAGAAATGTTAGCCGTATATGGTAGTTTGTGGTTGGAGGATGCTTTGGAAGACACTGAAATTACTCATTCATCAATTTTGCTTTGTGACCGCTATCAGCGTGTATGCCTAATGTTTAAGAGGTCCCGAGCTCGGATCTTGATCAGCGTGAGCTATCTGGAAAGGGGTTTTCCGGTGTTTCCCCTTATCCTAATACGTGAACTCTAAGTTCTATGGACCCTAGGCTCGTTTGAGCATCACTTCACCCATTTCATTCATTGTTCCATATTACTTAATGTTGGAGGACGTAAATTATAAAACAAAACAAAAATAAATCATATGACTGTTCTTTTAAAAAGATCAGGAACCCTCAAAGCATAAATTTCCAATGAGATTGGAACCAATTTTTTTTTGGATGGAACAAAATATTAAAATGAGGTAAAGAAAGACAGGATAGAAAATTTTGGAGCCACAATTTAATTTGCTACGCTTTAAACTTTGGTTTAACTTTTAAATTCAATATTCACTAACTGTAAATATTCTGAAATCGTCTTTCGTGGAGGGAAATTCTGCGCTTCTCTTTGACTTTCCTCAATAGAGAAGTTACACCGAGGCGCAGCAGATCTTTAAGCCTCTCGTGGTTTTAATAAGCGTTTATTTAGTTCTGCGTCAGTTCTTCTAACTCAGCAATGTCTTTCCATTCTCTTCACTCTGCCTCGTCTTCTTCTTTCCGAGTTTCTCCAAGATTCTCAATTAATTAATCCAAAAACCGGAGCTACGCTAAGCTCAATGAAGATTGACAGCTCATTAATCCGTATCCCATTAGCATTTTGTTTGTTAAAACAACGTCGAGACTGTAACAAAACCTAGCTACGCTTTAGTTGCTGCATCCTTCCCTATAAATGGCAAGTAATTACAACAACAATATTTCAAATAAAGCAAGGAACGCTGGAGAACCTCGTGAACCATTTACTACCAGAAGATAAGTAACACGAACAAATAAGCTTTTCTACTCTAGTTACACTGAGCACACTCGGGCAAATAGGATTACCCTTTAACGAGTATTCAACAAAGGCAATATTTACCGTTATACGCTTTCATTGGATAAACCAGAGGGGAAACAAATCACCTGTCCACTCACGTAATTTTAATAACTCCTGCACAAATTATTATTAAAAGTTATTATTTTTCGGTCTACTAATCTACGGAAGTGGCACTGTGATAACATGTGCGACCCACATTCGATTGCGTAATCTGTGACTTGGAACTTTCTTTTGTTCCTCCTTATCGCTTAGGCGAATGATGAGGGAGACTCAAAAAGTGTGAAATCTCGAATTATTGCACTCCCTCTAATTAATGTACGTAGTACAAAAAATATATCAACATCCACAATTCTTCATAGCTTAGGAAGATTCTCTTGTTTATAATTTTTCCCATTTTTATACTGGTTTTTCAATTATTCTAATACCCGAAGTTTCATATATCTATGACTAATAGAATACAAGAGTTCTCCATTCTTTGTAAATGGTTTATCTATTATTCTCTATTTATCTGTATATTTTTTAACGAAAATAAATCTAATTCCTTCCTTTCTTCATTTCTAAGAAGATTTTGTCTTGTGCATCCCTTTACTACCGCTTGTAGGTATTTGGCTCCAATCCTTTTCTTTAATATATACTACGTGTCTTTGATCCAGTCAGAAAATAAAAAAGAATAGCGATTGAGTTGTTACAAATGTACTATAAACTTTTTGAAAATAAAAACCAATAAAAAACCAATAACAAAAAATGTAATTAATACGACAAACTTAAATTACTGTGTACATTTTTGTGGAGTAAGTTTTTGTCTGTCACAGTTTGAAAATTATATTATCACCGAGGCATTGTTGTGCACCACAGGTTGCAGCTGGCGCGTGGGCGAGCGCTGAGCGCTTGCCGAGAAAGAGAAAGAAACAAAGACAGAAAGAGATAGAGAGATGTATGGATAGTTGCGTCTTTGTCTCACCGTGTCACGAACGATGGACTGACTTCTAGAACAATGACTGGAGGTATAAAAGTCTGCAAAGTGTTAGAGCGGAGAGGGTTGCTAGTGAGTAGCAGCTGTGCTGTAATTGTGAGTGTATGGATATTTGAAGTGTACCGCAGTCATTTCTTTCGTTTGTTTACGTGTGGTGAAGCAACGAGGGACCTTGGGCACTGCATTGTGTAACTCACGGCATTTTTCTGTGCAACGGGTGTACAAAGCGTGTTTTACTTGTAATAAAGAGCATTTTAAGTGTCTGCAAACGAGACTTTTAATTCTACAAACCCAAAAAAGTCACAATATAGACTTCATTGAGAATGAAGAGGACTTCCTATGCTAGTCGGATATTATTTAATACCTTCAATTTATTTATTATTCAAATAATATTGAATAATAATATTAATAATAATATTAATAATATATTTGTTTATTTCTTAAACAAAGAACTTGAATAAAATTCTTAAATACCATTTTTGTTTGTCTTGAACATGCCACTAAATCTCCTAACTGCTCTATGTAATGAAGTTGTTCTGGGATTTCCAGGATAGGTTAGTAGGAGCTCTTTGTCTCCCTAATAAAGGTTGTTAGTAGTAACTGTTGTAGAGTGTTTATTAATGCAGAATATGAAATTGTAAGTGTGTGCGTTAAAACAATATCCAACTCAAAGTACAGATGTATATAAAGATGAAGTGCAAGGCAGAGCAACAGCCTCCCTCTGATGAGACCTTACACTTACTTCTGTCCAGTAAATTACATGTACATACATCATGTCATCTGTTCATAGTTCAAGAAATGTCACTTTAACCTTTGGGCAGATTAGCATGGTCATTCAGTGACATACCGAATGAACTTCATTCAGTGTACCAATGTTTGCATTATGATAGCATGACAATTCCAAGATTTGAGTATACATTTGGCAATAAAAAACAGCTCTAAAGCTTATACAAACATTTACTACCCTTTCGAAACATGAGTACATATTTCTTAAAATAATTGTAAAAGGAATTACTTTATTACATCTAGCTTGGGTTTGAACTTCCGACATTGAGAGCAGCTGGCCAGCGCCGAAGCCACCCAGACCGATGTACGTGGATTATGAGAACACACAGATTAAACTGATATGAGGAATTGGGCTGTTCTTACTACGCGGCTTACCACCACATTTATGTTGGTGTACCTGCGTTTCTTCAGAATAGATTTCATGTGTTGAACTTCTAAATTTCCTTCCATTTAAATATCTGAGTATAAATAATCACTAAATAGCAACAATCATGCTCACCAATGATAGGGTATGGCATTTGCGTGTTAAATGGTGAAGTGTTGCTATTTATGTTGCTAATCACAGCGTTTGTTAACCCACTGACAGCGTGTTAAATTTAGTCTAGCTGGAATAGCGTGCAGAGAAATGCCCATTTAAATTTAGAACACGTTCAACACAAAGGAACACTGCAATGTTGGCAACTGCGAGAAATTCTGATCCAAATGCAAACAGTACCACGCCTTGTTCCACGAGGTAGAGCATGTGGACCATTGGAACAGAACTAAAGGTTTCTTTTTTATCCTGAATTTTCCTATGTATAGAAGAAATCATCATTGTTATTTCACTAATGACACAAATGAATACAATGATCTTTCTTACAACTTGAGATAAAAGAATAACGTAAAGCAACCATACCATTCTATTCGTATCTCTAACTTGTTTTCCTAAAACAACGGCTACTAGGCCATAACTTTTCAACCAATAATAGGACAGACGTGCAACTTTGGGAGAATATATTACACAATTAAGAGATTACATTACACTATTTACATTTCAGTGAAAATGTTGGAAGTGTCCTCCATCAGCATCTATGTGTCGTTGGTCCCATTTTCTTTGATACGTTTGTAGACACTGAAGTGTATATGGGTATCTTCTAGACATTTGTTGGGCAGTTGGATGATATCGAATTGAGAGAAGGTTATTTCCAGCAAGATGGAGCAACGTACCATGCATGTAATGACACCATGGAACTTGTAACCAGTTTCTTCGATAATCGAATAATCTGAAAACGTCTGTGAGCCCCCAGATCCCCTTACCTAACCTCACCGGATATTTAAGGGGGTGTCTAAAAATAGAGTGTACACAAACAGGCCACGGATAATTGATGTTCTCAAGGATTCCATTTCAACAGAAATAAGTAACATTGGCGAGGATACTCTCCGTGAAACTTCAGAGAATATGGTGAGACGAGTGCAAATATGTATAGATGCTGGTGGAGGGCACTTGCAAAATTTTCTGTGAGATGTAAATAGTGTAAGGTAATCTCCCAATTGTGTATTACATTCGCACAAAGTTGCACAGGTGTCCTGTTATTTGTTCAAAAGTTATGACCTATTGAAATGGTTCAGGTTTATATGGATCGCACTGTATATTTGGGATGGGTGCCCGAAACTTGCGATACCTGGATAATCAAGATACTTGCATAGTATCGACATGGAGCGACATTTCAAGAAAGTCGCTTGATACGTTTTCGTTGCTTCGGTGGTGATTCTGCAATTTTTATTTTATTTTAAAATATCTCCGTCAGGGTGAGTTACCTGAATAAGGATTTTTCTGGGGGTTTCCCTTATCCTGAAAGACAAATGTCGGGTAAATCTAAGCTCCATGGAGCCTTGATCCATTTGAGTATTTCACCCATTCTATTCACCATCCGATATGACTTAAAAAGTTAAAGGATGTAAATTACAAAAAACTCTCACTGGTGACTACTACGCAAGCTTACTGCAACGTTTGAGTGATGAGGTGAAAAGAAAAAGACCTCATTTGGCAAAGAATAAGATTTTGTTTCTTCACGACAACGCTCCGGCCAATCGTTCAGTCATTTTAATGGGAAAAATTGCGAATTAAGGTTCGAATTGGAAATTAATTATGTTTCAGACTAGCCGTGTGTAGAACGTACTATGAAAGGGTAGAGCCAGACTGAAAAATTCAATGCCATAGCCGGGATTTTTACCACGGATCTTCTGGTTTCCGGCCAGCCGCTCTAAACCATTGAGCTACTATGGCCAACGTATCAACATGACATTAAATTTTCCAACTGACTCTTGCTTTTAAAGTTCGAATTGCTTGAACATCCACCCATTCGCCAGATCTAGCACCCAGTGACTACCACCTATTCCCAAACCTCAAAAGGACCCGAGCCTCCTTCGACCAGGGAGTTACCGAGCTGTCCCAAAAAGGAGCCCAGCGCCTTCGTGGGGCTTTCCATAGGGCAAGACCTAGAGACTAACAAGCCCCCCCATCTGGTTCTGTGGACTCAAGACGGGATGGAAGTGGATACGCCACTTACTCGCGCCAACTCCAAAATGGGAAGGCTACCGATATGACCTCGGTAGGGCCGCCTGGTATCTAGCACACCTTCTACTAGCTATGCTGGCTAGTACGCGGGAACTGCAGGCTTCCCTCAACCCCGTCCGGAGACGCACCCGATCTCCCACGGGTATCGGGAACACACTGCTCCCTCGAGTCCAACCCAATCCGAACAATTTCCTATCAGGGAGGGATCAGAATGTTTGGCCTGAGAGCCCGCCTCGGTAGCGTGGATGGTAGCATGTCTGCCTCACGTTCAAGAGTTCCCGAGTTCGAATCTCGGTCAGGGTGAGTTACATGGATAAGGATTTTTTCCAGTGTTTTCCCTTATCCTTCAAGACGAATGTCGGGTAACTTTAAGCTCCATGGACCCTGGACTCATTTGAGCATCATTTCATCCAATTCATTCACCATCCGATATGACTTAACGTTAGAGGATGTAAATAAATAAATAAATAAATAAATAAATAAATAAATAAATAAATAAATAAATAAATAAATAAATAAATAAATAAATAAATAAATAAATAAATAAATAAATAAATAAATAAATAAATAAATAAATAAATAAATAAATAAATAAATAAATAAATAAATAAATAAATAAATAAATAAATAAATGTTCGGCCCGAGGTTCCTCTAGTATCGTCAGAGGTATCACGAGTGTTAGGGGTCCGCAGCGCCTGCACCACGGCAGCTGAAGGGGACGGATCTCTTCGGGGAGGGGATTCGGTACGTAGGCAACCATGCTGGGCCCATTGTTCCTATGCCCCCAAGTAGGGCACCCCGGGAGGAAGGATGAGGCGGAGGAGACAGAGGGCACCGACCCAAGGAATCACGACAGTACAGAGGGCAGGGTCTCTACAGTTTACTTGGATAGAGCCTTCCCCCGACAGGCCAGGACACTGGTCACGCTCCCCTACTGCGGGATGGCAACGAGCCCAGCAGCCGAGCTCTAATGGTCCCTGGCTGGCGCTCCCTAAATGGTCCCAGCAGAGGAGCGGAGACAGGCAACCGTCCTACTGGAGTAGGAAGTAGTTTACCTCAGAGCATATCATTCCGCCATGCACCGCCGAGACTCCCGCCGACACTTCTACCTTGCGAGATACCACCTAAGAGATGATGTGAAATAATAATGGAGATGAAATGGAGGGATAGGAAATTCGGGTGATGTAATTAACCTACCCAGCATTCGCCTAGCGATCCGGGAAACCCCCCGAAAATTCCATGGGTCAGGTAGGAATCGAACCCGGGCCTACCGAAGGCGGGCCACAGACGAAATCGCCTGAGCCATTCCGCTCGGTAATCCATTAGCCTTTCTGCAGATTATGTTGAGAAATAATATTCTTTTATTGTGATGCCTGGGACTTATCAGCAGATCCTCGCATTTATTCCTGTCCACACAGCGAAGGAAAGATCTAGGTTTTACTTTGAGCCATTTGGAGAAGGTTTACGTGAGTGACTGCTGCAGTATGTTTATCCTATAGCGATTGTAGATGGATACAGACAACGGCTAAACACATGAAATTGTGTTGAACGGAGATTACACAAAAGTGTCGAAATTTATAGCAGGGTTGTTGTGCGTTATGATATCCACGCATATCAGACTTATTTATAGTTCGTTGGGAACATGATGGCTTTAACAACGTGTTAAACTCAACGAATTTATGACTCGCGGAAATGTGGAACTGTTGATTTTCAACATAAATAAAGTGACATAAAGTACCAGATAATGTTTGTGCATTTGGTTATTATCTTGAAAGGCAAAATGATGAGCCCTATGTTACATGCATTTTATTGACGATGGATAATGAAAATGTTCTACTACAGTGTATCGTATTTTCACTAGAGTTCACATAAACACTTCCGCGGAAATGAGGGCAGGAGATAGAAAAGTATATGATGTGTTGCATTAGAGGAAGGAAAACAAGTGAATGTGTCAAATAAAGACTCTTTATAACATGCTAAGTGAATTTTGGTAGATACAAATTTAAGAGTAGCTAATAATATTAGCCTGAGTTACAGATTCGTATGTAAGCATGGAAAAACGTTGGGGTAGCTTAGAGGTAGCTCTATTACTAAATGAAATATGATTTAAATTATTTCTTACTTAAAATTCTACCAACCAATTCCCAGCTTATTATGGAAAATTGTACTAAATTGCTAGCTTAACATAAGGATAAAATGAGATGGGGAATATATGCATATAAATTGACATCGAATTATCTAAAGGTCGTATATCTATTTAGAGATTTATAAAGTTGTGTACCATTTCAATATTTTAAAAGAGCTTACTTATGTCCTTATGAGTGCCTAATTGGTTATGATATACTTTTATGCAGTGTAAATAAAAGATTTATAAAGATACTTAAAAACATATTTAAAACGCATTGAAGGACTTTTTATGGACATAGAAATTTAATTGTACTAATTTGGTATGTCAGATTTTAAGGTTCACAATACAGATTTTCAATAAATTACTAACTATTAACAGATAATCTTGACTGCGAGAAACGACAAAAGAAAATAGATGTTGAGATATAATTTTTAGGATTAAGCAACATGTAAAACAGTTGTACTTATTTGGGATTAAAGTACTCTATAATAACTTATCAGTTTATATAAAACAAAGATAAGAGATTTTAAATATAAATTACACACGATAATGATTAATATATGACATAACCTTTATAATGTGTTACTGCAGCGCAGCAACTGCACAAGGCTCTTAAGAGTTGTGACCCTAATGAGGTTCCCAATTACTACTCGCTTGGCAATAGCAGATGGCCTTTGCCATTTAAATGCTGATACATTCAAAATTAATTTTACTAAGTTTCCTGTATATTGTTATTAGTTTAATATCAATTATAGAATGATTCACTCAAATGCACATTTCAACATAACCGAAATTTTATCTTTTGTTTTTAATATTGCTGTAACTTATTGTGTAGTTCTGGTTTACTCTTTATTCACTTTGTAGTAATTAAATTAATCCGCGATCATTCTAATTAGGTAAAATTATAGTTTACTACATAAATGAATATTGAAACAAAATATTACAGTGGTGATATATTTAAAATCTTATGTAGTATTAGGACATCTAGTTGTCCTGTATAAAGTATTACTCTGTGGTATTAGTTGCTCAAGCATTTCTTCATTCCGTAAGTAATGGTAAACTGAAGAACAACAATGTTTTAATTATAATTTTAAAAATTGTGATAGCAATACACTATATATATTATATTTTAATATTTAATATTCCGTCATTACTTAGCCAAGATTACACAAAAGCCGCCGGTGTGCCAGAATTTTGTTCCACACTAAACATACTAGCATTGAGCTGGGCCGGTCTCCAGAGCACTAAAACGGAGCCAAAGGCAGGTTTTTGTCTGTCCATCCGTGGTGCTGGCAGGCACTTCACAGCCTAAGGTTTTAGCTGTGTGCCACCCGTTAAGGTGGCGGTTTTTAATGTTGAATTTTGCAGGATGTTGGTTAAGAAATAGCTTTTGTGCTCCTCAGTTTGATGGATAGGATGCAATATATTTTACACCCTGGTATAAAATCAATAATGTGAAAAAATATCAGGGGTAATTTTGAAGCTAAACAACTCTTGAATAGATTATGCAGAGCTCTGCTTTTACTGCTGTATGTAAGACAAGGCTTTTGATAGTGGAGGAAGACAATATAGCTCATGCTGACCTAGATGTTAAGGTGAGCTCTCCAATAAAAATTGTCAAGGAAAGAGATAAGTAGTAGAAGTGAGAGCTGACAGTATCTGACTGGAGTCACTGGAGAGGAAATTGAAACAATTCTATCAGTTATTTCTCCATAATTTTTATTTAGGACTGTGTAAACTTGCTCTCAAGGCATCGGAGCTGCCCATAGTTACCTGCCAAAACTGTTCCGTTTTTCGCAAGCAGTAAATCCATGTGAAAGTGACACAGAAAATATTTTAAGTGATTATATAAATTAATTTTACATTCTTATTTCTTGAGTCCCTGAACAAAATCGTATTTTTTAATTTTTTTTACGTCCTCCAACTTTAAGTCATATCGGACGATGAATGGAATGGGTGAAAGGATGCTCAAATGAGTCTGAGGTCCATAGAGCTTAGAATTACCCGACATTTGTCTTTCTGGATAAGGGAAAATCCCGGAAAAAACCTTATCCGGGTAACTCAACCTGACCGAGATTCGAACTCGGGACCTCTTTAACGCGAGGCAGACACTACCACCACGCTACCAAGGCGGGCAAAATCGTATTCCCTAACAATATTATCACGGTTATTAATTTCTACACTAATATTATAACGGCACGGAAACACTGTGTGCTGCAAGTAGCTTAGGGGTGGAATATGCACCTAGGGTGTCTGCAGCTCTCTAGAAGTGTGTGTGTGGGTTTTAATGGGAAGGAAATTCCAAGTAAAGCTCTTGTCCATGTCTTTATTCCATTTACTTTAAGAACCTAAGGCCTGGTCTATGGTTATCTCAGGTTGGTAAACACTTTACAGTCTGTCCATCTGTCCTTGGCTGCTGGCAGGCTGTAGTCATCCTGAATGATTTTGCTGCGTGTACATCCTCAATATAAGGTTTAACTGCAGGCAGGAATTTGGATAGGGTTTTATAATGTGACTTGTTTGAATTAAGTAGGAAGTGAGAAAGAGGGAGGAAGTTGCCCTTGGATACTGTTGTAGTAGGACGCAGTAAATAGTACACCTTCATGCAAATTTTACTGGTAAAACTTAGAGGCCAATACTCATAAGTAGAGCTCAGCTTTTGCTGCTGTTAGGAATTCTTCGGCGTTATCTCGGGTGTCCTCATGCTTTGCCGGTACTTTATGTCACCTGTAGTGGCGTCTTATGAGATCTAATTCCCTAGACACCTAACCAGGTCGATTTGATGTTGAGATAAAATTGTGTAGAATTTTTTAGACCGACACGTAATTTCTTCCTGCACCAATGGAAGAGATGAAGTTTCATGGCGTTACCTCATGTGGCAGACCAGCAGAAGAGACGAGTCGTCCAGGTTTACCTGGACGGAGTGTTTGATGCCCAGCACCTAGCCGCTTATTGCGTCTTTATCTGGGCAGTATAGAAGAGTCATCATTTGTCTCAGGCGGTTGTTTTCGGCAGTGGACATATCTAGCCTTGTGCGCACAGTCGCCCCGTGGGGTGGGGGATGCGCCAGTGCTGGCTGCGCTCTTCCGCCTGCCTGGGAGGCATCTGAGCGCAGTCCGCTTAACAGGCTAGAGGGAAAGGAACAGTGTTTAGGTATTGAGTTTTCCAAGCCCATTTCTGGGCTTGGGGGGTTGGAGCCAGGGGAATGTGGCCCTGTTAAATTCTAGTTACCCAAGGCATCTTTGGGTAACCGATAGCTCGGTTGGCGGCGAGGAACCCTGTGGTCGTAATGGCCAAGGGTGTTCACTAGCATGTTTGGATGGGAGTCCAGCTTATCGTAGATGGTGCGGGACCTCTCCCGCACCACGTCCACGATGTAAGGGATCCCAGAGTAGGTATGGAGGATGTGCGACGGGAATCTACGCCCGGTATCGTAGATCACTCGCAGTGCCCTGTTCTGGACGCACTGTAGTCTGCGGATAGTGGTGGGAGCCGCTGATGCCCAGACTTCGCAGCCATACAGAATCAGGGGCAGTATAATCGCCCGATACAGGCGTAGTTTGAGATGCGTTGGCATGGTGGATTTGAGTATTGGGTATAACTGCGTAAGTGCTGCATGTCCTTGTCCGGCTTTGACCCGGACGTGAGGTGCGTAGGTGAGACCTCATGTGGAAATAATGGACAACAATATTTTGGATGGACCTGAGACTTGACTGGAGGTGAAGTTGCTCTTTATGCACTAAATAGAAGAAGACGCGTTATCAAATCGAACAGTGGAGAAACGTCTCATATTGGGTCTTAAAGTTGTGCTCCTTTTCTAATCTCAAATTCCTCAGTTGAAATATTTTACTTTATGGGGTATAAGATCTAGATTCACTAGGGGTTATGATTTTCAGAACTTCCTCGAGTGTTTCCTGACTACATCTCGGGATGTCACAAATTTTAAAAGATTTAAAATTGCAGGGACTTTCAAAAGTCTTCACGTCAAAAAATTTTAGGTACCTCTCTGCTTTCCCTTGACGATTGAAATAAGGAATCCATGTGTTTGTCTTTAACAAGCTCTTACGCTTGACAGTTGATTCAACAGGTTCTGGAGTAGTACAACTTCTTAGTTCTTACTTTTATTGCTTAAGGGAAGACAGAACAATCTGTTCACATCAACAGGTAGGAATATGCCACACAAGGAGCTCTTTAACATTTTCGAGCATAAGTTGCTCCACTTTGTTGCTTTAGTCGTTTTGTGTTGCGTCGGCAGTAAAAGCCACAAGCCGACAGGAAGTGATGATGTGGTGGGGTTGTACTCCCAGTCAAAGTCTTTAACTCGATTTGCTAAGTTTCAGGATTGTTCGTCTGGCTAGCAGCTCTAATGTAAATCATTTCTGGTACGCGCATCCACCACTCCTGTGTGTCGCGTCTTTTGTATCGCAGCCTCCTCCAAGCTACAGCGCAACAAAGGAAACTAGGTTAAGGAACTACAGGAAATTGGGTCCGGATGTATCGAGGAGGGAGCTTACTTCAATGAGGAAGTCCCTTTAATGCATAAAAGTGTGACGTGACTTTTTCTGTGCGTATTCTCCTAAAACTATTATCACAAAAACTTACTTTTTTACTTTATCTCTTTTATTTCGCTTTAACTACATGTATATTACGACGGATCTGTTTAAAGATACCTGGTGGCTCAGTGTGTAACGGAGATTTAAGAATTATAGCTTTCATCCCTCTCCCATACGATCTTGCTTCGTCACGTGTACAGATAAGCTTAGTTTAGGCAGCATTCTACACGTGACGGACTTATGGCAGCTTCGACAGTGTCCATAGAGTCATTACAAGGGAACTATGACTATACCAACACCGGAAAGCATCCGGAAAGTTGCCTGCTGTTTATGAACTATGTGCAGCTAACGCTTTTTCAATCTTTTCTTTTACAGTTTACCAATTATGTAAAAGAAACAAAAGGAGATTTCACAGCAAAATATTCAAGATATACGTGTCACTTATCAAATAAACCTTCTTAATTATATATAAAGGTAGAGTAGGTGGTAGCGTGTGTAGCTCACGTTCAAGAGGTACCAAATTCGAATCTCGATGAGGATGAGTTAGTTGGATAAGGTTTCTACTTTCCTGGGGATTTCCCTTATCCTGAAGGATGAATATCTGGTATCCAAGCTCTAAAGACCCTGGGCTGCCCATTTCAACTATTTCATTGCTCGACTGATATGAATTAAGGTTGGAGTATGTAAATTACATGTGTGTGCGTGTGTATGTGTGTTGGGGGGGGGGGGTTGTGTGTCAGGGATAGAGAGGGAATTTCTTGATAAACTTTGTATCGCATTCTTGGAAAATCAGAAGTTAAACATAACAATCCTTTTTGTTCACAGACACAAACAGGCTGAAAAACAAACGAACGTTACTTTGGTAATGCCTTAAAATGCAATTTCCGATAAAATAGGGTTATAAATTTTGGATTGTGTGCAATACACACTATAGAAAACCAGTACAGAAAGTGAGAACACTTAATTTAGCATTTTCGTATTCCGTAAACCATTTGTAAGTCATTATAAATGTCATATGCCTATTGATGAGTTTCAGATATTAGCTCATCTACCTATACACAATGTAGATCTGAGGCTCGAATACTTCTTTTATTTTCACCAAATTTACTGGACGACAAAACAAATGAATAAGTAATATTTTCTCTCCAGGCCCTAAAAGTTGTAATTTAATCTTATTTTTCACAATTTTTCTTAAACTACGGATGTTTTTAAGGATGACTGGATGGCATGGAAATGAAATCGCTAGGAATTGTTGAATTTATTTCCTCCGAAAAGGACGAATGTTATTCAAATACATATCCAAGCAGAAAGGAAGTTACTCAGCCGTTGAAAAATACTCGCATGTGCTGAATATATGTATTAAGGTCAAAAATAAATAAAAAGGAAAGCTATATGCTATACAACTGAACAAGAAATGAAAAGCTACGCATCGATGAAGACTACATATTCATAAAATATAGGATTTCTAAAAAGTGCTGCAAATGGCAGTGAATATGCAGGATTATTTAAGGTCATTGAACAGAAACAAGAGGATTAATCTCATGAATAAACTAGGAAATACTTGTCTATAGATACTGAATTTTAACATAAGGTTATAGCAGAATGAGCACTTTATATTGAAAATATTTTGTTTGGAAAGTAGCTTTATAACGACTTCTGCAAGCAAGAATAATAATATATAAGTAATAATTATCTCAGCTGATCATTTATCATCCATGAGCATATAATTGTTACAAAATTATCTACTTTATGTTAATCGGGACAAACATTTAAGAGATAATACGTAAAATATGAACCTCTTAATAGTGAAGTAAACAAGTATATGCAAATATAATAATTTGTAACATAAAACTTCATTTATCTTATAAGAAATGATGGAAGTTTTCTTATTAATTTAATAGGATCACGATTTCGTGAAAAAATCTCTCAGATCATCAGCGAACAACTCTGTTGTTATGGTCACGTTCACTAGAGAACGTGTCCGCCAGCCAGGGATCTTTAGGGCTCGGCCGCTGGGCTTGTTGCCGCCCCGCTGTGGGGGAGCCAGTTAGTTGTCCTGGACTGTCGGGGGAAGTCTATCCAAGTAAACTGTAGGGACCCTGCCCTCTGTACTGTCATGGCTCCTTGAGTCGGCCGCCCTCTGTCTCATTTGCCTCATCCTTACTCCCGGGAGTGCCCCACATGGGGACATAAGAACAGTGGGCCCAGCATGGTGGCCTACATACCGAAATGTAGTGAAATTCTAATCTTAATCCTACATGGAAAAATCATCGAAACTTTGGCGATGGTTTTACGAATGTAAATTCATGGCATTTTTAGAACATAACATAGAATAATAAAATCAGTTTGACAAGACAATAAACATTACATTAATTTGTATTAAAATGGTCAATTACCTTCTTTGAATCGACGACAAAATATTTAAATGCATGGGGGCATATCCGATTCTGTCCCACCCGCTTGTGCCCCCATTGCCATTTTTTAAAATGCTCTGAATTCCTTTCGAACTACAGCCAACAAACAACTTCTAAAATATTCAGCTGAAAGCTTAATACAAGTATTACTACCACAACTACTCGCAAAACTCACTGATGCAACTTTCACTGTTTGTAGCTTCGATGAAATAGATGAACAATTAAACCACAAACTCGTTTTTTTTTAAAACACGCAATAAGTTCCTTAATAAATCTGTCTCAATGGCAGATGGCACCACACTTCAACAAAAATAAGTGGTACCCAGTTTTACCCCTCTATCCGGTCCTGCCCTTGCTCCCCTACATTTCTTGTTTTGTATGGCTTACGCTTCACAGTTATGCAAAAGACAAATGAATGAAGAACACTACTCGTAGATTGTCAAAATACATATTTAAATGTATTATAAATTATTTTAAATACGTGGAATTTTAATAAAAATCATTAGAGCGATTTTTTATATCATCAAAAATTTCGAGTAGTGTTTCATATGAAGGATAGCTTTGGAGAAGAGTGTATTTTGGAAATACCTCTGTGGCATTTCTCCAAGTTATTGAACTTAAGTACCATTTTGTTATCTAGCCTATTTTTATGTTGAATTATGTAGTTACTTTGTGCTCATGGATAAACCGATTCACGAACCTTTTCAAAAATGCTTTATGTGTTTGTTTCAAAACTCCCATTTCCAATTACATTTCTGCCTAGAGCCCTTGGTGAAGTGTTTCTTATATTTAAATAATAAATATAAACTTTTTACAAGAAGAGGCTTTTAAAGTTACATGCAATTTTGCAAAAATTAAATTTGTGAAACATTTTCCCCCAAACAATGGGTTTATATCCAGGCCTATGTTTAATTTAAGCAAATATCTTAAAGAAAGTCGAAATAAAATTCACTTAAGGTGATGTTATTGGAAGGATGAGTGTTGTATCACGGCAGTTGGTAAGAGGAGAGTGAAGCAGAAAGGATCTTATTGTGTAAGCAACGTATTGTGACAGTCACATATCAACCGGATACAGGAAAATATCGAAATTCAAGCCTGACATTTACTCTCTTGTGACCTTTGTATTTTTCTGTATGCATCGGAAGTCGGTGAAGTGTAAGCAATGCCATACGGTTCATCTTTCCGTAGTGAAACTTCAAGCTTTGTTCCTCTTATTTATGCATATTTAAAATATGCCATATGTTATATTAGCATGGCATTCCCTGTTTACTGTTCAACAGTAGAAGCAGAAATAATAAAAATAACTTTCATAAAGATGATTTGTATACATATCAATAAAGGATAAGGTTAAGTGATCATGAAAATATAACACATCGTATGCTTAGAAAATATAGGTTAAGTAGCAACTCTGGTATTTAATTTGATCATCTTACAAGGAAAATACGAGGGCTGTTCAATTAAGGATGGTCACAATTTTTTTTTGACAAAGTACCTTTATTCATCCTCATAACTTTGATAGTACTTCTCAAAATGGTCTCCCCTGAATGCGATGCACTTGTCCCAGCATTTCTTCCAGTCTTCAAAGATATTCTGGAAACAATATTTTGAGAGATCCTTCAAAATCGCCTCCGCAGCCTTCACCACTGTTTCTGATGATGGATAATGCCTCCCACGAAGGCGTTTTTTCCATGTTAGGGAATAGAAAAAAGTGACATGGGGCTAAATCCGGACTATAAGGAGGGTGAGTTTTGCAAGATATTCAGCAACAACATTGGTAATATGCGGCCGTGCATTATCGTGGTGCAGCATCCAGCCTGCTTCAAGGAAATGTGGTCTTTTGTGCCTGATATGGACTTCCAATGTTTTAAGGACACCCCTGTAGTATTGTACAGTTACTGATATGTTTGCAGGTACAATATGCTGATAAACCATTCCGTGAATATCAAAGAATGAGATGACCATAACTTTCCCAGCAGAAGCAACCACATTTGCTTTTTGGGTGTTGGTGATGAAGGAGATTTCCACACTGAGATTTGCTGTTTGCTCTCAGGATCAAATTGATGTAGCCAAGTTTCATCAGCAGTGATTGCGTTTGAAAGAGACTCCGGATCTTCCCCTAACATCAACTTTAACTGCATGCAGACCTACATGCGAATGTCCTTTTGTTCGGGAATCAGTCTTGAAACCCATCGCGCACAAACACATCTCATGTGTAATGTTTCTGTCACCAACGTGTGGGTGGCACCCAATGAAATGCTTAGTATTTCAGAAAGTGATTTAAAGGTAATTCGCCGATCCTCTGTCACAATGGCAGCAGCAGTGTTGATGTTTTCGTTCGTAAGAGCAGTAACTGGAGCACCGGAGAAAGTGATTTAAAGGTAATTCACCGATCCTCTCTCACAACGGCAGCAGCAGTGTTGATGTTTCCTTCCGTAAGAGCAGTAACTGGAGCATCGTGACCACCTTCCTTTGAAATTGATTGTCTCCCCTCTTTAAACATTTTAAACCACCTTCAAGCTGTGCTGTAGAGAAGAACAGACTCTCCATAGGCCTCCTGTAACATTGTATAGGCCTCAACTGAAGATTTGTTGAGACGAAAGATGAATTTCAAAGCCACATATGGTTCCTCACGTGTTACCTCCATTGCAGTGGTGGGCGATACTGAACATGCCTAAACTTGCCTGGTTCTCACAGGTGTGAACCAGGAGTACCAACAATGAAACTACAACGGCGTATTTGTTTCACGTTAAGCTAACAAAATGTAATAACATTGAATTTTAGTGCGAAAGATTATGACCGTAAAAAATTGTGATCATTCATTATTGAACAGCCTCGTAGCTTAAACAAAATCGTTAGATATAATTTGAGATTTGCTGTAAAGAAAAGCTTATCGGGGATGAGGGATTTTATTTAAAATAGTCGTTTTACATTCTTAGAGGGTTTTGAGGTTGAATAAAAAGTTTGGTGCTTAATGGACTTTGTTTTCGAGTTAGCTGTGCACAGTACACACGAAAACACACATTGGTTTTTCCTAGGAGAGTTGTACCTACTGAAATCTGTATACATAGAGTTTGGTTGTATATGTTTACCTGCTCCGGACGTGTATAAATTGAAAAGTGAAAGTCATTTCGTTTTACACGGTATGTGAAGTTCAGTGGGGCATTAGTACCGATAATCTCTTTCCATATGACTCACACCGGTTTTATCTTGAGAGACTTAAAGCCGATTACAGAGCTCTTACGCAGCGGAGCAAGCAAGCCAGAGGCGAAATGGATTTCCTGAAAGCTGCGAGAGGAGAAATCATAATGAGATAGACCTTGGACTGCCTTAGGACTAACATAGTAAGAGAACACGAGGGGAGCCCGAAAGAGTCCAGAAAACCTGTATATAAAAGTGCTTTATCTACAGATACTTGTATTAGAAACTTGCAATAATTGCTATGTAGAAACGACGTTATCGAATGATAGTTATTAATCCTTGTTTCACATAAACTTGCCCCGTATGTCTTAACGGTCACGAGATAAAATCACCTCTCATTGGCTGCTATTGTATTATAGACTGTTGTGCGGTAAAAATTAGTCCGTTATTTAACATGGTGATGTATCCTTATATTTGGAAGAGAATTGTAAAATTTATATTTTCGTAACTGTTTGAATTAAATATATTACGCAACAGAGTTGATTTATCTGACACGCATGTTAATTCTTAAACGAAGTAAGGAGGAGGTTCCTATGCTTTAAGGGTATGTATGACTGAAATTTCATGAAAATCGTGAAAATAAGGACTTTTTTATTTTAATTCTATAAAATAATTTAGACATTCCCGAATGTGAAAAATGCATAATTTGCCTCCAAACGCCATTTTTAAATGCTTATTTAAATGTCGGTGGCCTTTAAACTCTGTCAGAGTCACGCCCTCTTTTGCATACATCCACATTCTTTGTCTGTTTTCCGTTCTTAAATTTTCAATTCAAGAAAAGAAAAATAAGGCTTTCAGACAAAATAGTTCCTAAAATGCTGCCAATATATCAGAGGCTGGCTTCTACAACATTACTAGAGAGGTGCAAAACAGGAAAAACACAGAATGCCAATGAATCTTTGCATAATGTCATATGGAATAAGTGCCCAAAGGAAGTTTTCATATCAAAACAAAAATTGGATGTTGCTGTTATTAAAAGTATCAGTGAGTTTAACAAGGGCAGTCTTAAGTCATTGGAGCTGCAGCAAAATATCAGAGGTGAAAGTGTAGTAGACTCAGCAAGGAAAACTTCAGTGCAGCGAGATCAGACTCGTATCCTGCAAAGCAAGAAGCGAAGTTGTGTAGAAGAAAAGCAACATCTAAAGAAGAAAAAAGTGGAAAAAGCAGCAACAGAGGAGAGGAAAAAGAAATCTGAGGGTCCAACCTATCAGCCTGGTGGATTTTAATGTGAGTTATGCAATCAAATCTTTAATCGCTGTTTTCTCAATGTTCATATTTTCAGCATTTTTCTTCCTGTAAAATGCTCCTTGCGATGCAGTTTTTGTACTACATTCATGAAATTTCCTACACAGGTTCAGAATATCATGAGGAATGGAAATTGCCCTAGGTTTTATTGTGAAATGTATATAAGCATATATTTTTAATTTTCAAACACAAAACATGCAGTTTTTTAGACAAAAAAGAATATTTGTAAATTAAAAAATTTTTGTGACCTAAACTAAGGGAGACACAGAAAACCCCAGAGCAATTTCAAAAAGTATGTGTATTATGAACATAGGGTTAAAATATTAGACCAAAATTCAAAATATTTTGTCGCAAGGGACTTTTTTAGTGACGTAACAAAAAACATACAAAATTTATCATAATTTCTAAAGTGCTGGAGAAAAATGGTTTAAATTTTGGTTGCAACATGTTTACAATATACTACACCTATGGTGTAAATTTGAAAAAGCTAGCATTATTAGTTCAGAATTTGAAAATTTCAGTCATACATACCCTTAACCCGCCATTCAGATGGCACGATACCACGTGATTTAGCGGTAGTGGTGACATTTGCTTATATGACTTTTATCACTGACCTTGTTTTGAACTGGATTAGTCATATATCGCCATTCGAAGCTGTTTTGTACTTTTTGTACTTTTTCAGTAGCTGCTGTGAACCGGGATAACCGAGATAGTGAAAAGATAAAAAGATAAAAATCAAAGTGCGTTATCTGAGTCTCTGTCTCCCTATGATATTCCCAAAGCTTAAATAATAATGAAATGCTTTAAGAGATAATTTTTGTGGGATTACTTTGAAATCCGTTCTTTTTACATATCCAAGAGATGAAGAAAGAAATACTGACTTCCTCTTTGACAAAATGTTGACAAATGAAAATGTTACAAATGAAAACTTTTTCCTCACATATAAAATGTATTTGAGACGAATTATGTCGTTTAATTGTGTCGTCTGCCTATTTAGAAAGATTTTGTGTACCACTTATCGTTTACAGTTATGTAAAATATTTCGTATAAAGACATTTCATAGGTTATTTTCAGAAAATTAAAGGTATACATGTATTTTTCAAGAAAAATATCTTAAGAATATGATATTTTAATCATAACTGAGCCGTTTTATCATAAAATCGAAATTATCAAAAAGGTTTCGAAGTAAAGATGGTTTTTGATAATGATGTTCTCTTACAAAATTCTCGAGTCTATCCTTGGAATAAATTCTTATACGCCAATAGTATAAAAGGCAGGGATATATATCGTGTGTTTTTATCTCTAGTAGACTAGTGTGAAACACAAAACACACTACATATGTTACATTCGCTTTTTAAAAGTATTTCGTCGCTGAAAGCTTTGCAAGTTTTTATGAGGAAACCAAAAATCTGTTGCAACTTTGTAGAAGATACAGCTAAAGGGTCACAGAATATATTAAAAGCCCCCTGCAGCGATGGAGAGAGCCTTTTGAGGTCGGGAACGCTTGAAGTAAAGCAAAACTTCCCCCAAGGGAGAGAAAAAAAGGGCGTATTTCGCTCACATGTAATACTCGATAAGTCACAGACTTCTGACGATAAAATATCGCATACGTATTTACCTTCTGTAGAATTTCTTTCTTAACAACAAAATGAACCTAAATATGTTGTTGCTAAGTCGGAGAATGAGGGCAACTTTGAAAACTCATACGACGTCGAAGTTTTCTGCTTGTTACGTAAATTGGGTTACAGTGCCTCACATTCTGCTTATAATATTGTAAGTGTTAAAGTGCACAGTATAAACTTGAAGCGTGAGGTTGTTTGCTATATGTCGGCTTTGAAATTCTACTCTCTTTGCATTAACAGAAGTGCAAAAGGATAATATACGTAACTATTACAAAATTAAAATCAACAACAAGGAAATGGTTGATTCCTCAAAACAGGTATTTTACATAAGTTTAGTACTTTACCGAGATCTACATTTTTGTGCAAATAAGAATTTATCTACTTCTTAGGGTTTACCGTCCTACGTCTTGATATGGTGAGCTAAGGCGTGTCATGCTTTGGTTCCCTGTGTCCGGAATGGGCCCTGGATCGATCCCACCCCTGGAAGGTACAGATTTAAGTGCCGGGTATAGGACCAGTGCCCATTCAGCATCGTGAGGAAATTGAGGAACTACATTAGGTAGCGAACCCGGCTGGAGGTGTAGATGCTGACCACATCTCGGTTGAATGATAGCCCACCTCGCGTATGAGGGCGTGAGTCCGGCAGTCGGGTTGGTAGGCTCAGGCTCATTTTGGGCTGTTATGCCATGAGTTACGTTACTTAGGGTTAATTAGGGTTATATCAAAGTCAACCAGTATGAAGAAAACTTAAGAGGCTATTCTCAGAAAATTGAAATCTACATTTCATTTGTCGTAAAATCACACGTGGTAATTTTATCAAAATGTTAGGAATATCCCCTTTTTGAGAAAATCATAATTCTGTCTTGTTTCTGTGGTAGTGAAAGGCAATTCTACAAATCAAAATAACTGAAGTAAGCGTTGGAGCCAATCCGATAAATTACACTACTACACTTTACACACAAGTATAAAGGATACAGTCTCAAATTGACACGATTAATAGTAATTTACAAGTGGATAAAAGAGGTTTGTCCACCTGTATAATAAATACGAGGGCTGTTCAATAAAGAATGATCACAATTTTTTTTGACAACGTGCCTTTACTCATCCTCATAATTTTTATAGTCCTTCTCAAAAGAATGCGATGAACTTGTCTCAGCGTTTCTGCCAGTCTTCAAAGACATGCTGGAAACCATTTTTGAGATATCCTTCAAAATCGCCTCCGCAGCCTTCACCACTGCTTCTGATTATGGATAATGCCTCCCACGAAGGCACTTCTTCAAGTTAGGGAATAGAAAAGAGTCACAAGGGGCTAAATCCGGACTAGAGGGAGGGTGAAGAATGCACTATATGTCGATTTTTGCAAGATATTCAGCAACAACATTGGCAATATGTAGCCGCGCATTATCGTGGTGCAGCATCCAACCTGCTTCATTAAAATGTGGTCTTTTGCACTTGATATGAATTTGCAATGTTTTCAGGAAATCCCTGTAGTATTGTCCAGTTACTGATGTGTGTGCAGGTACGACATGCTGATAAATCATTCCATGAATATCAAAGAATGAGATAACCATAATTTTCCTAGCAGAAGCAACCACTTTTGCCGTTTTGGAGGTTGCTGATGAAGGAGATTTTCACACTGAGCTTTGCTGTTTGCTCTCAGGATCAAAATGATATAGCCAAGTTACATCAGCAGTGAATACGTTTGAAAGAAACTCCGGATCTTCCTCTAACATCAACTTTAACTGCATGTTACTTCCATAGCAGCGGTAGGCGATACTGAACATGTATGAACTCGTCTGTTTCTCACAGGCGGGAACCAGGAGCGCCAACAATGAAACTACTACGGCGTGTTTGTTTCACATTAAGCTAACAGAATATAATAAGATTGACTTTTAGTGCGAACAATTATGACCGTAAAAAAATTATGATCATTCTTTATTGAACAGCCCTCGTATTTAACAGTGAAGGAAGTAGAAGCGCTCATAATTAAGGGGAATATCGATTTGCTTGAATGTGGCATTAGGCTGTTGCTCCTAATGTGTTTGTATGATTACCGTTTGTAAATGCTTGCGTGATTTGCCGCAGTTATCTGAAGCACCCCTTTGGGACCGTTGACGAGTAATGATGAAGTGCCTCATTAGCCATCAATTCTACACGTTTTATCTCTTTATCTATGTAATACGCGACTATTGGACCATATGTGATTCTGCAAAATTTGCAGTTTCATCAAGATGAATGAATTATTTACTGTGCATATTCCAGAATTTTACATTTTTTTTTTTTTACAATTTACAACTTTAGGCTACATTTGTGTTTACCTTGTTGCTACCTCAGCTTACATGACACCCTGGTCTTCTACTCTGCAAGGTAGCTCTTAACCTCCATGCCTCCTTGTTATTTAGCCCCCTTCCTCCCCCAACCTCCTTTCTTATATTCTTTACATTACTTGCTCATTTTTGTTTTAATTTCTGTAAGAACTCACCAATACTTCTTATCTTCTTTTCCTCTTTTCCTTTCAATACTTTTATAGCTACTCTCCTCGTCTCTACCTTCTCCCATTTTTCCTCTCAAACCTTTTTCCTTCATATTGCAGCCTCCTCGCATTCTGTTACATAGTGTTCTATGCTTTCTTTTCCCCCACACAATTCACAAATTCTCTTTTCCCTTACCTCTTATCCCTCTTAGAAATATTGTTCCTGATCTCATCCAAGCTAACCCTTCTTTCCTTTGCCTATTTTAGTAATCTACATATGCTTCTTGTCCCAAATTTCTTTTTATTTGCTTGTAAAATAGTAATGATTTCATATTTTCTAGACTTACCCATATTTTCTGCATTTCTATATCTTCTATTCTACATTTTACCAACTTACCCACATCCTTTCCTCTAATCCACACTTCCTTTCCTCTAATCTCAATATATAACCCATTCCTACTATTTCCATAATTCCCCCCCCCCCCCAGGGGCCTACTTCGGTAGGTAAAGTCTGTCTACTCAACGCAAGTGCACGGCGGCCGCTTTCTTTGAGGAACCCTCATAATCGTTTTACAACATGGACCCTCCTCCTGACGGTCCTCTCTACAAGGTTGCAATATTTTAACATCACCGTCTTGCACCTAATGAAACAGAACAACTGGAAGTTGGAACTTTGGCAACTGAGACTCCACGCGGAGTAGACATGCAACTGTCATTTTCAGAAAGCGGGGTTGCTATTGATCCCCAACGCCAGTGTTCCATTTCTGAAGTGTGGAGATAGATTTATGACGGTCATTAGTGGGCGGGCGGCTCAGGTTCCTTTGACTCGGAACTGCACATGCGTTAACTAAACAGACTTTACGGGTTTGGAGCACCCGGGGTTCCGAGCCAACAGTCTCCCTCGTGTGGGCTCCTCTTCGTGGTTGAGGGAGACGGTCAACAGGCCCACCCACGTGTAGGCCGTGCGTGGAGACCCGTGTAGAAGGATTTTAGATTCTTGTCTAGTTTAGAGTTTAGGATTTAGTGAACGAAATTTTTAGTAGGTTTTGATTGATGTTTTTTATGTACGTGTATTTTTAATAGGTTTTGTTACACTTGTATAGTTTTTAGAAAGTTTTATATCTGGCTTTTGCCATGACTAGTTTTTTAAAGGGCGCTGATGACCGCCGTAGTTGAGCGTCCTTATATATATATATCATCATTTTCATAGTTCCTCCTATCTCTGCCCACCAACTATTTGAGTTCTCTAATCCTTTTTGCTGTCTCATGCATGATTTTACAATTTCCCCCTCTTCTTTGATTTGCCTAAGAAGCTTACAGTTTTGTAACTGTGATAGCATATAGTGTCGATTAATTATTTGTATTAGAACGACGGTGTACACTAAGTCTCTGATTGACTCTAAAATGTCGAACAAAGTAATATTAAAATTGCGGAGAAAAATTACTTCATGTCTCGAGGGTGCCCTATATTTCTTTCATTTTTAATTATAATTGGGTGAGCGATCATATATTAGGCCTAAAGTTGGTTGAATTATGAAACCTAGATTAGCCATTATGAACCTGAACTTGAAACAAAACAACAGTTTTTACTGACATCGAGAGCAACCCTGTTAACAGAGTCAAGATGTGGCATGGAGTTACTTTTGAAAAACTTGTTCCAAAAATCTCTCGTCTATTTTCACTTATAAATGTCTAATATCAGAGACACAAGGTATTGTTTGTGATCTCAAAAAGGGTACATAAAATGCACAACTAATCCATCAGTTTGTTCAGATACTATTAACCTGAAAGTCCAATAACAAATTGCCTTCAGGCTTTTAGCTTTAAGTGTAATCGACACTCGAGTAATATTTGAAAGAACAATAGCATTAAGTGCTGGGATTACATTACTTACAAGTTTACAAAGCAGAAGATGATGCAATTACCTTTCATATAAGAATAACAAACTATCGAGCTACTGTGCAGTATAGAATGAAGGCAGTAAATATTTCTGTACGAGCAGGCAGCACGAGAAGAGTAAATTGTGAACTTTTCAGCTGCTGTGCTTGCAGCCCTGGTGACTCGTAGCATTCAATATTTGTCGCGTTGCTACTCTAACATTTCTTGAAATTAACTGAACTGGCTGACCAGTGGTTTAAGACTCTAATATGAGACTGAAAGTGTTGCATTGCATCAAGATTTTATTCGCTGCAGCGGGTATGACCTCCAACAGGGATATTTGAAGACCAGTCCTCGACTAGGCAGTCCATCTCAAAAGAACGGACCTTGGGAACAGGCAGGGTAGATATTACGACGAGGTTAACGAACAAGAAAGTTACCTGAGTAATTCTTGAGGCATGTATAAATAAATATGGAATGAAAATATCAAGTTTACACTCCAATTAACTTGAGGTGGCAGCTGAGTAAAGATGCTAAAAGAAGTCTGTTAGCAATCCTGGAAGGAGACTGAGGATGATTTTATACACGTGGAGCTATTGATGGTACATGTACCAACTACTCCACATATATAAATCTCCTTCAGCCTTCTTTCAGGTTTAGTACCAGACTAATTCTCTTAGTGTAAATCTTAACTTAGCTGCCTCCTCAAGTTAAATGAACAGTACGATCATTACGAATGGGTATAAGAGATACACGGAAGGAATATACCTACTTGCAATGCTGGGAGGAATAAGGTAGAACATGGAAGGATGAAAATGGAGGGCGTTGTTCAGAAAAAAACATAAAAAAGAAATCGGAAACATTACACCGTGTGAGAGTATAAAATATGTGAAACCGGAAAAAAAGAAAGATAATGAGTGATAACGAAAATGTAATAGTGAAGTGAGCAATGGTAAGACTAGATAGGAAATAAAATTGAGAAATAAGGGCAATAAAGTAGAGGTAAGGGTAGAAGCAAATTTTTAAAATGAAATATAAAGAAGTTAGGGAAGAGAATAAAAGGTAAATAGAAATTAATTATGTCAGAGTGAGTTAGGAATAACAATACATAATTAAATAGTGGAACGATAAGAATATTAAAAAGAATCAACTTGGTGTATGCGCAGAACTTAAGTACAGAAAGGGCAGACATCTAAACAGTATATTGTAGAAATAAAAATTATAGATTAAAAATAAGTGACGATAACTACGGGTAGGGGGAGGAACAGTTCAAAATGTATCTTATTTGTGGTATGTATGAAAGAGTTACCCTAATGGCAAAAGGACCAGGACCATGTTCAGGGATAGTCCAACAGGTATTCTCTCTAGTGTCAAGGTTAATTGGCAGATAACGAGATTGGATAAAATGACGTTCTTAAATATAACATTACATTGGATTTTGAGATAGTTAATAAAATGTTAGATCATTCCCTTATTCGATTATGCACTGCTCAGGCAGACTTGTCTCAAACATCTGCAAGGGAAAGCACTTGGTTGCCAAGCATTTCAATTTTTAAAAAATTCTTTCTCTAATAAATGGGTTAGTTGGCTTTATTCTCTTTCCGAAGTTAAGGCGTTAAATGAACCCTGTTTCGGGCATTTTATATCCAATCTTCCTACTGGATTTTAAGAATACATTTATGAACAATAGAGAGTAGGAAAGGGGAGCTTGGGAAGACCAAGAAAACGGTGGAACCCATAAAATAAATTATGTAGACTGCAACAGGCAGTAAGGCCTAAAGCATGAAGAAAGATAATGATGATGATGATGATGATGATGATGATGACTTGCAATGGTAGACGATCAGGAGACATTCCTGCTAATGTGTTACTTATACGCCATTTTATATTTTAACTTCTTCTTTGACCTCTGAGGCTTACCCCTAATATTCATCTCTTTAAAAATAGTTTTAAAAATCTATGAAAGATGATACAAAATTGCCCATGAACACCTTCAATATATTTATTACTATCTCTATGTTTTCTTTTCTCTGATTTATAGAATCCCAAATTCTTTTACTTGCATATACATAGGTTGAGAAATTTTGTCATCAGTTACTCAAACTTTTGGTAATATGTGCTTAGTATTTCAGTCCTATTTCCTTTGAAAACATAACATAACTATTTTTGAATTCTAACTTCGTAGCTTTTCCCTTCCTTTTCTTTACGAAATTGCTTATGGTGAAATGCTAATGAGACACATGCAAGACTCACCAAGAGAGGTGTCATAAGCATGGAGATATTCTGACGTCATAAACTGATTTATGAGGGAAGACTTTCCAACTCCTGCCGAGCCCAGCATGACGACCCTGTAGCTGGTCGGACCGGGGTTGCTGGTGCTGGACTCTCTGGAGGACGCTAGGGAGGCGGTGGCGCTGGTACGCGCTGATCCGGGGTAGGAACTGCCTCCTCCTCCACCTCCACCACCACCTCCTCCCCCGATGACCGTAGCACCTCCCCCTGCAGTCAGGTGCTCCGTGCTGAAAGTAGAACAGTGTAACCTTATAACCTACTTGGAGTTAATTAGAAGGGTTGTTATGCCCATGCAGCAGTCACGTTTTAATGTCAGACACTTGAAGCAGTTCAACTTTTTGTAACGGAGTAAAAGTTCAGCTTAGACTACTAATTGAAAACTTAAGCGAGGTTCCGCTCCATCCTCTTTCAAAGTTCTTACAGGAATATTGCCTTTGACAACACGGGATTACCTATTAATTGGTTTACAAATCCGTTCTCTAATCGGTTACCATGCTTTTTATTTAAATTATTGTATAACAATTTTATATTAGAATTATGTAATAATTCTAATACACTTAGGGTTAGTAATGAATATTTTTTTTCAAAATAAGTCTTTATATTTAGAGATTCAAATATTTATACCAATTAAACACTTTAGATGTGTGATCATAACAATGATTTATTTGCATGATCTATTCACATCTATCTACAATAAATGTTAACCGAAAATTTATTCCACGACTTAAGTATACATTTTGTAGTTGAAAATAGAGTTTAAAAATCAAGCGATAGATGCTAGAGAATATTGTGACCTTGTGGGTTCGTAGGATTAAAGGTCCAATTTGCAGAAATTCAAATCGTTCTTTATTTGCGTAGAAATACACTCACATACACAATCACAATCTACCAAGGTCGATGACCACAACAGCAACGTTCTGTTTACACCTATTTACAACAGTCTTGTTAAATGTCTTTACAACTTCTGCTTACGACTTGTTTACGACTGATTCTTGGCAAGTTGTCGCTTCCTTATATACCTCATTAATCATTCGAGACTGTTCTGTAACAATCACTAGATATTTCTGAAACAAACAAGAAATCGAATGAAACGTTAGAGCCAGAATGAAAAATTCAATGCCATAGCCGGGATTTGAACCACGGATCTTTTGGTTTCCATCCAGCCGCTCTAAACCAATGAGCTACTATGGCCAACGTGCCAACATGACATTAAATTCTCCAACTGACTCGTGTTTCTCCCGGTAAACCACTAGGAGTTCTCATAAACACATGAGACAACTACCTTAATGGCGACTTACTATGCTGTAAGTACTTTAAGGCCCGGGCTTTATAGTTCGGACCACTATTAGGTACAATTAATTCCCATAGCTATAAAGCCCGGACTTTAAAGTACTTACAGCATAGTAAGTCGCCATTAAGGTAGTTGTCTCATGTGTTTATGAGTACTCCTAGTGGTTTACTGGGAGAAACACGAGTCAGTTAGAGAATGTAATACCATGTTGGCACGTTGGCCATAGTAGCTCAAATGGTTAGAGCGGCTGGACGGAAAACAGAAGATCCGTGGTTGAAATCCCGGCTATGGCATTGAATTTTTCAGTCTGGCTCTACCCTTTCATAGTGCGTCCTACACACGGCTAGTGTGAAAGAACAATTAACTTCCAAGAAATCCAATGTTCCATAAACAATCAAGACGTCACCAGACTTTTCTAGACGGAACTTTATCTGTGCCGACAAGTCCTTTATCTCCGCTATCTTTATTTGCCAGCTCTTTGTGTACACAAGCCGCGCTTATCTCTCCGAAAAAACAAAAAACCCAAAACACCGAAGCTTTTGTGTGCATCGCCGCGACAATATTATGAAAATCACCCGATGTTTATATTCACATGACTTTTCCTACTCATGGGCAAACTGTTCTTACAAACATTTATTCTCTTCCCATTTCCTGTTAATTAGTATAAAACGGGAAACAAGGCTTACTGTCCCCTTCAGCTGCCGTGGTGCGGGCGCTGCGGACACTTAGCACTCGCGGTATCTCTGACATTATTAGAGGAACCTCGGACCGAACTGCTGAGCCCCTCCCGTCGGGGAGTTATTTGGATTGGGTTGGACTCAAGGGGACAGTGTGTTCCCAACACCCACGGGGAATTGGGTACCTCCGGCCAGGCTAAGGCCACACGGAGGGGGTAGAGGGTTGCCTAAAAGTCCCGGGTACTAGCCTATAGAGCTAGTAGAAGGTGTGCTAGATCATTAGGCGGCCCCACCGAGGTTTTCGGTAGTCTTCCCTGCGGGGTTGATGTGCGTAAGTGACGTATTCACTTCCATCCCGTCTTGACGTTGTGCTCAGCGGTGGGGGGGGGGCTTTATAAGAAATCAGGTATTGCCCCACGGAAAGAGCACTGGAGTATCCTTCGCTTCCGGGTAGAAGGAGGCCCGGGTCCTTGGTCCTACGGGTCCAGGACTAATGGGAGTAGATCCTCTGCACTTAAAAACAGTCTTGAAGTGATAGTAAAATTCTTTACGAACCGGTAGCTACAGATGGCTTTGTTATTTCATTCGTTTTACATGATCAGGGTTAAAAAAACAGTTGATGCACGACTATTGGTTCAAGAACGGTATGACCATTTGAAAATGCAAAAATATAACCAGTAACGAGTAATCTGTTGAAAATGGTTAACTTCACAAAAATTATTTAACATAAATTTTGTAATTTAGGAAGAATAAATTTTTGTACAGTAAGGTTTTTTTTTTTTTTTTTTAATTTACGTTCTCCAACGTTAAGTCATAACAGACGATGAATGAAATGGGTAGAATGATGTTCAAATGAGCCCAGGTTCCATGAAGCTTAAAGTTAATCGAACTTCATCTTTCAGGATAATAGGAAATCCCAGAAAAAAACCTTATCCACATAACTCGCCCTGATAGAGATTTGAACTCGGAAAACCCTTGAATGTGAGGCAGTTATAAAAGTAGGTGGTTTTTGTATCTCCTATGGTTATAAAAATAATTCACAATGAAGAGGACATTAGAGGCTAATCTGAGAAAATGTAAGATGAACGCTTCATATTTCATGAAAGATATTTAAATCTTTTGAGCAGTTTTTGAGATAACCAACAGTTCCGAAAACTTATCCATGTAAATGACTTTACTGAGTTACTAGTCAGTGAGCTAGGAGCAGTGTTAATGTAAATTAGTGTAAGATACTGGATTAAATGAAGATTATAAACTGTGTTTATTGATCTTCATTTTCAAATGGTTGTGCTGGTTTTCATGAAATCTTGCTGCAAATACAAACTACATAAATTTTAAGGCCATGTAGACTGAAATGATAAATTATCTGAGTTAGGTTTAAATTTAAATGTTTTGTAAAAATTTTTAGTCAGTGCCAAATTGTTAGTTAATCTGAATAATAAATATTAAATAACCATAACACTTCTTTATAAAACGTATTATATCTAGCTACCATGTAGGTTGTACAGCTCTTGTGTAGTGTAACATTCATTATTATTTATGATGCAGATGATACTGCCGATGTTTTGGAACTAATGTTTAAGACAGAGCGTCTCTTTTGTAATATTTAGACAGTGTTAATACTATCCCTAGATGTGCAGTTGCTAATTGTTTCACAAATTCTGCAAGGCTTCATAATTGAATTTCTGTATGTATGGTGAATTTGTTTTGTATGAACAATTTAATATTATTTGTAAAATAATGAAAATAGATTGTTAAAATGAGCCATCTAAGTCGGTAAACAAATGTGAAACTGAAGAGGAAAAAATGGGAGCTGATGTTTATTATCACTTTACCATTTTGGTCTGACTTGCTCTGTTGCTTAGGGAGATCCTGTACACGCCAGTAAGTCTACTAAGAGCCCAATGTTAGTAGATTCACTGATGTGTAAAGGAACTCCTGCCATACGAATTCCAGCGTACTAGCGGGGCAGATATAATCCTAGTGTTAGTGGAATCTTTAACAAACAAAATATTTATTTTATCTCTTTTCCATTATGTAGACTGGAGAAGTTAGGTTATTAAATATTTTAAGCCACTTATAAAAAGAGAGGTCTTTCTTTACAGTGAAGCTATGATGAGATAGGATTTAATTGCATTTAATATCATGATCACATTTTATACTATAAAATTTCTTAGAATATATACGAAAGACATTATTTTGACTAAATGTCCCAAAGAATGTGTAAATGTAAGTTGATTGCATCGATTTTGTATTTTGTCTTCTGGAATTGTATTCCAGAGACTAAAAATAACCTACTGCAAATTTGTTTTAGAGAAATAGTTTGCCGAGGTTGTGAGAGGAAGGTGTGTGGTTCAAATCCTGCTAGGATCATTCTCGTAGCAAATGTCTTACAGGTACCCTATAGTTAAGCTAGAACGTATTCATTATGCATTTGTTTTCCCAGTTATAATTTGTTTATGTATCTTTAGATATCTTTTATTTTTTAAACATTTTGTTGATAATTGTGTTTTAACTACCCTTAAGATACCGTTGCCTTGCTGTGTGCTGTTTGAAAATCAAGGAATATTTTGACGAAATTTTTAAGAAACTCTTTTAAGTTATAACAAAGATATTCTTTGTGTGTTTAATACCTTTTAAACCTGAGAGTGTGCTTCAATGTAACAAAAAGAGTATAAAATACAACGTGGGGCTAAAAGAATGAGCTGAAAATGTATTTTGGAAATTCTTTTTTACCTTCAAAGTAAGAGAGAACCTTTAGTATCCATCAAGGAAGCTTCGGTTGAAGTGAACCTGTTAGCGAGGCGCTACGAGCATTTTCAGCACTTTATCTTCATTTTGCGGAACGCTCGCTTCGACTCGTCTCGCTCCTCCATTTTCAATGAAATTGTGTGGTTGATGCTTGACTCGCCAGAAGACCGGTGTTTCACGTCTTTTGGAATAATGGTATTTTCCGCTTCGCTGCTCTCAATATCAAGTCCTCGCGGTTCGGAATGCATAACAACAACAACAACTTCGGCACGCAGACGTCGTCGTCGTCGTCGTCGTCGTCGTCTTTTGCATTAGCGTGCGGTGTATGTCTTACCTCTTAACCTACAACTTTTCTTGTTTTAGTTTGGTTCGAATCGCCAGACAACACTTTTTCTCTCCTCCTCTTTGTGTTTACTTTCTAGCGGAGTGCTTCAAACTTGTTCAAGTCTTTGAATTCATCCTGTTTTCCATCTTCAGGGAGTAGTTACATTTCTGTTTACTCACATTGCTGTTCATGAAGAAGAAGATTGCTGATTTACCCAACGCATTCAGCAATAAATGGTCATTCAAAAACGAAAATGAATTATTATCACGTATTACCGCTTATGTATCAATTATATTATGAGGTTTTGTTTGCGAATGAGCCCATGCCCTTTACTACTCAGAATAGAGACGTACTTAGAGAGGTTTCTTAGCTCTTCTATGAGTCCAGAGTTCTCTCATTCTTGGCTGCGAGCTTTCTTTCTCTCGTCTATCCACGTTGTTCCAGTGTTTCTCTTCGGTTTGTCCTCTTGGTCAACTTGCCACTTATGCACCTTCATTCTAAAGAGGTCCCTGTCTAGGATATTGTCTTGAGTGATTCTTGACAATTTTAAATATTTTCTTACTTCACCAATCCATTTCATAGTGTCTAAGTGTGCTCTACTTCTATTTTGTAAAATTTCATAGTTTGTCTTGTGAGCCTATTTGAAGTTAATCGTCTAATATGTCAACAAATTTTAACCTTCGTTTCCTAGCATCACTATGGATGTCTGTATACATATTTTTTATTTCTATTTTACTTGTAAGTCTGCATTCTTAACCTTAGACTTGCGATCTTAAAATTTTTCTAGTATTTGTGCTTTTCCTTTTTCTATATTTTTGATATCTGCTTTCTCTTCAAAATTAATGTTTTTTCTCTATAGAAACAATCAGGTTTAATTACAATGTTATAGTGTGTTAAGTTTGTTTTATTTAGACATGTACTTTTATTATATATGTTTTGAGAAAGCCGATATTCTGTGCCTATTATTATTATTATTATTATTATTATTATTATTATTATTATTATTATTATTATTATTATTATTATTATTATTATTATTATTATTATTATTATTATTATTATTATTATTATTATTATTATTATTATTATTATTATTATTATTATTATTATTATTATTATTATTATTATTATTATTATTATTATTATTATTATTATTATTATTATTATTATTATTATTATTATTATTATTATTATTATTATTATTATTATTATTATTATTATTATTATTATTATTATTATTATTATTATTATTATTATTATTATTATTATTATTATTATTATTATTATTATTATTATTATTATTATTATTATTATTATTATTATTATTATTATTATTATTATTATTATTATTATTATTATTATTATTATTATTATTATTATTATTATTATTATTATTATTATTATTATTATTATTATTATTACCACTACTACTACTGCCTGTACCTCTGATTAAGCATAGTAGGAAGGAGGGGCGAAGTGACAGGAGAGAAGGGCGTCGGTTCAGAAGGTACTAAGGAAGACAGCAGGGTCTATAATTTTTTCCAGATTGAAGCTCTCGGTGACAATAGAACTCATCCCTGCAGGCTTACACACCCTACTGGGAGTTAGGGACTCGGATAGCACTCTCGTTCCGGGACGGAGCTTAGACATAGCATCCTTTCTCCTAGCCATGTAATACCAAGACACCCACCGACACGTGAAAGCGTATGAAAGGTGTAATGAAGCGAGCTGGAGGAAAATTACCTTCTCAATAATCCCCTAGTGATACAAAGAAACCGTGGTAAAATAAGACAGTACGCGGGAATTAAACTCATGATCTCTTGAAAGCGACTCCCCTGCATTATGTAAATTAAGTGAAACTTAAGATAAACTTATCGGAATACGATGTTATTCACGTCAAAAAATGAAAACTTAATGTGTTTTTATTTGTAAATTTCTGGGTGTTGATCTCCTTTTTAGCTTTATATAGTTTTTTCCTGTGAGAGACAGTTTATGATTATATGTATAAATTACCTATTTTCTTAGTAGATATCGAAGACAAGTAACTGAATGTGTGTGTGTGTGTGTGTGTGTGTGTGTGTGTGTGTGCGCGCGCGCGCGCGCGTATGTGTGTTCCAGCACTCCCCACCTGGCAACCTTGACCTTCGATATAACCTCACCCCACCACGTGATATCTGGGCCCATTTCTCAGGTGGAGGCACCCAGAAGGCGGTGTCCATTACCTCCAATGATAGGGTGATAGTGAAGATGACGGTGAGGCGAGAGGACCTACAGCTTATACCGTAGACTCAGAACCACGTTGGGATAGGTGACACTTCAAATGTGCTAGACACAGGCGAAGGCGCTAAACTTAAAATCGCCAACTCAGAGCCGGAAATCGAACGCGGGACCCTTAGCATGGGAGCCACAAACGAAACTACTGCACTACCCCGGCACCCTAGCTGAAATTTTAGGATCATAGAAACAACCTTTCATTGATATTGATCTAGTTTTGTGTTAAAAACACTAGAAATACTAGTAACACTAGAAAATACTGAAAATTTTAAATAAAGTTACGTTTTTGGAGACAGCGCTTTTGTAGAAGGTAGGTAAATGCTGGGCAGGCGGAGAGGTAAACGAGATAAGGTGCGCACTTACCCAGCGTAAACACCATACGAGCTATTGTCGGAGTGCTAGAACCTTCCAGATGATACGAAATCTAAAATATTCTGGAAAGTTCTTAGGGTATATCAGAAAACGCTCTCGCGAATTCAATTTGTCTTGCGGTGTTGGAGAGTGGGTCTGTTTTGGACCTATGAGCCATGTTATTTTTTTGGTGAGTTTTGTGAAGTGAAGGTTGATTTGGGCTCTAGAGTAAGTAGAAGTTATTTTTGGTTTACAAGACAAAAGTTTTATTTTATTAAAATGTAAGTATGGCCGAACAGCAGAGGTCCTTAATTCCTCGATGGCAGCTCATCCAAAAGCCTCCTCTTCTAACCCCTGCGGACGTATACATCCTCTTGGGAAATTGTCATGAAATTAAGGTTTAGAGACAATTCAGTCAGACTGAGTTGGAGCTATAAGCCCATGTAACACTCAACAGGTGTTTTGAAATTGAAAAATACGAGAAAGAATGCGTGTGTGCAGCGGTCAGATCGATCTGTTGTTCCAGTTGCCACCTCGTTAACTGCAGTTTGGAGCACGATCCTCGTTATCTTCAAGTTTGTACTCTGACATACATTTCACGTACGCTCGAAACAAGTTCCTGCTAGCAACTTTGATAGCCCAACTCCTGCCGTGATGTCGCCAAGAGTCCGTTGCTAATTGTAAGCTACCTGCTGTAATACACTTGATGAGTCCAAACTGATCAGCAAAGGAATGTTGGAATTCTCATTAGTGCACACTCAACGGCTCTAATGTACCCCTTTATTGTTTGTTAAAATACAGGAAGACTCGTAAAGACGTACTCATATGTTTATAACTTGAATTAAGACTGCCGAACTGTCACGCAAGGCATTTTGTTCAATACAAGAGGAAAATTTCTGAAAACGGGACTACAATAGACTTAAGAGACAGGCAAATCTTTTAAAATTAGTCGCTAATTTCCTTCTCTTTGGATTGCCAAAAAATAAAAAGCAAACCACTTCAATTTTGAGGAGAGTATTTTAAATTGCAAGCGAATAACAAGGAGTTGATACCACATTGTGTGTTTTGATGATGTCTACTTTTTTGTGCAGTAAGACTTTATATCCCTTGGCCACGCCGTGGCTCAATGGTTAGACCACTTGGCTCTCACCAAGGCGGCCCGGGTTTGATCCCAGGCGACCGCAAAGTGAGATTTGTAGTGGACAACACGGCGTTGGGGCGGGTTTTCTCCGGGACCTCCGGTTTCCCCCACCATCTCATTCCACCGGTGCTTCATCTTCATCTCATGCATCACCAGTGTCACCGCCTGCGGTGCCGTATGTAGTAAAAGCGGGCGTTAAACACCACACACACACACACACACACACACACACACACACACACACACACACATCCCTTACAACTACCAGCTATGACAAAGTCATCTAGAATGTAGAGAACTTTAACGAAAATTGAAGATATCCATTTTATTTTTCATTGAAATATCTCAAACATATTGTATTTGACTAAAATATAAACGTAAAAATCAAGTATGAATCATTTAATAGTTGTATAAATTAACTAAATAACTGTAAACCGGACATTGTGTCCATCGCCACCGAAGAGAACCCGAAAATTATGTTACCAACCTTAGTGGTAATCTGCTGTATTAAATGGATGAGTTTATCTTGGTTAACCGAGGTTATTAAGGCAAAACATCGTAAATGCGATCTCTGAAGTTCAAATCTCTCTAGGTCCTTCCTAATTTCATTTTTCAGACTTTTTTCTCAGTCATCGTAACTGACAAACATCGTTACTTGTTTTTAAAATAAGTAAGCTCAGAAATTCTCCATTATTATTAAAATTATTTTACAAAATGCACACAGTTTTATCGGTCTACGTATATTTTGAATTACAACAGAATAATGTTTTAAACCACTTGTGGATCAATAAGCTTCACATCACGTCGCGCATGCGTGTTCTACGAATTATTGTACAAAGAATAATAACTACAATTTCGTTTAGCGCAATTAATTAAATTCTCTAAGGCTTTTAAGCTAGGTCTTGGTAAACAGAACATTCGGATGTGCAATATATCTTCAACTTGGATTCCACATCTGAACAGTGTAATGCAGTTCAGTTATAGTGTGAAAGAAAATACAGTTTGAAGTCGCTAAGAAATTCTTAGTTCGACAAAAGCATTTTAGTTTAAAAAATCCATTAATTTCTTTAGCATGTGAATTTATAATTATGGCTGGTTACCAACACTCCCTACATGACAGCCTTGGCCTTCGGGGTAACCTCGCCCCACCACGTGATGTCCGGACCCATTTCTCAGGTGGAGGCACCCAGAGGGCAGTGTCTATTACCTCCAATGATAGGGTGATAGTGAAGATGATGGTGAGGCGAGAGAACCTACAGCTTAAAGCGTGGACTTCGAACCACGTTGGGCATAGGGGACACTTTTTTATTTTATATTTTTAACAAAATATATATCTGCCAGCCTCGGTAGCGTAGATGGTACCATGTCTGCCTCACAGGAAACCACAGAAAAAGTGTGCGTGCACGCGCTTGCATACTTGTCTTCGGATACCAAAGAAGAAGAAGAAAAACAGAAGTCGGATAAGTAACAGACTGGCAGTGGAACCCAGTATTTTTCAATGAAGAACATGATTTTTTCCCAAACCAGTCTTTAATAAGAAATATTTCATTACGTTTTCCTAAAACATTAGCACCGACAGTTTTATTTTATTATTTAACTATGTACGTTTCAGTTATTGATATAACATTTAATATGTATATATTTTTTCTCTAAATAGGCTGAGAAGACCTCTTCATTGTTGCAACATTTGTGTAACTATAAATTGATAAGATCTTCGCAAAAATTTTCTATAGGGAAACGTTAGAGCCATTTAAGGCAAGTTTTACGTAGCATTAACCGGCTTGAAAATATGCTGTATTGAAAGCCTAAAAATCATTTATTGGAAGGTTTGCAACCCCTTTTCAGTTTCCTTTGCAAAAACTAGTTACTATGATTCCTCTGATATTTCTAATTGAGTCCTGTCTCCTGTGTTTAAGTGAAACTACATTCTGAGAAGCACAGCATGAATTTATCGTTGAATAAAACATATATATGGAGTTATAATGAGCAGAGAAAATCATGTGAGTGTACCACATCAGGTCCTTAGAACTTGTTTTGAAATATCTTCCATGCGCGGCACCATTTGCATTCAGCGAGAGGTTTTCTTTGAAAATTTAGTTTTCCAGTTCGGTGTGTCCCAGAGGCTTTTAGAGGATGATTAATTACCCAGGCTTAAATGTGTGCGTGCACTTGAAGGTGCTTGACATTCGTCTTCTGCAAATGACTACATCATTTAAAACCAAGGTTGCGGGGGGGGGGGACTTCGTGTGGGCTTAACCCTCCTTTAATGGCAGAAGCGGAGACATATCTCTCCTTATTTTAGTCATGGCTTACATTTTTAAATGTAACTGATATAAAACATTGATGCTGAATTAGTGCCATTGAAACTATGTGTTAAATAAAACTTTTGAATATTTAAATTTATGAACATAATAAATTTAATATTGTCTTTGCAAAAATCAGGAATATTATTTGAAGATAAATTTATTTAGTGTCGCCTAACAACAATGATCTTATAGCGGCAACTATAAGATTGTAAAACAAATTTTGTATACAGTTGGTCAGTACAATTAACATTTTAGGTTAGGGTACAGTATCAACATATCAGTTCACATAAACTATACATTCATAAACAACTGAAGAATCAATATTACACAGCACTATGTTCATACTTGTTATGTATTACTTATTAATTATAGTTATTACCACTACACAGAATACACCGAAACCAGGTAATGCTGAATAGATTTTCATATTGAAGAAGTTAATTTACAGTCTTGTAGAAATAAATACAGTGATTGTAGACTCTTCGGTCATCTAGTAGAGCATGAAGATCTGTAGGAATTTTAGGAAGAGTCCTATAGGTTGTAAATTCGTTTATAATATGATTTACTGATAATGGTTGCATCGTTCACAGTGTGGAGGTAATCATGTGTAAGTTTTGTATGTCTAATTCTAAGTCTGGAGAGTAATATTTGTTGTTTTCGCCTTGTATGTTTATAAAGACATTGAGTAGGAGATGTGTTTAGTTTCACTTGTCGGAGTTTACAATGTACATTTGTTTCTAGCTAATGATGTTTCCATTTCTGAATTATTTCCTTTTTGATATGGCTTATGACATCTTCATGTGGAAAAGGTATTGGAGGGTATACCGGTGGTTGTTTTGTTGCTTCATTAGCAGCTTAATTCCTTGGTGGGATGTATCCAAGTCAACAGTACTTCTTTGTCTTCTAGAATGAGTTATTTGTACAAATTTTGGATATATTTGATTTCACTGGGCAACAAAAATTTTTTTTGAATGTTTCGGGCACTTCATGAGGCAATTCCTTCTAATTTTGGGTTGAGAAAAACAAATATGACATTGATAAATTTTTTATTAGCTCTAGTTTCTATGATATACACTAGGTGGAAGCATTACATATTAACGGATTCAGAGAAAAGGATGCATTTTAATTATATACATGCTAACAACAATGAAAGTGCATTTGATTTCTTTTAACTGGTAATACTTCGCAGATAGTCGTGTCTAAAGAGAATCATGTGGTGGCCTATTGACTTCATCGTCATTTATCTTGCCTCTTGTGACGGAGTTCCGCAGAATCCCTATACAAAGACCAACAGTAATCCGCAAGCATTACTTCATTCCAACGGCCCTGATATCTTTGTTCCATAACAGAAATGTCCTGATGGAATCTCTCCATGTTCATCACTAACAGCTCCACAACTATGAGGGAAAAAGTCCAGGTGGGAGTGGAGAAAATGGATCTTAAGGGACATGCTGCATTCAAGGTTACGGTACTTTTGCAGGAGCACTGTCACCAAATGCTTCTAGTTGTCATCTCTTTTGTTGCTTAAAAATCCATGAACAACATTCTTGAAGGCTTCCCAAGCTTCCTTTTCTTTCCCCTCCAAAATTTGGTCAAATGTAGGATCCTTTACAAGTTCTCCTTTTGTGGTCCGGCAAAAATTCCTTCCTTAACTTTTGTATCACTTAATTTCCAAAATTTTTCTCTGATTGTGTTTTGTTATTTGACAGGTGTGCCAAATCCCCCCGTAATCCCCCAAATTTAAAATATTCACACTAAAATATGAAATGTCACTTTTTTCAAAACAAGAGCGAATCTATCATTTTTATGGTGATTTTTGAATTCAGCAGATGGAAATACATGTAAATTCACTATTTTTTAAGCCCAAAACATTTTCACTGTCGCCCAATTTTATTTATTTTGTGGACGACAAATCTTGGAGGTATCTGAGTAAATCACATATTTTGGTTGCATTGCAGATTGTATCACTTCTAGGGACTTTTTAGTGCATGTAATTCATTAGAGAATATTGTGTAGAATTCTGGTAGTTTATATAGCAATGTAACTTCTTGGGATACAATAGCACAGCAATTTCCAAACTGAGAATGGGAACCGTCAGTGTAAATTTCCATGTACCCTGGATAGTGTGTATTTATTTCTTTAAATAGTTTCTGGATCAGGAATATTGTTTCAATAAACACGGTTACAAAGCTCCATGAATGAGGAGAAACAAGTACCAAATTTAAAAATTTAGCTGAAATAAACGTAGAGGTTATTTTTAAATTTATTTAACTTAATACGTGGAAAAATTGCCTGTAAATCGCAAAATTTTATTTTCGAATTCTATAAGGGAGGAGAAACAAAACTAACACTTTAAAGAAACATGAATTAAATTATATGTTAAATATTGTGTTACAGATGAGTATATATCTGTAAAGAAAGGTGTAATGTTTGAAGCTAATTTTATATTTTGGCAAGGGTTCCACGTTGGGACGCCAATTTGTAGCTAATTATGTGGCGAGCAATGAGGTTTCTCTCAGGGTATGCGTGGATATGTGTGAGAAGGGTGGTTTTATTGACACTGGAATGCCCGTTTCAAACTTATTTATTTACTGCTTCTTTTTTAGAACATCAAACTTGAAGTTGCCGACCAAGGGTTACCAATATCACTGTTTAGAGTTACTGACGGCAGAATGTTTATTACTCGATAAACTTTATTCGTTCCTCACGTATATATGAACCAACAAATATCTTCTCTCATTTCTGGTACGCCTGGCCCAAGACAGAACAAGAGAACTGCCCTAATATCCCTTACGCCTCAGACTGCTCTAATCGGCCTGACGCCGAAGACTGTTCTCCGCAGCTGCGTGTGTGGGTGTATATGTAACTTTTACTTTCTGGAGACCCTCTTTTCACACAAAGATTCCTTTGTGGCTATTTTGTCGCCATTATGAATGGTTCAAAGAATACCCTATTCAAAAAGTCAAGGGCTATCCTTTAGAAATCTGCTAAGGACACTATTTCTTACGTTTCTTTTGTTAAAACAACTTATTCACCCAAACTGCTATTCGACTCAACTGCCCTTGCACGTGTTGTAACAAAGAACCAACATTCCTTTGAAATCCATCATGATTCTTTACTTATGGCAAACCTTAATTTCGGTATCATGTTGCTTTTTCTGAGAAAGTTTATCCCAATTACAGTTAAGTAAATAGAAGGAAAATCTTCTATAAGAATGGTATATATACTCATTAATAAAGAGTGGAGGGTGGAAACTGGCATATAAATGTAATAAATCGGATTAAACAAACGACTTTACACTACATAACTTTTAAAATATATCTTTTTAATAATGGTTTAAAAAGAGTTGTAACTGTCTCACTATCCTTTAGAGTGGAAAGCTTCCCCATAGCATTACACTATAGTTATATAAATATCTCTTCGTTTGGTATTAGCTTCTTGGTTATACTCCTTATAACAGGTCAACAGCTTTAGCAGGCATCCCATTTGGGATACCTACTGATCCAACATCGGCGGCGGGAGAATTTACAGAAGCCTTTAGTGATTGCCGATCTCTCCATGTCTCGACTCCTCCTATTCCAAAGAGATCAATAGTAGGCTTCCCCTTTAACTGTGTGCAACATCCCAACCCTGGAGTAGGGTCGCTGACACTAACTGCAAGGCACGAGTTCCTACCGCAATAAACCGCATGTAAATGAAGGAGCGCGGTTCTGACAAATGGCGGTCCTCTGCAGCGGTGTAATTAGGCACTCAATATCAGCTTTCCGCTGGTTAACCCCGCTAAGTATCTCATATAAGTACAAAAGATGATCCATACATAAGCAGATATATCTCATAGCGACGAGGTGGTCTGCTTTTGGAAAGCAAATAATGCACACAACGGTCATTCAAAATTTATGTTTGGAAATTTTATGAAAAAAACCTTTTAAGTGATTTTTATGCCAGGAAAATGAATACCCATATATAGTTCGTAATTTTAAAGGAAGGCGTCTAAGATAAACGAGCACGATGGCTAGGACAAGTTCTTTTCGGAGGAACTCCTCTTGTAATTCTGGGCTATTTCAGGGTTTTAAGTGTAAGTGGGAGTTCCGGCGTGCATGTCCTCGGGACCAGGGGAGATCTTCGGGTCCTGGTCCCTCAGGATATTCTTGCATTATAGATTGTGAACCGGATGATGTGAGACAAGTTGTGGATAGGGTTGTGTATACTTAAAGTTGGCTTTACCATAAGGGTTTACAATCTACTTTGCAATTGGGAGCGTAGCTGAAAAAATAGGGGGTCAGATGGTAGAGGTAAATGGTAAAGGTAATTTGTATTCAGGTTAAAGATAGATAGAAATAGCATAACTTTCTACGAAATTCCAGTTTACTATAACGTCATAATTTTCTACAATACAAGTCAACCCCGAAGTCTTGAAGAGACTTTGGGTGGAATGGTGTTGATAGATACATTAGTACATTAAGACCCAGGAGGGCTTACCTTCGAGGAGATGTCGGTGCGTGGTGAAGTGAAGATTCGGCGTAGCCTCCGGCCGCAACGATACACTTTAGACTCCCGCGCGCCTCGATAATCACCTCTATAAGTATTAACGGCCAAGCCCAAAAAGAAGGGGCCAACACACGTTGAGCCTGGGACTTTTCCCCTTTGATCAGCAGAAAAGCTTCTGGAACATTCCATTCGCCATGTTGGTTTAAGTCCAACGACTTCCTGATCATCCATGACTAACTACCGGGTTGAAATCTAGAGTTGCTGCGTTTAGCATTCTTACTTGGTTAATGCTCCGAAAATATGACGTCTAATGTTCCGCTATGAGGTTTCTACATCTTTACTTCCACAAATTAATACTTTCAATTGTATAAAGAAACCTCATACTATTAACATTTCAAAATAAATTCCTAAAATAAATAAAGTTCCTTCACTTCACCAAAACATGTGCGACAGTATGCAGATGGAGGGAAGGGATGGAAAGAGTCGTCATCGGAAGGTAATAATCTATAACTATTGGGTACCTTACCCTCTACTGCCGTCTCTCTGTGCACCCTTAGTAGCCCCTACCTCACCCTAACTTCTTGGGAGGCCTGTGTGTGTCATAGGCACTATCGATTTTGTACAGATCAAGTGCTAAGTCCCTACTCGAAGGCTATCATAGATTTAAAGAGAAATAATGCTACAAAGTGTTTTTATGTTTGTTCATTTTTCTGTGAAAATCTTCTAAACTTTTATTTCGTAACCCATACCATAAAATCCTTCATGTAACATGATTGTGTTAAATTCCAACTGTTCATAACATCTTAAATTGTTGTGCTTTATTGTTAACAGAAATACAGACAGATATAAAAATAGCGACACAAAGATAGACATGGACTTCTTAACAAATTTTATATGTGTTTAAATCGAAATTTTTAATCAAATAATTGAGTGGAATACAATAGCCGAGCAACAGATAAACGACAGAAAGTGTTAAAGGATGTTTTACAAATTTTAAGTAACAACTATAATATAAATAAACATACACCAAATAAGTAGAGGAAATACCATATTGTCTGTAGAAACGACAATATATTTTTTATCAGTTGAAAAAGTTATTAAAAAGTTACTTGTTGCTTCAAGAGGTACCATTGCTCACAAAATAACAAATGGGTTCAATAAGGATAGGTTAATGTTTATCATGCTCTCTTGCTGGTTTTGATTAATATTATAACGAGAGTACGTTTTTAAGATAATGCGCAGACATATATATCTAACCTCAAAGACCTTCGAGTTTAGCTACACTTCTGGTATCCTGAATTCAACCCCGGTACTTCAAGAACAGCAGCTGCCAAACGCCACAGGCATTCTGTAATACATATTAATTTTCCAACGTTAAAATAATTTAGTTGTTCTTTCCAATGTAAATATTTTTCACCTCTTGATTTTACGATTGCATTTATCATTGCAGCATATGTCGTTATGTAATGGATTACAAACATAATTTCCCTTATCCCTTCCATCCTTAGGAACGGAAACGCAACTCCCGCATTGCAGCTCTGTCAGAGAAGTTGCCGAACAATCAGGCGTAGGTGTGGAATTTACAAAGTGTGAAAACAAGTGACTGTTAAACACGTAACTTCGCTACCTTTAATGAACCCAGCATTAGATATTTAAAAACCGTTAGTTAAATGTGTGCTTAGTGCAAATTGGATTTTGGTTTGACACCTTAAGGAAGGCTTTGAACCAAGGGACACAGCCCCAACATTGCCAATTTTTCTCTTTGTCAAAGAACAACATAGACATCACTCCGGTTTTCTGTAGTGTATGTTTAAAGAATAGTTTGTTCCAATTGGAAGAAGCGAGAGTGGGAGAGATAAAGCTTAGTAAAAGTTTGTTGGAATACTGCCAAAACTGTCCCTTGTTTTATCTCTGAGCGGACGCTGGTGGAATCGATACACATGCTCTTCTACAGCATCCTTCAGTGGAGCAAGGCAAGAAACGCTCGCCGCAGGAACATCCTGTGCTGCACAGTGCATCTCCGGCTTTATCTGATATCACCAGTTTGTGTTTCAGATAGATATGCTCATCTCCATGAGGTACAGCGTTGTTTTAGTTCTTGCACAGCTTTACTCTTATTTGTTTTACAGCAATAGTCCCCAAACTTTCCCAACTGACGTCTCTTCTCTATGGCGTACAGTCATAACTTTATTTCTTGGAAAACGCATCTGATAAAAATACAGATTTAAGCTGATACTTTTAAAATTTTCAATATTAGAATAAATATGTTAAAACAACTATAGAATGTGTCATTTAACATAGACTTGTTTATGCTAAACCTCTACAGGTAGACAGAGGGAGGAAAATATGGGAGTAGAACAGAAGTTACAGAGCGCAAATTCCATCAAAATTTTGCAGCACACTCTCCCTACGCCAATACTTCTGATACTGAAAAGACTGGGTTAAGCACCAGGAAAACCGCGAAAATTTCTAATTAGTTTAGTCGGTCACCAAGAATCAAACCTGTGATCTGAAATCCGAAGCCCAAGCGTTATCGAAGGAATTAAGGTAGTTGTTGAAAATTTGTAATAAAATATACAGAACTATACAAAACTAGTCACAATAGAACTTACAATTGAAGGTATAGTTCATTGCACTTAAGTTCACTCTTTAGAAATGCTCCAGTAGATAACCTTGACTAGAGAACATTGTCAGAAATAACTGAATAACGACAGCACTTCAGAAGGATGAGCACTAAGAATTGAAGTCAATATTGAATATCTCGAAAATGATTATATCATAAGTAATTTATTAGAAGTAAATTCTGTTGTTAAGCAGAAAAACGTTATCTGGCGATATGCTTTTATTTATCCCTTATAGTTTATCAATTTTACAAACTTATACAAAACTCGTTTAGAATGAAGAGGACTTCGCAGATTCTTTACAGAACAGTCAACATATAATTATGTATATATAAATATAACAATTTGTAACTTAAAACTTCACTTATCTTATAAGAAATGATAATTCTTATAAATTCTCCAGGATCGCGATTTCGTGTAAACTTATACACATCTTCAGCCGGAAACAAAGCTGTTGCCATCGTTACGAATGCTAGATGTTAATGTGTTCTTGTTAGTACTAACAAAATCTGAAAATAAAACAAATTTAAAAACAGAATCGACTGCCGGTATTTCAAAATTAATTACGCGATGTTTGTTTTGTAAAATAAATATCTTTTCCCAAACTATTAAACCTGTCGGACCATTTAATTGTTTTAATAATTTAACTTCGGATTTATTTCATGGTTAAACGACCAAAAATGATCTGCTACGGCTGATTTATCAGTCTGTTTATACTTAATATTACGAAAATGTTCTTTCGTTCTGCTTTTTAAATTACATCTTGTCTTTCCAATATAACTTTATCACAATCGAAACAATTAAACTGATAAATACCAGAACTTTTAATTTTTATTAATTTTATTTTTTTATAGAGAGATGCAATACATTTTTAATACTATATTTATTTTGAGGAACTAAAGTTTTACCAAACTCTTTAAGGATGGCAGGTAATTTTTGTAAAACTATAATCGTATTTTATTTTGCTATAACATATAATATATAGTAATAGATTTAATGGTTTGGGAAACGGTATTTATTTAAAAAACAAACATCGCGAAATGAATTTTGAAATACCGACAGTCGATTCTGTTTTTAAATTTGTTTTATTTTCAGATTTTGGTAGTACTACAAGAACATATCAACATCTAGCGTTGGTAACGATGGCAACAGCTTTGTTTCCGGTTGAAGATGTGTATAAGTTTACATGAAATCGCGATCCCGGAGAATTTATAAGAATTATCATAATTTCTTATAAGATAAATGAACTTTTAAGTTACATATTGTTATATTTGTATATATTTGTTTGCTTCGCTGTTAATAGCTTCATATTTTACGTATATATATATCATAATTATTTTTTAGTTATAATGTAAATATATAGAATTTTGTGTAAATATCAGAATCATTAAAGGGACATTTAAAAATTCGAATAAATTTCCATGTCTGTGACGAAGTATATTTGTTTTTGTAAATCTAGTATTGAAAAGTTGGCAGATAGTGTACCTTTTGTAGCGTTTGCACCAAAGGTGTTGGGTATCGATAATAAATTACACGGAATGAGACCTGAGAAGGAAATGCTCCAAGTCTAAGGCTCAGGTACTTCCTAGGCATTTGCCAAATATGAGAACTGAGAAAAGCTTGGGAAAACTTAAGCTAGGTAGGAGTGTTCTAACGGGATTTGAATCGAATGTGGGCATCGTACGCTATCGCGGGACCATAGAATACATTTTTTTATGACTTTCCGGTTTTTAGTTTGCTGTTGAAAGACACACATGTAAGTTTTCTTTCTAAAATGCTGTTTTTAGGATTATAGGGACTCAAAATACGTATTTCTAGAAGTCGACGTTTAGAGTGGTTGGTAATATTTCCCATACTTCTGCGGACTGAGCATCACATATTAATAGTTAATTTTGTGGTTGCCAGCTGCGATCCTATCGGAATTGCTTGGGGAATACTGCAATCTATGAGCAGTTGCTTGAAAGACAGCGTATAAAATGCACAGAGATTCTCAAAGGCAGTATTTTACCTAAAGAGAAGACCAAGAAAAGCGAACAGAAACAGATAACTATCCAGGCAGCAATCAGGAAGATACAGAAGAAGGACAGCTGGCTGGAGGAACAGATTCATTGGAGAAAGAGAGGTACGAGAAAACCAATTCTTGCAGTCTCTCTTAAGAGAGTAAGGGAACTCGTAGGAATTCTCCCAACTGGGGATCCTTAAAGAAGTGATAGAGACTAGACTATTCATTACAACTTCACGTCTTTTTCTACAAAATACAGGGCTACCCAAGACATTGATATTACATTTTATTGATATTACATAAACCTAGCTACCTTAACATGCATTAAAACCTAGTTATTTCGGGAAATACTTAAATTTTCATCTTTCAGAATGAGGTATATTGTGAAAGTTCCAGTTTTCACTGTCACTTTAGCTAACTTTCATTGTAACTTTCCTTTCTTCGCGACGTAGTCGCGTGATAAAATATGTAGGACCTAGCCTTTTTTCCATCGGATAGTTTACCCGCTACAGACTCGAACACAGGACTTCTGTAATCCTTTACAGTAGGAGCACTCAATGTATATCAGAGCAGTTGTTCTTGTTCTCACCGTTCTCGTTCGGAAAACAGCACTTTTTGTTGCTAGAAGTTTCCACAGAGCATTCTAGAACGTTCTCTCTCTATAAGCTTTGGTCATAACCGCCTTATCACTACATCAGTCAAACCTTAAGGTTATTAAGTGATCAATAAACATATGATGTAAAACATACTTTCTCCCTATATCCTTATCTAAAAAGTAAGTTTATATTGATTAATTCTAAAGGCGCCTTCGGTCATTTTAACCCATTTTATACTTTGATGCTTACTTCTCCCTTTTCAAAAACATACTAGAATCTCTATTCTGTTTCTTAGTATGTAACGATAAGTGTTTGCCTCAAAAATTTTTTAAAAATAAAATCCTCTGTAATTTCGAAAGTGTTTTTTACTTCTTCCTACAACTCAGTATACCTAAATTCCTAATACGAATATGGTTGACATCATGAACTGCTGGTACGTTTTTTGAACAGCAAGAATGCGCTGCATTATACATTTATATTCCTCTGAAGATCCTTTGCTCTTTCTGACTCTATTGCCCTCTTTAAATACAAACAGAAATTGTTTTAATATTTCTTGAACCACTCAAAATAATTTTTGGAAAAGAAACATATGTTTTATATGTGTGAATTAACAGTATAACTCTAAAACAAATAGTGAAATAACACACTTGATATTTAAGTCAGTTCTTTCAGGGATGCCACACAAAAAGTTGCAAAAAATCCAAACCCTAAAGCTCTTTTAAATGAAAACGTCTTTGAATATGTAGTAAGTTAATTGTAAATTAATGGCTGACCTAGAGAAGGATTTTTTGTTACTGTTTTGGGCTACATTAACCAGAGCAAAGAAATCCTGATCTGATGATGAGCTCAAGATTGGGCACTTTGAGAAAGTTGGGCGAAGATTGAGAAATTACCTGCGCAGTGATCGAATTGACGGTGTGAAGAACTCACGGCTTGAACTCTACCTTGGCTGTCTGGCTTAGAGATGAACAGAAAATACATTGCTACGCTTCCATTAATCTAAAGGTTACAAAAACAAGTAAAACGTAGCTAGTTAACTAAGGAAACGAAGACAATAGTAAGCTATATCCTTAATGGCCATCCAGTCATTTTTTGTTGGCAATAATGATGTATTTACCTTTGTTATGACAGAAGTTGCTTTTATGTAGTTCTTATACAGCTTAATTCAGCTGCACAAAGTACAGGAACGTGGAACTACAAACCTCCATATAATGTGATGAAACAGCTAGAGAAACATCCTTTAAGACTGTATCAGACAGAAAGGTAGCCATTACATGTAACCATTAACTGCGACAGTTACAACTATTACGTGAAAATAACTGTTACATATCTGGTACACCTGGTGACAAATCGGTCTGTATGGCTCAATTGATCACAAGTTTGGAGGTTCAAACTCGACCCAGGTCGATGGTTTTTAAGTGTGTTTAAAGGAGAGAGGCCCATGTCAGTATACTTACTGCTAATAAAAGAAGTCCTAAGGGGTGATACCACAGGCATTGATATGACCCTGGTAACCGACAACCACATTAACGAAATATTTTTGGTGACAAATTACCTTGTGTTTCGCTTTCTTGCTGCCACGTGGCATCCCAGTACTCTGTTTTACCATATTTACTCGCTGTATGTCTGTAACAGCTGCACTTCTCAATCATCTAATGTTCCCGAGGTATAAAATAATAAAGTTCGGAATATAATAAGCACTTAAAATGATTAAATACAGTGTGATCCATATAAAACTGAACCACTTCAATAGGCCATAACGTTTGAACTAATAACAGGACACACGTGAAAATTTGGGAGAATATAATACACAATTTGGAGATTACATTACACTATTTACGTCTCAGAGAAAATGTTGGAAGTGTCCTCCACCAGCATCTATGAATCTTTGGTCCCATTTTCTTTGATACGACTGTAGACATTGAAGTTTATATGGGTATCTTCAAGACATTTGTGGATGATGATGATGATGATGGTGATGATGATATGTGTATAAGGACGCACAACTGCAGCACTTATCAGCGCTCTTTAAAAACCAATTCATGGCAAAAGCCAGATACAAAGGATTCTAAAACTGTATACAAGTGTAAATAAACTTGCAAAAAGTGCATGTACATAACAAAAACAAAAATGAAATAAAAATAAATATAAGGTCAAATGGTAAAACATTATCTTCACTGAATTATAAAATCCAACTTAGAAAAGAACTTAAAAATCTTCTCAACTGCTTTGTTATCATACGCTAGTATATCTTCAGAGCTGGCCGGCAGCTACAGAGACGTCCTAAGGTGTGCTAGGCAAATACACTCTAGCAACACGTGTCGGACAGATAACGTTTCGTTGCGAAGTGGACAGACTGGAGCAGGCTTCTTTCTAAACAGAAAACTATGCGTTTTGTGAAGCAGGTGGATGATATCGAATTGAGAGAAGGAGCAACATGCCATATATCTAATGACACCATGGAACTTGCAACCAGTTTCTTTGATAATCAAATAATCTCAAAACGATTATGGCCTTCCAGATTCCCTGACCTAACCTCACCGGATTTTTTCTTGTGGGGGTATGTAAAAATAGAGTGTACAGGAATAGGCCATGGTCAATTGATGTTATCAAGTAATCCATTCGAACCGAAATAAGCAACATTGGCGAGGATACTCTCCGTAAAACTTCAGAGAATATGGTGAGACGAGTGCAAACAGGTATAGATGCTGGTGGAGGACACTTCATACATTTTCTCTGAGATGTAAGCAGTATAATGTAGTCTCCCAATTGTATATTATACTCTTCCAAAGTTGCACCTCTATCCTATTATTGGTTCAAAAGTTATGGCCAATTGAAGTGGTTCAGATTTATATGGATCGCACTATACTTTCGGACTACTGTGTATAAGACTACCAAACGTTTTGCTAAATGAAATGTTTGTATATTAATAATCAGAACAGGGCGTGCATTCGAAAATACGCGTTAATTTCCAACAAACCCGTAGCTGTTGCAACGCCTATGATGTCATGCCTCTAACGATAATGAATTATTACCGAGTGGTCACCAGTATGACGAATTCCTTCCAGCTGACACACTGCACAAGTTCTAATCATAATGTTATTTCACACCGACCTTTGTCGACTAATGATCCTCTTTCATTATTTATTTTGGTTTGTACGCAAAAATTATTTTACAGTCCTCTTTTGTTTCGATTTCCTTTCGTAAAAGCAGACGTTACCCTCTTTAATTGAGTTTGTGACTCTACAGAAAAGACTTTAACAGATACTCAAAGAGTCATAGACACTTAAGTTGATGGTCAACCAATAAGAGAAAAAAGGTAGAGTGATAGAATAGCAGATAAAGAACCCGTGCTCGGTAGAGAAGGAGAGAGAACATCCAGAAGATAAATAGAAGGGACCGAGGGAGGGACAAAGCGAACCACTTAATGTGACAAATAAAAAAGCAAGTCGGAAACCCTTGCTGCACCTGTGTTGCACGTTGCCTAAAACAAATTAAATTGGCGACTTTAATGGCCTTGCCGTAACGTCTCTCTTGTGATAACCAAATATCCTTCCCCCAGCATCCCTCTCTGGTCTTTACATGTTTAGAGCGCAGGTTTGGAAATTAAAATTTTAATGGAGGAACAAACTTCAGTCAAACTCTTCGCTAAATTAGGTTTATATTCAGATTCGCTCCCTCTCGTACCACCAAAAGAGCACTGTTTGGCTTCCTGTTCTGTCACTACAATGGCAGACTCTCTCCTCTACATTTTGTGGGGTTTCCCGGATATCTAGCTCTGCAGAGCGTTATCAAATTTTACCAAAGCATCCATATTCTGTATGTGGCATTGTATGCATTCACAGAAAATATTTGGAAGGGTTGTTCTCGCCACCTAATGTGTGATTCAAGGTTGGTAGCATTGCTTTTTACTGTGGGGCAGATATTTGTATTGAAAACCGAAGCCTCTATGTAATACTTAATTCCTGGACTAATTAACAGTTTACAATAGTGTTTGAAACAATCTGATATTTTTCTCTCACATGTTCTTCTCTACTGCAAATTATATTCTACTTCTTCTTAACGCAGATGCATTTTCATTATAGATTTACACGTTTTATAGTATAGTTCCAGATGAACTGGGACCAGGGGTGATCCGAGTTGACGAAAATCCGAGGGTGGGTCAAAAAGTAATGCATCCTATCTTTCTTCCTTTAAATAAGTAAGTTAAGTGAAAACATTGAATTTGGCGCAATTCCTCAAACCTTCTTCTCCAATCTCCTGCAGTAGTAACTTCTTAAGTCAACAGGTGGCAGCACTGTATCCTCTTGCAAATCGGCTGACATTGACATTCCTATTAGACAGCGTTCTGTGATTGAATTTCTGGCTGCGGAAGGTGAAACGCCAATTCGCATTCACGAAATGCTACAAAATGTGTATGGTGATGCAATGGTGGATGTCAGCACTGTTAGACGATGGCTTTGTCGCCGTAACGAAGCTGAAGGGCAAACACCATTGACAGATGAAAAGCGAAGCGGCAGGCCGGTGACTGCAGTGACTCCATGCAACGATGACATCATTCGTGGTGATCGTCGGGTAAAAACAGGTGAATTGTGTCGCATTACCTCCCTCAGTAAAGGCAGTGTGATGACGATTATTCAACAACTTGGTTATTCAAAAGTTTGTTCAGTTTGGGTACCAAGAATGTTAACCGGCCAGAAAAAAGAAACAAGGAAAACAATACCTCCGAACACTTGCAGCACTTCAATTTGGAGGGAGAGGAGTTTCTGGAAAAAAATTGTTACTGGAGACGAAACGTGGGTTCATTTTTTTGAACCTGAATCGAGAGGCAGTCAATGGAATGGCATCACACAACGTCACCAAAGAAAAAAAATTCAAAACTCAGCGGTCAGCAGGGAAAGTTATGGCGACAGTGTTTTGGGATGCAGAGGGTGTGCTTATGATTGATATTTTGGAGCTGGGATGCACAATAAATTCTGTGCAATACGTCAGAACTCTCAAAAAGCTGAAAGAACATCTTCGCCGAGTTCGCCCAACAAAATGTATGGCGGATGTTCTTCTTTTGCGTGACAATGCAATATCCCACACACCAGGCGTTGCACCACTGCAGAAATTGAGAAACTGGGATGGCAAGTCTTACCTCACCCCGCTTACAGCCCTGACCTGGCACCATCAGACTGTTCGGGCCACTATAGGAAGCTCATCGTGGTATTCATTTTGAAGATGAGGAGGCTGTGAAAACGTCCGTGCGTCAATGGCTTAGGAAGCAAGACCGTGTGTTTTACCACACTGGAATACATGCCCTAGTTAAAAGGTGGACCAAAATTGCGGAAAAGGACGGAGATTATATTGAATAGTGACAAATTAATCGTCAATGTTGTAATTTTCAAGATATGTAAATTGGTTTCAATTTTCTTGGAAATTTATAGAGAGAGAAAAAATTGGAGACATTACTTTTTGATCCACCCCCGTATATATATATAATATACGTTCACGAAACCATTATTTACGATTTACGATAGTGCAATAACAGATAGTGTAAGGCAGAGATTAAGAACCTGCAGATAAAAATAGATTGACGATAAAAGGTTTGCCGGCACTGATAAAGTTAGACGTCTGGAACATTCGGTTTCGTCTAGTGACAGAATATTCGATTTCTTGTTTGTTATAGAACAGCCTAGAATCATGGTCGTGTTTAAAAAGGAGCTGTGGGTAGTTTATCAGACAATCGTCAACGGAGTTGTAACGAGAGCTGTAGTTGTAAACGGAGTCGTGAGTGAGTGAATGTGTGGTGTTTTTGGAACTGGTGTCTGTTTTGGAAGTGAACTCTTTGTTGTAATCAACGACCTTGGAAGATTGTAATTGTGTATGTGACGTAATTCTGCTACTGTAAGTGTACTTTTACGGAAATAAAGTACATTTTGAATTTCTGCAACTTGGACTTTTAATTCTACGAAACCATATAGTCACAATATTATATGGAAATAATCATACTATTTAATCCGCAGTTCAAATCCCGGCTATGGCATTGAATTTTTCAGTCTGAGTCTACACATCCAAACATTATCCTACACACGGATAGTGTGGAAGAAATAATTATTTCCATCAATTTACCTAAAATAAAGCACATTGGTTTAACTATGAAGCCTGGGACTTAAGTACTTAGAGCATAGTAAGTGGCCACACAAAGTTGTGTGTCTCATAGCATATGAGAACGCCTAGTGGTTTACCGGGAAACATAAGAGTCAGTTGGAGAATTAGTGTCATGTCGGCACGTTGGCCATAGTAGATCAGTGGTTTAGAGCAACCGCACGGATAGCGGGACATCGATGGTTCAAATCCCGGATATGGCATTAAATTTTTCAGTCCGATTCTACTCATCCAAACCTTAGCCTACAGTACGCGCATGTGGATTTACGTGTGGTGCGGGCAGAGGGGAAGAAGCGTGAGCTAACGCTCTTTTGTTTCTGCAGTGTGGTCAACCTTGAGAAACACAGTTCAGCAAAATAGCGTGTAAGAAAAGCGAAGATATCACATCCTCTGAAGACTTTCCTTAGTTTTGCTCACGCCAGCTCAATTGAATTCAGATCGGAGTTATACGGAGGGAGACGAATAATAATGTGTCCTCTTTCCAGAGCCATAACGTCCACAAATGTTCATACAAATATAATTCATTTTCAAGAAAATGCTGAAGTACATTACCACCACACTCGTAACAAGGATAAACTGGCAATTCAAGCGCAGCTAACGAGCCTTTATGAAGGAAGCTTTAACTACAAAGCGATAATGTTATATAATAAACTTCCAAATTCATTTAAACAAGCTGCATCATTAAAACTCTTTAAGAATAAGGTTAAGAAATTTTTGCATGCACAGTGTTTTTATATGGTTAATGAATTTTTAGAACTACAACAATGTAAATGAGCACTGGGAGCATAGTACATTCACAAACCTGTAATATTTATATTATGGCATTTCCTGTAGTAAATTAGTATATGCAAATAACACATGAAACCATAGAAAAGCTGCTTACTGTGTAAATTATATGTAATCAATTTGACTTTATGTATATACTGTATTTATACATTTTAACGTGTCTCATAACATGTATATGTTGCCAAGGACGAACTAAAATTCTAATTCTAACATACGATTGTTGTAAACTGGTTAGCTAATTAACCTCAAATTGATCAAAACGAAATATGGCAGACATGATAAAGCTTAGCGTATTAGCCAATAGATGTCAGTGTATAGTGCATTTCACATTTCAAAGTTGTCATCTATGTTTACGGAGTTAAACGAAACTTACCGAATGAGGACTTCGAACCCGATCGCTCTTCTTATCGCGGGCATACTGTACACACGACTAGTGTGGAAGAAATTATTTCCATCTGTTTATGTAAAGGTTGATGGCTAACACAAAGAACAGTTTGTAGACGTCATATAAAACAAATGATAGTGGGGTGTATATATAGCATCGGACCTTTTAAACCGCTATGCATGTACTACAAGCGCATACATAATGTGGAGGACAAACACCCGTATATCCATATTCAAAAGCTACAACACGTGGGAGTCACTGTACTTTTAAATAGGACACGACGTAAAACTAATTACACTGGTTTAAACAGAATACCTCAGAGCATGTTTTAAACATGCAAGTTAAACATAAAAAGGTTTGGATTTCAGCCCTGGCTGAGATATGTTTAAATATATATTTGTGTGCTAATGCACTGAGGATTATAAATAAAGAACACCAAGAGGATTACAAATAAAATCGAATGACTGACCAAAATAAGTTACGGTCAAAAAGTATTGGTTTAAAAAGACAAAGATACTTAGTTTGTTTAATCAGTGTAAATTTACAGGGTCTAATTTACGAGGGTCATTTGATAAGTTTGGTAAATTTAAATGAAGGTATGGACATTTTTGTTGCAACTTTGAGGATGGCAAGATCGATTACTCAAAAGATTGTGCAGAAAATAAGAATGTGCTACAGTATACAGTTAATTGTTGACAAGTACCTGGAATGGTCAGTATAATAGCTGCGATTTAAAATGAAAAAAAAAAAAAAACAACGGAGTTTCATGTTGTTATTAAATATTTCATTTGAAGGGATATACTGCCGCACAAGTCAAAATTGAATTGGATGATGTTCACGCGGACTCTGTACCAGCATTGAAGACCATTTACTTTTGAATCAATAAATTTAAACGTAGTCGTAGAAGCACCGAAGATGAATTGCCCTCTGGTCGTCCAATTGAGTTCACCACACAGGACAACATTAAAAAAATCCACGATCCGGTTATTCAAGACCGCCAAATCAAATTTCGTGAGATTGCTGAAGCTGTAGTAATCTCAACTGAGTAACTGGACAATATCCTGCATGAAAAATTGGCAATAAAAACGCTATGGGCAAGATGGGTGCCGCGTTTGGTCACAGTTGATCAAAAGCGCATCCGGAAGAACACTTCTACCGAGTGTCTGGTGATCTTTAATCGCAATCCACAAGACTTTCTGCGCCGATTTGTGACCATGGATGAAACTTGGATCTATCACTACACACCAGAGTCAAAACAATGGACAAAGGCTGGTTAAAGTGCACCAAGGTAGGCAACGACCATTTTGTCAGCTGGTAAGGTGATGAACACAGTTTCTTTTGGGATTCTCAAGGTGACTACTTGGAAAAAGGCTGAACCATAACTGGAGCCTATTATGCTTCATTGTTGGATCTTTTGCAACATGAGTTGACTGCAAAAAGACAGAAATTGAAAAGGAAAAATGTCTCTTTGGCCATGATAGTGCACCATCACACACATCAGCAAAGTGTGCACGAGTTGGGCTTTGAATTGTTTCCTCATCCACCATATTCACCAGACTTAGCCCCAATTGACTTCCTCCTGTTCCCAAACTTGAACATTTGGCTTGGTGGTGATATTTTCATCAAATGAAGAAGTGATAGTCACCGTGAACGAGTATCTTGCATAACTTTACGGAACTTATTTTTCCGATGGGATAAAAACAGTGGGAGCACCGCTGGACTAAGTGTATAGCGATCAGTGGAGGCTATATCGAGAAATAAGGTGAAATGTTCACGAAAAATGTTTTCTTGATTTATTTACCAGACTTATCAAATGACCTCGTAATATTATAGTATACTGTCGTTAGCCATTGTTGCGACGGGCGCGGCCGGTCAGATAGTGCACCGCGGAGGTTAAAGCTTGCCGAAACAGAGAAAGAAAGAGACAGTTAGATGACTGGAAGTTTCGCTTTCTTGATTGTTACAGAACGTTCCACAAATTTCTATAACAATCAGTGGAGATATAAAAGTGCCACTACTGTCAGCGCAGTGGAGCAGTCGTCATTGGACTCGATAATCATGTGCGTGCAGCTGTGATTTCAAAGTGAACTCCTTTGTTTGGGGTCGTGTGGCAGACGACCTTGAACGTTGTATTTGTATATGTTACGTAATTCGGCTGCTCAGAGTTGTACAAAAACGTGTTTCTATGGAAATAAAGAGCGTTTTGAATTCCTGCAAACTGAACTTTTAATTCTACGTACCCACAAAGACACAATGCATTATAACAATCAGTATTATAGGTTATGATGTCCTTTATTTTAACACACAACAGCTAAAGGCGTTATATCCATGACATAAAAGTGGGTGAGAAAGAAATTTGGATAGTGATTCATGAGCATAATTGGTTGAAAACTTGTGTTGCAGTCACATAACTATTTCTACTGTTGTGCTCTTGCACAGACTATTGTTACAGCTTTATTTACTTCATGTAAATCAGGTAACATTAGCAGAAATTCACTTATTGTTAATTGCTATAAGCACAGGGAAATATTGGAGTACTTTAAGTGAAAGTAAAATCTCTTAAGAAATGATCGTTATGCACGCCTTTGAAATTCCGTTTTCTTTGCATGGCCAAGGGCATAATAATTTGAAAATTAAAACTGAGTACTACGAAAGCCTCGAAATTTATTATTTCCACAAATCATAAATTCTCAGCTTTAAGAAGAACTATACTTTTAGTGCAGGATGACTTTATCTATCTCTTAAATTTTATAGTGAGGAAAAGTTGGCCAATGTAAAGCATTTCTGAGAAGAGCCCACAAAGTGAAGATATACATTTATTTGTCATTAAAATATATTAATCATGTGATATTTAGTAAAAATCGTTATAACCATTTTTGAGAAAATGAAAACTTTAGAAAAATGTTCCATGTAAAGGATAGTTTGTGATTGGGAGAAATTTTATTTGTGGGCTATCTTTAACTGCTATACTTGTCAGCGTTCCGTTCTGTATTGGAGTACGAGACCATCGCCTTTACCTCACTTCCGAAGGAAGCCGTGCTAAGGATTTTTACGCCTGATAAAATCCATCACCCTTCGCGGAGTTTGAATCAGTGACCTAGAGAACTAGAGACTAGCATGTCACAGCTAGACCATGGAGGAGACTGGGCTAGGGGGACTTTGTGGGATTTCTTGAGCATCTTATGGTGTATCCCTGGAATTCAGGTATGTTGCACACACACGAACATTTTTATAAAATGGCCTATTTTTGTCTAGAATGCAATACTTGCCTGTAGTAGAACAAGCAACAGATGTTTTCGTAATTGGTATAATCTCCTATTTCGTCCAGGAGTGAAACATTCAGCACAATTTTACTTTCAATGATCTCTTTAGTACCAATAAGACATTTCAAGCCGCCTTCGGACCACCCAGTGATGAAAATGTGCTGAAGAAGGAAATTAATTAGAGAAGGGTTGGGTGGAAACAATGTGACCTTTCAGAAAGAGGTTTATACCTGTTCGGCGGAACTGTGTGTCCGGAAAGGTCTGTAGGTTTCTCTACGGGAGCGCGTGGCACTGAAGTGAAGCTGTCAGTTATTGGACGTAAATGTACCGAGAGGCAGAATAATGACGTTAGGGAGAAGCTGTGACGGTAAAATGAACCATTTGCTGCTACTGACAGCTAATTCCGTGCAAACTCTCAATATATACACTGAAGCACTTCACTCACTTTTGTATTACGCTTCGATCAGAAACAATGTTGGGTCTCCTCCACAAAATTATTCAGCAATACGCTTACCAGTTCGTTTACTGAAGCTTATTTTATTATGGATACATTTCAGTGTGGTTCAACTTTCTTGTTTTCTGTATTGTACGTACAGCAAGCGGAGAAGATACTCCACCCAAAATTCTATTTTGATATTTTACCGAATCCAGAAGGAGAACAAAAAGGCTCAGCCAAACATCAAATTTCATTACGTCGAAAGTGAACCTAGTTCAAGAAGTACGAAAACAACAAGAGAAAACAAATTCGTCGTTAAGGAAGTTACTATGTTCTTATGTTTTCTCAGTATTAACAAAATCTGAAAACAAAACAAACTTAGGAACAGAATCAACTGCTGGTATTTCAAAATTCATTACGCGATGTTTATTTTTTAAAATATAAAGATTTTCCCAAACCATTAAATCTGTCGGACCATTTAAGTGTTTTAATAAATTAACTTCAGGATTTATATTATGGTTAAATGACCATAAAAATAAAATGCCCTTAAAATACGATTATAATTTAAAAAAATTTACTTACCATCCTTGGTTTAATAAACAATTTCAAAAAGTTTTTAAACAGTTTGGTATAACTTTGGTTCCTCAAAACAAATATAGTATTAAAAATTTACTACATTTTTCTACAAAAGATGAAATTCCTAATAATAAAAAATCTGGTATTTATCAATTTGATTGTATAGATTGTGATTGGGTTTACATGGGAAAGACGAAACGTAATTTAGAAACCAGAATGAAAGAACATTTTCGTAACATTAAGTATAAACAGACGATAAAACAGCCGTAGCAGATCATTTTTGATCATTTAACCATAGTATAAATCCACAAGTTAAATTATTAAAACAATGAAATAATTGAAGACAGAATGGAGTAGGGAAAAATATATAGATCAATGTGACAAAACTGGAAGAGAAGGCATAGCATGGATGAGAGTAGGAATAATATATCTAAAAGGGTTGAGAAGTAATGAGGTAGGAATATGTGAATTTTGAGGAGATGAAGAGAGCACTGTTCATTACCTGATAGATGTAAGGAGTTAACAAAGTACAAGATAAAAATATGGGATAAGAAATGGGACAGTGTGAGCAAAGAGGTGGTGGCGTTACATATGTTAACGAGGATGGGAGAAAAGAAAAATAGATGTATAGGAGAATTCTTATATAAGTTAAGAGAAAAGTGGATTAGGGTAAAAGAAACGAAGGTCAGGAAGAAATGACACCAAACTGCTCAGATAAACCAAAGACTTATGGCCAGGGGACCTGAGTCAGCGAGTAAATCTTAGGGTCAGCAATTTCATGCATTTGTACAGGATGCATAATAGTGCATATTCGATGTTAAAGTCATTGTGGTGAAACTGAACAAATAAATATCAAAATATAAAATAGAATTCAGAAGTAATAGTAGTTCTAACGTTAAAGCAGCATATTGCTTTGGAGCAAACACGTTTGTAATTACAGACTATAACCATTAGTAATTTACATGCAAGCTTTAGAAATGCCAGAAAAGAGTTCTCTTAATAGTGCAATATTCCATCCAGTGTACCGGAGCCTGTACCAGAGCGTGGACCAACCTAATCCAGGGGACAAATTCCTGCTTTTGTATAAGCAAACGAGGCTAACAGTGTACGGTCCAGGGATTTGCATTCGTTCAGCTGTACGCAAAACATGTGGCGCAGTTTTTCCTGCGACCTAGATTCTTGTTTGTTTTGCACAGGTAATGTTATCTTGCTCTGCACTGACGTGCGAATCTGCGTATGCAAATCTGTCGGATAATTTGAGTTACATACTTTTATGCATCTAGAAATTAAAGCTCCATGCTTCAAATTCGTAATTATAGCTTAATTTTAATATATGCAATTAAATTTTCTCACAAATAATTCCTACATCACCTGTGTTTAAGAAAAAAAGGACGTTGCATGTCATCAGGAAAGGAATATATAAACTCGATGAAAAAGAAGCAATTTCGAACAATATTAAGAGATGTGGCATTTCATTCATAGAATTCGAGCAAGACTACCCCGCCTCCGTAGCGTAGCAGTTGTCTGTCTCACGTTCAAGAGTTCCTGAGTTCTAATCTCGGTCAAGGTTAGTTATCTGGATGAGGGTTTTTTTCGCGAATTTCCCTTATCCTAAAAGATGAATGTTGAATAACTAAGATCTACAGACCCTGGACTCATTTGTGCAGCATATCACCCTCTTCATTAATCGTCTGATATGATATTGTTGGAGGACCTTAATTATAAGGACCCTCGGAGTTTATTACAGCATGCAATACAACTCGTCTATGGGGCAAGGTATCGGTATGGCTGAAAGGATGTTGGATAACAACGCTTTACGTTTATTCCCTCATCGAATTTCTTATTTTTTGGCATACAAGACTTAAAGTTAACTATACTCAAGTCATTTATACACAGAATATAAAGAAAATCGACAGGATTCACTGACGGCAGATAAACTGTGGTTTTGATTGATCTACATACATAGTAGATAGAACAGGGATGGGAGCAGTTTGTTATCTACTATCACAACATAAAGTTCGGTATCATTTCAACCTAATTTACTTTAATCTTGGTTTTAATGCTTGGAAATTCCTGTACCTGGTTAACACTTTCCCTACCACGCCCGGGTCCGAGCACAATTGCTATGCAGCGCAAGTACTTGAGCAAAGTTTGAATAGCCTGAACTAGTAGACACCTTTAAGAGTGTGAAATTCAAATTTTCGATAAGTATGTGACAGACGAACCAGATTCTTTCTCGTGTGTTTTGTACACATAAGGAAACAAATGGGTGACATGAGTATTGAACAAGTGATACACAAAAGATGCTGAAGCGGTTATGTATCAATCCTTACGGCCAGCCTCCGTAAAGTAGATGGTAGCGTATCTGTCTCACATTGAAGAGGTCCGAGTTCGAATCTCGGTCAGGCTGAGTTATTGGATAAGTTTTATTCCGGGGCTTTCCTTATTCTGAAAGATAAATGTCAGGTAAATTTAAGCTCTCTGGACCATAGGCTCATTGGGGCATCATTAAACCTATGTCCGGTATGACAACGTTGAAATACGTAAATAAGAAGTAAATAAAATGAATCCTTATCTGATACTGCGGGAAAAGTTTAGCCCTTCTGATTTACTAAATGTCAGGGAGGAATTTAAGTATAAAAATAAAATAAAAACTTCCCGCCTCTTAAATTTACTAATTTCCTAGGAAAATAAGTGATATTATGAGCTTTTGAAACCTTGGCGAGATACTTATCAGTACGCTTAAAATGTGACGTATTTCCCACTATCGGAATGGCGTTTTCCCCTCTTAAGATTTGTACCTTTGGGAAAACAAACTTTAACTCCATCCAGCGGATCAATCCTCAATATGATTGGGTTTGAGTGGAAAACAATTGAGGGATGTATCAGTTGCCAGTATCAACATAAACAGCTGCCTTGCAATATGAATCACGTGTTACTACATGGCCAAGCGAGAAGGCGTATCGGAAAAAAATTCTTAACACAGAGATGTTTACCTCATCTTATCACACATACATGGCGAGTCCAGTGTATGTATAGTCTGTTCAAATATAATCATGTCTTCTGGACAGCAATGTGTCATACATCGGCAGGCGCGAGAAAACATATCATATAGCCACATGCAGCTTCCAATCGCTCTATTTGTCTTTCGGAACTTGCTGTACATAAACTTACTAATATTTCATTCTTCTAATCGGCCAGATAAGGCCAGATAAGAGACGATCGCAGCGCTGGTCACCTGAAGGTCAATACGCCTCAAGGCTCTGTCGAGTAATATGCAGGTCAATAAACATTAGACACAGAAAGAGAGGGAGAAGGGATGAAAGGGCCAGAGAGGAGAGAAAGAGAGAGAATAGAATGATAATCTTAAAAATCGAGTGGACTAGGCTATAAAATTTAGTACAGATGTACTTTTTTATCTTGAAAAGTGCAGAGCGATGTGCAGTGGTATCTGGACGAGTCCACCTCAGAACGGTTGTAACTGGAGGAGAGGGCAGGTCAGTTGTGTACAAGCTGCGAGCAACTAGACACGTGCAGAGCTACTCAGTAACAGTACAGCTTGTTTCAAAATGTGCTTGTCTCCTGGTTCCAAGAGAGCATTTATAAACGATGCCTCCTAGCAGCATATTAGGAAATAAAGTGAAACATTTAAAAAAACGAGAAGTAATAACCAATATCCATAGATTTATAAAAAAGGAACAATGGTCTGGGTCAGCTCTAAAAATCTGGGGAAGGGTATCGGAGGCAACAGTTGTGTCTGAAAGCAGTTAAGGAGAGTTATTAAGGAAAGAAAAGCCATTGGTGACAGTGCAACAACGTCCTTCTCTATGCCCAGTAAACAAAGATTAAGAACATGCACAAAATCTAATTTGGATGTTTTAATTCAGAAGTAGTTTGGCGAAATATGAATAATTTTTAAAGCACATAAAAACAAAGACCAACTTTAAAGAAAGTGCTTATGAAACTTAAAACTTCTACTGACTTTCAAGGCAGTGTCTGAACATTAAGAAGAGTTCTTTTGAAGCTAGGATAATTTGAAAAAAAAAACCATTAAGCGTGACAGACAAATTTTAATTGAACATCGCACCATACGTGCAAAAAGGCTTAAGTATTTATGAAATATTCGGAGATATCGAAGTGAAGTTTATATGGATGAAACCTATATAAATACAGCACATACTAGACCATATGCCTGGAGTGAAATACGTTACAGGGACTCTGCAGCGATAGCGAAAGGCCGACAGTTGGTTATCATGCCTACTGGAGGAGAACAGAGTTTTGTACCAAATGCCTATGTACTATTTAAGATCCAACAAAAGAGTGGAGATTACTACCATAGTAAGAATTACAACTTAGTTTATAAGAACTGCAAAACTGGCTTCGAGAATGAAATTTGTTTTTAGACACCTTATGTACCGCCCTCCCATCTGGTAATCCTTAAGCGTGTGATGCATTGTGGCGATAGGTGCACTATCCCCACCACAGTTGCTACTTATCCCTACAGCACAGGATTCCAGTCAAATTAAAATAATAAATCTGTAATTGTATTCAGGAGACCCGGGTTTGATATCTGGTGAATTACGGTGGTTTTCTTGGTCACTTGACGAATGAAACCGCTCCTTTCAGGATAAGTCCTGGAGATGGGTGAGTAGGGGGTTGACATGCACTGTAACTGCTGTTCTCGGCCTATTCTACTGGGGTAGGCCGCTGTAAAACCCTGTGCTGCTCGCGGCTGTTCTGTCGCCTAGATGAGTAAGTCAGGGGATCTTATGCCTCTAGCCAAGATTCCGGCACGCCCACAGGGTGCTACCGTCCCATCCATTCCTTTCAGGGATGTCATACAGTAACCTCTGTGTAAGTTAAGTGTATAAAGCCCTCCTCTTCTAATGCAATCACTCCATTAATCTTTAAAATAGTACTAAGTAAAACACGTCATATCCTCTCTTAAAATCAATAAACAATACTTAAGTAGCACAAACGCATAAGTAACTTTTCATAACCAAGTTATATAATTTAATTTAATAAACAAGAGTGCACAGATGTGCTTTTATGTTTGAGATATAACCTAAAACCTGCTTTTAGCCTTCAAAAGTGCTGTTAAGCTGCAAAAGGGCAACATGGATAATACTGTTATAAGACTACAGGCGTATGCAGTAACTAAGTTGCGTGCTTTTACACAGAGGAAAATTGTCCTTTAAAAGAGGTTAAAACGTAGAGCAGGGTTGCAGCCATTTTTAAAAGTGACGTCGGCGTTTTCAGGCTGTTACGAGTAGATAGTGTAGATCGTGACATGGAAAAAATAGTGCAAAGCGAAGTACGGTATACAGGCTTTAATTAAAAACGGCTAATTCTGTACCAGGGTGTATGGGTTTTCAATCTGTAGGGACGTTTCCAATTAAAACGTCTAAAGCTTAGTTAGTGGAAATTCTATTTTAGCAATTGCTTAGAGCCTTGGATTTATAGTGATAATTGCATCATGGAAACTCAACCACCTTTTGTGCTTTACAGAGCGGAAGATCGTATAGAAGCTAGACAGTAGGATTATGAATGCATTTGTGTTCTGGAAACAGTGTTTACTTTTCAGTTCCGGAGTTAGGGCAACGTGAAGTGGTGGATGTCTGTGTGTATGTGTGTGGGAATAATCATTTCAGGTTTCAAGTTTCGACACTAAAATTCTCACTCTCGAACTCAGACAACCCTATAAATAGAAAAGAGGACTCCTCTTCAATTTGGCCTCTACATAACTATTAACCGTAAGAGGTACTCAAAAATGCAGATGCTAGCTTCTTTAGCAGAGGTGATGCGTGTCTACCGTAGTTTAAGAGGTCTCTAGTTCGAATCTTTACCAGGTTAGGTTATCTGGATAAACCGAGTGGGATAGTTCAGGCGGTTTCGTCTGTGGCCAGTACTCGGGAGATCCTGGTTCGATTCCCGTCGCTTGCCCATCCGCCAGGCGGATTTTGGGTACGTTAATTACATCCCCCGAGTTCCCTGTCCTTCCATTTCATCTCCACTTTTTTGTAATTTACTCCTCCAACGTTGTCATGTCAGACGATGAATGAAAAGGGTGAAATGATGCTCAAATGAGTACAAGTTCTATAGAGCTTAGAGTTACTCGACATTCGTCTTTCAGGATAAGGGAAAACCCAGAAAAAACTTTATCCAGGTAACACACCCTGACCAAGACTCGAACTCGGGACCTTCTGCACCTGAGCCATTTCATCTCCTTATCATTTCATACTATCTCTAATCCGGTGATCTCTTTCAAGATAGAAGGGTTAGCAGGTGTCTCGGTGCTGCATGGGTGGATGATATCCTAGTAAACACCGTTCTGCTGTGGGACAGTGTCCCATCTAAGGTTTAAGGAACGGGGTAGGAGTGATCCCGGTTGTACAAGCCTGCCGGGAGTTTTCCGAGCTCTGGTATGACGGCCTGGTGCACTGTTTTGGGCCATGGTAGGAAGGATGTCGGTATACTGGCCTAACGGGGAGTTTCAAGCTGGTGTATGGTAGAAACCCTTCCGTCTGTACTGTCGTGACTCCTTGGGGTCGACAGCTCTGTTTCCTCTCGCCTCATCCTTCCTCCCGGGGATGTCCCACTTGGGGCATAGGTACAAAAGATAAGTCTGTTCAACCTGCCGAATCCCATCCGTAAAATTCTATCCTATCCGGATAAGGTTTTCTGGGGTTTTCCCTCACCCTGAATGATGAATGTCGGTTAACTCTTAAGATTTGTGGGCCCTGAGCTAGTTTGAGCATTATTTCACCCACTCAATTCTTCGTCCAATTTGACTTAACGTTGGAGGACTAAATTAAAAAAGAGGATATCTCAATAATATATAAAACATCCATCAATTACATATTTTCTGTAGAGAGCAGCATTTTGGAAATTTCCCTTCTTACGTGTTTGAAATTTCAAGTACTTAAACTTTTCTCAAATGAGTAATCTTATTTTTTCCCCTTAATCTCTTGGCCATGCAAAACCATGCACCTGTAAGAAAATTATCAATAAGATAAAGTTTATGCTTTTTAACATAAAGTGGATAGAGAAATAGGTATTTGTAGGAATGATTTGTAGGAGAGTAGAGAAAGTCAAGTGAAGTGGACAAGTCAGTAGTTTTCTATAGATATTGTCACAAGTGCCTGTTTTGATTAAAACAAATAGTATTTCATTTGACTGCAGAAGTATGTGACGTCACTTCCCCACTCCTTCACCCTCTGGATAGTCAAGCTGTACACGCCGGTTTCTCTCTCTGTCTCTCTTTTATAACATCCTTAGGCCTCAACAGATGGATTTGTCTACAGCTTCTTGATGCAGATAAATGGCCGGTGTGGCCACCTATGTATAGTAAATCTTTTTTGTGTAAATTATTTTTGGTGTATAATTATATAATTACACCTAACAGAAAACCCCAATCTCTCGCAAAGCATGTAGCTCCTACCTTGAGCAGTTCCCCCGTGTATAATCTGCCAATGTGCTAATTATCCATTGCCATCTTTGGCTAGGTCGTCATAATATTCGGAATACACTTACATCCTGCAAATTACTCAGGAACTCCAGTTCCACTGGATTCAAACATCCGCAATGTAAGTCCAAGCATTTCAGAAAGCGCTCGCGGCAAAATGCCTACGCCTCTGTCATCTGCAATGTCTTTATATAACTAAATTAGAACGGTTCAGCTGTATTCCAAGGAAGTGTCTGTGGTGCGCAAACTTCTAAGGCGAGAAACACTTTATACGGTACAAAGCAGAATCTTAGGCACGAAAGGCCGCGCCGTGGCTCAGTGGTTAGACCGCTTGGCTCTCACCAAGGTGGCCTGGGTTCGATCCCAGGTTACCGCAAAGTGAGATTTGTGGTGGACAACACGGCACTGGGGCGGGTTTTCTCCGGGACCTCCGGTTTCCCCCGCCATCTCATTCCGCCGGTGCTCCATCTTCATCTCATGTATCATCAGTGTCACCGTCTGCGGTGCCGTAAGTAGTAAAAGCGGGCGTTAAACACTATACACACACCTTAGGCACGAAGCGCGACAGTCTGATGCATTGCACTCACTTGTCCAAACTATTTTCACAAGCGCTTTTTCTTCTAATTTATGTTAGTCGAGATAGGTATTTGTACATAGAAACAGTTTTATTATATATCTCTTTATAGGTATAAAGGGACTGCGGGAATAAAATAAAGAGTAAGCTATAGGCAAATAATTTAAGAACTGCTAGATATATGGTTTTAGCGTGTAATTCGTATTCAAAAGGTCGTGGGCGGGCTTTCTCACCTTAGCCGTTTTTGGGACTTCCTCGGGGCGATATCCGAATGCTCAGAAAGGTTCTTTCATCTCCCTTATTTTCTCTTTCACCATATCAAATCAATGCACATTTGGCACGCTCATTCAGCCTTATCCACTTGATTCTTTTAGGGGCTGCAACATCTCAAATGTAACTCCCTCTCCCAGTACAAGGCAGGCTTTGAGGTCCCTAGTCCCCTGAGGGAGGACTTTGTGCAATGGAGGCGGTTGTACTAAATAGCGTCACAGAGCTTCCATCTGAACTTTAGGGATCCTGCTCTCTGCTCTGTCATGACTCCTTGATGGGCTACTCTCTTCCGAGGATGTCCCGAAAGAAACGTACAAAGTATCTACAAAGGCAGAGGGTAAAGTCCCACTCTGCTGCAGCTGCTATACTCCCATTTGAAGAAAACAGAAGTATTGGAAAAACAAAAGAATAACAAGAAATATCTCAGAAATGGTTATCCACATAAAAATACGATTTGTTATCAGTTATGTGCTCTACGAGATCTAAATAATATTTTGTGTAACCCTTGTGGTTTACCACTTATACAAAAGTCATTGAGAATGGTGAGAGATTTAGGAAGTATTCTCAGAAAATGTATGATTCATTTCCTTTTTCATTAAAACGTTTAAACATGTGGCAATTTAATCAAAATCATACAGGGTTTTTGAGAAAATCGACATTTTCGAAATGATTTCATTGAAGAGTAATTTCGAGATGGGTGAATTTTTGTATTTTAAAAGCCACAAGTAACGTGGCGCTGGGGTCCTCCGGTTTCTCCCACTATCATTCCACCAATTGCTCCATCATTCATTCATCCCAGGCGTTGGGCCGACCCCCCAACCCTGATCTCATCTATCAGGTCAATATGCTTTGGCTTCCTTGCTCTGAGGGGACACAAACGACTCCTGACACTAGCATTCGTGAGTAAGAGAGACATTAAAATTATAACAGCCATAAAAATGAAAAATACATGTCATATCCTTGAAAGATAAGGAACTTAAATTTCAAGTTTAATATTTGACGGATTTTTTTAATTATGTTGCTCACAGCGGCTGTTTATAAAAAATTGTTTTAGATTTAGGGGATATCAAAGCATATATTTTTAGTGAAAACTCCACATTGAAGTTTTGTTTAGCAGGCATTAATTCTTCGATATAGTACTAATTACGTAGTAGTCAAAGTAAACATTTTGTCAAGTGTAGGGTCATTAAAATATATGGTAACGTATTCACGGCTTCTTTCCACTGCGCGAGAAAATAACTGCCGGCAAAGTGGTACAGGAGGAGACGCCTGAACTTACCTCTCAAACAGGCAATCACATTTTCTACCGTTTATTATTTTTGCTAGCCCTTATCGTACACTACATTCTTATTTTGAGATTCATAGTGAAGTGTTTCACGCGATAGTATATGCTTTTCTGATTTCTATTGAAAATTTCCACGTTAATTTGTTGATCTAGTTTGTTTAGTATTTATCGAGGCGATCTCTCTTAATGGTACCGTTTCCATTTAGTTAATTCTGTGTTAAAACTGATCTGAAATGCTTCTCTTGTCGAATCCGAAGCGTCAAATTTATGAGCGATTACGTGAAACCCCTCACAATGACATTTCTGGCAGATCCGCTCAGCTTGTATAGCGTGATTATAGCCTATAAGTGTATTTAAGTCGAATAAGCCACAAACTATACCGTTATCCGCGGCAAACATTAACTTCTCTTCTTGCCAGAGCTGTTAATGCTTCCTGTTACACATGAACCTAAGTTTCAGTTTTAGCAATGTATTTAGTTCGTGTTCACAGTGCTCTCTGGCGATTTGTTATGTTTGTGTGTTGCCAAAGACGCTTAAGGTGCTGGCGGATGCTAGAGTGGGCTTATATCAGTTTAGGTTTTAAAAAACTTCCGGGGAAAAGCTTGTAATTTTAATCTGCGTTGAGCAAATTTAGGCTCTCTTCATATGGTAGTGTGGTAAATCACGCTTTATATTGTGGATTCAGCATACATTATTCAAAAGTGGATTAGCGGACGTCAGATGGCGTACACGCGGAATATTGATCTGTAGTACATTTCAGTGTTTCCAGTTTATATTGCTCGACAAGCGATTAAATTGACTGTGTTTGTTAATGCAAATTATTCACATTAATTTGCCTTCCATACATAATAAAATATTTGGCATGCTATCCTAATTACAATAGAAATATTTGCCTAAAATGTTTTCAAACTAGCTTATACAATTATGCACATTTATTCCTCGATATCTAACATACGAAACGAAAATGAGCTGTTTCAAGACGCTTGTTTTGCCTTCTGCAACTGTGACTAAAGCTTGTATTATTTTCTTTGTCGGGAGTTCAGTGAAAGTAGAAAAAAAAATTGGGTGCATACCAAACATCATAATTATGTACAAGCGTCTTCAAAGGATACGATATAAAAATTTTAAAGAAACGTTTTCCAGGCAAAGCTACCTCTGGCATGTAAAGAGCTCTCTTATATTTTATTTTCACGCTATTTGTTGATATACCACATAAATCAACAGAAATAAATAAACAAAGAGGACAAAAAAGAGACAAAACAGCACATCTTGATTTGTTTGCTGTGAAATTCTCTTCATAAGAACGTATATGATATACGAAGGCTGTTCGATAAAGAATGATCACAAATTTTATTTTGACAACACACCTTTACTCATCCTCATAATTTTGATTCTCGTTCTCAAAACAGTCTTCCTTGAATGCGATGCACTTGTCCCAGCGTTTCTGCCAGTCTTCACAGACATGTTCAAAACCATTTTTGAGAGATCCTTCAAAATCACCTCCTCAGCCTTCACCAATGCTTCTGATGATGGATAATGCCTCCCACGAAGCCGTTTCTTCAAGTTAGGGGCTAAATCTGGACTATAGGGAGGGTGAGGGATGCACTTCACGTTGATTTTTGCGAGATATTCAGCAACAACATTGGCAATATGCGGCCGCGCATTATCGTGGTGCAGCATCCAGCCTCCTTTACGGAAATATAGTCTTTTGCGCCTGATATGGACTTGCAATGTTTCCAGGTCATCCCTGTAGGATCGTCCAGTTACTGATGTGTGTGCAGGTACAACATGCAGATAAACCATTCCATGAATATCAAAGAATGAGATGACTATAACTTTCCCAGCAGAAGCAACCACTTTTGCTTTTTGGGGGGTTGGTAATGAAGGAGGTTTCCACACTGAGCTTTGCTGTTTGCTCTCAGAATCAAAATGATGTAGCCAAGTTTCACCAGCAGTGATTACGTTTGAAACAAGCTTCGGATCTTCCTCTAACATCAACTTTAACTGTATGTTACCTCCATTCAGTGGTAGGCGATACTGAATGTGTCTGAACTTGCCTGGTTGTCACAGGCGGGATACAGGAGTACCAACAATGAAACTACTACGGCGTGTTTGTTTCGCATTACTCTAACAGAATATAATAAGATTGAATTTTATTTCGAAAAATTATAAGTGTAAAAAATTATGATCGTTCTTTGTTGAACAATCCTGTATTTCTGTGTAATAAAATTATAAGAGGTAGACATACAATTATTGTACATGAACTATATATTTCCTTAAAACATTGAGTTTATGAATAATCAAGTTTTGTAACATTAATGTATTTCGTTATATTCGTTATTAATAGAAACGGAATGATTCAAAAAGAAAATATCCGTTAAATACCAAAGTTGGTATGCAAGTACAGTATAAAAAGAAACAAATAAAAAGCAATAAATAAAGAAAAAGATCATCCCAACCCACATTATCATTTAAAGAGAAATTGTTTCTTTATATCTTATTTCCTGAAAAACAGTTTTAACATACTTAAGATAGGCTTAAGGTATTTGCATTACAAAATTCATACCCTGAAGGTTCCATGGGATATTTTATGCACACTTCTTTGTTCTGAGTACCTTTTATATATGTGGACTGGACTATGTTACGGATGAGATTCGGCACGGAGGTCCAAATTTGGCCTATTGTACTTATACCCCCAAATGGGACACCATTGGAGGAAGGATGAGGTGAGAGGAGACAGAAGACGGTCGTCACAAGGAGTACAGGGCAGGGTCCCTACACTTCACCAGTTGAAAACTCCCAGGCTAGTACATTTGACATTCCACTCTACTGTGGTCCGAAAGTGGCTCCAACGGACGGGGTTCGAAGACGGAGACCGTTTCACTGGAGGAGGAAGTTTTTACTAAGAGCATATATCGTCCTGCCATGCAACGCCGAGGCACCCGCCGACACTGAAAGAACTGGATGAACTGCAGGGACAGGAAATTTGGGAGATGTAATTAAACTACCCAGCATTCACCTGGTGACCCGGAAAATTCCCAGAAAAGCCCATAATTCACGTAAGTCGGCCACAGGAATCGAATCCGGACCTCCCGAATATGGGTCACAGAGAAAACTTCCTAAGCCATTACGGTCGGTTTTTATGTATCTGGTAACGGATAGGTAAAATATTATTATAAAAATGTAAATCACGTTTGGCACACAATCTATATCAAACATTTTTTGTGGCGGTAGCTCTAAGATATTTGAAAGTTCAAATAATTATGTAATACTTTCCAAGTTGCAAATCAGTATTTGTGTCTTCTCATTGTCTTATAAGACGCATGGGATTTTGAAGCCATCACATAGTGACCTGCTTTTTATAAATTTTATTTCTGCTTTATTTACAACGAAATTTAGAAATGTTTAAAACATAGAAAATGGGTAAAGAAGGCTACGTGAATACAGCATGGTTTTGTTCACCAGATGGCTGATGTGAACATATGTTATATAGTCTCTAATGAAACTTTTGGCATTGGGTTTCATCCGTAGTCCAATGAAAGAGAGATGTCCTAAAGCCCTTAATAAAGCCACATTACTGTCCCAAATTTGGTGTCTTCAGATGTGGTTAAGTGGAAACTAAAATTTTAGTATCCCTTTGGGATATCCAGTGAAAAGAATGTCACACATTCACGTGGTAATGCCAGAGTGGTAAAGAAGAAGCACCAATTCAAGCAAATTGCTATCTCAAGGAACGTGTTAAAATTGAAAATGAGATGTAACTGGAGCTGAAGCAGGTAATAAAGTGGAGCAGGCTGTTCGTAAAAGCTGAATACCCCAGCAGTTTAAGGAAGATGCCCATGAGCGTCCTATTAGCAAGCCGCAGCATCTTCAAGAGTAACAGGGTAAAACCTCCGCGTGATGTATAATTTGTAAGCATTGCTCCTTCATTCAGTCCTAGTGGTTTTCAGTGTACTTTTGTCCACTCTATTAAGCTGCCCCAAAATGTAGCAAATATTATGTCATTATTTGAAGAGTCAAGAATTTTGAGGTAGAGAACTATGGAAAAATATTAATATATATGTCCAATACAGAACAATTCCATTGATGCACTATATTAACTGGAATTACGTGGTATAATACAACGTATGAAGGCAGAGTTCATATGGGCAAACAACTATTTATTAATTTTTACTTAATATTTAATTCATGTTTCAAATAAATACGAGCTGCAAGTCATTTATCTAAGCTCAACAACCAGGATACTCTTAGTGACTTTGCTATTGGAGCCAATTAGGTGTAACATCTATTAGTTATTAATTTTGCTTTATGTGTTATTTCAAAATCTGAAATATTCTATATTTATTATTAGTAAAATTGTTGCTGTAGTAGGTTAAAAATGTTATCTTTGACTGACTGATTCGACGAACTCCGTAACACCAATAAAAGCTGTCTGAACTTATCTATATAAATAAAACAAATTCGGATTAGTTAGTCATTTATTTTATAATTGGAGGTGACGTTTAAATACAACACAGTTACAATTAAGTTAATCAATTTAAAGCTAACTGATAAATTATAGAGAACGTATCCTAGAATTCATCAATATTTGGCAACAATTGATCTGACGTCAAATATTATGGTGTTACTGTGCATCCAGAAATTAATTTTGTGTTCAATCTTTGCAAATTATATCACGATTTATAAAATAATTTATTTCAGTCTTTGTAACAAACGATAAACGTTATATAATAAAATATTATAAGTGAAATAGCTTTGAAGACTTTGGCAAAGAGTGGGATATCTTTCAACTTTGTAATGCTTTTGTTTGTTGAAAATAAAAGATGTATGTGATCCGTGAAAGTTTGAGTGTGTACTTTTTCTTTCGATCTCTGTAGCATAACTGCTGGCATGCCTGCCTTATATTCAAGAAATCCTGAGTTTGAATCTTGGCAAGGTGACTTATCTGAATGAGGTTTTCTTTTCCCGGGGGTTTCGCCTTATCCTGAAAGATGAATGTCTAGTAGCTCTAAGCACTATGGACCACTTGAGCATGATTTAACCCATTTGATTCATCGTCAAATATGACTTAACATCGGAGAACGTAAATTACAATATATGTCAAAAATTAGAATGCAATATATTTTGTTTACTGAAGAACACTGGAGGCATTTTAAATGAGAAATAAACTGCCAGTATTCCTCTGGGTTCCTTCCAGTACATCACTATTTCCTTTGCTTTCATCAACTTCGCTCTTATTTCATATCATCTTTTTTCCCCATTTATACCCCGCCTTTAACTACAGTGCTCATATTGGCGGCCTTTCTCCTCTGGAACATATTGTAACGTTCACGGATGCGCCAACGGCAGGTAAATTACACTTTCTCCATTGAACGTCACTAGAGGGGAGGGAGGAGCTCAGGAAGGAGATGTTCCTACCAAGGTATGGGTTACCAGGAAGGTTTTGCTTAATTTAAAATTTGTTATGTAGTTCCAGTTATATAGGGTTTATTCTAGGAGCTACAGCAGAACTATAACTTCTACAGAGACTACCTAAAAACAAAGGAAATTATTTATAAGAGGATGACTGTGGCTTTTACCTGGCTTTATATCGGTCATCCTTGGAGATTATAGACGTGGTCGTCAGAGAACCGGGCGACGCAGATTTTGGTAGCAAGTGCGAGACTTCTCCCGCCTGGGTCAAAACCCGGGGGTTTAAATGTGGAAAATCTGCCGAAGCAGCGACTGATTTAATGCTTTGTCAGCTCGGTCAGCAGGGCCTTCGACCTCCACCTAACAGCCCAGCATGACTTGCAATCTTCGCGACCGGATGTCGCGTGTACCGCATTATTCCATCTTCCAAGTATACAATTTTTACCAATTTTGTCTTTTTCAAAAAATGTATCAAAATATTAACGTCACAATATCGAAAGTGTTAACTCGTATTCGTTGGGTTTTAATCATTAGATCACGCACACATTCGCACTCTCATTCATACTTCCAGACTCTGGGGAAGATGGGAATTATCTTGGTTGGATAAAAGTTCCCACCCCAGCTGGGAATTGAACCCGGGACCCCTTACATAGCATGCAGGTGCTCTACCGACTGAGCAACGGGGCCAGCCAATTCATATCCTCTTTTCATTCTCACACTAAGATTAGGGCTGATCACCCATCCTACTACACTCTGTGATCCAGTTTGTCTACTCCTTGATAGAATCCGATCCACTTGTAGCTCCTGGGAGGGGGGGGGTGCAAGTTCTCCATGCGGGGAGATTTAGCAGGGAAAGAAGGAGTAAAAGAACTCCTTGGGAATGAAATTCCATCACAGGGTTTCTTTTTATTCTTTTCTTTTTAATATCCTCATAATGTAAATTATCTGACGATGAATAAAATGGGTGATATACTCAAATGAATCTGGGTTAGAGTTTAGATTCACCCAACAATCATTTTTCGGTATAAGGGAAAACCCCAGAAAAACCTTCTCTTGGTATAGGACACAGTCCTGTTCATTTATGGTCCTCTAGCCTTAAGCCATTTTAGTCTTCGGGTGAGGGAGCCACAACTATAGATCAAAGAGAGAAACCCAAAGTTCCGAGTCCCAGAATGAGAATGAAGGAAGTGGAATGAGGGCGAAATGGATGAAAATGGAAGATGATAATGGAGCAATTGGCGAAATTATGGCGGAGGAAACCGGAGGTAACGGAAAAGTACCCCCCAGCACCGTGTTGTCCATGGTGAAAACCTTTTCTAGATAATTCACTCTGACTGAAATCCGATCTCGAAACCTTTTGGGTATAAGGCAGACACGCTACCACCTATGCTACAGAGGCAGGTAGGCATTGGACAAACAATATTTGTTTTAGCGACTGCTATGGTAAAGGACGGGAAGGGCCAAGTAAAATTAATGGTGTGAGGCACGTTTCAGTACTGAGGTTACGTTTGTTTCATATGAATGAAATTTATTATTCTTTGAAACGAATACACTATAATACAACTATTAATACTCGACTTTTATTTTTGACGGTTTTGGGATAGTATTAAATCAAATAGAAAAGAAATCTTAACAAATACCTCTGTTTAAAATACACTACATCATGCACTAAGGTTTAAAAAATTAGAATTCCATTCTATCTGTAAGCAACTTCAACTATTGTAGAAATTTCAATATTCTCTTGTAGGGAACGTCTAGGATACAGCCATCCGTGCTGATTAAGGTCGCTCACTCAGTCGTGCAATTTGTGATCGTAGGTTCGTGGTTTGGAGCTTCCCTTTGGGGATGAGTGGACTTTAATGTGTTTGCCAAACTATTTGCTTTGTCATGCATGTCATGGAGTCCGAACCGCAAGGGTGGCATGATTAAAACCTGTTCGATAACCCAACGGCTGCCATTCATTGGACATTTCCTGTTTCACATATTTAGATACATTTAAATTTCCACATATTAGCTCTTGTGGGACGTAAATCTCAAAATGCTATTATATATCTGGATCAAAATGGCTGTGGTACCAGGATACGATCGGTAATAAATGGTTTGTCTGGGTGTGGTTTAGTTGTTTAAATACTGACCTACTGATACCAAGGTCATGGGTTTAAACATGGCCCACACAGATAATTTTAAGTGTGTTAAAAGAATTCCATAGAAACATTATTAGGAAAATCCTCTCAACTCGGGCTGCACTTTATATGTAAAAGGTTTTAGAAAGTTTTGAGTTTCTCAAAAATTAGTCTAATGAGTTTGATTGAAATATCGTATGTCTAAGATATTTTAATAAGAAATGAAATCGACAGCTTGAATTTATTCAAGTATCCCCCTAAATTCTCTAAATGCTATTTTTAACCGAATTTTACTTAAACAATAACAAGGAATTCGAAGGAGAAAATGTAGCTGGAATTTTGAGATGGCAGTTATACTCCTGCCATTACGGAGTTCCGCATTAGCACCTCTGGTAGTAGCGACATCATAGTGCTGTCTTACAGTGTGCGGGAGCGTGTAAGAGTTGGATTCCTTGGCCATGAGCCACAGCGGAGGACAAAATATATTCTTTCAAACATTATACCTCTGTCTACATCATGTTAATCAATGTACATTTGCAAAAATTGTTGTATTATACATTTTGTTGTAGATGCAACAGGAATATGGGAATAAAATAGCCTTTAAGTATTAGTTAGGACGAGTGTTATATTACGGAAGGGACTCCGACGCACACTGCCGAGCGGATATGGTCACTCTTTAGGTATCTCCTTCATCCCTACCTCCAAGAGTCACGTTGGAGGCACAAAGAGCCCACTATGGCCTGCGTGTTTATTACTGAAGGCACTTTTGTCTGTATACTCCTAGCTCCCTGTGCTTTTCTCGTATGATATACAAAAAGATGTCAATTCATTACAATGCATAATCTCTATTCTTGTTGAAAGACACGCACTCATTTGGAGCAGGCTCACTTAAATTCCGAGTTTACACCTCATGCATTTCGTCCTTGCATGTACTCTTTTTCATTAAAGAAAATGGAAGACCTACATTCGCAACTTTATGGCGCCTAGTTACGAGGCAGCGCTTCTATTGTGTGAGCAGAATAGGAATTCCTGCTCCTAAATTTGCCTTCCAATTTCAAAGCATACGGCTCACTATTTTCTCAATAGCCATTGTTTAAAAAATTAACAGCATCGTAAAAAGCACGCAGACGTGCATCCGTGCGCCAAACGCATATTTGGAAAATGTTTTATGTATCTCAGAAAGGTATAAAATCCATAATTCAAATATTACTGTTTCAGTATTCATAGTTGTACTATAAAATTCACTTAGGTTGTAATGTAGTTTTAAGTCTATATGATTAAGTAGGGAAACTTTATTTCATCCAAAAATTTATAGTCTAGGTTCCATCTGAAGTACGTGTTATTATAATTGTGTAAAAATGAAGCTAGTAAAACTGAAGCAACAATACTACTCAAATATAATTATTTGAAACAAAAACTTCACTTAGCTTTTAGGAAATGGATAGAAATTTCAAGAAACTGTGAGATCGCGATTTCGTAAACATTCGTTTACCTTATGTCACATCCAGTTGATGAGATTGAATGTGATTGATAATGTAAACGAGAGTTTACGAAATCGCGATCTCACAATTTCTTGAAATTTCCATCAATTTCCTTAAGTTATACTGTTATGGTTGATGGTTCCTAGGAGGAAAATGTGCAAATCAAGCAATAGGGTAGGCTCACTCCAGAACTAATTATAACTTCTTCCTTTTCCTCTTCCTTTTCATCCTCCTCCTCCTCTTCCTCTTTCACTTCCTCCTCTTCCTCTTCCTCCTCCTCTTCCTCTTCTTCTTCCTCTTCCTCTTCCTCTTCCACTTCCTCTTCCTTTTCCTCCTGCTCCTCCTCCTCTTCCTCTTCCACTTCCTCCTCCTCTTCCTCTTCCTCCTCCTCTTCCTCTTCCTCCTCCTCTTCCTCTTCCTCTTCCTCCTCTTCATCTTCATCTTCTTAACTCCATGGTTTGGACATATCGCCCGTTTCGGCTTCATACATCTCTCCAGCGTTTCCTGGGTCGTCTCTGTCTCTTCTTCCTTTTGGATTATAGTTTAATACTGCATTTTGATATCCTCCATCCTCCATTCTTAATATATGTTCATGCCATTGTTGCCTTCGTTCTGATATTTTTTCATGGATTGGTTCGATTTGTAATTCCTTTCTAATATCCTCATTTGTTATTTTGTCCAATATTGTACAACCTTTAACACTTCTTAAAATTTTCATTTCTGCAGTCTGTATTTTGTTTAAATCCTTTTGTGTTGGCACCCAGGTTTCGCCTCCATATAGTAAAGTTGGAATAGCCATTACCTTATACATTTTCATTTTTGTATCCTTTCTCACTCTGCCTTTAAAAGTTCTTTGGATTGTCCCACATATTGCTCGGAATTTGTTTACTTCTTCTTCTATGTCAGCATTGTTTCTAAAACTTATCCTAAATATTTAAAACTTGATATTTGTTCTGACATCTTATTTCCTAAAACAATTTTTGATCTTACATTATAATTTCCTTTAAAAGCCATAATCTTTTTTTTCTGATATTTTAAAATTATACTTTTGTACTATATTAATCAGAATATACATTGATTTTTGCAGTTGATTTTCATTCCGATGAATCAATATTTGGTCATCCAGCAGGGTATTAATATAAATATTTTCTTTTATTTTGATTCCTCGGTCGACTAAAACTTCCATTCATTTAGAATATCGTCCATATATATGGAGTAGGTGATAAACTAATTATAACGCAGTGTGCTAAAGGAGGGAGAAATAATTCCTACACCAGGCGTTTTAACCCCAATGTGTATGAGCATAAGTGAGTATGTGGATGTCCAGAAATAAATGTTCTGTTCTGCTTTCCATGCCTGCTCTTCGGAAACAATGATACTTGGAGCACAACGGGGGTGACAGACTTAGGTCACCTAAATGTGATTATTAATAAGCATAAACAAAACGTAAAACATTTAAATAATGTAGTAGATTTAAGTGATTTAAGCAATATAAATATTACGACACAGTTAAGCCGTGTATATCAGGAGACAAGACTGAAAAATAACCAGCAATTTGAAAAAATAAGGCATGTGCTATCACGTATAATTGATTGCATTATGTTGTCAATGGAGAAGAACTTTGCCTCTAAGATTGAGGAGTTTAACACCAGAGTCATTGATAAGTTCTGCAATAGAAAGCAGCACAGCATGGACTTCATACTTCGATATTAAGTAAGACCGTAAGTACTTTTTAACAATAGGTAGCTTTGTAGCACACTCCCAATTCTATCTACCAGGCGCCACTGGGTGGAGTACTGAAATATTAATTAATTTTTAGTTAATTGATGGAAATTAATCATTTCTTCGCACTAGCCGTATAAAGGCTAAGAATTTTGATAGCCAACATGAAAAATTCAATGCCACGGCCGGGATTTGAACCACGGATCTCCTGGTTTCCGTCCAGTCACTCTTAACCTTTGAGCTACCATGGTTAACGTTGCCGTCATGACATTAAATTCTCCATTTGACTCATATATTTTCCCGGTAAACCACAAGAGGCTCTCGCATTCGAGATACACCATTTGTGGCGACTTACTATCGTAAGTACTTGAGTCCCAGGCTTCATCATTTAACTCTTATTATTTTAGTTAATTGATGGAAATTAATAATTTTTCACACTAGCCGTATGCAGGCTAAGGCTTTTGATAGACAGAGTCAACATGAAAAATTCAATGCTATGGCCGGGATATGAACTACGGATCTCCTGGTTTCCGTCCAGTCGCTCTAACCCATTGAGCTGCCATGGCCAGCATGCATTAATTTTAATTAATTAATAATTTAGCTCTTAATAATGGTTAAACCTACATTCATTAAATTTGGTATTTAGCACGGAGAGATAGCCCCTATAATACTGTAAAATTTTCATGATGATTGCTTAATATATGTGGATTTTAAAATTTCACTTTGAAATAAATAGAGAAATGTATGCGAATGTAACACGTCAGAAATCTGCAGTCTGATTCTACGTTTACGGTAATGTAACTTCCTTACGTAAGAGAATCTTAAATTTCTTTATTGCTATCTCTGACATAGTTGTTTATCAGTAATTCTTTTCTCTAACTACCTGAATATTGCGTTTTAATTGTTTTATTATTGTAGCCTCCTTCAACTTACTTGTTCATATCGGAGGCTGTGATTTGAAAAACAGCTGACGTGTTATTGATCGCTAAATTATAGGGTTTTTTAACGTTAAGTTTTATAATTTTTAACATTACTCAGACTTACATTTACGTCCATATTCACGTTAGCAGACTCTGTGGAGGTCAGAGGATTAATAATTCGCAAACCTAGACTAAAATCGAAGCTGAAGGCTCTGGATTGAAAAGCCGGAACACTGAATGCTTATTATATTGCACTGTTAGTAGGTTATCCTTGTATAGAAAATGAGTAGTTGTCAAACATTTTTAGGATTGCTCACTCAGATGAGATTGAATTTTGAGATACCACCATTAAATAGTGTTTTACAACTTATTAAAAAAGTTAAAAAATCCAACATTGATGTCGTTGAAACAAACTTAAAGAACTTAGACCCAGTTGAAATTAACCCATATGTCAACCAATCTAGTTTACTCCAGGAACATATGAGTGACGAAGCACATCTCTCACAAACAACCAGTAACTTAAATATTGGTTCAGAGAACGAGGGGGAAAAAGAAAAAATGGAATTTCATCCGCCACCACAGGTCGACAGTTCAATTAACCCACATCCAGAGGAAAAACAGTTACAATCAGTCAACACCACAGATGACCATCAGCCACCTGTGTCCAGCCACAGTGTTCCAGTCCCAGAAGTTGGCAGTACAAATCAGGAGATAACCAAATGACAATCACAGGAGCAGAAGTTTCTTGGAAGGTTCGGCTCTTCTCCACCTCAGTAGCTGGTCAACACACACTGAAGAATGTCAAAACCTGACCGAAAAGCGCTTCGAAAAAAAAAAAAAATTGGAGATATGAAGAACATCTCATCTGAGTGAGTAATCCTAAAAATGTTTGACAACTACTCATTTTCTATACAAGAAATATCTCACTTTTAATAACTTGACAATGTCTTCTTTAAAATGGGTTATCCTTATTTGTAGTAGTGGAATATCTCACCTATGGCTGGAATTGCTGGAAGTGACGCTATTATTGCTTCTGGATCGCCTGCTCTTAAGCGAGTCTCCTCTGTTCACGACACCCTTGCCGGTGATGCTGAAGTGCCGTAGGCGATAGTACTCCTCCTCCACTCCCGTGTTGGGCATAGAGGCCACTCGAGAGCGCTGTTGGGGCAGGCATAAGTAGTTAGGACGTCCGCTGTTAGAGCGACTGCCTGGTGTCTTCACAGACTGTGAACGGCTATGATGTGGACTTCCGTACCTGCAACACAGACACAAAGTTCTGCTTTGTATTTCGTTACTCAAACACTCGTAATAGATAAAACGTTTGAAAAATAGCTAACTTTATTCCAATAAAAACTGTCAACGAAATTTGTAATCAAAGCTTTATCTACTAACGTCAAGATCATTGCATAAAGAAAAGGGTAATTACAATAAATCATCTCCAAATATTAAAATAAATACATAATATAACAACTAAAGGCTACAACTTTATCAGAGAATAAGAAGACATTAGCCATGTTACACGTTGAAGAAAAGCAATTTGTTATAACTCAGTGTACCTCAAGTTTTAGTACGCGCACACTTTAAAAAATTCTGAAAATTAAACAGGGAAAAGAGTTCTTTGAATTAGTTAGAGATTAAAATTTGTGTTTCCAATGCTAAAAGCTCGTTAACATTTGGATAATTTACGAACTTTGGTGGGGGTAGTCATGAGGTAGGTGGAGTTTAAATTCATAAAAGAGCATCTGTGTCTAAAATTCGTGTAGAAGTGTTTTGTATATAGCCTTCAACATTAAGCCATATCGGACGATGAATGAAATGTGTGAAGTAATGCACAAGTGAGCTCAGGGCTTACTGTCTATCAACCAGAAGAAGGCAAGCGGGGTTTGAAGAGGAAGAAGGACTTGAACTGTTTATCTGCTCCGGTAAGGGATCTGTTTACTACGATATGAATATATAAGAATACACATGAGTCAACCATGCTGCCATATTTACTGCTCGTTTCAGTAACTGCAGTGATAGGTATTATGCATGGGTGGGTTATGTGACAACACTGTATATTTTACATGAACCCAAGCAACCATAACGTAGCCCGCCTCAGTAACGTACATGGTAGGGTGTCTGCCTCACGTTCAAGAGGTCCCGAGTTCGAATATCGTTCAGGGTGAATTACCTGGATAAGGTTTTTTCCAGGGTTTTCCCATATCCTTCAAGATGAATGTCAGGTAACTCTAATCTCCATGGACCCTGGGCTCAACTGAGCATCATTTCATCCAATTCATACACCGTCCGATATGACTTAACTTCGGAGGACGTAAATTACAAAAAAAAAAAAAAAAAAAAAAAAAGAGAGAGAATAAAAAAGAGTAAAAAGTAAAAAACATCCATATCGTATCCGGAAGGCGAGCATAAGCATCATGCTGACGCAAAACTGATTACGTTACACATTACGCTGCCGTACCCTTTTGTTTTGGGTGCACTTTACTCGATATCCATCTTTCAGGATATGGGAAAACCCTAGAAAAAGAAACTTTATCCAGATAACTCATCCTGGCTGTGATTCAAACTCGGGACCTCGAACGTGAGTCAGATACGCTGCCACGTACTTATAAAGGCGGGGATTGTTCGAGTGCTTATACAAGCGTTTCACTCATTTTAATTTCTCTAACAGATATATTAGCCCGCCTCGGTGGCGTAGATGGTAGCATGTCTGCCTCACGTTCAAGAGGTCCCGAGTTCGAATCTCGGTCAGGGTGAGTTACCTAGATAAGGTTTTTTCCGGGGTTTGCCCTTATCCTTCAAGACGAATGTCGGGTAACTCTAAGATCCATGGACCCTGGACTCATTTGAGCATCATTTTCACCCAATTCATTCACCGTCCTATATAACTTAACTTTGGGGCGGACCTAAATTAAAAAAAGAACAGATATATTAATAGGTAGATTAGGCATTGTATTCCAAAAAAATCATGTCGAGATTTCACCAAAAATGTACGTTTAATGACTTCCTGAATAAAAACGGTGGGTGGTTCACATGCCCCAGAAGTGCTTACATTAACTATAGAAGCCACTTTTCCGATTTTCTAACGAGTATCATTATTTATTAAATTCTAGTTCTTTCAGTTTTAATGCACGATATAGCTTCGGAACTTTGTTGAAATATTTTTCTTAGCAATGTAATAAAATGTTAAATTACAGACGAATAAACGCTAAAAAGTGCTAAATGTAGATATCAAAATGCTAATCTAGTAGTTATGGATTGATTGGACGTCCATCAGAGGTTAGGCAAGCTGCAGAAGTGCGAGCATAAAACCGTGGTCCACTGGGATTGAGATGGCTGGCCAGTTGGCCACAGCTGGGAACATCCATTACACGCGGTGTTTGGCCATTAGGTCAGCTTTATAGCGTTCTTTATTACTCGGCGTCCTGCCTCAACTGTTATAACGCTTATCCGATACTTCAAAAATTTTATATCCCGGCTACTATGTGCTGTTAAATGTTACATCCAGAGAGAGCAACGTGTAAGCTCTCTACGGTCATGTATTAAGCATATGTAGTGACTTTATGTCTTTATTAGCCTTGTTCCAGATGTCATTAACCACGAAGGGAATCTCAGACATGTATACAGACATAAAACAGAAAGAAGAGATATAAATATACAGAATAGAAAGTGGAGAAATACGTTAATAGTGATGTTTTAGCACGAGACAAGATAATGCTGCGAAATAGAATAAACAAGCAACAATTCTGTAATACAGTAACTTACAAAAAATCCCTTGGAAGGGGTAGCATATGTTTCTAACTTCTTGTAGGGTACGACCCTATTACTGTCGCTGCACCACAGCACGCCCTCATAATTCCACCTAGCCAGTGTTTGAATTTATTTTCACTAAATAGTTTATCACTTTTTCGCATCACTGTTGTAACCATAAACAATAGAGACATGGTAGACGCAACAAGTGAATTGCAGTGAGTTCATAAATTACTGTGACAGCTAACGAGGTACAACAAGTGTTTAAAAATAACTAACAATAACGTTATACATACAAAAAGCATTATCATGGGATAGTTTCCAAAAGTCATCACGTGTTTACAGCATTATACAGCCATCGTTCCCTAGCTATCCCTACAAGGGAAAAAGGTCCCTGCTGATTGATTTTCGTGCAATAATTTGCAATTGCAATTTTAAAATAAAAATGGTAGCTTGAATATTTTACAGAGAGATTAATCACAAAATGTACTCTTTAACACACTTAACTCTTACAGCACTGGTGGAAGGGTTTTAATTTTCAAGTTAACACGACATAATATGTTTTTCTATAAAATTGCTCTGTTTACATCAATAACGTGCCACTTGTTTCCAACTTCCTCTTTAAAAACACAATTAAATATCTCAATATATTTTATTCGACCTTAAAGCTTGTACTGATGACAACATCATAAAATAATGAAGTGCCAGTGAAAATAGTTCGCTGCTACACTGCGTATATTATCTCTTATTTGATACATTAAAGTAGTGTGGGGGGTGAATAAATCATGTAATTGTACTTTCAATACATTTAAACATGCGCTTCAGTAAAAGATACCACGGTTACGGTAAGAGCCAGACGTAAACAGCTGATAGCAGAGAACATCAACAGGTGCTTGTTGACGGAATGATATAATCGCAATGTTTCTGTGAGTCACCACTTTAAGCTTGAAGGGACTGTAACTATAAGCAAATACAAGTAATGTATGGAGGATTTATGTCTTCTGAAAAGTGACAGAACCCATGGATGCTGTTGTTAAATTGTATCTCCTAAATTAATTTTTCAATACAATTATTATTTCAGTTTGAAGCATAAATGTACTTACAGACCTTTTTCTAAAAGTATTATTGGAGTTTATGGGATTTAAAAGCATTAATTATTAAGATAATTTCAACATCTAACACTTCCCTATATAGCTATGAATAGTAAAGAAAGAAACACATTTAACTTTGCTTGTTAGCATGAGGGTCGACTGATAAGTCCCGGTTCTCACACAGAGATGGCACCACTGGGCCAGTTTGACGGATAGCACCATATAGTTTAAATCTAAACTAGATTGTATCCACAGTTAAGGTTAATATCTTGTTTAGTTTTTGAATAACAGCATTTTAAAGAAGACTTGTGTAGAGGTTTCATGAAAAGGGAGGATTTGGAAACACGAGCAGTGATGAATTTTTTCATTTGAAAGCCCTAACGTATAAAGAAATCAAGGAGACAATAGACAGTACATTGAAAGACTCTGTCCCTTCATATACAGTAGTTACAAGGTGCGTTGCAGAGTTTAAAATGAGATATACGAGCACTGGACACCGTGTGGAAGTCACAACTCCAGAGATCATTGAAAAAATTCATCGTTTAATATCGGAAGACAGCAGATTAAAGTTATTGAGATTTGAGACTGTAATTATATCAAAAGAATGTGCAGGTAATCTTTTAAGTAATGTTTTGGGCTTTCACAAGGTCTATGCAAGATGGGTGCCGCGTTTGTTGACAACTGATCAAAAGTTGCAAAGAAAAACGCTTTCTGTTAAGAATTTGGAGCTCTGCCGCAGTGAATTTTTGTGATGTCTTATTACTTGAATACTTCACTACAGTACAGAAAGTAAATCACAGTCTAAACAGTGGATTGTGTCAAGTGAACCAACTCCAAAGGACACAAAGTGAATATTGTCAGCTATCAAGCTTATGGCGAGTGCTTTCTGTGCTGCACAGAGAATTATTTGTGTACATTACTTGGAAAAGAGTAAAAGTATCACTGATGACTACTACACAAGGTTACTAAAACGTTTGAGTGATGAGGTGAAAAGAAAAAGTACCACATTTGGCAAAGAAAACTCATGTTTGTTCACGACAAGGCTCCAACCCATTATTTTGTAATTGCAATGGGAAAAATGTGTGAATTAAATTTCGAATTGCTTGAGCATCCACCCTGTTCGCCAGATCTAGTACCTGTAGGGGAGGGGATCCGTCCCCTTCAGCTGCCGTGGTGCGGGCGCTGCGGACCCCTAGCACTCATGGTACCTCTGACGTTACTAGAGGAACCTCGGGCCGAACATTCGAGCCCCTCCCTTATAGGGAGTTGTTCGGATTGGGTTGGACTCGATGGGGTAGTGGTTCTCGATATCTCTGGGAGATCGGGTAGTCTCCGGACGGGGTTGAGGGAAGCCATATATTCCCGCGTACTAGCCAGCATACCTAGTAAAAGGTGTGCTAGATCACCAGGCGGCCCCACCGAGGTCATATCGGTAGCCTTCCCTTTTTGGAGTTGACGCGCGTAAGTGGCGTATCGACTTCCATCCCGTCTTGAGTCTACAGGACCAGAAGTTGGGGCTTGTTAGTCTCTAGGCATTGTCCTATGGAAAGCCCCAGGAATGCGCCGGGTGCCCTCTTGGGACAGCTCGGTAACTCCCTGGCTGAAGGGTCCAGGACTAATGGGAGTAGATCCTCTGGCATTAAACCACTGACAACCACCAGTTCCAAACCTCAAACAATTTCTTGGAGAACGAAGACTTCACAGCAACGAGGAGGTCACTGATGCGGTAAACAGCTATTTTGAGGTTAAACCACACTACAGAGAAGGTTTAATTAAATTGTAGCTCTGATAGGACAAATGTGCTAGCCTTTCTGGGGTTTATGTTGAGAAATAAGTCCTGCGCCGTGGCGTAGTGGGCTAAGGCAGATGCCTTGGTCCCTGGCCACGGAAAGCGGTCCGGGTGTGATCCCACCCATGTGGTGGGGATTTTAGGTCCCGGGTATAGGATCGGTGCCCACTCAGCAACGTAAGGAAAGTGAGGAGTTTACCTTAGCTAAGCGGCCCAGGTCACGGAATAATATTCCGGCTGGGGGATGCCGAGATGCTGACCACATCTCCTCCCCGTACCTCTGTGGTGCGTAAGTGGGCGTGAGGCCGGCAGTTGGGTTGGTAGGCCTTGGTCTTCTAAGGGCTGTCGCGCCATGGGTTATTTATTATTATGTTGAGAAATAAAGAAAATAAATTTAAAATGATTGGTTGTTGTGAGGCCTGAAACTTATCAGCCAACCCACTAAGCCAAATCCACACAAACATTGTTTTACCAAAAGAAAAAAGTTCTATAGCATATGACACGTTTTCGCACGATTCCTGTATGTAATTTTTAAATTTTCTGTACAACGGTGTGATGAAACAAATATTGCAAAAACAATATTCTCCTCGAAGGTATCTCATTTTCCACCAACGACCAATAATTTTCTTTCTCGCCCAAGCACCTTGCATCGCAACAGTTGCTACACGCTTTACAGCCAATATCGTTTGAAGCAATGTGGTGGAAGCGAAGTGTGTTAGATATTCGAGATTGCTATGCCCTGTCAAAGGTTTGCAAGAGGAGCTTTATTCCGATCTCCGGCTTTTTCATTAGAAGGCTATGCCACCTCTTACTCAGAGCAATATAAAAAGCAAGTTAGACAGAGTCCTGACACTTCAGATTCAATTTATTCTGCCTGTCTTATACAGGTGCTAGCCCTTTGGGGATAAATTCTAAAAGTGAGTGAAGTCTAATCTTCACGCTACCTGAAAATGTGGGTCAAAGGAAATATAGCCCATTGTAATATCCTCCACTCTATGGTGTATTCACGCCAAATAACATGTATTTTAACGTTTAACCAGTCATTTTAAAATGAAAGAATGCATAATGTTTAGTGTTAAATTAAAAATCAACTTTTCACTGTAGCACACACTTTTGTATTGATAGAAACATATAACTGTTTACAAAACGAAGTAGCTAAACCAGGGAGAAAAATATTAAATGAGCATTTTGAAAGCAGATATGTCCGTTTTGAACAGAATGCACGGAAAACAAAAGGTCAATTACATATTCAAACTTGGCGCTTAAATTCCGCAACTTCCAATAATGTGCCACGAAGATTTTCAAGAAAATCCTAATTGCAAACTATACTTTACATGAAACTTGAATAAAAATTTTGATTTTACAAAAAAATGACTCCAACCATTTTAATTAAAGTATCATACTTCTAGATAACTGCCAAAAATCACTAAGCTGTGACATGTCAATAAAAACATGCATTTGTATAAATTTCTTAACACTATTATGTTTTCAAATGGGATGACGTTTGTTCTTGAGAGCTACTAGATGAGTAACCAATTGGAGTCCTGCGGTAAAAAAATGTGTAGTGTTTAACGCCCGCTTTTACTACATACGGCACCGCAGGCGATGACACTGATGATACATGAGATGAAGATGGAGCACTGGTGGAATGAGATGGCGGGGGAAACCGGAGGTCCCGGAGAAAACCCACCCCAGCGCCGTGTTGTCCACCACAAATCTCACTTTGCGGTCGCCTGGGATCGAACCCGGGCCGCCTTGGTGAGAGCCAAGCGGTCTAACCACTGAGCCACGGCGCGGCCTCGAGTCCTGCAGTGTTGTGTTGCATTCCCCCAAAGTGTTGTGTGACGAGCGCCAAACTAATCAATCTCTAATAAATACTACTCGCGCTAAGACAAAAATTTATATTTTGAAAAACTAATTCATGAAGAAGGAGAGGGTAATGTATTTAAATAACCGTAAAAACCATACTTTTAGCTCAAATAGTTTTCCTAATACAAATAAATTAAGTAGATACCATTGTATTATAACAATGCATTGTGACGTAAGTACTGTAATGAATATCATTATTGGTTTGAACGTATATTTGAAATTACTCAAAACTGAAACGTTAACATTTGACATGACGTGATAAAAGAAATATGTACTTTGAATAAGCCAAGGTGTTTGTTAAATTCGATGAGAGGAAATTATACACTTCTTGCTGGTCTAGCAGAACGTATCTGGTCACATATATTTGTTTATTAATTATGACTGGTTAGTAATCTCTATTTACTCTAGAGAGTCAAAGCAGTATTATTCAGTTCCTCTTCCATGAAAAAGTGTATCAGCTGGATCAATGACATACGATCCACGTTCCCCCTTACTACTGCTTCTTGTCAAGGGCAATGAAATATTTATACAGAATCACTAACTTGGAAGATGGCAATATAATTAAAGAATGTTTTCATATTCAAAATAGAAGTAACTGGGGTGGGTCTTGGGTACATAAAATGTATGACGTGTTGAAGCAGATAGGTATGGGTCATTCTTGGATAAATGCGGAGTATGGGTATAGATGCTTCTGGAAAGAAGTTAAGCTAAGATTAGAAGATATTGACAGACAAGACATTTTTGCCAATACAAGTGACCAAAGCTCACTGAGATTATATAGAGATATAAAAACAATCTGGGGGAGGGAAGGATATATAGATATATGAGGTAAGTTAGGGCGAGAAGGTTTTGCTTGGGCGAGAACAGGAGTGGGAAACTTGAAAGGTATAGGTCAAGAGAGGGAGCTAGATAAATGTCCATTGTGTGGAGAAGAGAATGCAGATTTCCATTGTATATTAAATTGTAGTCAAACAAAGATATGGAGACAGCAGGCTTGGCTACGCAAATGGGACAATTTGGGGGTGAAGTAGTAATTAGAAAAATGTTGTCAGTAAAAGGGCAAAAGAACAGGAGAAATATAGGGAATTATATTGGGAAAGTTAAAGAGAGATGGCTAAGAACAATTATGAGAATAATATAGGGTGGGATAGGTGAAATGGCAGAAAGTGTAAAAAGGAGTAGAGGGTCTCCAATACACAAAAACCTAGGGTTAGGTGTATGGGGGCTGAATTACTATTTAATGGTGGGCAACATTATAGGATTTTCAGAATTTAGGAATATATGACATATTTCAGTATGGATTTTATAATTGTAATCTTGATTTTGCATTTCCATTTGTTGATGTAAAAGGAAAGATGAGAAATAAAATTAATAAATTACTAAAATTACTACTGCCAGAACAATCCAATTGAATTAATGTGGGCTCAAATTATGTTGCAAACAGAAATAATATTTAAAACTAACTGACGTTGAACGACATATTCACGAAGAAATTGACAAGGAACGCAACAAGACTGTGAAAACTGCGGGAGACATCAGATAAACTATAAGAAGACGACTTTTGGAAACAAATAACACGTAACGAGATTTTGGAACCTATCATCATTAATTTGCAGTACTCAGACGATGAAGACAATGTCAATGACGAAATATAACATTCACAGATATATACATGCACCGCTGGTATTTTCGTTTGATTAGAAAAATAAATAATTCACAAACTATAATTAATTTTAAACTAAATAATTAAACCATTTGCGTAATATACGAATATTCATGTTGCATCCGTAATTTCATCAACTCATTATTATAAAACTTTGGAAAATTCAGTTTGCGTTCCCTTACGTCTAGCGCCAGGAACACATCCAAGAAAGAGGGAAATATAAGAAGAGGTGGGATAACAAGGTGGCAACGCTGAATGCGCTAACGCATCTGATTCGCTACAGGCGAGAACTCTTTCCCATTTAAAACACACGGTAGTCACTTGTTTCCTTAGACACCTGTAAAATATTTATAAACCGAACCTTGTGTTCATTGGGATCGGCTGAGAGCCTCACATGGGATTCCTGACTTTGGAGTCAATGGTACGATACACAGGTTGCACCAGTCCCTGTTGGACTCCTTAATCTCTCAACATTTCCGTACATATTCTAATATTCAAAATCACCCGAACTAAGAGAAAGAATCGAGCTGCGTAGAAGGTTAAAAAAAATGTGGCACATCGTCTTGCACTTGTGGTGCTCATGCGGTGTTGCATTGTTTGTGAAGCGATAAGAGGAAAGGTCAGGCGTACATTCTTGTCGATATAAGTTATCAAAGTGCAAACAACCATCCACATGCGAAACTCATAAAGGGGCCGTGGCGATCCACAGCAAGATAAACAAAATCGAAGCCCCATCACTTTATTGCGTTCGCTTTGCCAGTCAGCCTGTGCACGTCAGCAGGGTAAACACAGTGGTGCTAACGGAAATCAACCGCCATGTTGTTCCTCTTGCACCGACTGTTACACAATATAATCTAAACATAATCCCTTGGCAAAAGGCCCAAACTGAGGTGGCTTAATTTTCACCGTTCAAAATGAGCTATTTACTTTTTATTTAAGGATATATCCTAACTCTATTTGTCTGAGAATCACATTCTATACTGGGCCTGAAACAGGGTATAATTTTGCTTACTAGCCTCTTAATCAGGATTGAAGTTCTTTTACATGACACAAATCTACGATAAGATCATAAATTTTATTTCCCTTTCATGAGAAGCCTTGGCTAAGAATTTTCAATGTCCAAAAAAATCCTCCGCTGGGATTAAGTCAGGAACCTCCTGAACCAGAGGCCATCCAGTTACCTTTATGCGTAGACGAAGGCTCTTTGATATAGGGCAGTTAGACTGTTTTTACTGTATTATATAATTAAATGCATGCCAAAAACATTCCCCCCAACTGCAAGCTGTTATTCATAAACAAAACATACCAAACATCAAACGGGATATACCCAACTAAAAGTATAAACAAAGCCAATAACTTAGCAAAGTTGCAGCTACATAAAACATAGGAATAATTATGAGTTTGTTTATTTCTCACTGTCACTTCACTAAAACGCTTATTTCAATTTTCTCTGTAAATTTACGCACTGCGTGATGAAACACGCCGGAAATAACTTCTTTTTCGAATGATTTATTGGTTGGTGCAATCTAACACAAGACTTCTCTAATCTCCCGCCGCCGCAACATTCTCCGCATGTCGCAACAGTCGTATAAATAAACCTTAGAAAACCTTCCTTGATAATGCACCCTTTACGATTAACTCGAAGGTTTATCTAGTCGCTGAAATTTTCTACAGAATATCCTAGAATGTTTCGCAGGCGGGGAGGAAGAAAAGTCGCAGATGATTATAGATATTGTTGACAGTTCTTAACGCTGGACAAGACGCTACCTCCTATCTACTACCCGACTCCCAACTTATAATTCCCAGCTTGTGAATTGAGCTAATGGGTTTCCCCATCTCTTAGCTACTTCAACTTAACTAATTGTTTTTTCTCAACACGGAACTTAGCTAACACCTTCTTATTGTTTCATATGTAGGGGTGAGGCGATGCTCGTGACGTGATGAAATGATGCACCACGTTGTTTATCTCGAAGCTAGATTCGGAAACTTACCACAGCTGCTCTCCTTTTAGCATGAAGATATATTTTTCGGGATGTGGTCGCGGATGAGAAGCTATTATGGATTTGTAGGAAGATTAAATAATTTTTATAACTTTCTTTTCCAAAATTATATTTTAATTTAATTTGACCATTTAAAACAACTCATTGAAACTCTGAACAAATGATCACTATTGTGAACGCTGATGTTAATTATTTTTAAAGAAAATTTTTACTTATACAATGTCTTCTCCATCGCGTCTTTTCTGCAGGCTTACAGACTTACACGTCCGATCTCTACGGCGACTAAATGCAGGAAAAAGACGCTAGCTTCGGCCAATTTATTGGTCCTGCCTTTGGTATGGCAACTCAACATCTTTCTATTGGTCTACGTCACATCCAATTATAACAATGTTCGTTGTAATATTTAATAATAAGGGCACCGTGGTGGCGCAGTGGTGTCGTTCGCGACTCTCGTGCTGAGTCTGCGAGTTGTATTCCCAGCTCTGGGGTTGTCCATTTTAAGTCAGACCTATCGGTGCCTTCAGCTCTGTCTAGCTCATGTGAAGTTTCCCCTATGCCCAACGTGGCTCGGAGTTCATGGACTCCAAGCTGTAGGTCCCCTCACCTCGCCTTCATCTTCACTAGCACCTTGCCATTGCAGGTAATGGACACCGCCCCCTGGGTACCTCCACCTGAGAAATGGGTCCGCTCATCACGTGGTGGGGCGAGGTTGCCCCGAAGGCCATAGTTGCCCTATGGGGTTTGTCAGTATACATATATATTTAATATTTTTATAACTTTTCTTTTAAAAACTTTTTCACATCATTTAACACCAAAATAACATTTTTCTTCTTTTTTTCTCTCCATTTTTCGCCAATGCTTTCTATGGAGAAATCCATAGAAAAATATAACCTAGTAGAGATTAATTTAGGACTAAGACAGGGGTGTCCATTGTCACCTACCCTATTTAATATATATATATATATATATATATATATATATATATATATATATATATATATATAAATGACGCAGTTGTACGATGGCAAACTACGCTCAGAACACATTTTAAAATAAAGGGGAGAAATGCTGACACATTGCTGTTTACTGATGACCAGATTTTAATTGCGGAGACGGAAGATAACTTACAAAGAGCCATACACGAATTAAATAATATTACAAGAGAATATAATCTTCAAATTTCATATGAAAAAAAAAAAAAACAAAAATAATGGCTTTTATATGAACGAAACATTTGAGAGCAAAAATTTGCTTAGTGATACACCCATCCAACAACAAAGTTATTTTAATTATCTTGGCTATATTGTGTCATATACCAGTAATAGAGATATACAAAACAAAATAAACAAATTCCAAACAATATGTGGCTCAGTACAAAAAAAAAAACTTTTAAAAATTGAAATCGTCAAACTTTGTTAAAACTGTATAAAATAATGGCGATCCCAACCCTGCTTTATGGGTGTGAAAACTGGGTGTTGACTCTCTCTCACAACAGAAGAAAGTGGAGGCTGCTTAGATGAAATTTCTGAGACAGGTGGCAGGTTATAGACTCATAGACAAGAAAAGATACGGGGATATTAGAAGAGAATTGGAAATTCAGAGTCTAAACGAAACAATCATTGCATACAGGCAAAAATGGCAAGATCATGTGCAGAGAATGACTGAAGACCGTACACCACAAATAGTGTACAAGTATAAACCTGCAGGTAGAAGACCTGTTGGCAGGTCACGAAGGAGATGGTCCGATCAATTTCCTTGAAGTCGGAACGGGCCACAAGGCTTATACCGTGATGATGATGATGATGATGATGATGATGATGATGATGATGATGATGATTCTCGCCAATGCTTGGGTTTCCTCAGACAGAGTGAGCCGAAACATCTGACCTGAGAGATGAAATCAGGATTGGGGGGTCGGCCCGACACCTGAGATGAATGTATGATGCAGCAATTGGTGGAATGATGGTGGGGAAAGCCGGAGGACCCGGAGGAAACCTACCCCAGCGCCATGTTGTCCACCACAAATCCCACTTTGCGGTCTCCTGGGATCGAACCCGGGCCGCATTGGTGAGCGCCAAGTGGTCTTACCGCTCAGGCATGTTGCGGCCACCAAAGCAATGCTTCCTTAAAATTTACAATAATATTGTTGTTAAAATCATGATTAATATTTAGTTTTCTTTCCTTTTATTTATCTTATTTTCTATTTTTCTTCTAATTATCTGACCACTTTCACACTTTAGCCTCGTTCCCTATCCGCTACAATCACAAATAATTTTGAATAACTTTAAATCTAAAATAACAGTTTCAACATTGATTTTAACATATGGGAGTAATTTTTTGCAAATTATCTCTCTAACATTTCTGTATAAAATTATTAATTTTACTAGATATAAGCAGTTACTTCTGTAGCTTTAGCATACATTAACATAAGAAGTTCCAGAACTTCGAATATGGCAGGGCTCGAAGCGGTGTGAAGTTTTGCAGCTGTGTTTTGTTTACTAGATCTAAATTACAAATTTAATCTGCAGCCACCTGCACGAGTAGTGGTAAAATCAGCAGAGTTGAATTTATCCTTTGGTGATCTCTTTAGCAGATTTATTTTATCTTTTAGCAAAGAAAATAAAGGAATACCATCTACACATGGTTACCAAAGCGTACAAAGACTCGGCGAATGCTTTGAAAAGGGAGATCCACTGCACATTAAGTCTACTTTATAGCACCGTCTGTAGTGTGACGGGTGGTCCCATGTGAGAAACTTGGCACATCTAACGTTTATGTCTAAATATTAGGAGCGAGGGATGGGGAGTCGCGGACCATTAGCTACTCACGCTACTCAGAAATAGAAGCGTTTATCCTCTAAATCACCGCAACACATCTTTCAGTGTTTAAATATAGCAGCCAAAAAGATATACACAGAGCTAAATCTGTGGCTGATGGGGCAGCGTATACAAGAGAAATGTTGACTGTGAATGTTGTCGACCGCGAGCTCTTGCAAAACTTCCAAATAGTCCTTGCAATTTTTGCCATGTGCCACGACACTCGCGCAATGTTTAGCTAACAGTTATTGTCATCAAGTTCATGCTCTCAACTTGTGAGAGCGAAATCTAGGGAGATGAGGGAGAGGAACATCTGTAAGAAAGAAAAATAGGCTCCTTTTTGTTTAAAAACAACCCTCTATTTCTTTATTATATATAGCTGCATGGCTGCCTTACGTTCAAAATGTCCAAAGTTCGAATCTCGGTCAGGATGAGTTATTCTGATTGCCTTTTTCTGGGTTTTCCCTTATCCTGAAAGAATGAATGTCCCATAAGTTTAAGCTCTATGGACCCTGAACTCATTTGAACACCATTCCATTCATCGTCCGATACAACTTAACGTTGAAGGTTTTTCCTTACCCTGAAAGATGAATATCTGATAGCTCAAAGCTCTATGGATCCTATACTCATTTGAACATCATTTCATTCAGCGTGCAATGTCACTTTAGGTTGGAGGTTGTCCCTAATCCTAAAAGATGAATGTGTGGTAACTCTAAGTTAAATGTACCCTGTACTCATTTGAACATCATTTAATTCAGCGTGCGATGTCACTTCACGTTGGAGGTTTTCCCTTATCCTGAAATATGAATGTGTGGTAACTCTAAGCTCTATGTACCCTCTACTCATTTGAACATTATTTCATTCACCATCCGATATGACTTAACGTTGGAGGTTTTGCCTTATCCTGAAATATGAATGTCTGGTAACTAAGCTCTATGGACCCTGGGTTCATTTGAGCATCATTTCATTCATCGTCCGATATGACTTAAGGCTGGAGATTTTCCCTTATCCTCAAAGATGAATGTGTGGGAACTCTAAGCTCTATGTACCCTGTACTCATTTGAACATTATTTCATTCACCGTCCGATATCACTTAACGTTGGAGGTTTTCCCTTATCCTGAAATATGAATGTCTGGTAACTCTAAGCTCTATGGACCCTGTTCTCATTTGAAAATTAATTCATTCCTCGTCCGATGTGGCTTGATATTGAAGGAGGTAAATTTAAAGATATGCAATCATTATACTCATATTACAGCAAAACATTATTATAGGTTACGTATCTCTTATTTTTAATTTTTTTTTTTTATTCTTCGACACTCCATAACTACGAGCTTCTCAGCGTTCCATTTTATACTTGTCATTTATCACCACTTAATATTCTTAAATGAGGTTGATATGCAGCATTATCATTATATGCAACAGAAAGCGGTGATTTTAAGATTAAATTGCTGATAATGCATTGTTGACAATGAACAGAAATGCCGAAAAATAACTTAGCAAGTTAAAGAAAGTTTCTTTTGTTGTATTCATTAGTAGCTGACTAATAGAATTATTAGTAAATACATCTCAAATACATTTGACTGCAGTTGGACATCCTATTTGCAAAAGTTAAGTGAAATTTAGAGGCTACATGCGTCATTAAGATTCTAATGCTTAGAAATTTAATCCTATAACTTTAAGGAAATAGGGTAGTTTAAACAGAACTATGCATATATTATAGAAAAAGCATAACGCAAAAAAGATGTAAAACACAGAGACAAATAAATGTAACTAACCTGTGTAATCTTGAGAATTTTTTTTTAGTTAAACTTGAATTGGTATTACACTTAAAATATTATTTTATGTAAAAATTACCTTCACTTTTAAGTGTTTTCCTTTTCTTTTCAAGAGAAATATTAAAAGTTAAAAAAGTTCTTCGATCGTAAAATGTGCGCATAAATTTCGAAACTCAGGTAGCTACAATTTTAGAAGTATAGGCATAGAATTAAAGAAAAATACACTATAACTTTAGGGTTTTCATTGTCACATTACTGGTGTATACAATTTTACATCCATTTTCTTCTTATCTCTTCTCTTTTCTAAACATCTTAAGCACCTGAGTAGGAATGTTACATTTTTAATACAGTTTCTGTTCTCTTGGGTTGGTGATCTTATGCGGTGCTGGCACGTGTTCATGGAAGGTCTCTGTCACAGTGACTAATCCACTAATAAAATCTCAAAATAAGCCCAACATCTGGAGTTGAGTCAGCTACTGAAGGATAGTAGAGGAATGTCCTGCAGAGTAGACACAGTAGAAGAAAACCGCAAACGTGTGCATTGTATTAACTTTTACATCGGAGTATTTTGGCACAAAAGAACAGTACAAGTATCTTCGTGTTTTGGAGAACAAAATATTTTAGTTAATTTTTGAAAGCCTCTGGTTATAAATGAAATTTAGTGGAAAAATTGTACGCGAACCTTAACCATAATTGAGCAGAAGTTAAAGAAAATGTTGAAAATAAAGCATATCTAGAAAACTTCGTCAAAAACTTAAAGAATAAACGTTCAACTATGGCCCGGTCATTCGATACTCAACCTCGTTCTTTTTTTAACTGTCCACTGTCTTCTGATCTCTACATGTGAAGATGTGTTTCACAAACAGTAAGATGTGTAAACGAAAATGCAGGCGAACACATAGACAACAGTCATTTCATAGTAGTACCTTTTCCATTTTAATCTTCTGCTTTCTTGATCTGGCGGGTAATTGGCAGGAATTTGCCCAACCAGATGGTTGCTGTGATGGTCGAACGATTTGTAGAGCCTTTTAAAAGTTGCATTCAGGACTGTTGTTACTTCTGGAATGTTGAGATCTGAGTGAATAGAGTTTCTGACATACCATGGGACATTGGTGATGAAACGAAGATGCCTGTTTTGAATTGTTTGTATCTTTCTATTTGAGAAGCTGAAGCTAAACTCGTGATTGAGCAGCTGTACGTCCATATAGGTTTAATCAGAGACGCGTATATTAGCCTTTTGTAGTGAAGAGATAGTGCAGATTTTGAAACCATTAGCTGTTTCAGTTCATTTAGACTGTGACGAATTTTCTTTAAGTGAGTAAAGTGACACTTCCATGTTAATTGTTGATCTAATGTGAGCTCAAAGTACCTCACTGAATCTGATTCTGGAATCGGCTATCCTCTGAGTAAAGTAGGATGATGCAGAGTACTGCTTTTGTAGATGAACTTGACGATGCATGACTTTTTCGGATTCACTATTACCCTCTAATGTTTGCATATATTTCTGCACAATAATTTTATAAGTTACTTGCAGCTGCTTCAGAATTAGTTCTTTTTAAGATATTATTCTAAAAATGTATACCTCAACAGACAAATCCTCAATTCTTATTTGGAAATGACAAGCTTTCTTGGTTTACGAAAATTTTCATTGTCACAATCGTTTCATACGAAAATAGACAAGAAAACGTTTGTATATATTCGTTCTTATGTAGTGAAGTCGTATATAAGAAAACTGTCTACGTTTTAAGTTACATTCATATCAATAGAATCAAAACATCGCTCACTTTCTTCTCGGGCAGCCAACCAGATGAAAAGATGATTAGATATCAGCGTTTCGGGAGTGTACATCTCTTTCATCATCAGGATATTTATAAAATGTTATAACCACAAATGAAATACTGGATATAACACAACTATAAACAAAGAAAAAACACTATCAAAATTCGCATTACTGAACAAAAGACTGTTTTCAGAATCAACACACGTATAACTTAAATGGTATTCACTCGTAACAGTTGAAAACCTACTACTCCAACAGCAATTGCATGCCAGATTAGGTCCCGGTTTCAAATCCTGGTTGGAGCACTGAGCTTTTCTTTAACTGGAATTACTCCAGTCCTCGTTAGAGTCTGGAAGTACGAATGAGAAAGTAAATATATGTGTGAATTTAATAGAAATATGGCATCGTTATGGCCTAGGTCCTCCCCCACTAAAATCAAATTAAATGAGAGTAAAACATATAAAAGAACAACAAAGAAACTTGAAGTAACGCCAAAGTAAGAACAGGTCATTTTGGTCTACTCCTAAAATGTATAACATTGCAAGAGTTCTTTGCTGAATAACCGACGTTGATGTCTGTGGAAGCCTGTATTGGGGAGAGATAATGCATTGCGTGTGCTATTGATTTTAATACAGCATAGATTAACTTCATTAAATTACAAACCGAATTATCGCCATCGGATTTAACATAAATCCTATTAATGGTACCAATCTCTCTATGCAGGGAGAAGCACTTTCGACTGTAAAAATAAATTATTAGAATCTCGCCGAACCACAACTAGATAATGAGCTGAAATAAGGGATTTGCCTGTAAGTATAGCGTACTCTAATATTGTGCCAATCTACTGTAGGAAAGGAATAGAAGAGAACGCTGATGAAGGATGCGTTATAAAAAGGTATAATGAACATAATCCAATACTGCAGAGGTTCAAACTTGTCTGGGAGATCTAAGGGGATGAATTAGTATTATGATTTAGCTCCTCGTTATGGTAAAAGACTAATAAGATCATCTGCTAAAATGGAGAGGAATGTAAAAATAACCCACCGTTCTGCATTCATGTAACAAGACAAGCACGAATTAAATGTGTACGGAAATATATAGGGTGTTCAATCTGTCTAGCAAATAATTTTTTTTGTATTTTATAGGTATACATTATGTTTATTGTGGGAGTGAACGTAATGGAAAACTAAAACACATGTGATATTAGTTCGCATTTCTATTGTTGTTGCTTTTCGAATCAGTGGGTACTAAATGACAAAAGAGTAGAAGTAGTAAATGAATTTGAATACTTAGGAGTAAGGTTGAATAACAATGGAAAATGGGGAGCACACGGGAGAAAAGTTGAAGCAAAAGGAAGGGCTGCAATGAATGGGATAAGAATATGTAAATATAAGCTAGAAATGACAGTCAAGTGGTTAGAAAGAATGTACGAAGCACTAGTTGAATCCAAAATGTTATATGCAGTGGAGATCTGGGGGACACAGAGGTAAACAAAATGGTGGATCAGAACTACAGAAGGTTTTGTAAAGAGCTGCTAGGCTTACGAGGATCAGCAGCTAGGGGGGTACCTTTAGTAGAATTAGGAAATACAAAAAGAAATGGAATAATAATGGAAATAATAAAATTTGGTATAAGTATTTGGCCAAAGAAGAAGGGGAAATGATGAAATTATGCATGAGACAGCAAAAAGGATTAGCGAACTCAAATAGTTGGTGGGGAGAGTTAGGAGGAATTATGGAAAAAATAGGAATGACAGATATATGGAGATTAGAGGAAAGGAATATAAGCGATGTGGGTTAATTGGTAAAATGCAGAATAGAAGATATAGAAAGACAGGAAATATGGGGAAGTCTAGAAAATATGAAATCATTACAATTTTACAAGCACATAAAAAGAATTTGGGGACGAGAAGCATATGTAGATTACTGCAATAGGCAAGAGAGAGAGAAGGGTTAGCTTGGATAAGAACAGGAACAATATTTCTAAGAGGGATAAGAGGTAGGGAACAAAGAATTTGTGAATTGTGTGGGGGGAAAGAAAGCATAGAACACTATGTAACAGAATGCGAGGAGGTTGCAATGTGGAGAAAAAAGGTTTGGGAAGAAAAATGGGATAAAGTAGAGAAGAGGATAGTAGATATAAAAATGTTAACAGGCAGGGAGGAAAAGAATGTAAAAAGTATTGGTGAGTTCTTACAGAAAGTAAAAGAAAAATGGGCAAGAGATGTAAAGAATATAAGAAAGGAAGATGAGGGAGAAGAATGGACTAATTAAGTAACAAGGAGGCATGAAGGTTAAGAGCCACCTGGCAGAGCAGATGACCAGGGTGTCATGTAAGCCAAGGTAGCAACAAGCTAAAGCCAAATAAATGTAGCCTAAAGTTGTAAATTGTAAAATTCTGGAATATGCACACTAAATCTAATCTTGAAATATTATTCTTGATGTAAATAAATACAGTGCGAAATAGAAGCCCGTTTTATCGGGCCCAATATTGTGGTTAGCCAGCGAGGTGAGGTAAGAGCGGTGTGATATTGACAAGTAGACAATGTTGGGAGGCTCGAACCACTTACTCCTGAGATGTATTCAAGCGAAAATTGTGAACTACAGCGTGTATGCAATACTGCTCAATACAATGTAAGTACAATAAACCACAAGTTTATAGTTTAAGTTCTAAAGCATAGATGTCTAGTTTAATATTAATTTACAAAAACATTTAGTTAAAAACAAGATCAATGAAGCGTTATTAAAATTTATTAGAATGGTCCTTTTTGGGAAAAATTCCAAAACTCCATAACGTTTAAGATATTATGCCTAAATACCTTATATTTGTTCTTTTTATTTCATTTATTTAAGGTCGATTTACAACAATTAAGGTTATCAGCGACTACAGTAGAATTAAAACATTGTGGAGACAATATAAAACAAACAATACAAAGAGGTTACAACAATAAAAAACATCTAAATTCGCATAGTTTAGTAAACAATAGTGATATAAGTAGAAATTTGTTATTTCAGCCATGTTTAAAATTAATAAAAAAGTTATACAACTATAAATACATAAAATATGAAGCTATTAACATTGAAGCAAACAAACATACACAAATATAATAATTTTAACTTAAAACCACACTTATAAGAAATGACAAGCTTTGTTTTCCAGCTGAAGATGTGTATGAATATACATGAAATCGCGATACCGGAGAATTTATAAGAAAAGTGTCATCATTTCTTATAAGATAAGTGCAGTTTTAAGTTACAAGTTACTACATTTGTATATAAGTATTCAAATATTTACCTACAAAGAAGATTCAAAATTACAAATGCAGAAATTACACTATATATTTTCTTCATGTTTTGGTCACAAATTTATTTAAAGGCTTGATTTTGCATAGATTCAATAAAACTTTAAATGCATAGGTAATAACTATTACATTCACCTCTGTCTCCTGTCGTCTCATCCCTCCTCCCGGGGGTGCCCCACTTGGGGTTATAGGTACAATAAACCAAGTTTGAACATCCGTGCCAGGATCCCTACGTAGGGTAGTCCTGATCAATCCAAATTTACCTCTTTAATTTTTTTTCCACTAATTTTATCGGCGGCCGTTCTCCTATGGAACATATCGAAGGTGCTAAGTGCTATCCTTTGTTTTTTTTAAATAATTAGATCAGGCACACATTCGCAATCTCATTCATACTTTCAGACTCAGGGGGAGATGAGAAATTATCTTGGTCGGAAAAATCCCCCTCCCCGCCACGAATCAAACCCGGGACCCCTAGCACGGCAGGCAGTTGCTCTACCGACTGAGCTACGGGGCCAGGAATCTTTAATTTTCTGGATACACCCATTGAAGTGCTTTTTTGTTCTGAATGACTTTTGCACAACTTGTAAACCGTAACAGATACACAAAATGTTACTCCACAAAATACGTACTTCTCATTATATCCCATTATTATGTGATTTTTTTGTGCGTGGAAATAATTTTTAGAATATTTCTTGTTATTTGATCTTTGAAAATGCTTATAAATTCTTTAAAATCGAAGTCATTCTTCGTGTTAAATGCCATAACCACGTAGAGAGAATAGTTTTAAAGGATTTGGCTATCACTTTAAATCCATTGTATTTTCCAATTCCCTTGAATCGGTAGTAAAATTAGCAATAAGATGTTTATCTCGATTAACATGAATTAAACAGATGAAAATGCGTTTTTAAGAATAACTAGTTCAAACGTGTAAAGAAATTCATGACTAGGGTCCGGATTTAAATGAAATGTCATCTTTTTTCTGAGTAGTCACAGACGATTCTTACTGGAAATTAAGTGCATTTTGGAACAAATACGTTAGATATATATGGTTTTTATAGGTCATCAAAATGCATTTTTTTGACCTTATAAAAAGTCATTTTTTAACATTTAGATGCATTTTCTGGCCATTTTCTTTCTTTTTCAGGAATTTATTGGGCATGTTCATCTGTAGCCCGCATTCGGGAGGCCCGAGTTCGATTCCCGTGGCCGACCTGACCCTGACCCATGGTCAGCGAGTCTGACTCACGTTCAAGAGGTCTTGAGTTCGAATCTCGGTCAGGGTGAGTTACCCGGATAAGGTTTTTTTCCGGAGTTTTCCCTTATCCTGAAAGACGAATGCCCAGTAACTGTAAGCTCTAAAGACCCTAGGCTCATTTTAGCATCATTTCACCCATTTCATGCATCGTACAATATGACTTAACGTTGGAGGATGTAAAATTACTCTATATATATATATATATATATATATATATATATATATATAACACTTTACCAATTTTCAAATAGTGAGAGAAGTGGTGAATAGCTTTGGTAGGGTAGATTCTAAGGCGCACAGGACCTGTTTTCTAATACTCAAATCAAAGGTAAATTAACCTTCACTAAATCAAATTTTGCATTTTTTACGGATACTATAACCTGCCTTGAAGGCAGTGGCATGACATTGGATAAGTCGATTGAGTTAGTGAGGACTGCGGAAGGGTACAAAATGTAAAAGGTGAGATTGGGGACAAAATTAGACAGACACTAAAATCTGTGTTGGACAAAAAATAAAGCACACCAAACAGTTTCTCAGATTGCCGATATCTTATCTGGAGAAACCTTCATAACTGATATTTTATAACAAGATTGAATAGGTAGTGACATAGTGTTTTTTTTTTTTTTTTTTTCAAATATGCATCTATAACATCTGTGGAACTGGAGAGAAGTTTCTCAAAGTGTAAACATGTTTTAGCTGACAACCGCCGTTCCTTTATTTTTGATAACTTGAAGATGAGCAACGCTAAATAAGGTATGTTTTGGCCAACGGGTACAGTAAACTTTTTTTTCATATTTAATAAAATTGAAAATGACTTGATGAATTTTGAATTTATTCATTATTTAGTAGCAATAATTGCATTATTTATTAAGAAAGTTAATTTTAAAATGTGGTTATTCCAACCATATATTCATTATTTGTCTGTGATATTTATTAATTTATTATTATGAAAGAAGTTGTTAATTTTAGTTAGGTCATTTTTTTACATTTTATGGGCATTTTTTATATTTAAGGGCATTTTATAGCCCATTTTAGAGAAGCTTTAGGTCAACAACTTCCGGGCCCTTGTCATGAGTGTGTGTGATGCATTAGATTTTTTAGTAACACATAGGAATTTCCATGCTCTACCAAAACCAGTTCAACAATTGATACTGTTGCAAACCCTTTTTACACATGTAATATTAAGATCTACTTTGTTTCTGAACTGTAATAAATAATAAATGAAGTGAAATTGACAATAAAGTTACAAATTCACTGCGCAAACGGTTTAATGTGATAATCCTTGAAGGGGTTTAACGAACCGTGATCCCAATTAAAGAACTGCTCTATTTATCTTGTTTTTTGTGAGAGTTCACGTGTCGAGCGATGATGCTGGCAAACGTCGCCTGACTTGGCACGTGGCCCTGAAATGCTGAGACTACCTCAACGTTTGATTCAACAACTCGGTGACAAAGACTTGTCAGCGGGGATTCTGCCAGCATCTGAGTCATACTGACGCTCTAAATTTTATACGAAAACACACGTGTCCACATTACAGCTTGCAGAGTTTTCATTAGATGGTGCAACTTAGTTCTTAACTCGATAGGAATAAGAACTAGTGCTTGAAAATATATATTTTTTCACGTAAATTCAAGTTTTGAAGTTCAGTGAACGAGTGCGTAAGCTCGTAGGTACTGCAAAATTTTCAAGGAATATTCCACCATATATTTTTAAATATTGTGGTACATTTTTCGTAATTATTTTTAAAAATTACATAGTTTTTAAAATTAAACCGTATGTATTTGGAATACAATAAACTAAATAAACAAAAATAGATTTACACTGACAGCTCAAAGATGGAAAATAGTGACCAAGCAGGTGCTGGAGTGTACTGAAAGCTCTTTTCATGCTATAAGTCAGCTGGGAAAATGAAAACAAATTTCTATGGTGAAATAGAGGCAAAATATATTGCACTTTTTGAACTATGTTTAAGGACAGTTACATTTACATAAGCAGTTTTATTTTGCGAATCAAGTTTGGTAACTCAAGAAATAACAAACACTAAATATGCTATAAATTTAAACGTAATTGAAATTAGGAGACTCCTCGCAAAATTTGGGTAGTCACATAGCCTTCCAATGGATCTCCTCCCATTTTGGGGTAAAGGGGAATGAAGAAGCAGATTACTTTGCGAAAAACGGTTCCAGAATCATAAATTGCAAGACAAGACCCTTATCTTTCCATTCAGAAAAGCTCAAAATTAAACCTTCGTTCAAAGCCCAAAGATCAGACACAGTATATAAAATTGTACATGAAAAACAGTGGATGGATGTACTCCCAAATAGAAGAGCAATACCATAGCTACCACGGTGTAAAACTGTGGCCGCATTCCGGAGGATAACGTGACATCATTGTCTGGCAGAGCATTTCCATCGAATAAAGGTTTTTCCTAAACCCAACTGCATGCTGTATAGTGATAATGTGGTTATGGACTGGGAGCACCTTGGGATATGCACTGCACCAAAATATTACAGGAATAACCCGAGTGGACAGTTATATTGGGAGGCCAGGAGACCAATGGAAATGTTTCCAAGTGTATAGAGCATTAGAATATATAAATAAATAAACAAAAATCAAAATAATTCTACTGAAACTATCTTTAAATATCCTTTCCTCTATTTAATACACATTTTGTAATTTTGAAATTTTAAGGTTAAGTTCGAGATCCATTTTCGATTTCCGGTGCAGATTTTATTCTGCTGGGAGACCTGGTACGGGATGCACTGAGCCTTTTAGTCTTCTGAGAGACCAATTGAAGAATTACTTGATTGAGAAGTAGTCCCTGGTTGCGAAGAACCTATATACTGCCCAGGAGGGTCCAAGGTGCTGAAGTAATTGCACCCTTCAGTACAGCAGCATTCTTTGATGACTAGTGGGCAGAGGTGGAGCACGCAGCAACCGGGTGGTAGGACTTGGTCCGGGGTATTTTAAGACGATTGGTATATCGTTTACACAGAAAATGATTAGAAAATTTGAATTTTCTCAAAATTAAAATACCACATGTTTGGGATATATTATTTTCATTTCTTCCCTCCTCACCGATCCTGGTGCTAGGAGTCGCTCGGTTTCCCTCAGAGCGAGGGAGCCGAATCATTTGACCTGAGATACCAGGGTTGAGGGATCGGCCCAATGTCTGGGATGATGAAAAGATGAATCATGGAACAATTGGTGTAATAATGGAGAGGGAAACCGGAGGACCCGGAGGAAACCCACCCCAGTACCATGTTGTCCACCAAAAATCCCACTTTGCGGTTGCCTAGGATCGAACCCGCGACGCCTAGCTGAGAGCAAGTGGTGTAATCACTCAGCCATGGCACGGCCTTGGGATGATTTTATTACAAATAAAATGTACATCTAGAATTTTATGGCCTCTATAACCCTGTTCATAGTGAATAAGTTTTGCATAGCTGGTAAACAGCAAAAAAATGTGCAAAAATGTAATTCTCGTTAGAGCTCAAAATTTCTGTCAAATACACTCTTTTGTTTAGTTTAGCATTTAGAAAATCTTTCGGATTTTAAAAGGCTCACATTTTTCTCAAGTGGGAAACAATTAGTTTATTTTGCTTTTATCGGTCACGCAAATATAATATAATTAGAAAGCACCATATAACAACCAGTTTTTAATATATTTGAATGTCATTTGAACCTTGTCCATGTTTTACTCACAAGAAAATATACAAAAAGAAAATTTCTGCAAGGATTATGTTAATAATCATGAAGCAGATAGAAAAATAAAAAATAGGTTTAATCCTAGCTGTTTTAAATAATAAATTAATAATATTATTTTTACTTAACTTGTGGCATAACTTTTGCTCAGCATTCTGTTTTCGCTTCAGGTGCTATAGTGTAAAGGAGGTTCGTCGTACCACAGTGGGATTATTGGTAGTTCTTGTGACATTATATTCTGGTTTTGTATTGTCCCAGATCGCTGTTTTTGTTGATACTGTTCTCTCTAAGTGCTCTTGAGCTCAATAGTCACTTAGGTGGCAGAGGTCTTCCTCTGAGAGGCTACATTTGTACTTAATGTTCTCCTATCTCTGTTATTTTCGTGTTAAATGTCTTTCTTATAATGTTTAGCAGAAAAAATTTCCATTTGTACATCACGATGTTAGTTACAGAGGCTCGATATTGTCCCATTATCTATGCTCCAACCATTCTAACACCAAATATCTGCTCTCTTCGGAGGACCTTAAGGTAGATCAAGGTAGCATTCTGAATAACCTTCAATTAGAGATACACATAATTTTAGTGCACAGAATTACGGTACAATTTAACTTAATCACATGTGTTTCTAGGTTAAGTATTTCCAAAATATTTGTTCTTTTCAATTGCCTTCTACATCGTTCTGACTTCATTTGCTCATCAGTATGCACAAGGAGGGAAAAGTTGAATGGACTACACGTGTTGTAATTGGTGTTTTTGATAACTGTAAATGGTTTCTTTGGTGGATTTGCACATTTATATGATGGAGGTAAGTTTAAAATTGCTAATGTTAACATTTTAATAAAGAGTAACAAGCCTTATATTGTTAAATGGGACAAACATTCCATGGTACTGCAAAGTACCGTCAGGTCATTGGTAGACATTTTGTTATAGACATAACCTCAAAACATTTCTGTTGTTTTGCAGCATATTACTGCTTTAATTTGTGAAAATGTTGCTAATAAAGCATTCTCTTTGCATTTTACAGAAGCATAAGGCCTATCTGCAAATGAAGAAGCTCACAGAGGAAGAAATGCTTACAATTTTGTTGGATTTATATGATGATAATAATGAGATTACTGACATAGAAGATGATAATGAGGAGGAAGAAGATAATGAAGGCAATATGAGCAATCATAGTAAGAAAGAAAACTTCAACAGAATATTTGAAGCTGAATTTATGGGGATTGACTGTGAAAATGGGAGAGTTTTGGAACATTGTACAGTGACAAGTGACATGAGATATCTTTTGCCACAGCTTACAGCAGCAGACGCAGACTCAATTGATAGGAAGTGGAGGAAAAGGAATGTAGAGAGTAATGTTTCAGAATACACTGTTGGTGTAGGAAACAGTTTGAAAAAGAAGTTTAGAACTGCATGTTAGGGAAAAGAACACTTCTGGCATTGTCTAAAAGATTTTCGTGTCAAAGCAGGATTATATACTTTGATAACTTTTTAACAACAGTGTATCTTTTAGAAAGACTGAATCAAAGCCACTATATAGCCACCAGATTGACCAGTTTCAAGGTGAAAAGAGCCTGAAATACTGTACCTTTATGTACTGATAATTACAATACTTTTCAATTGTGATATTCCTAATTTAAGGCACTGGCCAAAGTAAGCAGTTTTAAGCTAGAATTTGGGTACGCTCAAACTTAGTTGTGACCACATCGGGGTCAACACTTATTACAGAAACTGAATGTCAAACTGTCACTTCTGTGTGAAAGATGACCGAGATTCTTTTCTCAGGACGACGCAATTTCCTGTAATCTTGCAGTGTATCTAATAATAGGACAGCTATATATATACGGGTCAGTAATAACTTGAAAAAATGTTCATCACCAAGAATCTCAGCTGTTAACGATGTTTTGCGCAAACCAGGAATCTATGTCTTTTCTACAACGGAAGATCAAAGAAGATCAACTAAATTGCTTACAGATGACACGGAAGTTATATAAATTCAGGATAAAAAACTGAGTTTATGATATTCGACATTCGCTACATAGAAGTCGTGGAGTGTTGGACACGAGTGTGTTTTTATGCTGAAATGAACCCTAGCTAATTTATTTTGACAACCGAGTCTGGACTGGAAATAATAAAGAAATTGTAATGATACAAGTCTTACACCACTTCTTTAAGATTGTTTACATCAAATATGGATTATATTCATTTATGTTCTCAATAACAAGTTGTTTCATAATTTATCTTATGCAATTATTCATTACAATTTTACAAGCAAATAAAAAGAAATTGGGGACGAGAAGCATATGTAGATTACTGCAATAGGCAAGAGAGAAAAGGGTTAGCTTGGATGAGAACAGGAACAATATTTCTAAGAGGGATAAGAGGTAGGGAACAAAGAATTTGTGAATTGTGTGGGGGGAAAGAAAGCATAGAACACTATGTAGCAGAATGCGAGGAGGCCACAATGTGGAGAAAAAAGTTTTGGGAGAAAAAATGGGAGAAAGTAGAGAAGAGGATAGCAGCTATAAGAATGTTAACGGGCAGGGAGGAAAAGAAGGTAAGTAGTATTGGCGAGTTCTTACAGAAAGTAAAAGAAAATGGGTAATAAATGTAAAGAATATAAGAAAGGAAGATGAGGAGGAAGAAAGGGACTAATTAAGTAACAAGGAGGCATGGAGGTTAAGAGCTATCTGGCAGAGCAGAGGACCAGAGTGTCATATAAACCAAGGCAACAACAAGGTAAATACAAATAAGTCTAGCCAAAAGTTGTAAATTGTAAAATTTTGGAATATGCACAATAAATCTAATCTAATCTAATCATGAGGTGAAGTGATAATGAATTTGGAAGCGCGTAAAGGTTCGTTAAAATTTGTAAAAATATTGCATAGTAAAACCCTGAAAATTAAACTGTGCTTCATAAAATTGCAAAGTTGTGTCATCTAGGAAAAGGTTTGATCTTCTAGGATCGAAGATTACATATTATGAATAATATTAATAAGAGTTGGAAAGAAAAGTGAAAACAGCACTAATGGTTAAAATGAATGTAATTACTGAAAATAATAGTGAAGTTTTATGCAGTGAAAGGATTATAAAGGAGAAACATGCATATAAGGAAACAAGCAAATTGCATGTGCAACAAAAAAATAAGCTGGTCCCATACTAAGATTAAAACAGCAAAATAAGAATACTGTTAAAAGGAATCTATTATAATGAAAACAGAGTTAAGTTGCTGGATACAGGAGATTAGGATTACGATTTCATTACGGAGGGGATTCGGTAGGTCACCATGCTGGGCCCATTGTTCCTATGCCCACAAGTAGGGGCACCCCCGGGAGGAAGGATGAAGTGAAGGAGACAGAGGGTGGCCGATCCAAGGAGCCATGACAGTATAGAGAACAGGATCCCTACAGTTTACTTGGTTAGAGAATTCCCCTGACAGGCCAGGACAACAAACACGCTCCCCTACTGCGGTACGGCAACGAGTCCAGCAGCCGAGCCCCAAGAGTCCCAGGCTGGCGGTCACGAAATGGTCTCAAGCAGAGGAGCGGAGACCGGAGACCGTCCTGCCGGAGGAGGAAGTTTTCCTCGGAGCATATCATCCTGACCTGCACCGCCGAGACTCCCGCCGACACTCCTACCCCGAAAGAGACCTGCAGATGACAGATGATATGAAATGACAATGGAGATGAAATGGAAGGACAGGAAATTAGGGGGATGTAATTAACATACCCAGCATTGCCCAGTGATCCAGGAAAACTCCGAGAAAACCAATGAGTCAGGTAGGTCGGCCACGGGAATCGAATCCGTGCCTCCCGAATGCAGGCCACAGACAAAACCGCCTGAGCCTTCCCGCTCGGTGGACACAGGGAAACTAAGCATTAGAGGAATATGCTAATATGCGAAATAGTAAAATCAACTGTGTATTATATAGGATAATTTGTGCAAAGAGTAAGAAACATAATATCCTTATTTGAGAATATTTTACAGCGTAAGTATTGAACATCGCCCCTCCAAAAAATTAAGATGAAATATCTTACTATAACTTAATGCCGTGTAAATTAAATTTGGAGCCAAACGTTTGTAATCGTTCAAGGTGAGCAGGATTTTGGAAAAGTACAAAGCTAGAACCTAATATAAATAATTACTTTATCAATTACCTTCAAATGTAGCTTTTATTTCTGGAGCTCATGTGAATTATAATAAAAATTGGTTCATAAGGTAAAAATTATGTAAGTATTTCAACGAAGGGTTGCCTTAAACGAATATTTGTTTTTCAGTTTAAAATATTCACCGAATTTTTATGTTCACTTCCCATAGTCATTTCATGGCAGGTAAGGTAATGTTTGATTTGTGCATAATTCTAAACTGCAGTCAATTTCAGCATTAATTATCTAGTACAATAGTGTGCTTAACATGTTTACTGCTCTTGGATTTCGGAAAAGAGCATTCAGTCAATTCCAGTGCCCTTTCACCTTCCCTTACACCCAACTGCTGGTTAGTTATTTAGCTGTAAATGCTAAGTGCATATTATGCCTAAAGCGACGAGAGGTCACCTAATTCTTTTGGCGCGTCGTAATTTTCTCATTAGAATTGTCCTAAACTTTGGGTTCATATCACTGAAATTCCACCTGAAAACCAAAAGGTTATTGCTAATGTTCAAGAACAGCCACTGTATATAGCCTGATACCACACAATCGTTTAGGAATGGCATTTATGAACCTAATAACGCGCTGATAGAGCCATAGCTAAGGGCAATTTGTTGCGTTTATTTATCCCATGGCCACTGGCCAATATAGATGATAGACATGTTCTACTTTTTGTCGCTCATATTTCAATTAACAGCTTTCATTAACCTAGCTAACATTTTGATATTTAATGTTAAATAGCAAAGTGTGGACGACGTTTAAAGATGATGAATCGGTTATGGCTAGCCTTTAAATATACAACAATGGGAATTATACGATGTACGTCCAGAAAGTAAGTTCTGTTTCGTAATAAAATTAAACTGTGCACAGATATAGAAAAATTATTTATAGTACAAAATTCTACAACTCTTAAACTACTTTTCCACATAACTACCGAAATTTTGCAGGCATTTGTCATGCGAGGCACAAGTTTTTGTATACCTTCTTCATAGAAGTTTGAAGGCTGTGTCTTCAACCAGTTGGAAACAGTTTCTTTCAGCTATTCGTCATTGTTGAAGTGTAGACCGTGAGGCGGTAATCGGTGGATATAAAGGATTCTACACCGAAAGACCGATTTTGCTCCGGACTAGCGATCAGTATCGGAGAGCGACTCCGTTTCAGGGTCCAGCGATCAAATGAAAATACACTGGCACTGGACGAGCACACACCAAAATGCATTCGACAGAGTAAAAGAATTATTCGGACAAGCTATTTTATTGGAACGACCCCGCACCGACAAACCCTACTACATTTACACGGACGCATCAATTTCTGGTTTCGGAGCAGTACTTTGTCAAAGAGATGACAAAGGACAACAGTACGTTATAAGTACGGCATCTAGAAACTTGACACACATAGAGAAAATAGCATTTGTAACGGAACAGGAAATAGCAGCAATTTTTTTCGCTATTCAAAAATTCAGAGACTACATCTTTAATTGCAAAATCATAATATTTTCGGACCACGTGAGCCTATCATTCATTAAAAAGTGCAAATTAACAAGCTCAAAAATCTCTAGATACATACACGAAATAATGTCATATGATGTCACCATCTCACATATACCTGGAAACCAAAACATCTTCGCAGACACGCTGTCTAGACTGACCACAAAAGGAGACATACCAGAATGCCAAGGCAACACACGTGAAGTACACATCCTAAAAATAGACACCCATCTAAACAAAATGTTAATTAAACAAGTAAAAAACATACGACAACTTCAACAGGAGGACCCCAAATTAGCAGAAATTCTCACAACAGCTCCAGATATTCAGAAGGACACGAAAGGATCATTTGGAAAACGCGACGGAATCTTGTACAAATTGCAAGGTAGACACCACTTAACATGGCGGACGTACGCACCACGCGTCATAGAAAACTTAATTATTGACTCGTTTCATACAGCCATCATTCATGGAGGAACCGAGAAGACATGCCTGACAATAGAACAATATTTTTACATTCCCCGATTACAACATAAAGTTCGTCAACGCATATCTGCATGTATCATCTGCCAGAAAGCAAAACCACTTAACGTGAAATACGACACACCACCAATTTCCATACTCCGCGACAAGCCACTAGCATTGGTAACAATCGACTCACATGGACCCATTACCTATGGGAACAGCAGGGATGAAATATATTTTCGTAACGGTGGACATATTCACAAAATTTGTGAAATTATACCCAATGAAGAAATTAACAAGCGTAGCCTGTGCAGCAAAGATCATAGAAGACTTTATACCCAAATACGGCAAAATGGACGCTATTTTGGCAGATAATGCGTCCATACATAAGGGTAAATTATTTATGGATAAAATTAGAACTGCAGGCATAAAAATTTACAATTCAACCGCGTACCATCCACAAAGTAATCCATGTGAAAGGACCATACGGGACTTGTCCATCTTTCTACGCATCCTCACCTACAAAAAGAAACATACCTCGTGGGTTCCCCAACTACCCCTGATAGAACGTGTCATGAATAACCCCATTAATCCAAACACGGGAATAGCTCCAGTAACACTACTTTTGAAGGAACCGTCTGAAGACATAATCCCAGGGCTACCGAACGCCATTCGCACCGAGGAGCAAAGCGAAAGTCAACAGATCTTAGAAGCCTTTGAGCGCTTGAGAAAACGCGCAGAAAACAGAAATAAAAAGAAGAAACGATATAGGAAGAAATGGACACCGCAGTTAGGAGAAAAGGTGCTGATAAGAACGCATAACAAGTCCTCCCTACTAACAAAGACGTCACATAGACTGCATGTACTCTGGGAAGGACCAGCTGTGATCATTGCTCAATTCGGTGACCGTTCTTTTGAGTTAGAAGATGGTAAGACAAACAAAAAATTAGGCAGGTATAATTTATCTTTATTGAGACCCTTTAGAGAATTGGCCATTGCCAACGACAAGCCATAATTTGACGCATCCCGAAGTCACTGACCTCATTAACTGTAAGGCAAAAAAAAAAAAAAAAAAAAAAAAAAAAAAAATTATTGTAAAGCTAACTGTTTGACGCAAATAGGATTGAAGTATAGAGATAGAGCGAAATTTTTGGGAAGTAAGAACCCGAGCTTAAACCAAATGCTACCCTTGTCTACACAAAAAGAATAAAGACACAATTGTAACAAAAAAAAAAAAAAACAATTATATTTCCGGATATCCGAGTTATGTGTTTGTGATTCAAAATAACAAGAGTGTGATAGTGCACGAAGAAAGAAATCTGTGCAAGATATGCACAAGTGAGATGCGTGTGATAGTGTACGGAGTGTTAATTACCCACAATATTGCAATGAAAGTACAGAGCTCAAAAGACAAAAATGCACCAACCAAATATGTCAATAAAAAAGTGAAGGCAAATCCATTGTTCTGTATGCCAAAAGAAAGTGTAGACTTGCACAAGAAATGTAAAATACAAATAACCAGAAATATTTAAGGGCTCATATATGTAACAATGTATTTCAGGGTATTGCTAGGTAACAATATATTTAAGGATATGTGTATATCTATGTATGTATATATTTTGTCTCTTGTTCAGTGTATATGTAACAGCTCAAAAAAAAAAAAAAAAAAAAAAAAAACTCATTGCTCGTTCGCGCGTTGATGGAGCGAAGGCCGATAGGAAGTAACTTAGGAAGTAATCCAGTTCACATCATTTTTGTTGATTACTGTTTAGTGGGACTTTCGAAGGAATTTACAATTTTCCCAATTAAAATAAATAAATAAATAAGCAAACAAAAGAAAATTGCAATATTCCTCCGAAGGGCATTTTGAGACAGAAACCGCAGTTCGGGTCGGAAATCGCAGTTGGGGGAAGAAAAATCCATTAACTTAAGGAATGTGTCAAGGGGTCGAGTAAGGAAACACTCCCCTAAGGAATGTGAGAAGAAGTCTGAATATTTCTTCACATGACCCCGAAGGTCAAAAAGGAGGGACAGAGGGGTGAAAGCCTAGTAAGAGTAAAAATGTAGGAAAACGAACCTCCAATAAAAATGGTTATGCATCACGTGATACGGGCGGAATAGTCACGGAAATAGGAAAGGGGCGTGCTAGATAGTCTGCAGTAGGAAAGGACGCTGAGAATGGAGAAAGAAGCGGGACACTTCATCGTAGATCGTTTTCGGGGAAGGTAACGTTTTAACGAGCAAGTTGTTTGGGAGCAAAGTTGTAATCTAAATGTTATATAAATAAACTGGTGGGAAAATCAAGGAAGCAAAGTGTATTTTTATTTGATCGCTGGACCCTGAAACGGAGTCGCTCTATCATACTGATCACTAGTCCGGAGCAAAATCGGTCTTTCGGTGTAGAATCCTTTATATCCACCGATTACCGCCTCAACCGCCAAGGAAAGATTTGAGATGCAAAAGCAGATGAAAGTCGCTAGGAGCGAGGCCAGGCTGTACGGGGTGGTCAAACACTTTCCAGCCAAATCCTTGTAGGGTCACACCCTGAAGTGCAGTACCCATCCGTTTTGTTTTGAGGTGCTCAATAAGAATCTTTGACACCCAACGTGAGTAAACTTTACGAAATTTCAGTTTTTCGGTAACAATTTCATGGACTAGTGATCGTGAGATATGGAGAAATTCCATAGCGAGAGCACTAATTGTAAACTTGCGGTTTTCCTGGATCTTATCATCAATCGCGTGAACCAGTTGTTCTGTAACCCAAGATGGACGCCCACTTCGTTCATCATCGTGCACTTCACTACGTCCTTCATTGAACTGTCGGACCAATCTTCTCACGATTGTATCACTCGTCGCATTTTGTTCGTAAGCATCGCAAATTTGCCGATAAATTTCAATTGGTTTCACTTTCCTAGCATTCAGAAAACGAATCACAGATCTGATTTCACAAGCGGCGGGATTTTCAATCAACACCGACATTGTAAACAAGCACAACAAAGCGTACGTGGCTGACAGCGATCTCACAATGGTGCACGTTTCTTCTCCTTGATACAGAGCGTCTACCGCGCATGAGCGGAACTGCGATCGCAGCGCTGCAGCGGAGATAAATTGAAACAGAACTTACTTGTATTTCAACATTTTGCAAGATATGCAAGACAGATAAAAAGAAAACATTAAATGACGTGCAGGTACAAACTATGAGACCAGCACCGATAAAAGAAAGTCTGAAAAACTTGACTGTATTTTTTCTCTAAATATTGATTTGCATTAGTAACTATTAGAGTAAACTATCCTTTTATGTTATTTATTATTTGTTTTCCGTTCACATGTGATGAAGCACTTTGCAAAGTAAAACAAAAGTCTTTCAATTTCATATAAGAATTACCTCTTAGGTTCAAGCAAATGATTTTATTGTAAGTGTGTATTTTCTAACGCCAATTTAAGAACAAACTTTTCTACAGCAATATTTGGCTCCATTGTAATCAATTAGTAAGAAAATCGAAACTCAATTGATTTTAAGTACAGTTCGATCTATACAAACCTGAACCACTTTAATAGGCCATAACTTTAAAACCAATTAGAGAACATACGTACAACTTTGGAGGAATATAATACATAATTGGGAGATTACGATACATTATTTTCATCTCAGAAAAAATGTTGGAAGTGTCCTCCAGCAGCATCTATATGTGTTTGCAGTCATCTCACCATATTCTCTGAAGTTTTACGGAGAGTATCCTCGCCAATGTTACTTATTTCGGTTCGAACGGATTCATTGAAAACATCAATTATCCGTGGCCTATTTTTTACACTCTATTTTAGATACGTCCATAAGAAATAATCCGGTGAAGTTAGGTTTGGGGATCTGGGGGAGGGGGGAGGCACAGACGTTTGAGATTATTCGATTATCAAAGAAACTGGTTGCAAGTTCCATGGTGTCATTAGATATATCGCATGTCGCTCCATCTTGCTGGAAATAACCTTCTCTCAATTCGATATAATCCACCTTCTCCACAAATGTCAGCTTCGAAACAGGTCTGAAGGTCTGAACCCTGTGAGCAAGAAGAAGAAGAAGAAGAAGAAGAAGAAGAAGAAGAAGAAGAAGAAGAAGAAGAAGAAGAAGAAGAAGAAGTACTAAGCACTTAACTGTGCTTTAGTTTGAGTTATGTTGCTCAAAACAACCGCCCACATACTCACACATATACCGATATTTTTCTAAAAATATTTTCTGTCTCAGCGACTTTCAAAACGTTTATTTCTGGTGAAATCTATGTATGAACTTGTTAGTTGGTATACCATATTTCCTCTGGTTACTATAAGTACGTAGAATGGAAAGTAAAAATGAAGTGTATAAGTATTGAACACATTTCTAAAGCTGAAAACATTGCTTTGCGTTTTAAGAATATTGAGGAAAACATTGAGATTGAGCCATGCCCAGAGGATTCATATTGGCTATCAAATATCATTTATGAGAATTTCTTTTGCTCCGGATATCTTTTATCGATCAAAGGCAAATAGAAGGGGGTTTAAGGAAAGAAATTTCAAGCTCATTTCCCTATGTTCCTTTCCAATCCTCTCTAAAGCCTGCAATAAGCTGGTCATTCAGCCATAAGATCTTTTGGATCATAGGAATCTCAGCAAAGCTTTCTGAGCCCCGGCATATGAAACAGGCATACGTCGATATGAGATTGGGCAGTGAACCTTAAAAGTTCAGCTAAACCGCTGGACTTGGCATCTTAGAACCATTCTCCTGTGGCAGTTAAAGAAATTCTTTAAGAAATCTTGAACGTTACTGTCGATTCCCACCTCCTTGTTAAAAATAGTTATTTCTGAAAATAATGTGACTTACCTTCCGCTAATTGGGTGACAATAAGGACGATTAAACCGCGAAAATTGATAGGTGTCACATTGAGTTTGGAAAAGTGCAACTCGTAACGTGCGAGGCTTTCATTCCAGCAGACCTCCTCCTCGATCTTGCTTTTTCTTTGTTTTCCCTGCTCGATAGAGAAGCTGCATGGTTGCGAGGGTTTTTCGTCGTCTTTTGCGGGCAGCCGTGGTAGTAGAAAGGTCGTATAGCCAGAAAAATGTAGGTATTTCTTAGACTAAGTGGTTTCTTTGCTTTTTCCGTTTCTCTCTGAGGCCAAAAGCCATAATAGACCTCCCGTAAGTCGCAGTGTGCAAGATGTCCCCTTTACTTGTAATAAATTTCTTTATAAATCAGAATTTACTGTTTAATTTCATAATTTTTATCTAAATAGGCTCAATAATTTGATTCTAAATAGATTAAAATGTTTTTGCGTGTGTAATTATTTTATACAGTGACTTTATATAAAAAAGCCATAACTTAAACACGCTGGCACATATTTTAGTAGAGCACCTTTTTTCCACAAATTGTTACTACTGTTAACTACATCAGCTCTGTTTATTCAAACCACGTGATTTTTTCCATTTTCTGTTTTGGACAGATTTTTTGAAAATTACCTTTTTGGCATTAAACATTTTCTTTTAAAAAGCGCTTGAGTATAACTAAATACAAGTTTAGAATGTAACAAAGGTCTGTATCATGTTGTATCCACTTGAGTGCCCAAAAAACTTTTTTATAAACGAATATAAGCAATCATCTACATGCTCTAAAATTTTTTGACTGGTTTTATAACAACGTCCGAAATAATGGGTAATACATTTAAAAAAGCTAATGTTAGTAGAGCTGGACTTTTAGTCTCTTTTGAAAAGAAAAATTTAAATAATGATAATAATATATAAATAAATCGTTTCAGAATTAACACTAACATGCTGACTATAAGAATATATGTAATAATGTTAGTAAAAGTATGTTGAAACATATGGTCGGTAAACTGTTATCTTCAAATTCCCCCCAAGCCACTTGTTTTACTGGATTTTCTTTTGATAAATCTTAACTTACGCTAAAATTGATTAATATTTCGAAATCCCTACAGGATCTGGTAAAAAGGTCTCTGCATTCAGACGAAGTAAATATGGCCAAAAATGTAAAACTATGAATCCTAAGAGAAAATAAACCTTAGATATGCATGAATTCAAGGCAGACGAAATTGAAAACAGATGACTGTCCTATAGGAACACCTCTGAAGAGTTTTTTTTTTTTTTTGCTGAGAATTATTATGAATTTCAGAACAAAATATGGTATTTAAGGAAGATCCTATCTTCATCTCAACAATGCTAAAGCTACTGACGTTATTATCCACTACCTCAGAAGTCACTTAGGATATCAAATCGAATTTTCTCAGGAATATTTTGTATGACTTCCAAGACGGATCTACTTTCAGTATTATATAAATTTTGTTCGAAATTTAACAATAATTATTTTAAGAAATACATATCAATTTACTTAAAATCAAAGAAAACAAAACAGGACGTAAAGGCTAATTTAATAAATCTACAATTTCATTTAGCTGGTTTTTTTTCTGTGTAAACCAGTCATCAGTACGAGAAAATGTCTTCCTAGAAATGGCTGTTCAAAGCATCACTGGAAAAATAAACTTGCACACATTTTTAAAGAAATAAACCGCATGGCTCAAGCACACCGAAGCTGCCTTCCTTAACAGTCTTGCCAATTTGTAAAGAAAAGTTTCCCCAAAAGGTTGGACATAAATTTATCTCTCTTCTTCTAAGCGTGTAGTAGTTCATAGTTTTTCTTTTATTTATGAAGTGGTAAAATATGGATGCAGTGGTAAAATATAGAAGCAAAACAATTTACAGAAATACATTTAAAATATAAATATTTGGCCACAGTTTATACGACTTAAATGTTATTTTTGCTAACCTAATTCATTTTAGGTACCCTTAACCCTTTATTTGGCCGTGTATTTATTTTAAAACTAGTTCAGTGCTGGTTTTTTGTTATTACATTCTACTGGCCTTTGTTGTTGTTGCTGTTGTTTTGTTTTATTTACGTCCTCCAACGTTAAGTCGTATCGGACGGTGAATGAAATGGGTGAAATGATGCTCAAATGTGCCCAGGGTCCATGGAGCTTTGAGCTACCCGACATTCGTCTTTATGGATAAGGGAAAACCCCGGAAAAACCTTATCCAGGTAACTCACCCTGACCGAAATTCGAACTCGGGACCTCTTGAACGTGAGACAGACATGCTACCATCTACACTACCGAGGCAGGCTGGCCTTTTTTGGTTATACTAGCAAAATTTGGAGTCTTTTCTATTCTAAATATTATATTATTTTTACAATTACATTGTAGGGTTTTTGGTATTAAAAGCCAAAATCCAAGCAAGTGCAGTCAAATGATACCCCGTCAACATCCAAGTATGCTATCATACCGATTATTTTACTTGGGCCGTCCCCGTCCTTTACCACAGGCACATTTGACTGCAGTTGCCGAGATTCGAACCCACGATGTTTAGCTTTGAATGGGTGGCCAACCCATTGCATATCGCTTTAATGACAATGGTTATTCGAATCGAATGCGTTGAGGCGCAGCAGAAAGCTGTATGAGAACCGGTTAGCAAGTATAGCTAGACCGGCATAAGTAGCAAAATCGTTTGCCAAAGAAAGAGTTAATAACAATATTTTAAATCTCGAAGGCACTCAATATAATTGCAATATCTCTTCCTTTCTAAATTCCCTGAAACGATTATGTTATGTACATCACTAACCCCTATAGAAATGCTGAATCGAAACCCAATTTAATTTGAAGCGAGTTTCATTTACCAGGTTGATAAACCATTCTGACTGCAGCTAACTCACAGAATATTTGATATCTAAAAGTTTACTCTGTTGCACGAAAGCCAAGCAAGATTCATGTTTGTTTGAGGGAAAATAAGTGAAGAAAGCAGGAACAATATTGAGTTGGACAGGTTTATCTGAAAGGTAGGTTGAGCAAAACTCATAAAGATTGTCTAGCCTCTGGCTTTACCGTTGTTCCTGCCAGTAACATCAATAAACCTTTCTCTCTGTGTAAAACCCTCATCGGTTTTCGGTGGTTCAAAGTACGAATGCTTTCCGCAAGCTTTAACATAGCACGCTCCCGTATTGACTGAAAAAGTAATTACTTTGCAACGATACGCGTACGAGCTTATCTGTATCGTTCCAATTGCTATATTTGACTACAATATTAAATGACTAAAACACGGGGAGCTTTGAGAATATTAAATGATACTTTCAGATGGTTTTATCAAGTATCTCATTTGTTATTCGCAGTATTTACTTTTTAACAATCGAAACAAGACACGGTAGGCTTGGCTGGCCCACGGTTGCCGACCCGACTGCCGACCTCACGTATCTAATGATACTTGAAGCTGATAGGGTCAGCATTATCCTTCCTCCAGCAGAAAAGCTGCCTTTCTTGTCCAGGTCTCTACCAATCACATCAACTCATTTTTGTCAAAATGCTGAATGGTCACGTTCCTATACCTGCAACTTAAAATCCCATCCCTATGGACAAGTTACGTGGCCACGAACCAGAACTCTTAAGCTGCAGTTCACTGCGCCACGGAACTGAATAAGGACATATATATTTCTTTGCAAATATTGAAATAAAATTAATATTCTATTTATTAACGACGTCATTTAGCTGCCAAATTCATATCAGAAACACTGGTGTGCCGGAATTTCGACCCGCAGCCGCTCTTTTACATGCCAGTAAGTCTAATAACAAGCTGTTGGTTTTAAATATACTTAAAAAGAGGTTTGAGGCAGATTTGGACTCACAACCTTGGGATCAATAGGTCGTTTAGTAGAGGAAAAATTATATAAACAAATAAGAACGTATAAAATTAATAATAATACGAGAGCTGTTCAATAAAGAATAATCACAATTTTTTTTTTTGACAACGTACCTTTACTCATCCTCATAATTTTAATGCTCCTACTCAAAATAGTCTCCCCTGAATGCGATGCACTTATCCCAGAGTTTCTGCCAGTCTTCAAAGACATGCTGGAAACCATTTTTGAGAGATACTTCAAAATCGCCTCCGCAGCCTTCACCACTGCTTCTGATGGTGCACAATGCCTCCCACGAAGTCGTTTCTTCAACTTAGGGAATAGAAAAAAGTCACATGGGCCTAAATACGGACTATAGCGAGGGTAAGGGATGCACTTCACGTTGATATTCAGCAACAACATTGGCAATATGCAGCCGCGCATTATCGTGGTGCAGCATTCAGCCTGCTTCATGGATATGTAGTCTTTTGCGCTGATATGGACTTGCAATGTTTTCAGGACGTCCCTGTAGTATTCTACTGTTACTAATGTGTGTGCAGGTACATCATGCTCATGAACCATTCCGTGAATATTAAAGAATGGGATGACCATAACTTTCCCAGCAGAAGCAACCACTTTTGTTTTTTTGGTGGTTGCTGATGAAGGAGATGTCCACACTGAGCTTTGCTGTTTGCTCTCAGGATCAAAATGATGTAGCCAAGTTTCATCAGTAGTGATTACGTTTGAAAGAAACTCCGGATCTTCCTCTAACATCAACTTTAACCGCATGTTACCTCCATTGCAGCGGTAGGCTGCCCGTCTGGACTTGCCAGTTTCTCACAGGTGGGAACCAGGAGTACCAACAATGAAACTACTACGGCGTGTTTGTTTCACATTTAGCTAACAGAATACAATAAGATTGAATTTTAGTGCGAAAAATTATGACCGTAAAAAATTATGATCATTTTTTATTGAACAGCTCTCGTATATAGTGTCCGGATTCTTACATAATTGCATATTCTATTAATTTAAATGCGGGCATACTAAAAAAATTACACAATCTTAGAGAAAGATATTTCACACGAGTTTACTTCAATTATTATACATATTTATGTTTTTCTTTCTACACCTGCAGAATTTGTCTTCAATGAATATAAACAACATACTAGTTAAAGCTAAGATTAATGATTATTTGTGCAGAAACTACAGAAAGAAATACGATTTTGAACGTGAGAGAAGGTTTCAGAAATATACTCTGTATAAAACCTGCATAGATAACCTTTTTAGTTACGTCCTTAGTTTGTCACTTTTGAAATGTAAGAAACACAATACGAATTAATGATCCAGGTCTTCTGAGATTAGTGGTAGAAAGATTCGATTTGATAATAACTTCATTACCCAAACTTGCTGCTGTTGAAGTACTCAATTAACAACGTTTTACGTGGAATTATTTTAACGTGAATTTCTTAACCTTTGAGTGCAGGGTGTAGCAGCTATGCAACATTAGGCTGCAGTCAGCTTGAGAAATGTTTTAGCCTGCTTTTTATTATCATCTTATTGTAGTGCCATTTATCAGTTACTTACACACAAAAATTTGGAGTCTTTTGAATTGTAAATATATTATTTTTATAATTACATTGTAGTGTTTTTAATATAAAAAGGCAAAATCCAAGCAACTGCAGTCAAATGATACTCCATTAAAATCCATGCGTGCTATCACACCGATTATTTTGCGTGTAAGCTCCCCTTCCTTTACCTCAGGTACATTTGACTGCAGTTGCTGAGATTCGAACTCACGGTGTTTGGTTTTGTATGGATGGACAGCCCACTATCTATCGCTTTAGCGATCATGATATTTGAATAGATTGCGTTAAGTCACCGCAGAAAGCGGTATGAAAACCCGTTTATGAATTACAACAAGAGCAGCATAAGTAGCAAGTTTTGAAGGCTTAAATTAAAATTACAATAACATGAGCTGCGATAAGGGATGATACTTATTTCATATGAAATACAAAAAGGGATAATTTATTGTTGAAACTTCTAATTATAAAGTACAGAGTTCGCTATAAAAAGAAAATAATGAATTTGTAGGTGTTTCAGTTTATAAACTTATGTGAAAAACGGAGAACTAAGAATATGTTGAAAGAATGTTTGTCATTCGTATTATATACTTTTGAGATTGCTAGCGAAAATTAGCATTATTATTATTATCCTCACTATTATTAGTATTATTGTTGTTTTTATTCCATTGTTTAAGAATGGAGAAATAGAAGACAAAAACAAATGTGTATTACGCAGTCATAGAACAATTATTGTGTAATGAAGCCAAAACTGGATAACAACGAAAAGCGTTATAAGCATAGTTAATGCAATGCAAATGTAGTGCTCAAGATGTACATAAAGAAATCGAGGGAGAAACGAAAGGACACGAGAAGAACTTCACTTACCATCTACATATAAGAGGATTGAAGGTAAACAGCCGTTTTAGTTTGGACATGTTAAGAAGATGGATGCAGTTTACGGAAGCAAGACCCGAAGGAAGGAAACCAGTAGGGAGACCTAGGAGTACATGGGAAGAGGGGATTGGGCAGATTGGAGCAAACAGAACAATCACAAGGAATCAACTCAGCAGATTGGTGGAAGCCAGAACAGAATTCATAAGATAGATTTGAGGCAGTATCTTAACACTACGATACTGGTGCTATAGGCAACAAGAAGAACAGGAAGAGTGTGAGTGAGTGAGTGTGTGGTGTTTTAGGGCCCGTCGACAACAAGGTCATTTGGGCCCTGAAGAACAGGAAGAAGAGGCAGAAGAAAATGAAGAGGAAGAATAAGGAAGAGTGCTCCACTTTTACACTGCTTATTACATCAAAGGTCCATATTACATCAAAGGCTTTAATTTTGGGAAAAAAAAAAAAAAAAATGTTCATCGGCAATGATATTCAGCAAATTTATTGTTGCGTTAAACTTTTGGCTTGTTTACCTTGTGTTTTCGTTATAAACTTTAATTCCCACACAAATTTACTCGCTCACTTATATTTCTAGACTAGAGGACGGTGAATAAGCCTAACAGAAGAAAAATTCCCAACCTCCAACCGGGAATCAATCCTGGAACGTCTGACTTTGTAAGGCAGCATGCTTACCTTATACGCTGTAATTTTATGATTACAATGATTTAAACGTTTCTCGATATTTATACAATGAACAAAATCCAAACGTACTTTCGTCTAGCGTTTTTATGTGAACTTTTAGACATATAAGTTAGTCTACGTGTTTTAAAAAATTTCGAATGCTTACAAAATACTATAAAAATTGTGAACTGAAATTTTTGACAGTAGTTACTTGGTTATAAAATTAATTCTAATTAAAATATACAATGAAATAAAGTTTATTTCTAATCAAAGTATCTAATATTTTAGAATAAAGCATTCAAATTATATAAGCCCAAGCACCAAAGATAAAATATAATGTTCCATATCTTTATGATTTGTTGAGAATAATCATTAGAAAGGTATTTAATATGCCGTTATTTGTCATCATTAATTGAAGTAAGAAGCAAATATAGTATACCAAATATTTTATCGAGTTAATTATTTATAATTGGATATATAAGCATTTAAATTGTATTTTACAGTGAAAATAATTTTATTTTTGTGTTACAAAGAATGTCGCTAAGTGAAATAAACTTTAAAAATTTCCTAATTATATATTTCATAAAAATCCGAGCTTTAGTAAACCTAAAGAAGATAGTTGTACTTGCAATTAAAATTTATGTAAGTATAGTGCAAAGCATGCATTCACTAAGCGAAAAATATTCTATTATTACCAAAACAATAACAGCAATATTAAAATTAATATGGCATTCTCTCATAGAACTCTCACCATACATTAAACTATAACCAAATATATCAGTTTTTACACGTCACGTATTTACACTACATTTTCGTACAGACATGATTTCAAATTAATCGTTAAGATCCATGAAATATTGATATAAAAAGCTAGGAGAAATGTATTCGTAGTAAAGAATGATAAATGAAATAAATTTAAAACAATCCGTCGAATGACTAATTTGTGGATTGGAAAATACAAATAGCATCAGATGTTCCAAAAATGAAAAGCGCACTTAAACAATGCATATATGTTCTGAATGTCTTAATATTTCAGAACTTAATTCAAACAGTTTGTATTGCCTCTCAAAAAATATTTAAAGAAAGTTGCATATGTTTTGTTTAAACTAATTTATAATTTAGAAAGTAGAGAGTTAAAGGTATATAAAGTTTTTAAAGCGTGTTTAGATGTATTTGTTTTAGTATCAATAATTAAACAATGGAAAAGATTAACTGAATTAATAAGCAGCTAGTATGAGGCTAACAATATCCCTAATTGGGAAATAATATGGATATACTCTCATCATTTCTCTTGATTCCTGACATATCTTTTGTTTTTAGATGGCGTTGTTTGTATTTAAATCTTTCTACAACTTTACAGCAAACAGGAAAAATAAACAGAACAGCAGAATTTATAAATACCACTAATTTTTATCAGGTTAGAATGTACTGTAACAATTATTCACGACAAAAAAGTTTCTTAATTTTTATCAAAACATTTCCGTTATGATAATGGGTTTAAACTTTCAATACTTCTAGTTTTAAAGAAGATGATAGTTATATTAACATAATAATGACTATCAACTGTTGGTATTACATCGTATGTTTCATAGAAAACACGCGCATTCTTCGAAAATAATGCCACATTTTATAACACTATATAATAAAAAGAGGATGTATTTCAGATACAGCAGTTTTGATGAAACACAGAGATCTACCCTCGTTACCTATGAGTATTTTATTCTATGACACTGAAAATTAAACCAGTTGAAAACACTTTTTAGATGGTTTAAACAGAAAGAAATAGTTACATCTTATTTATACATGACATTATGTTAATATCAATAATGCATACTGTAAAATTAAATGGATGGCTTTATAGTATGTTTCCCCTTAAACTTAATATAAGTGACAATCAATTGTAATAATGTTTGAAAGACTTCTACCTGTAATTTAAAAATACTGTGGGAAAACACACTTTGACTTTAATGTTAAGCAGTGTTTGACTGTGAATAGCTTTTATAACACTGAAATTCACTTATTTGCACAATACAAGGGGATAAATTTGAATATGTTCTACTTCTAGATGCATTATGGATTTATTTTTGTTTTTTAAATTTGGACAAACAAAATGTTGCTAAACCTGATATAAAATGTTGCAAATGATTTAATATTCAGATCTGTTATTTAGCAAACACTGGCAATAATGTGACTTAAGAAAAATATGGTATAAATTATAGAAAATTTGATATTAGAGTTAATTGGGGCGCCATTATTGAAAGTCTATTTTGAGCTTTTATTTTTATATAACGTAGGTTAAAGATGCACATTCTCTTTTGAAGACGTTGCACACGAAATAGTATCTATCGAAATCTTTTGAAATATGTTATGCACAAAAATTTAAATTTGATACTTAAATTCCTTTTATTTTGAATGGTTTTTGAATTTTTAATTTGTAAATTAGTATAAAACTTAAAAATGAACCAGATGGTTTAGGTGTCAGAGCTTAAAAGTTATTTTACTTTGATCTAAGTGTAGAAGAAGAAAATTACATCACGCGTGTTATTATTCTGTAAATGACTGAAATTTAAATAATGCTTGGTTTTAAAATTGCGTCATGTTGGAAATTTAGTATAGTTGAATGTAATTGAAGTTTAAAATTTAACTGGGGAACTAAAAGAGTTATGCCACTGGTGTATAAAACATGCAATTATATTGAAAATAAATGAGAAGATCAACACCGTTGAAGGACAACAAAAGTGTACTCACTTCATCTCAAAGTCGTGAAGCTCCTGAAGCGTGAGGGTGTTAGCGACGTCAAGTAACTGCTTCATATTTTCCTCCCTCTGCTGCTTGGTGATCTTGCTTTCTCCGGCCGTCGTGCTCTTGAGTAACACTGTCGCTATTGTGGGACTTCCTCCTGTCACGGAAGGTTGCTGCACTACAATTGTTGTAGCTGTGGGCTGCTGTCTCGGAGCAGGTAACGCGCCAAGTGGATTTGTGGTAGTGTTCACGATGGGAGGCGTCGCCGCGATATTTATATTGGTCCCGGGGGAGGAGGATGACGCAGCAGTCCTTTCGCCACCTCCCGGTATTACAGTTCCTTGTATTGCTCCCGCCTTTTTCACTAGAACTGTAGTGGTGGATGCAGACGACGATGATGACGCCAGTACTACCGTTCCCGCTAGACTCTTGGCACCGCTCGCGATGCTGACCTTGTCCGACGCCGGCGTGGCTACCGTCAGGTCGTTTAAACTCTCGTGAATAAGCAGGTCGTCCTCAAACACGTCTGATTTCAGCGGCTGGGAGTCCGAAAAGAAATCTACTCTTAGATCTGGTGGGGGAGGACGGTGTCCGTTTATATTACTGCTGTTCTTGGTCTGTACCGTGGATGCTGTTTTAGACGCGCCGTCATCTCTATGTCTATGGCGACGGGACGATCGTGGTGACTTTGTTGAAGATCGTGGAGATTTTGATGACGATCTCGAACTTTTACCTTTATCTTTTCCCTCCTTTACAACCGCATTGTTATCTATTGTTGATTTGAGCAGAGATATCATTCTTGTATCGTCATCCAGCAAGTTCAACTTGGCTATTTCATCATCGTCTATTTCCGTCCGTATAAATATGAAATGCTGTTCCTTTTGTACCGCTCCAAGGAGAGGAGTTGGTGGTGGAGGGCAAGGTTGGGTGGATGTAGAGTCTTCTGTACTAGAACCACTGAAAATGTCATCATCCAAAAGATCCTCCTGCGATTGGTGCAAGTGGTTAACGGTAGTTTCCGTATCGGTTTCTCCATCGGTAACAGTGATCATAGTAGCAACTGTGTTTGCTGAGTCAGTACTGGTGTTGATGGTATTGTTGGAAGAAGTAGAGCTACCCATGATAACCACTTTCGGAACTTGCTGTTGCTGTTGCTGATTTTTCTTAATTCTCCCGGCCCCTGCAGATTTGAAATGCAGGCGCCGGAGTGCAGAAGATGCGGTAGAAATGAGATCATGTTCACTGCCCGAGCCGGAGCCCGAACCTGGACTGCTTGACCTTTGCAGAACTGTCATCTTGCTCTTACTCTTGCTGGTCCCCTGCAAAGAAACAAAAACAGCAATATAAATTCACGTTTATGGATAAATGAGCTCCTTTTCTTATATTGAGGTTACATTTAGCAATAACATACGCTCAACTGTCTTTGTTATTGGCTATTAAGTGATTCATTAGCCTTAACAATGTATATTTGCTATGTACACTAACCATATCCAACTAATATAATCACTACAATTATTATAATAATTCTTAAGCCATAATTGTATTGTTTAATATTTGCACTTACAGCATTATTTATGAATGATACAAAGCTTTATTGGAATCAAACGTAAAGAAAAGTACATCACAAATATTTTAAAGCAATATTTTTCTCTTTTATGAGTACTACAACCTACCAACATATAAATAAATGGACATATATTAATTTATATATCAATATATTAATTAATTAGCATATTAACTCTAGCTTCCCTACAAATTACTTTCTAATAACATATCCAAGCTTAACTCTAAATACTGGGTACACATTTTCTTTTAATTTTATTGAAGTTTACATGGACAAAATAATATTGACATTTGTTTGGAGTCACACACACACACACACACACACACACACACACACACACACACACACACACACACACACACACACACACACACACACACACACACACACACACACACACACACACACACGTACATATGTAGTTCAAACTAACCTAACCTACAAAAGCACCATCAGTTTCAGAAACAGTTTACTGAAATGATTCTTGATGCTCTTATGGGTTTGTAACTTTCCTGCAATACCTCCCTTTAATTCCTTTAGAGATGGGCTAAGTACATAGTTACAGACAATATTTTATGTCCAAAGTTTCTCTCTAGCTTTATATTATCACTCTCTTATTCCATATATATTTTATTCATCCCTTGATTTATGAACATTCTACTAATCAATGCTGATGCTTTATATATCTTCATTTGCAACAAGCATAATACGTTGTACAATTTTAAGCCATTGGAGTATTGTTATTGTTTCCCGGCAAACCAATATTTTTTTTCATTATTATGACAAGCATTAATATATTTTTCTCTCAGGCCAGTTTCTGAAGTCTGTGGACATCCTCGTTTGTAGGCAATTTAGCATTCACTTCTCCTCTATCCACTAATTATATACTTAAATTTGGTTAGAAAAGTTCGTTTACTACAGCAAAAAGGATTTAACTCTTTTTCCTAAATCAATGAGATATACTAACACCCTCTCTTCATGCTTAAGCATTTTAGCTAGCACATGGAACTTCATAAAGAAACCTGATGTTTTATTGTTAAAAATAGAGGTTCATATGTATGACTTGATAGTTGTATATACTGATATCATTCCATGAATGACATTTTGTTTCTTATTGCATGAAGTGCAATGCACAGATTTTACCTAAGTAGATGTTAACATTGAATTCTTTATACATCTTTCTTATGTTTTGTTTTCACAGAATGTTTATAAACATACACAAACTCCTTGATAATGTAACTCAAAGATTTTGATTCATTTATCAAGGGGATACAATATTTTAGATTTCTATAAGATACAAATATTAAATTCAAAAATAAATTAAATATTAACTTTATATAGTATAACTTAAACTTTGCAATCATTGCCTAAAGTATTCAAGGCATAGCATTTCTTCATAAGAAATTTTCAATTAAAATTTATCGGAAAATTAATTTATTCTGGTTCCTCACATCTTGGTTTCAAACCGAGTGGACAGTAATGAATTATTTTAGGTAGTGAATGTCCTTATTATACCTTCTTCTGGAAGGGAAGTAAAGACGATTCCGTGATGTAGATCTAGGAAACGCAGGAAAACCTTAAATCCTGACAAAGAGGTCCCTGAAGAAAATTAAGGGACTCTGAGAACCATAGCTGTGATAGAGTGTGTATTTAATTTAACTTCACCAGAAATAAAAGAAGATTTAATTAAGTGCTTGGTGATATTAGTTTCGTTAACTAAAATAGCAAACATACATCGGTCCTCCAATAAGGCTGATCACATTATCCTGCATATTATATTATAAAATGTGGAAATTTGGAGTAATAAGTAATAAGTTGTTATTTACAGCTAAATAGTGTATACTTAACCACAAAAATTTAACAATTAAAATAATTTAGAGGTTAGAAGTACAATGGAGACAGTGGCTTTTATACTTATACGCTTGGAGTCCTTTAGGGTATATGAACACAAATTGGTACACATTTCAGAGAGAGAACATGCAACACGAAGCTCTAGCTAGTTCTAAATAACCCCACAGATGTTTATTTACTCTTGAGATCATTTGAGTGTAGGACTTGCATAAATTGCAAGATAATTTAATGTAAATTTTAATATGGGATTTGGTTATAAACTAAATTACTTCAATAAAAAAATATGATCCTCTTCATACGCAGAATGTTAGTAATACACCCACTATTGTCAAAAACAACAATATATGCACTTGTTCCTAGTTGGATTTGAAATTCTATGCTCTTTCTATAAATACAAGAAAAACGAATAAAAAAGCTTATTCATTAAAAAGTAGCAGCATTAAAATTTAAACGAACAAACAAGAAAATCTCGAATTTTTTTTAAACAAAACATTTTATTTGACAAATTGTGTGCTTTAAGGCGATGCACATTTCACTGTGCAGTCTTAAGGTATCCCAATTATACAAAAGGTATTCAGAATAAAACGTTCGCAGCAGGCACTTTCCAGGAGACACAAGATGCATTGTGTGTATTTGTCACGGAAATTTGTATAAATATATTATACTTCAATAAAAATCGTTAAAATAATTTTTGAAAACATAAAAGATAACGCAACTTTTCTAAATTAAGGTCAGTTACTGATGTAGAATTTTCCTAAAGTTCTTTATGTCACATTGTTGGAAGATGATAACGTTGAACTAACAAGTTTGTTATTTAATTAATTTTTCTGAATAATCAAACAATGAACTCAAGAACATACAGATGCCCTATTCCTCCCCCCAAAAAACCGTTCGTTTAAGAAAACTCAAGAATGAAATTTTTGTGAAATCTTAATATTCAATTTTGGGTAGAATGTAATTCTTTGTCTTCTTACTGTAAGTATATTATTTTGGGGCAACACAGTAGAAAAAAATAAAAGGTTTACTATGCAAAAGAAGATTATAAGAATCATTACTAACACCCACACCAGATGCTCCTGTAAAGATCTTTTTACAAGATTGAAGATATTAACGCTTCCTTGCATGTATATATTCTCGATTCTAAAATTCTGTGTATACAATCGTGCCTTATTTGCAAGAAATAATGTAATTCACAAAATAAACAGTAGACAAAAGTATAATATCCATTATGCCAGTGCTAAACTTCTGCTTCCAGAACGGTGTGCATTATGAAACTATCAAAATATTTGGCACACTTCCTAATGTTCTTAAAGAAAAAGTTGATAATTTCGGTGCTTTTAAAAAAAGCTGTTAGAGAGTACCTTTGCTCAAAATCTTTTTATTCTGTGCAAGATTATCTGAATGACAAATTATCCTGATAATGCTTCTGTAGCTCTATTAGTAGTATCTAACTATTCCAATGACAAATCATTACTAATAAATCTGTGATGCATGTTGAAAAATTATTTTAATGTATATGTATTTAATAAATAACAAGAATGGTATCCCTTGCAAGAAGGTTGAGACGTACTGGCATAAGCCAAGTGAAGGCTGGTTTAAAAAGTGTTTCATTTTGTATCATATATAATTATCCCTGCTTTGTTTTCCATAATGTTGTTCAAATTGCCTGTATACTATAGTATGTGCCTTATATTAACTTTTGTACATATTGTATATGCCATTAAACTTTATACCTCTGGACATGTTCAATGTTTACAGCCTTTTCTGGCTACAAGTGAACCTACTGAACGCAAATCAATCTAATCTAATCTATAGTACAGAAAGTAGAAATCGAGGAAAATTAACGACGTTGCTTTACTTACGAAGTGAAAGATACGAAATCACGTTATAGCTTTTATTTTAAAATAGTAGAATCCTCAGATCTCAATGTGTACTTTCTCCTCTACTGACTGCCATTCTTTATTACTTCCTTCCTCTTTCTCTATTTCATTCTCTTTTTCTCCCCTCGTTTACACTCTCCCACTACCTCTTTCTCTCTCTGTTCACTCCGTGTAACTTAATGTGATGTGACGTGTTTGCACTCGTCTCACCATATTCTCTGAAGTTTTACGGAGGATATCCTCACCAATGTTACTTATTTCGGTTCGAATGGATTCCTTGAGAACATGAATTGTCCGTGGCCTGTTCTTGTACACTCTACACTTAAGATACCCCCACAAGAAAAACTTCGGTGAGGTTAGGTCAGGGGATTTGTGGGGCCACAGACCTTCTGAGACCATTCGGTTATCAAAGAAACAGATTAAAAGTTCCGTGGTGTCATTAAATGTATGGCACGTTGCTCCATTTTGCTGGAAATAGCCTTCTCTCAATTCGATATCATCCGGCTGCTCCACAAATGTATTGAAGATATTCATATAAACTTCAGTATCTACAGTCGTATCATGTATAGATGCTGGTGGAGGACACTTCCAACATTTTCTCTGAGTTGTATATAGTGTAATGAAATCTCTTAATTGTGTATTATGTTCTCCCAAAGCTGAACGTGTGTCCTATTATTGGTTCAAAAATTATGGCCTATTGAAATGGGTCAGGTTTAAACGGATCGCACTATACAAGCAAACTATTGCCACTATAACAAATGCCTATCACGTATCATTCAACTGTTTTGAAATTCAGCCAAAAGTATAGTTATCGCATCCGCAAGGAAAATATTAACAAATTAATTCTTATTTATATATACAGTTCTAAAGGAAAAATAAATTCTCAAAATTGGCGCATTTAGAACTTCAAGTAATTTTCTTGCATGAATTTGCATATTCATTTTCCTGTTTTGCATTAAGCTTAACGAGACAGGAAACCCAAAATGAGTGTGACATAAGAATTGCTTCAGTGCATGTTCTGGTTCTAGCAAAGTTGAATTAAGCGACATCTTTCCAGAGAAATGGGATGAACAGACACATTTAATATTTTAGATGTTTCACCTTTCAGTGATATGACTCATTTAAGATAACTTCTGCTCACTGTACTTCTCAGAAGACATTTTCATTTCGTCGTAGCTGCCGTTCTAGCTCTTCCTAGTTTTCCTGCTCTACAGGGTGTCCTGTTAGACATCTTTCTGAACAGAGGCGAGAGGTGAGCTACAAATAACGCTACTCGCGAAAGAATGTCTGGTAGTTAGTTACTTATTACTTTCCCCACTACAGTTTACATATGTTTTAAATACAAAATTTTTATGTTGTAAATAATATTTTAATAAAATTTTTAGTGGCTATAACTAAATTGATAGGTTTCGGCTTGTTGATGGTTTAAGCGAATTTACCAAGATTTTGCACTAGCTTCTTCAAACAACAGATTTAGCTGTGTTATATCAGAGTTGTTTACATTAAATCTTTTTGCACCAATCCTCCTTCACCAGCATCAATGTAAAGTAGCCCCTCCTGTGCCTCATATCCTTTCTGAGAAAAGGTGATTATAGTGTTTGCTCTTACTGGACCGCATCTTGAGTTCCCGAGTAACTCAACAAGAGGCACTTTACTGAGAATATGGTTTACGAAGTGAAGTTTTTCCACAAAAAGTTCGAAGAGGAACTGAACATCGGGCTGCATTTTCCATCTCTCATTTAAGACCTTCAATTTTCATTTTCTCTGCTGCTTAGCAATATCAAGTAGCAATTCACCCTGAAATTGGCTATATGAAGGTTTACTGGAAGTTCACAGGATGCAAGAAATGCTATTTCAAAAACTGCTGAGTGCATGCATGTGTGATAAATACTTTTGCCCGCCTCGGTAGCGTAGATGGTAGCTTGTCTGCCTGACGTTCAAGAGATCTCAGTTAGGATGAGTTACCTGGATAAGTTGTTTTTCCGGGGGTTTTCCTTACCCTAAAAGACAAATGTCAGGTAACTCTTAGCTCCATGGACCCCGGACTCATTGGGGCATCATTTCATTAATTCTATTCATCATCCGATATGACTAAACGTTAGAGGACGTAAATAACAAAAAAAAAAAAAAAAAAAAAAAAAAAATTAAAAATCCTTTAACTCAAAACGGTGTTTTAAGTGGAGATTTTATCGCTATTTTGAATTTTCTTGAGCATGGCTGTAATACATTCGATTAAAATTTATATGGTTAAGATAATTGCATGAGAAATGAAATGGAGCCCTGAATTTTCAGGGAATTGCCTACACAATTCTGTTTATTCTTAATACCTTTTGTGTAATTGGTAAAATTAGAGACAGACAAAATCTTACGACCAAAACGTAGATCTGGTTCATACACGTAATTGACATCAAACATATTTGTTGGCTTTATACATTTCGGAGATATTGTTTGATATTAGTTTGAGTTTTCACCTGTAGGTATAGGTTTTAGATTATACAGTTTTTGGGACAATTCGCGAAATGCGATATATGGCTTTCACCCTCCAGAAGGAAGAAATAAGTAAAAAAACAACAGAAAAGCTACAGGCTACAGGTGTACAGGCCTTAAAGATGCACCGAAATTCCTAAAAGTCCCAGGTTCGAACACCCATCTCATATTGGAGCTGCCTAGAGAATGTAATGAATATCTTATTCAATCCAACTGCCCTGTGCTGTACATGGAGAATACTGTTCCCTTTGGGCATATATCGGTTGGCACCACCCTATCCCATGAAACCTTGAAGCACATGGTAGAACAAAAACTAATCCAGAATTGGCCTTTCTTGATTTTTTGGGGTATTTAACGTCCTCCAAAGTTAAGTCATATCGGACGATGAATAGATGGGTGAAATGATGTTCAAATGAGCCCAGGGTCCATAGAGCTTAGTGTTACCACACATTCGTCTTTCAAGATAATGGGGAACTCCAGAAGGAACCTTATCCAGGTAACTCACCCTGACCGAGATTCGAACTCGGGATCTCTTGAACATGAGGCAGACCCAGTTCCACCACGTTACCGAGGCGGGCCTACCCTATCAGTTAGGGAAAACCAGAGAACTTCTAGGCCAGGGTGGTCATTCTAAAGGAATCAAACCCAGAATCAGAATGTTTGCTTCCGTAAATGTTTTTCTACCCAAGTCAAACATATTCTTTATACTCTTTATGGTAGAGGTAGCGCTTGTATAAAATATCAGCAAATCAGAGAAACTTCCAAGACTGGAATTTTACGCCTGGCTTGCATTTATATACCAAATTCTCCGTTACGCGAAAGGAATTCCCAATACAAACTCAAGTATGCAGGCTGAGCTCTGTGGAAGGAGGTACGATAACAATATGCATATATAAACGACTAGACCTTCTTTCCCAGCTTTGCCGTTTTATATAATTTGCCAAGGAACGTTACGGTGCATTTTCACCGGAAAGGCTCTTTCCCACAACATTCCCTTCAAGTTTCTCTTTACCTACGTAGAAACGTAATGTTGCTGACAAAAGTAAAAGCAAATTAATGGGATACATTTAAACGACTGTGACTACCAAAGTGATATGTATACCTTACATATCATTATATTCACTACAAAAATATTATGTACTATTCTCACACGACTATAATTTCATTTAATTGATTGAGACAAAAATTTACATTAATTATCTAACTGCATCTTTCCTTATAGGTACAAGAGAATTAGATAAATACGGTGAGCTTTAAGAGTGTTAGAGAGTTTGAAGGCAGGTCGCTGTGTAATGTCTTTAAAATTCTGTTGCTTTTTGTATGGCAGAAAGAGAAAATTAAATAATCTTTCTCTATGAGAGCAGAAAAGTATTGGAAGCTATAAACCATAACAAGGGATATCTAGGAATCTAATAAGTCTACAAAAACTTATTTGACATTAAATTTGTTCCTTAACCTGATCCCTGGATTTTGTATAGATAATCTTTCTTATGGTTCATCAGTCATGAAAGATCATCGAGAGTGAGTTTCGGAATGAAAAGTGCCTATCTCACAGATTCTTTGCCGAAGCTTCAATATAAACATTTTATATGTCACGTAAATATCTAAAATATATGATGTTCATAAAAATATTAAACAGATTTTTGAAAATATAAAAAACAAAAAACAAATGACACTTTTTTCAATAAAAGGTAGTAATCAATCACGTTTTCTTTAAAATATTCCGTTGTATCATTATCATCATCATCATTATATCCTTTATTTTATGTTATTAATGATATATATATATATACATGTTTTGTTTAAACGTTTTTAACTGTTTAGACCATATCGAAAGATGAATGAAATGGTGTGAAATGATGCATAGGATTTAAGAACTTATCTGGCATTCAACAGTCAAGGTGAGAGAATCCTCATTCGCGTCGCTCACTGTAACCCAGATTCAAACTCGGCATCTCTTGAAAACCTGCTTTGCATCATTAACATTTTTATAAAAATTTGTGTTCATGTTGTCTATATACATCCTGAGCAGTGGCCTAATGCGCTAGGTGTCACACTTTGATTCTCTGCCAGTGAAGGCACGCGGGATCGATTCAACCCTTGGGGGGTGTGGATTTTAAGTCCCGGGTATAGGACCGCTGCCCACTCAGCATATTGAGGAAATCGAGGAGCTATGTTACGTAGCGAACTATGGTCTAGAAAGCTAACTTTCCGGCTGGGGGCGCCAAGATGCTGACCACACTATCTCCCCGCATCGGTTGGATGATCACCCACCACTACCTTTTGTATGTGGGCGTGAGGCCAGCAGTCGGGCTGGCAGACCTTGGCCCAGTAGGGTCTATTGCGCCATGGGTTAACGTAATTATTTGTATAAGATTGCATTAAATAAAATAAATTTTAATGCAATTTAGCTTTTTATCTTGACTTTCGATAAATTAAACCATAAAAAATGCAAATTTGCAATAATATGGAATGGAATTTTCATATATTTTAAGTGTGAATAACAATAATATTACTATTAATAATAATAATAATAATAATAATAATAATAATAATAATAATAATAATAATAATAATAATAATAATAATAATAATAATAATAATAATAATAATAATAATAATAATAATAATAATAATAATAATAATAATAATAATAATAATAATAATAATAATAATAATAATAATAATAATAGTAATAGTAATAGTAATAGTAATAGTAATAGTAATAGTAATAGTAATAGTAATAGTAATAGTAATAGTAATAGTAATAGTAATAGTAATAGTAATAGTAATAGTAATAGTAATAGTAATAGTAATAATAATAATAATAATAATAATAATAATAATAATAATAATAATAATAATAATAATAATAATAATAATAATAATAATAATAATAATAATAATAATAATAATAATAATAATAATAATAATAATAATAATAATAATAATAATAATAATAATAATAATAATAATAATAATAATAATAATAATAATAATAATAATAATAATAATAATAATAATAATAATAATAATAATAATAATAATAATAATAATAATAATAATAATAATAATAATAATAATAATAATAATAATAATAATAATAATAATAATAATAATAATAATAATAATAATAATAATAATAATAATAATAATAATAATAATAATAATAATAATAATAATAATAATAATAATAATAATAATAATAATAATAATAATAATAATAATAATAATAATAATAATAATAATAATAATAATAATAATAATAATAATAATAATAATAATAATAATAATAATAATAATAATAATAATAATAATAATAATAATAATAATAATAATAATAATAATAATAATAATAATAATAATAATAATAATAATAATAATAATAATAATAATAATAATAATAATAATAATAATAATAATAATAATAATAATAATAATAATAATAATAATAATAATAATAATAATAATAATAATAATAATAATAATAATAATAATAATAATAATAATAATAATAATAATAATAATAAAGCACAATCTTGTTATAAAAAGTCTAGCACGACACAAAAAATACATTTTATACCGAATTATGGAGGTTATCTTGTTTTTATTTCAACTAAAAGTCGAAAATGAAACAGTACAATTAAATTAGATAATCTTTTAAATAGAATTACGCAATTTTATTTTTCCAAAACTAATTTTGTGGTTTTAAAAGCTTCCTTCACATACCAGTGTTTCTTTACAATGGCAGCTGCTGGAAGTTCAAACATCTGCTCTCATCTGTATGACGTGATTGTATTGGTTCACTGGTTCACTGGATTGAGTTATGGAACAGGTGAACATCTGAATGAATGCCTTTAATGTAAACAGACCTCTACAAGAGCAATGATTCACATGCATCCATTATTATCCAAGCAGAAATCGACATGTTACGTAGCAGATCAGTTAAACAGTAAGAAAGATTTGTGGAGAGGCACATATCAAGGTAGCGTACTGAATAGAACCAGCGTGAAATAAACAACTCAGATAGCGAGATGTGTTGTTATAAAAGTACTTGAAACAGTACCTAACAAACCTCGCGGCCTATGTTTTGAGACTTCTCGAATTCAAAAGGAAAAATAATTAGCAAAAGGGCTATATATGTGTCTGCTTAAATGTTCCTGCATGTTGCGGCAAATCCGCATATCATCGTTAAATTAATTGGGTTCTAATTGGAGCTTAATTGGAGTTATGAGTTCTGTTATCCTCAGGTGAATGGCTGTAGGAAATGGATTTTGGTGGTTGTTGTTGGCTACTCAGTCGTATTAGTAATACTTGGTTTGTTGTAGAATTATTTGGTTTAATTCTTGAATCTATGTTTGTTTATCGACTTGGATCGGCGACGACCTTTCAGATTTCGAAATCTTCCCTTCTCTTCCTAATGAACACGTTCTTCCTGTCGTAGTATCAACTTGTAAGTAAGGTTCTTCTTACTTCACCATTCAGTTCGAACCTTATTCTGATCCCCTCTCTAACTTTATCACATGACCAAACTAGCTCACCCTTCTCAAATGTTACATTATTATTGGTTTCTCATTTTATTCCGAATTTTCGTATTGGTTTGCGAAACTCATATGACTCACTGACGTTTCGCTCACCCTAAGTTGGGGAACGCCTACCCTGAATTGTTTGTAACGGTATATATCGTTATCAAATCATCGAAGTAAATCTCTTTAGCGTTAATGCTCAACTGCACTTTGAAAATCCTTTGTCCCAAAACATTCCTGGCTGAAAGAATACAATAGTTTTCAGACATTGAGCTTTTACTAGCACAAAGAAGGTAACGGCCCTTCTTTCTTGCCTCTGCGACGTGTACAAATTTTTATAAGAATATTTTCTCTTTCTTGCCTGGATGCTAGTATATATGTTATATTAAATTACATTCTTCCCTTCTTTTTCTTTAAGTCAACTGCTATTTAATTATTCTAATTTCATATTATTATAACAGGATTGTTATATTTGTTTAGCAAAGCATTTATATTAATTTATCTTCTTCTTTTAATTATTCGACTTAGATTAATTCGCCGCCTCCTAATCGCTGCCTGATACTGCGGTTACAATGTATTTGTCCACATGACCGTGAATATCAAAGCTAAGAAAAGAATCTAGGATAAATAGCAAACGTGGTATTTAAGTTCAGCATCTTCAAAGGATAGGACAGGAACTTTCTAATTAAACATTCTCATTCTAAAAAAAAATCGAAAATTTGTACTTCTCAGAAACGGCTATAACAATTTTGATTAAAGTACAATATAATTAAGTTATATTCATTATAAATTAAAATTGTATATTGAATTTGCAGGGATAGTCCTCTGAAGTCCTTTTCATGTTGTAGACTTTAACATAATTGGCCAACCGTAAGAGACAGACAAAATCTTAGTATACAAAAAATACACAAGGTTATCTAACTGCTTTGTCTTTTCATGTAAGCATATATCCCTTCGTGCTTTAAAACAATTGCAGAGCGTAACGGGGCAGTTACAGTTGAACGAACATGTGGTAGTGATGTGAGTGAATTGAGTGACAAGAGGCACTTTACAGGCAAGGACTAGCACGTATATACTATGATAGTGAACCAAAACAGAGTAGACAAAGGTCTTAGATGTTTTGCACTTATGTGACAGAGTCTCTATTTTCGAGAGAATAAACTGTTTTTCATACTGGAAAATGTTTGAGAACATTGTATTTGACTTGTCAGTGTCTAACCCTAGCTATTTTTAGTTTCTCGACTATCTCTCTCTCTCTCTCTCTCTCTCTCTCTCTCTCTCTCTCTCTCTCTCTCTCTCTCTCTCTCTCTCTCTCTCTCTGTGTGTGTGTTGTGTGTGTAATTTACGTCCACCAACGTTAAGTTATATCGGACGATGAGTGGAATAGATGAAATAATTATCAAATGAGTCCAGGGTCCATGGAACTTTTTGTTACCCGACGTTCGTCTTTCAGGATAAGGAAAAAGCCCGGAAAAAACCTTATCCAGGTAACTCATCTGAGTCAAATTCTTGACTATGTACTTGCAGTAAATAGGGAAAGTAGTGCATTCCGCCCAACTTTTATTTAACTAACAAGTCAAGTCGTATAGGACGATAAATTAAATGAGTGAAATAATGCCCAAACGACTACCAGTCCACAGAGATTAAGAATAAGGGAAAACCCCTGGAAAAGATTCATGCAGATAACCATGACCGAGATTTGAATTCGGGAACCGTTGAATATAAGGCACACACGCTACCATCTATACCACAGAGGTGGGCATCACTAAAATTATATACCATGTTATGGCACACAAGGTATTGAATTCATTGGTCACGAAAATATATTTAAAATATGGCATTTGTTCAAGATTAGTACAGTCATTTTTTGAAAAGAACGACTTCTGAAAGATATTCAATTGAAAGGTTATTTGGGAGGAATGTTTTCTTAAAATCTCTATGTCGCTTCCTTGAAATGCTGAAGTGAAATACAAAGTTTGATTTTTAACAGAATTTTGTTTTTGAGTTATCCCTTGACATTAACAGATAGATTCGCGCACAGAGAATGTATTTCCAAAAATACTGTTTTTGGGACATTAAAACATATACTTCTGATTAAATTTTCCTGCCAACATTTTTGGTGGAATAAAATAATTCCCTTGTTTAGTAAATTTAGTACGGAAGATGAAAGTACATGCTTTCTAACAAAATAACCATTTCAAAAGAAAGGCTTCGCGTGCGACCGTTGCGTGGTCCATAGCGTAAATCAATAAAATTTCATACTAAACTAGCAGAGCTCTTAGGGTTGCAAAGCAAGCAATTTAATGAAATTTTAAGGAACGTTGATCCATTATCTAGGAACCAAATTCAGGTTTTGGGTGCGGTTTCAATTATGTTCCAGTGCCTATCCATTGTCTAAATAGGCGATTTATGGCTTTCTGTTTCATATAATGATCCAGTAAGCACTCAGAGCTTAATTTCTTCTTGTAAATCTGTAAACTAAATGGGTAGCTTATCTATTTAACATGACATACAAATATTACTAGAACTGAACCGTGTCTACAGAAAGAAAAGAGAAGGAAACATTTCTTAGGAACTCCAAGTCCATGGCTTAGCATGAATGTAGATGCTCACCCCAGCTGTATCCTTGTCTATGTCACCTCTTTTATTAGAACTGGGCAGAAAGGATGAGCTGTCTCCCAGGACACTTAGTTACTACTAATTTACAGACCTAGTGGTACTTTGAAAGGAATTTTGTCTGGCTGATGTAGTTCAGAGAGGAGGAAAAACAAAATAATAATATTACCTTGAAACTATTACATTGGCTATCCCACACTTATTACGTCACACTGATCTGGCCAATAACACAACACGAAATGACCTGTTTCAGGCAATCATGGCTGCTTATTCCATTACTTATCACCTTCTTAGTAACAGCATACGTTAATTTGTTTTCCGCATAGACCTTCAAAGTTAGGTTTACCGAAAATTTCGATACTAAGCTTTCACTGAAAATACACGTTTTCAAGTCCACTAAATAAAACACTTTTGGTCTCCATATAAGCGTGTCTATGAAGAGCGTAATTAAAGATCTAAAAGAGGATTAAGTACCATACATTTTCATCATTTTCCAAGAATTCGTTAAAAATATTTTCAAGAAAATTCTTATATTCCAATATATATATTAATCGCAAACTGATCTCTTCTGTAATCTAGTGGTAGCATGCTAGCCTCTGGTTCCCGAGCTCGCAGTGGAGAGCGATGTACTTTTTCATTGTAAAAATCTTTTATGATTATAATTAGATTAGATTATTTATTGTGCATATTCCAGAATTTTACAATTTACAACTTTTGGCTACGTTTGTTTGTCTTTACCTTGCTGCTACCTTCGCTTACATGACACCCTGGTCTTCTACTCTGCCAGGTAGCTCTTAACCTCCATACCTCCTTATTGCTTAATTAGTCCCATTCTTCTCCCTCATCTTCTTTTCTTGTATTCTTTACATTGCTTTACCATTTTTATTTTACATTCCGTAACAACTCACCAATACTCCTTATCACATTTTCCTCCCTTCCCGTTAACATTTTTATAGCTACTATCTTCTTCTCTACTTTCTCCCATTTTTCCTCCGAAACCTTTTTTCTCCACATTACAACCTCCTCGCATTCCGTTACATAGTGTTCTATGCTTTCTTTTCCCCCACACAATTCACAAATTCCCTTTTCCCTACCTCTTATCCCTATTAGGGATATTGTTCTCATCCAAGCTATACCTTCTCTCTCTTGTCTATTGCAGTAATCTACATATACTTCTCGTCCCCAATTTATTTTTATTTTCTTGTAAAATTGTAATGATTTCATATTTTCTAGACATCCCCATATTTCCTGTCTTTCTATATCTTCTATTGTGCATTTTACCAATTTACCCACATCGTTTGTATTCCTTTCCTCTAATCTCCATATATCGCCAATTCCTATTTTTTCCATAATTCCTCCTATCTCTGCAAACTAACTATTTGAGTTTGCTAATATTTTTGCTGTCTCATGCATAATTTCATAATTTCCTCTTCTTTTTTGCCAAACATCTACACCGAAATTGTATTATTATTTCAATTATTATTCCATTTCTTCTTGTATTTCCTAATTCTACTAAAACTATTTCCCTAGGTGCTAAACTTGGTAAGCCTAGTAGCTTTTTACAAAACCTTTTGTAGTTTTGATCCACTGTTTTGTTTACCTCTGTGCCCCCCCCCCTCAGATTTCCACTGCATACAACATTTTGGATTCAACTAGTGTTTTATACAGTCTTTCTAACCACTTAGTTGTCATTTCTAGTTTATATTTGCATATTCTTATCCCATTCATTGCTACCCTTCCTTTTTGCTTCGAGTTTCTCCCGTGTTATGGCTCCATTCGGAAGGGAAATAAAGAGGGTGATTCCCTGTCATTATACTTGTAGATTTATAGAGCGTAAAAGAACTGGAAACCTTCCCTATAGCGAAAGAACCTTCTGCGCCGTATGGAATGGGATGACGATAGCAGTTAAAGACCATTGATACCGAAATTATGGTTTGCCAGAAGCAAAGAATAATGATAGACGTCAAAGGAATGTTGGTTCTTTGTGACGACCAAGGGCAATGCCAGTTCAGTTGGGGAAAGTCTGTAACAAAGCCATGAAAGAAGCAGTGTCCTTAGAAGGTTTCTAAAGGAATTGTCACTTGACGTATATGAATAGGGAATTCTTTGGATCATTTACAATGGCGACCAAATCAGCCACAAAGGGACTTTGTTTGTGTAAAAGAGTTTTGAAAGGGAAAGTTAGAGATATATACACGCGCAGCTGTGGTCAGGGAGGGCACTCTCCGGCGTAAGGCCGATGGAGGCAGTTCGCGGCTGGGAAGCCATTATAAACATTCTTCGGAGTGCAGCCGCTAAGAGAGAAGTCTGAGACGTGAAGCCTATTAGAGCGGTCAACTTGTTCTGTCTTGAATATTTGTCGAGTCATAAAAATTTATCGAGTAATAAACGATTAGAATTCAATAAGTCTAAACCGAGATTGGTAACCCTCGGTCGGCAACTTCCACTTCGATGTTTGAAAAGAAGCAGTGAATAAATAAGACGGGTATTCCAGTGTTGTGAAAATCTCCTTCTCACACCCATCCACGCATACCCTGAGAGAATCCTCATTGCTCGCCGACTTCTGTGTTCGCCATTATATTATATTTGCATCAAATTGGCGTTCCACACGTGGAATTGTGTACACCAATCATATTTGCTTCACCATTCACACACAAAAAAGTAAAGAAAGAAACACATACACCTTTCCAAAAGTACACCCTACTTGGAACATTTATCGATATTTTGATTTTCTCAAAAAGTGTTACACTAATTTTGATTCAAATACCACGTGTTTCTGATATTTTCGTTAAAAATTAGATATGTATTTTCAATTTACTGCCATCTGAAATTCTTTTCATTATAAATGGCTTTTACATAACTGGTAAACAGCAAATCATGCTACACAAAATTGTAGGTCTCGATATAGCATCCAATTTATGAAAAATACTTTCTTTTTACATTTCCGACGATTCATTGTTATTGGTTTACATTTTCAAAGACATAATTTTCTTAAAGAGGAAGTTGTTATTCTTAAACTTTTTGTCTTGGTCACATAGAATGGAATACGAAAGATATCACAAAATGACCACTACTTAAAAGACTATGCTGTTGCTTAGGCCTACTGTTTTACCGATTCACTTGCAGGAAAACATACAGTAAAACTATTTTTCAACAAAGTATGCTTGTGTTGATTAACATCAATTAGATGGATTAATACGCCTTTGTAACTATAGTTTCGTGAAGAACGTGGGAAATATTCATGTGAGTGTGAAATATAAGGATTTATCTTTAAATAACTAAGTTATGTAAAATACTTTCTCGTTTGTTTGGAGGAATAATGAACATGTCCTTCCGGTTTATAGCATTAATAAACTTTTATATAATTATGGAGGCAGGTGAGCCAGGAACGGCTCGTATAATGGACCCTGTAGCATCGGACTTCCCCAAACGTTTTGTATGCAATAAAAAGCTGATTTATCTTATAAAAGTTAACACAGGTAAAAATAATTTAGAGATGGAAGATATAATTTTTTTTCTATTCACATCTCGTTATTTTGCAGCACGTGAAATACAAGATGCGTTCAAGTTATAACACCTCCTAATTGTTTCCAGGACTGGGACCAGATAGAAACTTCTGTTTTTTTTAATACACGTAGACTCTTTGTGAATGCCGGACAGAGATGGCAGCACTGTACAGTGAATAAAACTCCAGTGACAGCGACGACAGTTAGGACTGTTTTTGATAGTTAAAATAGCGACGCTTTCATTGTAAGAACAGCGTATAATCATTTGTTTTATCCATTTTCGTGGTATGGCACCTATTGAAATTCATAGCCAGTTGAGTGAGGCATCTGGTGATGATACCATGGATGTATCTAATGTGCGTTCCTGCATGTGACAATTCAATGAAGACAGAACATCGTGTGACAACAAACCAAGACAGTTGCAGGCATCACCTCCAAAATCGGCATTTCCGTGGGATCTGTGCACACGATTGTAGCAGGATTCCTCCGTTGTTGTGGGTTTCGATGTCCCAAAGTTGTGGGAGCAAGATTCGCTCTGGTATCTTAGTTTCCGTCGTTGGTCTTACTTCATCGATCTTATCTTCATCCAAAATATTATGACTTGATTAAGAAGATGTTCCCCGAAGTTATCAGGAAAATCCTTAATTATGCCTCGGCTAGCTTTTAATATTATTCTGTTATGTTCTTACTTACGAGAAATGAAAACTCTGAGTTACAAGGGTGTTAACGAGTGAAGAAATTATTAAGATTTTTAAATTGAATTTCTATAAGAAATCAATCTTTTGTTTATTTCTTTTAACACCAAATCCATTACAATTATTATCACAAAACTTTATACTGGGATGGGATCAATCTAATACTTCAAATTGAACCAACACTTAAATATTTTCCAGCAATTTAAAAAGCTTCCGATCTCTTCGGCGTTCCAGAAAGAAAGGTGAATTTTCTTTCGGTTTCTACACCAAGATTATTAAATCCTTTGTTACTATCGCTACCCATATATTACTTTTATATGATTGGCCGATTTACTACTACGTCACTACATTAAGTAATACAATTATTACTACCGCCAATCACAAAATTACATATATTTTTACACAAATCTGTTTGTTTTTCTTTTATAAATTTATACATTTTTCAAACCCTTTTTAAATATAAATTAAAACAACTGTTACACAATCCTGCATGAAGATCTGAAAATCCTAAATTGGCGATCCTCCAAAACGACGTTCTCCACTCGCTGGATCATGTAGTTAGACCGCCTGGTGCAGGGCTGTGACTGTCTTGGTTTGTTGTCACACGATGTTCTGCCTTCACTGAACTGTCGCAGCCACGAACGCACATTAGACGCATTCATATACCATCACCACATACCTCACTCAACTGGCTATGAATGTCAATAGGTGTCACACCAAGAAAATGGAGAAAACGAATGATTACACGCTGTTCTTGCAATGGAAACGTCACCATTTTAAGTATCAAAAACAGTCCTAACACTCATTTCTGCCACTAGAGTTCTATGCATTGTACAGTGCTGCCATCTCTATCACGCATTCACAAAGAGTATACGTGTATTTTTAGACAAGCCAGAGGTTTCTATCTGATCCTAGCCCTGAAAAAAATAGGTGTTTTTACTTGAACTTACCTCTACTTTTGTGGGGAAAACGAACGAAAGAACATCTATTTTCCGAATTTTTAAATGTACATAGATAGAAAATATGGTTTTGAAATTGAATTATCAACAAGTAACAGAATCTATCATCACAAATAGCTTGCCACTTCTTCCTATAATATCTTAATCAGGTTTAAATATTTTAGAACTTGTTTAAAACAATTGAGCTACATACTGTTTGTAGAACTGATTTTGTCCTACGTATTAATTTACCTCTCGCACAACGGTTGTAAACAGCCAGTTTGGTTTATAACCCCTCTACCTCGGTTGGCCGCTGGATCGATATACATCCCCCTAGACTGTAGTTTTGGGCCCATCATAACTCATTCTGTCACCACCATCTCTTTCTGTATCATATTAGGTCTGACATAATCTTTTGTATCCGCAGCTGTCGACCAGCGTCATTCCTCGTAATACTCCATCAAAGCTTTTAAAATTTTATACGGCTCTTTCGTTCCGATATACCTACTGGAGAAAGGATTACTATCTGGAGAAAGGAATAAAACTAGAAATAAAATTGTATACATCCATATCACTGAAGGTGAGTTACTAAAATATAAAACAGCAAGTAAAATTTTACATTGAAGCTTAATATTTCTGATTCTTTCATAATACCGCCTCGGTAGCGTGAACGATAGCATGTCTGCCTAATGTTCAAGAGGTTCGGAGTTCCTATCTCGGTCAGAATGAGTTACGTCGATAAGGCTCTTTATGAGGTTTTGTCTTATCCTGAAAGACGAATTTCGGGTAATTGTAAGCTCTATGGACCCTGGACTCATTTGAGCATCATTTCACTCATTTCATTCATCGTCCGATATGACTTAACGTTGATGTAAGTTAAAAGCAAAATACAAATTCTTTCATTCTTTAAAAAACGTATTCCTCTATTTCATTTTAAGGATGATGTCCGGAAAATGATAGAGATGAATGGATTCTTAATGGAAAGCAAAAAAGGAAACAAATACCAAAAGCCAGGAACTGTTGTGAAAGAGTCCTTCCAAATTGTGATATTGAACACTATTTCTACGGGGCCCTTATGGCACAGGGAGTCAACTTCAAAAGTTTAAACGGGATAACTATATCATTGTTGAGAGAAGGAACTTAGCAGTTCGGCCTGTCTCTAAGGCTCACATCCAAGAAGGAAGGGGTGATATGAACGAATACTAAACGTGGCCAGTATAAGGAGAGACGACTGTAGGTACAGAATTTAACTCTCAGGTGCCAGCTCGTACAACTAGTTACCTTCCCCGATTCGGAGGATGAGATTTTACAGAGAAAAAAAAGAGACAGCACGGCAATACTACCACCGAAAAATAGAACGCAGAAGTAGCCAACCAGGATAAATTATACTTCCCAGCATTTCCATAATGACTCATGTAAATATAAAAAATGGTTCAGGATGTTCGGCCACTGGAATCAAGCCAACTTCCTAATACAGGCCATAGATACTACCACCCGGGCCAACAAACTTGGTTTAAATGTAATAATGAAATCTGTTTACATAGTTCGTCTCAATAAACTAAAATAACTCTTATGCCCGATTTCACCAACAGATGTTAAAATCGACGTTAAGAAATAACGTAACAATTGTCACAGCGCTAAAACTAATGTTAAATTTCTTGCATTTCACCAACATTTTTTCTTAAAATGTTAACAAACTTGTGTTAATGCCAAGAATCTTGTAAATATCACAGCTATAGAAGGCTATGGATGATTTTCTGAACGTACTCCGATGCGTTTTTGTTTTCATTTTCGTCTGCACAAATGGCGGATGAACAAAATCATAAATAAAGCCGTGAGACAAATTTCTCATCGACGGAGAAATAATTGTTAATTGAAATGGTGACGAAGTGTAAGGATATCGTGGAAAAAAGAGGACGGATTTGGTGAATGTAAAAGAGAAAGATGTCGCGGGGAAAATATTGGAAACGAATTTAATTCAAATGCATGTGTCACCACTACAAGCACCAAACAACTTGTCAGTATTACGTAAATTTAAAACGAGGTGAGAAGGACAAGTGACTTGAACGTTTCAAGACGGGAAGTGAACAATGTATTATCCATATAATTCAGTGAATTATAAAATCGCAAGGCTAAGGCGAGATAGTCATATTCCTTTCGATGCATGCTCTAACTCATATTACGTAAATTTAAAACGAGGAGCGAAGGGCAAGTGACTTGAATGTTTCAAGATGGGAGGTGGACAATGTATTATCCACATAATTCAGTGAATTATAAAATCGCAAAATTATTAATACTTGAAGCAAAGGCGAGATAGCCATATTCCTTTCGATGCATGTTCTAACCTCCCTTGTACTTTCGCAGCAACCTTCACAGCAACGTTTCGACAGTCTATACCTCCGTAAAACAGTTTTCTTCTGATAGTTCCTCCAAATCATTTCTCCTCATAGGCCGTACTCTATTATGAATGCCATTTAGACGGCCTTAAATATAGCAAATCAACATCAACAGCTGAGTTCATGCTCGCCATCTTGACTATTTACAATTGTTAAGGACCTAACATTAGAAATTCGGCGTGTTAGTTTAACATGAGATTTAACACGTGTGTTACGCTAACACTTGTTGGTGAAATGCAATTTTTGTTTTAACTATTGCTAAACTCGTGTTAAGTCTTAACATTTGTTGGTGAAATCGGGCATTAATAAATCAGTTTTTAAATGAATGTTTGTCGTTGACTGGGCATGACTACGTTACGGAGTTCCAAACTGGGTCTATTGTACTATGCCTCAAGTAGGACACCCTGGGAAGGAAGGATGAGATGAGAGGAGACAGAGGGTGGTTCCCCCAAGGAGCCGCGATAGTGCAGAGGGCTGGATCCCTACACTTTTTCAGTTGGAAACTTTGACGGTTATTTCATATTTTGCAAATATTTAAGAATTTGTTGTAAATTCTTCTTAAATAAGATAATAAGTACAAAATAGGAGATATGAAATTGGGTAGGCCACAGAATGACACAACTTACGTAATAGTGTTGTTATTGGTTATTACAATTATATAATTACGTAATGTGGTGACGTGGACCAATAGAATATATGTAATTTAGTTCTTCTAGAAACTTCATGCGCCGAGAATCCAGAACATGCAGGTAGATTGGCGTCAATCTGCAAAGGAAAGCTCTCGTAGTAAGACGTGTTTTTTGGTGTCGCTCTGCAGGTTTGCAGAAAATTAAAGCTCAAAGATGCAACAATAATCATTTTATGAAAGGACAGAATCCATGGAATTAAAATCTGTAACAGAATTTATTAATATTTTTGTGAAATAAATTCCACAATATTTAAAGGAGAAGAATTATTGCTATTTTCCAACCATTGCAGCATAGAACATTTTCATTCCGATACTACGACGAGAGATAAGACTCAATGCTCCAGAGCGCCGAGGCATCTACAAGAATTCTTCCAAATCGTCATCAAAGGTGAGAATAATTAATCATCCATGTCTCGTGCATTTTGCACGTTTTCTGTTGCAAAATGATCGCCACAACGCGGGGCTTCTAGAACGTCGTCATCTACCATCCCTCGCGCAATTTACAATTATCTGTTGCAAAACTCCCCGGCATGCCAGAACAACCGGCATACATCCCACCTTACTGCGGTTCGCAAACAGTCCTACCAGACAGGGTTCGGAGACCGTCCTACTAGAGGAGGAAATTCTACTCTGAGCATATCATCCTGCCATGCACCGCCGAGACACCCGCCGACACTTCTATCCTGAAAGAGATCACCAGATCAGAGATTATGTGAAATGATAATGGAGATGAAATTTAGGAACAGGAAGTTCGGGGATGTAATTAACCTACCCAGCATTTTCCTGGTGACCCGAGAAACCCCTCGAAAATGCTTATGGGTTAGATGGGTCGATCAGCAGAACGGAACCCTATACTCCCGAATGCTGGCCACAGATGAAAGCGCCTGAGTCATCCCCCTTGTTGTTTCGTTGAACTGTTATAGAAAGTTTTTAGCCAAATATACAGCACTGAAGGAATAACCAATAAACATTCAAGTGATTTCTTCAAATTACTTTGTTAAATATGTATTCAAAACACTTTACATTAACATTTAAACAGCTGATGGCCCTTTTGGGGAACCTTTCTCTGTTCAGAACGTTTTAGAGACACACATTGGTTGGCACAAGACCAACTATCTGTAGAAACCTACCACGTCTTGACAGTTCAGATGAAAGTACGATATCCATGTACTTAAGTTTTAGTATTTTACTTCCTCCTCGAGCTCATGAGCTGCATTAACTTCAATGGAAATATCCCATAATAGTTGAGTAATTAATTTAGAAATGTTTTAACAAAATGTCTTAGCTTATTAAGAAGAACCAGAATATGCATTGAAAGTGAAATGATGTCATCTAAGTTTTTAGATTGTCCCCTCCTCATGTATAATCCTGGAAATATTTTCCATATCAGACTTAGAGGTCAAGGTCAACTAAATCAGACAATTCAAATAAAACAGGAGTAAGACAAGGCAATCCCCTAAGTTCATTCCTATTCAGCTTAGCTACAATTAAAGAAATGAGACATAAATTGGGATGCAGTATTGGAGATAAGATTAATATGATATATTATGCAGATTATGTCATACTTTTATTTATTTATTTATTTATTTTCAGTTCAGTATAGTGTTAAATACACAAAAGAACCACGTCATATGAATTTATACAGTTTAAGAACACAAATATACAGGTTGTGTGATATAAATATAATAATAATAATAATAATAATAATAATAATAATAATAATAATAATAATAATAATAATAATAATAATAATAATAATAATAATAATAATAATAATAATAATAATAATAATAATAATAATAATAATAATAATAATAATAATAATAATAATAATAATAATAATAATAATAATAATAATAATAATAATAATAATAATAATAATAATAATAATAATAATAATAATAATAATAATAATAATAATAATAATAATAATAATAATAATAATAATAATAATAATAATAATAATAATAATAATAATAATAATAATAATAATAATAATAATAATAATAATAATAATAATAATAATAATAATAATTAATAATAATAATAATAATAATAATAATAATAATAATAATAATAATAATAATAATAATAATAATAATAATAATAATAATAATAATAATAATAATAATAATAATAATAATAATAATAATAATTAATAATAATAATAATAATAATAACTTTTTCAAGCATTGTTGAAAACAGGCAAGTTGTCAATTATATACAATTAAAGTTGCTGGATATTTTGATATATATACAGATATTAGAAGAAACTAAAACTTAGGTGATGTTATTCTAAATGTATAATGTCTTGTACACCTAATACAATGTCTAGATTTTAGTCATAACTATTGTAAAATAAGAAACTAGCACTCAAACGATAAATTCTGAAGTTGTAGTCATAGTTTAGAAATTCATCAAGTGAATAAAAAACATTATTAATTAAATATGATTTCAAGAAAAATTTGAATTTTGTTAAGTTACTAGACACTTTAACTTCTGCTGGGAGTTTGTTATATAGCTTGGCTCCCATGTAACTAGGCAACTTGTCACACAGGTGGAGTCTATACATCATAGTAGCGAAATTATTCTTGTTTCTTGTGTTGTGGTTATGAATATCCGAATTTGTTTGCAATGGGATGTATTTTATCATATATAAAATTGTTTTGTAGATGTACAGGCTTGTCAGCGTCATTATTTTTTGCTGACGAAAGTCTTCCCTACATGATTCTTTAGTTTTTAAATTAGATATATATCTAATTGCTCTTTTCTGTAAAGTAAAAATTTTGTGTAAATTTAATTTCGAAGTATTGCCCCAGATCTCCAGATCATATGAGATGTGTGACTGAATGAGGGAGAAATAAATCATTCTAATAGTTGCTTCTGGGACATAGTTCTTTAGACACTTATAAGAAATAAATTTTTACTTAGTTTTAATGCTAATTGGTCAACATGGGGTGTAAAAGATAATTTTTTGTCCAGTGTGACCCCAAGTAGTTGTACATTGTCAACACTATTTATCAAGTTGTTGTTGTTGTTAGGGTAATCTGCAAAGACTTTTGTACAAGGCTGGCCCGGTAGCTCAGTCGGTAGAGCACCTGCCAGCCGAGCTAGGGGTCCCGGGTTTGATTTCCTGCGGTGCATGTGTGAATTTTTCTTCGACCATTATAATTCCCCATCTTCCCCAGAATCTAGAAGTATGAATGAGAGTGCAAATATGTGCGTGATCTAATGATTAAAACCCAACGAATACGAATTAACACCTTTGATATGTTCCAAAAGAGAACGGCCGCCAATATGACCATTGGGGAAAAAAAATTGTACGAGTCCCAATATAAATATCAGAAGTTTAATATGAAAATATCCATAAACAAAACAGAACTATTAAGCATTATTAAAGGACTGTTGAGATATAAATTAGAACGTGAAAACAAAATGATAGAACGGGTTATGCATTTCAATTATTTGGGCGCTAATATTACCATTGAGGGAAATTTGACCAGAGAAATTAACCACCAAGTTGTAAAAGCAATAAAAATATAAAAAGTATTACTGAATTAGTATGCAGAAACAAAGACATGTGGAAAGAAACAAATTCAAAATGTATAAAGCAGTAGTTCAACCAGTGATGACGTATGCCTTGGAAACGAGAACAGGACGAATGATGGAAACAACTTAAATGAAGGCGCTAAGGAGAATATCTGGAAATGTTCACTATGACAGGGTAAGAAGTGAAGAAATTAGGGAACTGTGTAAGATACAACATGTGATTGAATGGGTGACAAAAAGAAAGGAGGAGTGGAATGTACATATATCCAGGATGTCTGACGAACGAATGGTAAAAACAATAAGAGACAGTAATCCGGAAGGAAGAAGTGCAGGACGACCGAGAAAATATGGAAACAGGTTTTGACTCAATCATAGAACAGGTGATACGCCTAACGTAAGAAGAAGAAAACATTTTAAAGTCCCTTACCCGAATAGATTTGGAATTCTTGGCGTTTTTTCTCCTGATTTAAGAGTAATCTTACCATGAAAATTATTGCATTCCACCCGAAACCTAGATACCAAAATTTCAAAAGATATACCCTTCCTCCTTTTGGGTTTGAGACTCCAGATATTCCAAAAGGGCATTGTCTATAAAATGTCTGCGTGTACGTCTGTGAACAGGATCACTAAGAAGTGAAAGATCAGTTGAACACTGAATATACATAGAGAATGTTTGGAAACGACACTGAAAGAATATATAGAAGTAGTCTTCCAGCTTAAAAAGTGTCGCACAAAAACGCTTCTGAATGGGTGTGGGTTTGGCAGTTACAGGAACAATGCCTCGTGCCTCACACAATCGAAGTTCGCAGGTAAATGACACACCGTGTCGCATGCTGCAGCTGTTTGTAAACATACCGACATACTCCACGGTAGCTTGCTACTATTAAGAATTTCTTTGGCTTATGAAATCGCAATAAAGAAGCTATTGTTCATTTTAGTTAATTGATGGAAAATTATTTCTCCACACTAGCCGAATATAGGCTAAGGTCTTTGATAGATAGAGTCAACATGAAAAATTCAATGACATGGCCGGGATTTGAACCACGGATCTCCTGGTTTCCGTCCAGTCGCTCTATCCCATTGAACTACCATGGCCAACGTGCGGTCCTATTTAGTTAATTAATGGAAATTAATCATTTCTTCATAATAACCGAATTTATCTCGGATGCGAGAGCCCCTAGTGGTCTACTGGGGAAATATATTAGTCAAATGGAGAATTTAATGTCAGGACGGCACGTTGGCCATGGTAGCTCAATGGTTTAGAGCGACTGGACGGAAACCAGGAGATCCGTGGTTCAAATCCTGGCCATGGCGTTGATTTTTTCATGTTGACTCTATCTATGTAAGACCTTAGCCTATATTCGGCTGGTATGAAGAAATGATTAATTTACATTAATTAACTCTAATAATTAGAGTTAAATAATGAAGCCTAGGACTCAAGTACTTACGATAGTAAGTCGCCAGAAACGGTGTATCTCGGATGCGAGAGCCCCTAGTGGTCCACCGGGGAAATATATGAGTCAAATGGAGAATTTAATGTCAGGACGGCACGTTGGCCATGGTAGTTCAATAGGTTAGAGCGACTGGACGGAAACCAGGAGATCCGTGATTCAAATCCCGGCCACGGCATTGAATTTTTCATGTTGACTCTATCTATCTACATATTCTTTAGTTATTTGTTTAAGGGTGTTTAACGTGTTCCAACATTCCATTATAACAATCGATGAAGATAAATAAGTTAGTGGGCATATGCAACTTAAACGTTAGTGAGATTGAGTATGGAGGCAATAAATGATAAAAAGAACAGAGAACAATATCAAAGAATTGTAGATGAAGCTAATCAAAGCTATCTGCCTTAAGCAATGGGACCAGCATTTTAATGCACCGTGTTTAATAATACTAAATAAAGCATTTGAAAATGAATTTGTTGATTTTACAATATCTGTTCGAAAGCACTGTACAATTAAGATCATAGCAAACAGAGCAATCTCGGTACTGTCCGAGTCATTATTGCCTTTTGCACATGTAACTGCCCTTTGTCCCATTACCTGAAAAGGAGGCTAGAGTCACTGATAAAGAGCAAGGAGTAATGTTTTTGTTTTCGTAGCCAGTGCGTTCCAATAACAACTTTTGAGGTTCACACAACAGTGGTTCCTCCACTGCCTAATCGCAAAATAATGTAATATCTAATGCTGCATTAAATTATACCTAAGAGAACTTCGAAGCTGCGACACCGAAATTCTGACTAGTTAAGTTATAAACTACACAACAATCATAATAGTTCGGTGTCGTTTTGAAACAGCCTGTATAAATACTCCTTTAATAATTGTATTCAGTGTTTTCATTTTGACCCTATTTGTCATCACCATTATCATCAGCATTACTCGAAATAATGCAACTGCTGACGTTAGAAAAGGAACGACAGTATTATAAACATCCTGAGGCATATTGCCAACATTGCTCATTGCCTCTTAGGGCAAAATATTAATTACAGCGCTGTAGTTAACATCACATTAATAAATATTATTAATAAATAACCGCAAATAGAAAAAATAAAACATAATTTCAACAGGAAAAACATCGTTGAAGCCCCTCATTAGAATAAAAAGGCACGGAAATGCACACACTGTGAAATATAGCATTTACAGGGCTCTAAAATTAGTATACGCTACTCCGGTAAGCATGAGGCACACACTTACAATCATTGAAGTTCTAAACAATGGAACAAAGTAGAGACAAATGCCGAGCGCTAATCACCATCCATAGCTTTGTAGCTTCAGAGAAGTACCTATGACCTATAAGATTCTCAAGTTGTTTGTTGATACACTGAACTGCCTCCCCTCGTTGCAGCTGATGCTATTCATTCATTTCAGGAAGATAATACCAGGCACTTTCCAACTGAAGTTTCTCGTTAAGTGTTAAAAGAGGGTTTTAAGTCTTTTCACTACTTTTAATGGGCGGCCGACCGGCCGGCCACTCCACTTATTCTCAAGAGAGTAGCTCTGCAGGGGAAATGCTACAGTTGCAAATGTCATTACTCCCTTATAAATGTATTAGCACCTCCGGTTTATCGCCATTGCAGCGCTATAGGAATTATATCGTAGTTGGTAGCACTTTACACGTCCTTACTGCAACGAAGAAATTATAAAGTATGCTGTGGCACACGTGTAGCAATAAATAGTATATTATACTTAAGCGAGAGAAACAGGCGATTTTCCATGAGATACATGTATGGAGTCCGAAGGGTTTAAAGGGGTAAGTGGAAAATATATAAAAGAAGTAGAGAAAATCTATGAATGGGTGAAGTTTTGCATAAGGTGGGAAAAAATGTAATTACGGAGATGACAGAACAAAAAATAGGCCTAAGACAAGGATGCAAAGTGAGTCCAATTTTATTTGACTTACATATAGATGAGATAATATACAAGGTTGAAGAAGGAAATCAGCACTGTCCGGTAATAGCAAACAAAGAAATTCCTGGACTGCTATATGCGGATGACTTAATGGTCGGATCTGTAACGATAGTAGGATTGCAGAACGCAATAAATGAAATCCAGAAAGTTTGTGAAGAGTGGGGAATAAAAATAAAATAAATAAATCGAAAGCTATGGTCTTCAAGAAGGGAGTTAAACTAAAAAATGAAGAAACTGCAAAAGGGTAGAAGTGGTCAATGAATTTTAATACTTAGGAATGACTTTTCTATTGAATAACAATAGAAAGTGGGGAGCACACAGGAGAAAAATTGAAGCAAAAGGAATGGCGGCAACGAATGAGATAAGAATATGCAAATATAAAATAGAAATGACAACCAAGTGGTTAGAAAGAATTTAAGAAGCACTAGTGAAATCCAAAATGTTGTATGCAGTGGAGATATGGGGGGGGCACAGAGGTAAACAAAACGGTGGATCAAAAATACAGAAGGTTTTGTAGAGAGCTACTAGGCCTACCAAGATCGGCACCTAGGGAAGTAGCTTTAGTAGAATTAGGAAGGACAAGAAGAAATGGAATAATAACGGAAAGAATAATGAAATTTTGGTATAAGTGTTTGGCCAAAGAAGTAGGGGAAATTATGAAATTATGCATGAGACAGCTAAAAGGATAAGAGAACTCAAATAGTTGGTGGGGAAAGATGGGAGATATATGGAGATTAGTGGAAAGAAATACAAGGGATGTGGGTAAATTGGTAAAATGCAGAATAGCAGATGTAGAAAGACAGAAAATATGGGGAAGTCTAGAAAATATGAAATCATTACAATTTTACAACCAAATAAAAATAAATTGGGGACGAGAAGCATACATAGATTAATGCAATAGGCAAGAGAGAGAAGGGTTAGCTTGGATGGGAACAGGAATAAGAGGGATAAGAGGTAGGGAAAATGGAATTTGTGAACTGTGTGGGGAAAAGAAAGCATAGAACACTATGTAACAGAATGCGAAGAGGTTGCAATATGGAGAAAAAAAGAATGGGAGGAAAAATGGGAGAAAGTAGAGAAAGAGGATAGTAGCTATAAGAACGTTAACGGGAAGGGAGGAAAAGAAGGTAAGAAGCCTTGTTGAGTTCTTACAGAAAGTAAAAGAAAAATGTAAAAAATACAAGAAAGAAAGATGAGGGAGAAGAATGGGACTAATTAAGTAACAAGGAGGCATGGAGGTTAAGAGCTAACTGACAGAGTAAAAGACCAGGATGTCATGTAAGCCAAGGTAGCAACAAGGTAAAAACAAATAAATGTGGCCAAAAGTTGTAAACTGTAAAATTTTAGAATATGCACAATAAAAATGTAATAAATTCTGAGAGCTACAGCTATACTGAAAATTATACTAAATTGTCGCATTTTATGTAATTTTGTAGATGCTTTGTAAGTATTGAAACTACAAGCGTAGTAGCATCGTTGCTGTTTATACCGAGTGAGTCAGCCGCGCCTTATTCGTTTGCAAGGTAGGCCACCCATCAAACGAAATGTGAGCCTTAGTCCAGTTTTGCGCTTACTAAACTGTATTGCTTGGTGTTCTTAGAAAGAAGAATACGCGAAATTTAGAGGAATAGCGGTTTAAGGGACAAAACATACTGCTCGCTAAAGTACTCCTCAAAAACATACCACTCCGTTACTGAGAGTGAATTCCGGTTACCAGGCGATTTTGCAAACCTTTTGTTAGAATATACCCGGCAAAATAATTCAGTAAACACATCGGAAAAAATGGACCAATCATATGAGTACACTAACAACGTCAACTAAAAAAAAAAAAAAAAAAAAAAAAAAAAAAAAAAAAAAAAAAAAAAAATGTCGGATTCTTGTACTTGGAGCAGAATTTGGCTGCCAAACAATTGGAAAAAAATTAGAGACACGCCTCAGTCATCATGGTGGAGTACCTACAGTCAAAATGGATACATTATTAAACAACGGTTTATTTACATTTTTGGTTAAACTACGTCTCGTGTAACTCAACTAACATGCATAAGAGCTTTCGCATTTATGTAATAATATTAAAACACCCTGCAAATGATTAAAAGTGTATTAAAAGGCTAAATGAAGCACGAGAACCCACGAGGCGGTAAAGGTATAGCACCAGGCACACAAATGGTACTACTGAACCCAGAACGTGCCTTCAGACAAGACTCGAAATAGCTGAATGGGGTAATGACATCTCCTGTGACCTAACTCCCAATGTCATAGGTTCGAGTTTCAATATTGTAATTATTTTTTTATATTTATCAAAACTTGGAAACCGAATTCACAATAATTTAATTATAAAGTTCCTGAGGGCGTGTATTACCCAAGAAGGTCATCAGTTCGAGCACTTGCTTCGTTAGAGGAGTCGTGTTCCAGGAATAGAAAAAGGGTCATTCCAGCGACACAAAACATACTAATTTGAAACGACACTTTTAATAGTACAATAATTCTATGTCTGCAAAATTGTTGATACCTTCCACGTTAAACTCTGATACTATAATTTCCTGTTTTCTGTGTTCAAATGTGTATAAATGATTCTTACTTCAATTGCTCCTACCTATAGGTGTGTATAAACAACTACCTACTTGTACGAGGCATGTTTTTTAAGTCACTGCCGTTTTGCGATTCCGCCGCAGCGCTACGGCCGGCGTTCTGCGCATGTGCACTGGTTACCTACGTCTCTTGTCTACGCACTGACGTCATTACAGTCTGATTCTTCATTGTATACGTTGGTTACTGAGTGTTTAAGATGCCTCCGACAATCGTGAGTGCCACCGATTGTGAAGTACGGGCTGTTATACGATTTCTTAGTGCTAAAGGCGTAAAACCGATCGATATTCATCGTGAGATCTGTGAAGTATACGGAAAAAACATTATGAGTGATGGAATGGTAAGGAAATGGGTGAGAGCATTTAAAGATGGCCGCACAAATGTGCATGATGAAGAACGGAGTGGGCGTCCTTCGGTCGTTCCTGAAGATTTGGTGCAGAAAGTGGACGAAGGTGATAGAAAACAGAAGCTGTACAATTTCATCATAGTGAGACTATTTTCCTCAATATTCTCGTAGTGTTTTGTATCACATTGTGACCGAGAACTTGAAGTACTGGAAATTGTGTTCACGCTGGGTTCCGAAAATGTTGATGGATTTGCACAAAACCCAACGTTTAGGCAGTGCATTGACTTTCCTGAGCGGTACCACAATGAAGGTGCAGATTTTTAGACCAAATTGTTACTGGTGACGAAACATGGGTGACCTACGTCACACCAGAATCGAAACAACAATCCATGGAATGGCGACATTCATCATCACCCACAAAAGTGAAGTTTAAGCAAACAATTTTTGCCCGGAAAATCACGTGCACAGTTTTTTGGGACAGAAAAGGAGTATTGCTAGTGGAGTTTCTGCCTCGTAATGAGACAATCAATGCAGCGTCTTATTGTGAGACGTTGAACAATCTGCGCTTTGCAATCCATAACAAAAGACGTGGCAAGTTGAGTAAGGGTATCGTTTTGCTGCATGACAATGCCAGTCCACATGTGGCTAATCGGACCAAAGATCTCATCAAATCTTTTCAATGGGAAACTCTAGATCGTCCTCCATACAACCCTGATATGGCGCCCAGCGACTACCATTTGTTCCTGCACTTGAAGAGTCATCTGGGCGGTCAGCGTCTTCAAGACGATAACAAAGTCAAAACAGTTGTGATACTGTGGTTAACACGTCAGGCGGCAGAATTTTATGAGGAGGGTATTCAAAAATTGGTGCCACGTTACGACAAGTGCCTCAATATTCACGGAAATCATGTAGAATAGTAGATTAAGGTACGTGCTTTCATGTGTAATTAAATTATTGCGATATCTATGCACGTATATTTTAATTCCAAAACGGTTCTGACTTAAAGAAACATGCCTCGTAGTTCATTAATAAAGAATCCTCAAACAATACCATAAAATATAAATGAAACAATTAAAAATAAAAGTAATAACAATTTTCAGAATAATACTTGTAAATTGTGAGCATTAAGTGGTAAAAAAGTTAGTATACTTATTACAGGAGATTCTTCCATGAGAAATCCATGATCAATAAGAACCCGTTGTACCTTCATAAGATGAAAACTTTATCAGTTGAAGGTCTTCGAGGCCAGCCTGTAGCCTGTTGCTTCTGGAGCGAAGTTGAGTAGTGGACGCATGTCCAACACAATTGTATATAAATTGTAAGCATGGTATTGTCATATGGTACAACTTGTGACTGATTTTCTCAATTAAACTTGCACGAATTTAACATTAAAATCATATTCCGTTATATAACAATAAGTATGTTCTACATAAAGTTTACGGTAAGGAGACATTGCCAATAAATCTTGTGGATCCATTTAAATCTTTTATCTGTATTCAAGCGAGCTGATTGTGCAATGATGCTGTACCTTTTTGACATTTAAGTTGTACTTTTACAAAGGTACTTTTTACATAACGAGCTGTGATGCGTTCTGTATTCCAATTTAATTCGGAATGCATTTCCCTTTAATCCCACCAGGGCTTTGATTGACGTGCCATGGAGGTGTTTTGTGACTGTGCAATACAGGTAATGATTTTATGTGTATTTGCTTGGGATAACTTGGTATCCAGAAAAGATTTTGTGGTTGTGAATGGCATCAGTTTAACTATAAAAGATGTAATTTTTAAATTACATTTCAAATTATCAAGACGTTGAGTACAGATGCATTTATAGTATTCATTAAGCTTTTGCAGTAAAGTAAACGAATTAGTTCTGAGTTCCTTCAGATGTCTTTATTAGCACATGACCACTACCACCATCACCACGATCAGTACCATCAACAATGACATCACCACCATTGTCACTGCCAACAAACACTCCTCTAATTAAACTACCAACCTCGGTAGCGTAGATGGTAGCGTGTCTGTCTCACGCGCAAGAGGTCCCGAGTTCGAATCTCGGTCAGGGTGAGTTACCTGGATAAGGGGTTTTCCGGAGTTTTCCCTTATCCTTAAAGACGAATGTCGGGTAACTCTAAGCCCCATGGAACCCGGACTCATTTGAGCAACATCTCACCAATTCCATTCATCGTCCGATGTGGCTTAGCGTTGGAGGACGTAGATTACACAAAAAACATCACCATTACCATCATGGTGGTCTAGACGTGGTCTTGAATTTTTAGAGATTCTCAAAAAACTGAAGGGGAAAAAATATCTAAAAAGTAGGCAGTATACGATAAAAAGTCCACTGTATTAATTGTTTTCTAGTTTTATATATAAAAGTCATTTAATTCTGATTAATACGAAAATTACATACCATTTTATTACATTAAAACTACAATAATATGAGACATAACTTCGGGTAGTAAATAACCAAAGTTTACTTTGAGTTGTCTAACTTTTACACAGTTATATCTTGAGGACGATACTTCGTGGAATGCGACATACCATCTCACAGTAGTCTAGAAGCTGCAAGCTAACAGTTCCAGGGTCGAAAACTTGTTCCCCTACTAGAGACAGTGCATACAGCAAAAAACGACCTGTTTACCTAGCAGCCCTCTAGTGCAAACGGGAAGAATTCCTTTCTTCCAACTAGCATCCGACTAGCACCAGCTATCATTTACGAGAACTTGTTACTAAATGTTACATTCAAGACTTCCTAGCAGACGTTTACAGCCTGTGGGGCGGCTGTACGAATATGTCAACAAAATATTGAGAATTTAATATTATACTGATGCACTATTACATTATTTATTTGATATAATTGAGACAATCCTTACTGAAAAATACTATAGTGTCACCGAGGCATTATTGTACGGTGAGCTGCAACCGGCGCGTGGGCCCGGAGCTGGACACATGTCGAGAGAGAGAGAGAGAGCGAGAGAGGCAAATACAGAGAGAAAGAGACAGAGATAGTCTGGAATTTCCCGCTGCCATCGTAATTGTTATGAAACAATCCACTGAATTCTAAAACAAAGGCTAGAGGTATAAAAGACGGCAAGGTGTTAGTTGCTAGGCAGTTGCTAGTGAGTTGTTAATTGAGGTGCAGCTGTACAGTAATTGTAAGTGTACCGCAGTAATTTCATTCATTTGTTTACGTGTGGTGAAGCAACGAGGCACCTCGAAGGCTGCTGTTTGTATGTCAGGTCATTTTTATTGCTGCAAGGGGTGTACAAAACGTCTTTTTGCTTCAGTAGAAAGCATTTTAAATTTCCGCAAACATTACTTTTAATTCTACGAACTCACAAAGTCACAATGTGCACCACATCTGCAAAAACATTAAGGTACTTGATATATTAATAGATCAGTGAGAAAATGGGCCATGAATAACGGTGTTTTGTTTACATTTCATGTTTAAACCTTACAGACTTTCATTCAAGGCCATCAAACCAATTTCAAGACTAAGAATAACGGCGTTTTCTTATTTTTACTCGTTTGAATCACAAGCAATTTATTTTTACAAAACAAGCAAACATGAGCAACTTTAATTTAACAGGTAATTTCGCTAATTGAAGTAGTTTTGGACTAAGAAAACTTAGAGGCATGCACTGATAGAGAAATTATTAGAAAGTGACGAAAAAACATGAAAATTTCCGCCACAGCATACTCTATTTAAGCTTATAGTACAGTAAATTGGCATCAAAATTAATTCATACTGAAATTGGGGTCTTGAAACTTCAGTTCCAAACATCAAATACACATATAATAATGGTGCAGGAGCAAACATTCACCTCTGAAGTTCCTGTTAGACTGAGAAATTGAAATTTAAGACGAATTTATTTCATCCCATTCGTCCCTCCCTTATGGGTTGGGGTGGTAAGCATCCTCCCCCCCCCCCGTATCTACTTAGTCTACAACCTGATAGATCGGAATACCTCAGTTCATTAACTCTTGGATTGTGTGCATAGTAAACGGTTTTAAAAAGGTTTTATTTTTAGAGTTTGGCCAGGTTTTCAGGGTCTCGTAAGATGTAGATCCTTCTAATTAGGAGTCATGCGGGTTGCCAGCAACAGCTGATACAAGTACTGGTCTGTCTCTCCTTCTCCCAATCCTCTCACAGTTTCTCCCTCCCTCTCTCATTGTATGTACTGAGAATGAGTGAAAGTACAACCATCTATTTCCACGTCCACGCCGAGAGCTCCAGCGGGGCTCTAAATCAAAATTATTATTCTTCTACCTCACGGCTTTGGATTGCTTAACCCGTTCCGGCTACAAATTGGTCTTCCCATCTTTTCTTCTGTCTTCCCTGGTTTCTTCTTCCTATAGGTTTATAATTTAAGGCTATTTTTGGTATTCTGTTATTATTCATCCTCTGAACATGTTCTTTCCAATGATTTCTATTTCTTTCAACAGTGTGGTTTATTCCTTCTACTTTTAATTCTGTCCTAATATCCTGACTACGTTTTTTATCAATTTTGGTATATCCAGCTATTGCTCTTATGAGTTTCATTTCTGATGATTGTATTCTCGTACTATTTCTTTTGTTAATGTCCATGTTTCTGATCCATAGATCAGAGTTGGTATTGCCATTGCTTTGTATAGTTTTATTATAGAGTCCTTTCTTGCTTTATTCTTTAATGTTCTTTTTATTGTGCCTGTTATATAGTTAAATTTATTTATTTTCACTATTATATCAGCTTCCGCTTGGCACGAGACATTACATCCTAAATCCTTAAAATGTGATTTGTACTCAATTATTATGTTATCAAATACTATTCTTGATCTTACTGGATTAATTCCTTTAAATGCCATGGTTTTGGATTTATTTGCTGATATTTTCATCCCATATTCTGTAGCAATTTTATCAAGACTATACAGCATTTACTGCAGGTCATCTTCATTTGTGGCCAAATTGTCTAAATCATAATATCTCGCTAATTTTTAAGCGTCTTAAAAACTATTCCCCAGCCAAAATCTGTAATGATGTTTCCAGCAGAATTTTGTTCATAAAATGTCATAGAATGAAGATATAGGAAGTTGTAGTACTAATAATTCCTCCATATCTTTAGTGTGTAACGTGTTACCACGAAAACAAGATAGTTCTGATGCGTTGGAAGCACAAGCAAGAAATATAAGTTAGTGTAGTGTTAACCCTTTAGTTATTATTTTTTATTAACGTATTGTTTTATTATCGGTTTTCAAAACATGACATTATATTTAAGGTGTTATTAGGAGGTGTGTGTGTGTGTGTGTGTGTGTGTGTGTGTGTGTGTGTGTGTGTGTGTGTGTGTGTGTGTGTGTGTGACAATGAGGTACATTCAGGAGAATGGAAAGGCATAAGATAGTAGTGAAGGAGGGAAGAAAGAGGGATAAAGAAATACAAAATTAGGGATAACGAGAGAGGAGAAAAGTGAGGGGGTGGCATAGAGAAAAAGAAGAGAAAAAGAATATCCAATAACGCGAGCAGAGGTGCGGGTTGTGCAGTGAAAATCAATAAAGTGGATAATACAGACATAATTGGTTTGAGCACGTCCTAAGGTTCTAGATGTAGGTTATTTAAACTATATATTACAAGAACTTTTAGTTACAATAACTAAAGCATGCGGGAAAAGTTATAGGTAGATCGCAAAATGCCCGCCTCGGTTGCGTAGATGCTAGCGTGTCTGCCTCATGTTCAAGAGACTCCGAATTCGAATCTCGGGCAGGGTGAGCTTCCTAGATAAGGTTTTTCCGGGGGTTTCCCTTATCCTGAAAAGCAAATGTCAGGTAACTCTAAGTTGTATGTACCCTGGGCTCATTTGAGTATCATAACACCTATTGCATTCATCGTCCGATATGACTTAACCTTGCAGGATGTAGATTAAATAAAAAGATCACAAAATGCAGCTGTTCGAATGTTTCCCAGATAGAGGTTTCACTCTTTGTTCATGAAGAAAAATGAGTGGAATAGTGTAACCCAAAAATAATATACCTAGGCATATACTTAGGAACTGCATTGTAATTGCGATTGCTTGTTAGTTATTGATCTACATTTTACAGTGCAATTAACAGGGCTAGGAGTTTATAATCTAAAGGTCACCCTGATACAAACTACAGGTTGCGTGTTGTAAGATAAAATATATAGTACAAATTATACATTGGAATCTTAAATTAATATAGAAGAGGTCAAGTGGATGGTGAAAGTTCTTTACTTTCTGAAATAATAAAATGTACAGATAATTTATACTTCATCCTGAAAGTCATAGATCCAGTAGATAATGCTACTTTCAGTTACTGCAGCCAGCTGACCTAATTTTGTTTTAATTGAAATATTTATATATACTCTTCCTTCTGTAGTGCATTTCGTCATTCGAACAAGAGAAGATGCATTCACATTTTAAGGTTTCGGTAAGTTACTGTCTCTACTTTGATAACTGTCCATCAATTTCTCCTCTTCCTGGTTGATAAATGTGAGGCTGTCACGAAATACGATGTCCAAGTTTCCTGTTCTTTTCTATCTTCTTTCACTGTTATTTTCCAACATATTTATTACTTTTTATTATTCTGTCTTTGTATTTTCTAAGTTCAACACTGGGTTTAGTACCACTTATGTATTCAGATTTTCTCTAGGGATGGTTTCTCCAAAGATTTTTTATGGAGTCCCTGAAGTTATGGTAACGGTGCGTTTTCAAAAGAATGTTGTCTATTTTCAAGAATATGACCCGAAGAGTCTGAATAAAATTCCCACCCGAAACTGTCCTTTACATAACGTTATTCTTTTAAAAATGTTGTTTCATAAACATTTCTCGAAGAATTAAAGCCCAAAACGGCCCTAAATGGCGATATTTTGATTAATATACCATAAGCATACGAGGTTTTCATTTCAGATGAAATGTATATCTTTAATTTTCTGTGAATAGCGTATTAAGTCCCTTCTTCATTTTGAATGACTTTCATAACCGGTAAACAGTAAGAGATGGTGTCTCACTACACTAAAATATAGATCTTGTTAAAGGCACAGTTTATGTTAAATACAGGTTTTGTATAGGGCTAGTTATTTCTGAAATATCCCTTGCTATGATCTGTATTGTTACTTTGTGGGTTCGTAGAATTAAAAGTCCAGTTTTCCAAAATTCTAAATGTTCCTTATTTCCGAAACAATACACTGTTCAATTCTCACGTAACATTACCTCACATATACACAGTCTACCAAGGTCGATGACAACAAACAGCTCTCGTTAGAACACTCTCAGCTGCTTGCCTCACTATTGTTACACAACTACTACTGTTTCAAATCGTCATTTCCTTAAATATCTCATTCGTAATTCGGGAGGTTTCCAGAACAATAAAAAACCCGAAATAATCCATATGTTACCAGAAAGTTCCATTTATCGCAGTTTGTTGGTTTCGGTAAGTCTTTTATCTCAGCTATCTTTGTTGCCGGCTATTTGTTTACACTAGCCGCGCTATTGTTAACTGCTTATACAAGCCCTTTATTACCGTGAAACAATAGCCGCCGTCTGTTTTCTATTTGTTCCGAAACTTTTATGCCTGTTACCGCGACAGTATTTTAAATCACCAATATATTCTCAAATAGGAAGTCATTACTCGCATTTCCCCTGTTATAGAAAGGGAGGGCAATTCAAAGTAACCTGCTCTTACAAGATTTGACATAGGCTAGGCCTCCTGTATTCCTCTATTCCTAAATATAAGAAGAAACATTCCAAAATGTCTATTCAAATGTTATATCAATTAACAATCTCTCATTAGCAACAGTTTATTTTAAGGAAGCGATAATTATGTAAATGTAACACATTAATATAGTGCTAGTTAAGAACTTATAAGATAAAAATGTATATGAGATGTTTGGGGTAAGGTAGTGCGTGACTCAAAGAAAAATTCGATTATTTTGGGCATACTATCTTCAATATTATTACTGCATGCCATTTGTAGTGTAAATTCTGAAGTATTTTAGAGAAAAAAAGGCAACAACGTCTACGAATTTGTAGTACAATGGTAAACTCCAGTTCATCTTTCAGGTTACATTTTATTCTACATATTGTTATTATTGTTAAGTATTCTAGTTTGTGTGTTCTAAGAACTTTGAGTCTTTTGTTTGTAAATACACAACAGTTTGTTTTCTTCAAGTTTATTTTGAACACCTTTGTTCCATGAATCACATTTACCGGTATAAAGACGTTCTCAGAAACTCTAAAAGATAGCTAATTTAAATTTTGGAAGATATAAACAACATTTAAGTGCTGTCGTGGATTTACTTTGGGGTTAATAAGATTCTTGGTAAGTTATCAAGAATAAAATTGCAAATAAATCTTAATAGAAATGCACAGCATTAAAAAATATTCTCGTCTTTCTTAATAAACAAGCTTTAGATTAAAAATAGATCGTAAGGCATGTATCTGTAAGCTGTAACAGTTTCAGTATAATAACTTAAAATAGTTTCTGATATAATAGGTTATAACTACTTTTAGCATTGGCAAGAGAGAGCTTTTAATCTACAGTTGAAACATTTAAGCTTAACGTAAAGTTGTACTTCTAGTTTTTATGTTGGTGTAATAATTACCTGATGGGTTTACCCAATAAGTAACTACTGGCAACGCGGCCGGCCTGGCTGCCTGGTCGGTCTAGGGATTTGGCTAGCGGTCGGTTCAAATTGACTTGGACTCCATTTAGTATCTTTGTTTGCTCAGATCAGGCATATTGTCACCCGAACATCGGAATTCCCGATAGAACCAGCTGGCAGGTAGGGTCAGATGGGACGCATTCAGCCCACGCCTACCCATTAATCTCGTGTCACCAACCGAGGGGATGATTAGAAGAGCGGCACGAGCCCTGTACCGTCTCTTTCCCCTCCCCCTGAACCTTCGGGATGATTTTCCGTACCGCGAAGCTTCCAGAAACAGCGATCTTCCTATATAAAGCTGCAGTGGACGAGTCAGTTCAGTTCTTGGCGAGCTGCCGTGAGGAGCGCCGTGCTAGTGAATGGACTGGAAGACCGCGTACGTCTATCAGAGGAGTTGTACGTAATTGTGAGTGTAGAGTGGACCTGTGACAGACGAACTGGCGAATTGTAATTGTGTGCACTATGTAATTCTGTGTAATAGGCAAGTGTTCCAACTGTAATTCGGTAGAAAAAAAAAGAACATTTTGAGTTTGTGCAATTGGAATTTTAATTTCACGAACCCACAAAGTCACAATATCAAGGTGTCTTTTATGCGGCTGCAGCTCGTATCCTGAATGACAATCAGCACCTTTCCAGTGCAGCAGCAGCAGAGCAGACCAGCAGAAGAATCGAGTCGTCCAAGTTAACCTGGACGAAATGGTTTTGCCCAGCACCTAGCCGCTTACTGCGGCTTTATCTGTGTAGTGTAGTAGTCTTCTGTCTTTTGTCTCAAGCGTTTATGTCGGGGCATAGGTTTCTCTGATCTGTTGGGTTAAGCCGCTCAGGCTGCCGCCTGGGGTATATATTCCCAAGGCCGTCTTCACCCTAACTCTCCGCTTGAAGAAGGTCGGAATGAAGATAGCACGATCAGAGGGGATAGGAAGCTATGTGGGGAAATTATCTAAACCCATTTCTGGTTCTGGTGTTTTCAGTGTGATGGAGAGAACCACGTCTGGCTAATAGCCCATGGCGTCCTTGGGGAGTTTGTACCTCCTCCTCCTGCGAGGAGCTCTGTGGTCATACCGACCCAGGGTGTTGACCAGCTGGTTGGAATGGGTGGACAATTTTTGATGGAGGGTTCGAGTGCAACAATACGAGTACTAGCTAAGTTGGTTAACGGCCTCCCTGCTTCGTCAAAATGTTGCTAAATGTGCACAAGCAAGTATATTAAGAAGTAGATATTTTAGTAAGAATAACTGAAGAAAAATGGTTTCATGACAAAACTTAGTCACTAGGGTATAATGTCTCTCATATGCATATAAGTACCAGAAAATTAACGTTTAGGCAATAAAGTTATGAGAGTTAATTTGTTTTATAAATATGCACTATATGAAATGTTAATATATAATAGTATGTTGTCACGATCGCATTTTTTGTGTTGGAGCCGCGATAAGTCAGTGCCGGGCGTGTGTGCAGGAAAGTGATAAAGAGTGGCACACGGACTGGAAAGAAAGAGACAGACAGTGGCGCGCAGAACTAGACGCTTGCCGAGAGAGAGATAAAGAGACAGAGATCTGGATAGTTCCGTCTACCTCTCTCTGCGTCGCCATGTTTCTGGGAGCTCTACTGCATTCTAGAACGATGACTGGAGGTATAAAGTGTGAGAGCGGTATTCAGTTGTTAGTGGTGTAGTTGTATGGTGGTTATTGCGACAGTGGACACTTGAAGTGTAGCTCAGTGATTTCTTTCGTTTGTTTACGTGTGGTGAAGCCACGAGAGGGCTTTAAAGACAGCTGTTTTGAATGTCACGTCATTTTTACTGCTACAAGGGGTGTACAAAGTTACTGTTTACTGCAATAAAGAGCATTTTAAATTTCCGCGAACAAGTCTTTAAATTTTACCAGCCCACAAAATCACAATATTAGTAACAATAAATATCCCAGTACATTTACAATTCCTTTTTGCTTTTACAAACGATTTATTGTTTTTTCTTTTTTTTCATGTTCAGATGCAGAAGCAATTTATTACTTCAGATTGATATATATAAGAATAGAATAGAAGTACTTTATAATGCATTAAAATTTAGCTGTTAACGGCATTGTCACCGATGGCATTGTTGTGCTTGCCACGATAAGCGGGAGCCGGACGCATGGGCTGGAGAGCTGGACGCTTGCCAAGTGTGGCAAGTCGCGGTGTCGAGCGAGTATTGCCGCTCAGTTTGGCTCAATTATTTGGCAGGGACTAGACTCCCAGGGTCGTCAGCATCGCTAATAAAATTTGAAAAATATCGATGTCCTCGGCTGCTTTCGGAGTTATCCTAATATTCATGAATATAGGATCTGTGGCAAGGATCTCTTGATTCAGGGCGTTTTGGGTGGATCAATTAGGGTACTTGGAAAGAAACTCAGGTTAATTTTCTTATGACGATCGGTTGTATTTCAATTACTCTCGAAATACATGTTAATTAGGCGAACTATGAATGGTAGGCTTCGCGCTGGCGTGGTTACACTCCCGTGTCTATAACACGACTCATCGGATTAGCACCCAGCTACTAACTACCTTTAATTGAACGCGATTTCCTTAGCTTACTCGTCCGTTCAGTTTAGCCCACAGTAGCCAAAATAACCTTAAAGAACGCGATATCTGTCACGACGGTTCCGCTCGGCTCTCAGCCACCGACTGCTTTAATGAACGCGATTTCTGCCCGCGTGCGTTCGCACGACGATCTAGCTCGACCCCCAGCTAGCGACTGAACTTTAGATATGTATTTGATCCCAGATAGGTCCTATGACACTTAGCTTCCCCCTTCAGTTCATTATTTTTAATTAGTTGGTCGGTAGAACACATATGGAGTCCCAGTTACGAGAATATCACCCTAGACCACCCAAAATGTCCCCTTCCTGTCAAACTATGTTTGAAACTAAACACCAGGTGCGACCCTTCAAATTTATGGTTGCGGTCAGCTTTCCTAGGGGAGAAAAATCCTGCCGATTCAGAGCCCGTAACAAACTTGACACTGCACACAAGATATTTGTTTCAATACATGTATATATTCCTTTAACATTCAATTAATTCTTCTATATATTCCTTAACAGTTAATTAATCAACTCGAGGAAGAGAGTACCGTTTCACAAGAGAAAGAAAGAGACAGAGAGAGGAATTTTCTCTTTCTCTTGCCACTATGAATGTTCTGGGAAAGTCTACGGTATTCTATAAACAATGACTGGAGGTATGAATACTGGCAAAGTGTTAGAAAGCAGTTGTCTGTTGTGTCGAGAAACAGTTGCTAGTTGTGTGATAGTTATTGCGACAGTGGACTTTCAAGTGTACCGCAGTGATTTTCTTAATTTGTTTACATACGGCGGAGCACCAAGTAGACCTTGAATATGCACACAAGACAAAACTCCCACAGAGCTTAAATATTTTCAAATGCGTCCATCATAAGTTTAAGAATACAACTCGGAGAAAAACGCCTAACTCTATATACTGTACTGCAGAACGTGTCATACAAGATACCAACGATTATACATGGCAACTGACATTGATATCCTGACTCGAAGTTAATATTGTGTTTTAAATGAAAATGATATTTTAGAAAATAATCTAAATATATTTTTGAAATTTATATACCTATTTTTGCCAGATTCAGTATTGGACACTTTGCTAAGGTAGCTATGTCGTAGAAAATCTGTTTCATGAATCCTGAAGCTTTTAAGCTTCTTTTAAAGCATACCTTTCACCTAAAAGGAGTATCAAGTATCACTTCTGAAACAATATTTAATCTTTCCTTCAGGTTAAAGAGTATATTCTTCTTAGACACTAGAAAAGCACAAATACTGCATGTATTTAGCAGACTGAAGTTTTGGTATTTACTTAAACTTAATGTGCTACTTATAGAATACGTAACACGCTGTTAATTGAAGCACTCAGTGCAGCAGAGGCATGCCTGTGTTTACTTTGAAATCTTCTTAATTGTTTGTTTTCCCTTAATGCCATGGGTACAAAGACTATTCATAACGAACGCTCGGATTTACTCCTACGCTGTTATTGAAGAGCTAAGGCAATAATTCTATGCAAAACGGTGAAAGGTTACAGCTGAATTACATAATTTTGCCGTCACTATTCAACCTAAAGTCATTATTGTGAAGTTTAAATCTATTCAACAGTTATGGAACACTTGAAAAGCCTTTGTAATTGTTTGAAATTAAATTCACAGAAAAACACCACGGAAAAATAAATTTACTTTAAGAGAAAAGCTCTCTATTGTTTCAGTTTGATCGCTACGTAACATCCGTCCAACATTTCAGAGAGGATCTATACAGTTGACTGTAGAACTTCCGATAAAAGTGAATTGTTAATATTCATTAGAAATGCAGTATGTTCGTGTTTGTAGGAACACTGAGTTTGAAGGTCTAAGATTCAATTCTTTTATTCTACATTTTATATTTTATTGGATATAAGCTTATTTTATACCTATTTCATTTTAGTGGAGATACATTTTTGTACTGTACAGTTATAGAAAAAGTAAACAGCAATAGTATAAAATATTTCAGAACTGCCGGCCTTAAAATTACACTAGCTATGCAATCATAATGTAAATGTATAGCACCATAAATAATGTGAAATTAGTGAATAATTTTAAGCATTATTATATATATTTTATAATCTTCGCAAAAGTTAAAGATATATGGAGGCGGGTCGTACTGCAGACTCCAGCCAATTCTAAGCTTGCCCCGCCTAGCAGCGCTGCCGAATGTGGCACACGCATCTCACGTGCCTGAACTTAGAACATTATATTAATTAATTACGCTCAGATAAATGTTCGAAAAATGACAGATGCCAATCTTATAATAAGAAAAATTTTACTTTCTGCTCATGACCGTACAAAAATCCTGTCTCTACGATACTTAGAACACGAGCGAAGCACGTTTTATTTTTCACCTGGTTATGGTTAATGCTACGGATAAATATGTGAAAATCACAGCTGCCAATCTTATACAAAGAAAGAATTTTACTTTCTGCTCATGACCGTGTCTACGACACTTAGAACACGAGCGATGCACCACAATGCGACCACATTGTTATGGTTACAGTCAACATCCATCCATTCAACACAGATAAACCTGTAAAACAACACCACTCTTTCCTTATAACATTTATCTAAAGAATAATTAAATAATGCATCTACTATTAAAACAGAAGTCACGTACTTTGAAATAAAGTTACTTTTCAGTTCGTTTACAGAGTAGAGAGTCGTTTTGTTAAAGTGAATGGCATCGTTAAGTCGTGTGTTGAACTCGAGATGAAATATTGTTAATAATACATTAAATTATTATTATACACATATATTTTATCCAGTGTTTGTGATTCTAGTGCGTGAACATGTCCCTCGAAGCTGAGACCAGTAATTTTTCGATCAACAATCGTGAAGTGATTCATTCTCAGAACAGAAAAATTAATTTAATATGAACAAGTTTTACGAAAGCTCTCCAATCCAGGATATAGAACAACTGTAGATTTTCCAAAATCCCAGCAATTAACTCTGTAACCTTGTGCTGTAGGTAGTGTGCACACAGTGTTACGAATTTGTAGTGAAGTAGCTTCATCCTTAGAAAAAGGGAGCGTACCTGTGTTTCAATCTCCAGGAAAGATCCATGAAGTCGGAAAGCAAGTTACTGGATTGGAAACCGTGCTTGCTATTCCACTGCTGTGACGTGTGTCAAGGTAAGATCTTAATGTTTTAGGAATATTTAATGTGTTGTTTAATTACGGGAAGAATAGCCAAAACCTTTGCTGTCGTGTAAAACTGCTCTTATATACACGGAAACTGTGCAGGTGCAAGCACTACGCTTGGCAACAGCGCTCCGCTTGAGCAAGCGCTCATATGCCTTTAACTTTTGCGAGTGGTATAGTAACGGCTTGTGTCAAAATATTATTTTTAACAATTTGTTTGTGCCAGAAGGACAAAACCTTTACAAAATTACAACTTCCTGTAGAATGCAAACTATTGCAACTAGAGTTGTATGGTTTATGGCAAATAACAGACAAGTTCTTTAAGTTTTGTTTGTTTCAGATATAGTCTCACATTTCGTCAAGCAAGGAGAATGTGTTTTGTGGTACCATGAGACACGGTCACCTATTACTGTTCAGAGGAGATCTAGGAGGGAATATGGACCGGCACCATCCTATTACAAATCTATCGCTGGTTGGTACACAAAGTTTAAGGAGACCGGAAGTGTAATCTCCCATCCACGGTTAGGACATCCGTCCGTAACAGAAGTGAGTGTTAAGATGTTGCAGCTAACGTTTGAAGCAGGCCCTTCCAGGTCTACTGGTCCAGCATCTCGTGAATTTGGTTTTCCACGATTTCATCTGTACGCTTCTAAAGTTCATATAACACAAGAGACCCTCGCCGTACTGCTTTTGCAGAAGATTGAAGCTGATAATGAGTATCTGCAGCGTGTCTGCAACTCAGGCGAGTCTGCCTTCCATACATCTGGAGAGGTCACTGGCACAATGCGAGAACATGTGGCTCAAAAATCCTCATGTCGTCAAGGAACATGGGTCATAGCCCATAAATGAATGTGTGGTGTGAGCCATGTATTTTTAATTGAGAACTCAATAACAGCTAATATTTACCTGGACATGTTACAGCTTTACGTTGTACCGCAACTTAATGACCTGCAACCCACAATGATACTCCAGCAGGATATAGGAGAGTTAACTCTCGGTTAACTCAGGTTAGAGTGGTGTTGAATTACACATTTTCTAACAGATGGATTGGGTGCGATGGTCCAACACCCTGGCCACCACGAACTCCAAATATAATACTGCTACCTAGACTTTCTTCTTTGGGGTTACGTAAAGGACAGGGTATATGCAGAACGTGTACCAGATATAAACACTTAGAAAAGAAGGAACAAATGCTGTTGCTAGTATGACGCACGAAATGTTGTAGAATGTGGCGAGAAATTGAATGTCGCTTAAAAGTTTTGAGGGCAACAAACCGCACACACGTTGAAGTGTACAGACAGTGTGTGTTTAAACTTCAAGAGTTTTTCTTTCATCTACCACGGACCAAACAACTATAGCTATAATATGTATGTACTTAGGCTTTCATGGCCGGCGTCCATTTGTAGTAAATGTTCTTCCGGGCTCATTGGCCGTGGCCTAACAGTGCGAATTTTTCACTGGCGTTTCGCTCAAGACTGCGTTGAGCATTCTCAATGGACTCGGAGTGACAGGGCAGTGTTGAGCGAAACGTCAGGAAAAAATTCGCAATGTTAGATCACGGCCAATGAGCCCGGAAGAACATTTACTACAAAATAGCTGGAATAGTTTTCAGCTAATAGGAGGTTGTAATATTGTAACAACTTTATGGACACCTTGTAGACTCTTTATCCAATATGTTTTCATTTATGGCGTAACACTTAGCAGATGTATAAAATTACACAAAATTACTTAAAAATGAAGAGGATTTGATAGTTTAGTCCTAGTAAACTTTAGATATTATTTTATATTCAATCTAAATATCTGTAATTTATGGTACTTCTTCTTCTTCAGCTTCCCTAGTTTTACTAGGGACTCTTCTTCATGTATCCCTTATGCTTTTAGGCGTGGGGTTAAGGAGCGTAAACTCTGGATCAGATAGAGATCCCAGGACTGGTGATCAGTTCGATGTCAGCTGTGAGGGTGAGAGAAGTGGATAATGGAGCAATTGGTGGATTTGATGGCGAGAAAAATCGGAGATCTCAGAGAAAACCCATCCCTGTGTAGTGTTGGTTAGCGCAAATCTCACATGCGTTCACCCGGAATCGAAGCCAGGGCTTGTTGAGTGTCAAGTGGTGTAACTGCTCGGCCATGGCGTGGCCTATATATGATTCTTCAATCAAAGTTCTTATAAACCATCTTTGTGAACATAGACTTAAAAATGCATTTATTGCTGCATTAAGAGATTTTCGAAACGTGCATTTTCTTCTTTACGTACTGTATACATGGTAGGGACAGTGGAAACTCATAAAATATTACTTCATATTATATTATTTTAATTTTAAACCAGAAAGTTAGGTTATTGGTTGTATAGCCCCAGGTTGGTCAAGTGTCACAGATGCATGTTTAGCAATATATCAGTTACATGGAATGCCGCAGGTTTATTATCGCGGACAGCGCTTGTAGTGCCAATATGCAACAGCACTCAGTTTGCCAGTTTACGGCGTTGTTTACTCAAGCTACTGGCCATATAGATTGTGTTTGTAGCAGAAGCGGGATTAGTGAGGGATCACTCGGCACCGGGGTAACTAATTAGTTGCTTTAATTCATTTTAGGATTAAGAAAATTAAACACAACGGAAAATCACTTCGTATTCTTCATTTTAGCTTGTAATCTCATCTCTCTCTCTTCGAAATTGGTTCCAACATTTCCCAGCAATGGCAGCTACTGCATAAGACCACCAGAGCACGTGAGGGTTGTAACCTTTGACACTTTTCGCATTGATTGATTAATATCTTCTTCTTATTCAATTTAACTTTTTACTAGGTTATAAATGTTAAAATTGAATATAAGTTAATTTACGACGTCCCCCCATATCGGGTGATGAATGAAATGGGTGAAATGATGTTCAAATGAGTCCAGGGTCCGTAGAGCTTAGAGTTTCAAGATATTCATCTCTTAGGATAATGGAAAACCCCGGATAAAACCCTATCCACATAAATCAATCCGACCGAGATCCAAACTCATATGTTATGCAGTGTCATTATGCGAAAATAAGTTTAAAATCAATTGAAATAATATTTGGATTTTTTTTTTAAAATTTAACTTTAACAGATAAAATAATTAAATTAATACAATTAAATATAATAACCAAGTATAAGTTTAGTCAATTGTTGAAAATTAATAATTTCTTCACACTAGCCGTATATAGCCTAAGGTTTGGGATAGAGTCAAACTCAAAAATTCAATGCCACGGCCAGGATTTGAACCACGAATTGAAACAGTCCAATCAGGTAATGCTCCCGTGAGACTCATAGGGGGACTTCTGGGGTTTGGGACAGGTGGGTATTAGGCAGCCAAGACGGCTACCATGAAGCCCAGGGTCGAGTACCATCTATGACATCGGAAGATTTTAGGACCGTATTGCGGAGAGCTGTGCAAACCTGCTGGCAGGAAGAGTGGTCCGCTCTCTGCAATAATAAACTTAGATCTGTGAAAGAACTTCCGATTCCCTGGGTTACCTCCTGTCGGTCATGTTGTCGCGAGGAGGTGAATTTGGCTCGGTTGCGCATTGGGCACTGCTTTTTTACTCATAGTTTTCTTTTTAAAAATGAGGCTGCTCCGCTATGTCCGTTTTGCAAAGAAGCGTTATCTGTACGACACGTGCTGCTAGAGTGTTTTCACCTAGCAGACCTTAGGACGTCTCTGCAGCTGCCGGTCAGCTTTGCAGAAATGCTAGCGGACGATAACGCAGTAGTGGAGAAGGTATTTAGATTCTTTTCTAGATTACACTTTAGGATTTAGTGAAGGAAATTTTTAGTAGGTTTTGATTGATATTTCGTTTTCTTCTTTTTTTAACAATATAATCGTGTGTGCAATTTTAACAGTTTTATTTATACTTGTATAGTTTTTGGAAATTGTTATATCTGGCTTTTGCCATGGCTTGTTTTTGTAAGGGCGCTGATGACCGCCGTAGTTGAGCGCCTTTATACATATCATCATCATCATCATCATCATCATCATCATCATCATCATCATCATCATCATCATCATCATCATCATCATCATCATCATCATCATCATCATCATCATCATCATCATCATCATCATCATCATCATCATCATCATCATCATCATCATCATCATCATCATCATCAATCATCATCATCATCAATACGGGACAGGTGGGTGGGCTCAGACAGCGTCAGATGCATTCGAAAGGGAGTTAGACACCCGAGTCTCATCCCTCCGCTCCAAGGAGGTTACCGCAGAAGTAAAAAAGGCGGAATGGCTAAGTATGGCACTCTGCGGCGGTTGCTAGGGTCTCTCCTTCACTTTTACCTTTTAGGGCACTTTCCCGATCTTTTCCTGTCATGAGAACAAATGTACCAGTGAGGTAGGGGGAGCCTGTCGTGATTTGAACCATAGAACCTCGAATGTGAGCTTCACTTACTGCGTAGGTCGGTAGTTTCACAGTCACAATTCTATTTCTAGCAGAAACAAATTTGAGATTCAGGACGAGTTGACAGTTCCAAATGGAAGAGACATTATAAATCATGGAATACTACACCTCTCGAACGTCGTATCAAGTTTCCGACATTTCGCATTAGTATGTGGGAGTATGAATGTTTAATACTGCTTCGCGTAAGGACAGCTGGAACGGAGGTTGACGTTCTGTTGAAAGAAACAGTAAATAATTTTACAGTTTCAGTGAAAGCTGCAGAAATGTTTGCAAATTACCGCTTGAGGATAGCGTGTTCGTAGTACTGGATAATTTTTCCATTCTTAAAGTTGAACGACCTTTTATATATTTGGCAATGAATGAATAAAATAAGTGAAATGATGCTCTTGTAGGCTTGGGGATCCATAGAGCTTAGTTATCCAACATTTGTCTACTTATAATAAGGGAAAAAATAGAAGAAACCTCATTTGGGTAACACATTAGTACCAAAATTAATATTCAAGATCTCGAAGGCATATATTGTTGTGTGGCCAGGATTGTAAGGGGGGTGAAAGACTTACAAACCTAATCTGCAACTGGGGGTGTAGCTACTGAGATGGTAGAGCGAAAGAAACATCTAAGTCAAACTGAACTGAGTAACTATATTTCAAAGAAGCCTAGTGTTTCTACAGGGCACCCCCTGGATCTGAAAGAGATCAGGGGCGCTTTGGTAACAATTAAATACATAATAACATAATGCAACTTTACCTTTGGCGATGTGTTGTTTGTATGGCTTGAACCTTATGACTGTCAAAAGGTGTACGATCTGGTACGCCCTGCTGGCTATCTTACTCGTGGTAGCACTTTGAAATAAACTTTTGTTGATTCTTACAGAGACCGGCAGCAAGTCCCCTCTGAAATCTCTGTGAAGGCTCTCTCCCGAAGGCTAACTCAACCAAGCTTAAATTGGGGTCCTACCAAAATGTCAATTCATCGATTCCCACGCTAACTGTTAATTTGCACCATATTGTTTACATCATTGAGAACATGTTTAAACCCGTTACTGACCAACTAAGCATTATTCCCCATGATCAGCAGGATGTGTGATTCATTGTTTAAAACATGGAGAACAAGTTGAGGCCTGTTACAGACCACCTGTGAATTATTTCCCTAAGCCAGCAAGATGTATGCTTCACCAGTCCAAAGTACATGTTTTGCCAGTCAGCAGAATTTACGCTTGATCATATAACTTTTATACACAGCTGTGTCCAGACTCAAGGCATCGAAAATAAATGTTACAGAATAATGATTACAGAAATTTCCAAAACTTGCTCAGCGTATACATGCAACAATATGCTAACACTATATCAAAGAGAACACTTAATGCCACTTGTTTTCTTTATTATTATGTATGTGTACTTCTACCAACTTACTTTTAGCATCCTGCCATAATTTTTCAACAACCAGTTGTCACTCACTCCAGCCTAACGATCCGAGAAAACCTCGAAAGACCCATTGTTGGAGTGATCGATTGACGGGAACCAAAACTTGGATTCGTTCTCTGTGGTCTAGTGGTAACATATTAGCCTCAGGCTCAAACCTGGCTAAAGTGATCGATTTCTTTTCCGAATGAAAGGAATGGTTACTTACCCTGGCTTTCATGGAAGGGAAGTAAAGTCGGTTGTGTCGTGTCGTAGATATACGGTACATGAAAGCACAAGCCCAAACCAGTTTTTTACAAAAGATTCACGCCCAGACTTTGAGAACCAATGGAGTTAAAAGCATTTTCGTAAATAAAAACTCAAATTACAGCCCCAGATCTGCCGCGTGCTTCGTGCAGTAAGGGATCTCGGTTCGAGTCCCACCTTGGACTTGGGTGTTTTTGCGTTTGTATGTAAAAGCAGCCCGCCTCTGTAGTGTGGTTGTTAGCATGTCTGCCTTATATTAAAGTGGTTCCGAGTTAAAAATCTTGGTCAGGGTGAGTTATATGGATAAGGCTTTTTCCTGGGGTTTCCCTTACCCTGAAAGATAAATGTCTGGTAACTCTTAGCTCTAAGCTCATTCATTCATCGTCCCATATAACTTGATCGTGGAGGACGTGTATTAAAGAAAAGTACAAACAGAAAAACAACGGAGATATGAGAGAAATTAAAATAAAGGTATAATATGAGGTACGTCCAGAAAGTAAGTTCTGTTTGGTAATAAAATTAAATTGTGTACAAATATAGAAAAATTATTTATTGCGCAAAATTCTACAACACTTAAACTACTTTTCTACATAACTGCCGAAATTTTGCAGGCATTTGCATTTGTCATAGCGAGGCACAAGTTTTTATACACCTTCATAGAAGTTTGCCGCCTCTGTCTTCAACCAGTTGGAAACATTCTCTTTCAGCTCTTCGTCATTGTTGAAGTGTTGACCACCAAGGAAAGATTTGAGATGCAAAAACAAATGAAAGTCGCTAGGAGCGAGGTCAGGGCTGTACGGAGGTTGGTTAAACACGTGCCAGCCAAACCCCTGTAGGATGTTTCTCGTCGCATTTGCAGTGTGTGGTCGTGCGTTGTTGTGAAGAAACACAATACCTTTTGACATCGCAAATTTGCCGATAAATTTCAATTGGTTTCACTTTCCTAGAATTAAGAAAACGAATCACAGATATGATTTCACAAACGGCGGGATTTTTAATCAACATCGACATTGTAAACAAGCACAACAAAGCGTACGTGTCCGACAGCGATCTTACAATGGCGCACGTTTCTTCTCCTTGATACAGAGCGTCTACCGCGCATGCGTGAAACTGCGATCGCTGCGCTGTAACGGAGATAAATCGAAACAGAACGTACTTTCTGGACGCCCTTTGCACTAAAAGAAAGGGAAATAGGAGAGCTTCGTCTTTCAAGGTCGTCGTAAAGTACGTCTTCAAAACGTAAACGTCAATATATGTATGTTTAATAATGATGTTTATTACGCCTGACAAACATACTTTATAAATGCACAAAAGTAATTGCTGATATGAAGGCGGGGTTTCTTTTACTCATATCCGTGTTATAATGATTAACTTGTGTTTATAAATAGTCATGCTACAAGTTTTATATTACATATGCAAATAATAGAAGGGACATGCCTTGCGTTTACATTCTACAATTTTATATTCCGATTCCTTCTATCAACAACTCAGTTTACTGAGACTAAATCCATTTAACTGCATACGAGGTTCAGTGGGTCTTAAAGTGTGCTTTCAGCCCATTAAAATCCAATCACAGTATAGACGGGACTTGAATCCAGAGCTGAATAAAACAAAAGAATATCATCAGAGAACTGAAATGTCACGTACTTAGAAAGCTGTGAAAATTATTGGATTCAAGGATTGTTAGCTCTGTGCTTGAAATTAATTTACAAATGTTTAAAATAATATGAAAACCTTCCAGTAAACCTATGTCATTCTAAATATTTATTTCCCTCCAATAACATTACATTAATTTTTTTTCCTTAAGTTTTCCAACCATAGACATAAGAAGATAATGCGTCAATAACTTATTTTCAAATTTGCAGATTAAGAGAGTATTGAGCTTCAAAAGAGCTAAATCGATTAGCAAACTTATTTCAACGTTGAAAATAATAATGGCATCCTGTGGGAGAGCCTAGCAGATTGACTGTTGTTTCGTTCTACTTTTTCTTATAGGCAGTCATCTAGTTCTGATGGGTGGGACATTTTATTTCAATGTTATTACTTATCACAGCGAGTGGGATGGCTCAGGCCGTTTCGTCTGTAGCCCGCAATTGGGAGGCCCGGTTTCGATTCCCGTGGCCAAAGTATTGGGCCAATGGGGTTTTCCGAGGGCTTTCCCGGGTCGCTAGGCGAACACTGGGTAGGTTAATTACATCCCCCGAAATACTGTAGCTCAGTTTCATCTCCATTATCATTTAACGTCATCCTTCATCTCGTGGTCTCTTTCAGGGTACAAGTATCGTCGGGTGTCTCGGCGGTGCATGGCGGGATGGTATGCTCTGAGGAAAACTACTTCCTCCTCCGGTAGGTCGGTTGCTGGTCTCCATTCCTCTGCTGGGACCATTTCAGGATCGCCTGCCAGGGACCTTTGGGGCTCGGCTGCTGGGCTTGTTGCCGTCCCGCAGTAGGAGAGCGTGTTCGTTATCCTGTCCTGTCGTGGGAGGTCTCTATCCAAGTAAACTGTAGGGACCCTGTACTTTCGAACTCCTTGGGTCAGTTGCTCTCTGTCTCTTTCGCCTCATCCTTCCTCCTGGAAGCGCCCCATTTGGGGGCATAGGAACAATGGACCCAGAATGGTAGCCTACGTACCGAATTCCCTCCGTAATGAAATCCCAATTCTATTACTCTTCACACTAAGGCTTCAATATTTTGGAGACACAATCTTGAACAGTGAACAACCACATTTCTTTTAATCTAATGCATATCACGCCTATTTGAAGTTAAGATATTTTCCCTAATACGAAATAAAGTACCCCAGAGACTATGAAAGCATTTGAGGCACTGGCATGGGAAAGGTCGTAACTGCCAAAAGTGTGTGTGTATGTGTGTGTGTGTGTGTGTATTGTGTGTCTAATGCTCAAGAATTGACAACCAGGTCAGTGTCCTTCTAGCCTACCTGTATTTGGTGACAATATCAGGATAGGTCTTCAAAGCTTGGCATGCTTCTAGATATTCCAAATTCATATTTTCTTCTCTGGTACACAGTAGGCAGTATGGTGAGCTTAGTCCAATCCTATAGAGATGTTTACTCAGACAATCATGTACAGTTAGTTGAGACGAAAGATGGCAACAGCTGATATTCTTGGCAGTTTTGCAATTAGTTAGGGTTTTTCTGCAATTTGTAGCCATTTTGTTCTTATGCATTATTTTATTTATATAGTTTTATATATTTTTATTTTAATAATGCGTTTTATTGATGCATAAGGACATTTTATAATCGTTTTTTGTTTAATTTTTGTACCGTTTCATTTCCATCTACTCCACGATGATGTGGAATCCATTGTAATGCAATTTTTTCCCTAGTTTACAAATTTTTTTAATTATCTTTGGGGTTTCTTTAATTGGGGTTGTTACTATTGCTTGTATAGCAGCCTTTGAGTCTCAAAGAATAACTATATATTTTCATTTATGTAACTAAGTAAATATGTTTTACAGTGATAAATAAACAGCTTCTATTTCTCCATAAAAATTATGGTATTTCTTCCTACATTTCTATAAAAGTAAAAGAACTGGCACTTACCCCCTGCTCCACCTACATCATTTATATAAGAGAGGGAACCATCTGTGTATATATGTGTCTATTCTTGAGTTGGATATTTCAGATTTAGAGTTTCTAGTGTAAGAGTTTTAGCTATGACAGAATAAATATTTCTTTTGTTGAGTTCATGAATAACATTTAACTGATGTTCAATTGTATTAATCTCAGTAGGGTTGATGCAATCAAAAATATTTTCTCTTTGTTTTCGTATTTCAAATCTTTTTTCAAATTTACTGACTTCTTGTATCAATCTAGATTGTGTTTTTAATGCCAAAATGTGAATGATATGAATTTTTAAGTTTTTCATTGAGGATATGGAATAATCTGTGCCAGGCTTCCAAAATTTCGTTATGTAACTTGAAATGAGTGTATGCCTTCCATTTAAACCAGTTTATGTATTATTATTATTATTATTATTATTATTATTATTATTATTATTATTATTATTATTATTATTATTATTATTATTATTATTATTATTATTATTATTATTATTATTATTATTATTATTATTATTATTATTATTATTATTATTATTATTATTATTATTATTATTATTATTATTATTATTATTATTATTATTATTATTATTATTATTATTATTATTATTATTATTATTATTATTATTATTATTATTATTATTATTATTATTATTATTATTATTATTATTATTATTATTATTATTATTATTATTATTATTATTATTATTATTATTATTATTATTATTATTATTATTATTATTATTATTATTATTATTATTATTATTATTATTATTATTATTATTATTATTATTATTATTATTATTATTATTATTATTATTATTATTATTATTATTATTATTATTATTATTATTATTATTATTATTATTATTATTATTATTATTATTATTATTATTATTATTATTATTATTATTATTATTATTATTATTATTATTATTATTATTATTATTATTATTATTATTATTATTATTATTATTATTATGAACAAATGTTACATAAGTTTATTTTCTGCTTCCCCTGAAAAAGTTTATTTTTGGCAGCAACTAGTTCTCCCATGTCAAAACCTAAATTGTAATTCTGTGTTTTCCAGAATGTACTTTGTGGTAGATTTTGTAATTTTTTATCATCATCATCATCATCATCATCATCATCATCATCATCATCATCATCATCATCATCATCATCATCATCATCATCATCATCATCATCATCATCATCATCATCATCATCATCATCATCATCATCATCATCATCATCATCATCATCACCATCATCATCAATTATCATCACCACCACCATCATCATCACCATCATCATCATCATCATCATCATCATCGTCGTCGTCGTCTTCATTACCACCATCACCATCATTATCATCATTATTAAATACCTACCTGAGAGGTAATATTGCAGTATGTGGGGAATAAGTTGATGTGTTAAGTATAGAAGTTGTGAAATTTCCCTTTATGTATGACTTGGGTCCAGAATAATACATAAGTTACAAAATAAGTTAAAGAACACATAATATTTGAGTGGGAAGGGGCTGCGTTATGGAGAAAGTAATGTATATATGAGAAATGGCTCGTAATGTATAGAAATACTATATTCATTAAATTTCTTATTAAAGACTGTAAGAAATCTGGAGAGCTTTTATACAAACTTAAAATGAAATGGAATTGGGCAAAATTAATGTTTAGCTAGTAGAAGATGCATAATGTATATGATAAGATGACCGTCAGGGCTCATTACTTAACCATACTCCTTGTATTTTTTATTTGTAAGAAGCTTACGACAGTTAAATTAAATAAATAACTTAAAAACTAAATAAAGTAAATCAACAGAGTAAATAAATAAAGTAAATAAATACATATCGTGCTTAAGATACTTCCTTAAAACAGAGTGGAGGGGTTCAGAAGAGCTCTTTGAGAGCTAACGCCCCTATTAAGGGATTCTCTGATTTATTCTAAAAAGCAATCGTAGTGGATGGGAATTTCGGCAGAAGATTGTATATTCAGTGGCTCTGGTCAGGCGTGAAATTACTCGTGCTGTAAGAATTAGATGTGGGTGAAATAGTGGCAGTTCACGAGTGATTGATTTGTGGTTCCTCTTCTGCTTTTCCAGGACTGCGAGTTTAATTCCGTACTGTACCAAAGTTATTTAAATTGATCTGTCCATCAGTCCTTAAGCCTTTTATATCTCGTTTTTGTTTAGGATACACGTAAGGAAAGCTTTGCTTCAGTTATTCAATTAACACGTTCGTGCCAACTGGTTTGGTATTTAACTATTTCTTGTACTAAACTACTTTTTATGTTTAGTTGCTTTCTTATATATTTACTTAGTTAATCTATCAAAACCTGGGCCTATATATGGCTAGTATGAGGAACCTTTTAATTTCCATCAATTAACTAAAATAATGAAAGTTAAATGGTGAAGCCTGGGACTCAAGTACTTACGATAGTAAGTCGCCACAAACGGTGTATCTCGGATGCGAGAGCCCCTAGTGGTTAACCGGGAAAATATACGAGTCAAATGGAGAATGTAATGTCAGGACGGCACGTTGGCCATGGTAGATCAATGGGTTAGAGCGACTGGACGGAAACCAGGAGATCCGTAGTTCAAATCCCGGCCATGGCATTGAATGTTTCATGTTTACTCTATCTTTCAACTACTTGTTGTCACTAGCACTTAAATGCACACAAAAATGTGGAAATAAACCGAGGCTCTTTGTCTACGTCTCCATATCGTTTATGATCACGTGAATGCTGCAGTTATCATTCAGCACGTAACTGTCCCCTTCTTGATCTATCATTTCATTTTGTACCAAGGATGGTGGACCTTTTTAATGGAGTGGTTCTGAATATCATTTTAGCCCACTCACATAGATAATGATATCCTCTGTAAGGAGTCAATGACGGTCACTTGAAGAAGGAAAAGTACTACTGCAATTTAAGGGAACGACCTTTTTTATGCACGTTAGTGTACATAATAAAGCGGCTCCCTGACCACAATATTTCGGTCCAATTCTCAACTCGTCAGTCAGAAACAACGACACAATTTTCTCTCGTAATGCAATGTACCAGAGGTATTATCCTCCAGGTCCATTAGTGCCAGCAGCGAGGGCTACAAGGTTTCTACACAATTTTATTTAATTAAATACCATTTTCTAATCAACCGAAAAACATTCAGCGCTATGGGGACGCTTTAAAATAGAGCAAAGTAAAAGCAATTCTATAACATATGTGTTCGAGGCAAAAAGTTGCACAAAAAATCTCAGTGCAACAGAATATGTTAAAACTCTCACTAGAGTTTTGGTTGAGATAAGATAGTAAATGAGAGGAAAATATTATAGCACATCATTTACATTTCTAAAAGTAACTGGGTTTTAAACAAAAATCGCTAAAGCATCATTAATGCATGCTATGATGAACTGTCACTTGTAAGAAAAAAACTGCTATTCATTTTGTTATTATAAAAACAGTGTATTTAAAAATTTACAAATGGAGGTTAATATGAAATGGTCGGGTATTATGGTATAGTTGGTTTGAAACACTGACAATTTAATTACATTTCATAAAACATGATTGGTTTTAAATAGACAAAACATCTATAAATAAATGTTTGTAGGCCTAGACCGTAGAGTAATAAACAAAATAGGTTTTGTTTTCATTTCAATGAATTTTATTTTAAAAATAATATCCGTTGAATTTAAATTAGGCTATATTTATATTTATATAACTAATAATAGTTGTTTAGCCAACAATATTTCACTGAAAAACTGGTTTTTAACTGTGTTTCTATTCAGTATATGTTGTACGGTTATATGGAATAGATTAGATTAGATTAGATTGATTTGCCTTCAGTAGGTTCACTTGTAGCCAGAAAAGGCTGTGAACATTGAACATGTCCAGAGGTATAAATTTTAATAGCATATATATGTACAAAAGTTAACATAAGACACATATTATAGTATACAGGCAATATGAACAACAATATGGAAAACAAAGCAGGGATAATTATATATGATACAAAATCACTTTTAAACCAGCTTTCACTTGGCTTATGCCAGTACGTCTCAACCTTTTTGCAATGGATACCATTCTTGTTATTTATTAAATACATATACATTAAAAATAAACTTTCAACATACATCAAATATTTATTAGTAATGATTTGTCATTGGAACAGTTAGATACAACTTATAGAGCTACAGAAGCATTATCATGACAATTTTTCATTCAGATAATCGTGTACAGATAAAAGATTTTGAGCAAAGGTACTCTCTAACAGCTTTTTTAAAAGCACCGACATTATCAATTTTTTCTTTAAGAACATTAGGAAGTGCGCCAAATATTTTTATAATTTCATAATGCACACATTTCTGGAAGCAAGAAAGTTCAGCACTGGGATAATGGATATTATACTTGTGTACTGCTTATTTTGTGAATTACATTATTTATTGCAAATAAGGCACGATTGCATACAAAGAATATTATACTTCTACGTCGAGCATTATAAAATACCTAGTGTTTCACAATACCCGACACGGCATCTTAAGCTATGTACCTTAAAAGTTGGATACAACACTGGCAGCTACAAATGACCACAATGTAACAAACTACAAATTTTTAGTGTGCCTTACGTTTAACGTAAATTTTCAAGTCACATGCGTACTAGGGGGTAAAAATGCTTGAAAATTTGTCTGCAAAAGCTCCTGAATATCACAAAACGTACCTTATTCTGTAGCGACTGAAATGACAAGTGTGAACTGTCACTGCAGTGCATTAGGCGAGGCTTTTCTAACTACTCCATGGCACTCCCACATGATAGCAGAAGCAAACAGAGGCGAAATCTTGGTGTTCTATATTTACAGATTATTCCATAGTACCTTCATCTCCTCTAACAGTTCTAGTTAGCCAGCATCACTAAGTGCTATGTAATTCAGCGAAATGGCTTTGCAGATCGCATTCGGATCTCCTCTGCTCAATCCCTCTTGATCACTTCCTGGACATTTCCTGGTTTTCCCTAGTGTTAGCCATTTTATCTTTAAAAGAACCCTACAGTGCCAGCACTGGCATGGTTTCTGTCAATTATTTCCCCTTTACTCAGTTTCCTTCTCATTTTGGCATGCTTCTCACAGTCATAGCGATTGGAATTTGTGTACAGATGGCGCGGATGCTTCCGCAAAGAAAGGAATATTCATTAGAGACACTAGAGGGCCTTTTGATTAACGGGTGCTTTATCTCTCTCTCTCTGCACAACTCAAGTAGAGGGACGGGACTTCGAGCCTGGAATTATTAGGGATCTGTCAGCCAGAAGCGTATAACGAGGTCCCTCTTCTTGGAGGATGTTAGTCGCAATAGATCTATGTAGGTCGAAGTGTACGAGGTGTCCCCATTAGTTGTATAACCTACACTAATGTTTACCTATCTATTGTGAGTGCAACTAACAGCCTAATTGTTCCACATAGCCTAATATATATTATGACAGCCTCAAAGATACTAATTAATAGCATATTATTTTAAATGAGTCAGCTTTTTCATTGATGCTTTATTTTCCTGAGCAGAACTTTATATATAATTTGTTCCTGCATTAAAATAACTATTATTAGAAATAAAGGTTTGATAACCAAAATTTACGCCGAGTAGTGTCTTTCCACGGAGATTTAAATTCAGACCATTATGTACAACCCTTTTGATTTATTAATGAGCTGAAAAGCTGTAAATGGAAAAACGATTAAGCACAAACATAAATATATTTCAAATTTAATTTTGGTTTTCGCACTCAGAAAACTTTCGGGATATTTATTATTTATGTGCCTTGTATACTGTCCCTTTCACGAATATATTTGTTCTAAGGGCCAGTGTGTGTGTGTGTGTGTGTGTGTGTGTGTGTGTGTGTGTGTGTGTGTGTGTGTGTGTGTGTGTGTGTGTGTGTGTGTGTGTGTGTGTGTGTGTCAAGTTTCTAAACTTCAATATTCAAAAACGAACAGTAGGTCAAACGCCAAACTTATTTATGTTCGCTTCCTCTAAAAATCTTACGTGAATATTTTGAAGATGCTCGTCCCCAAACTATTGTTAAAATGAAACCTTCTTTTTTCTATTTTTTCTCAAAAAGTACGTTTTTTATTAAAATAGGATATGTTTAAGATAATTGCTTGATAAATGAAATAAAAGTATTGAATGCTTTGGGAAGCTTGGTTTACGAGGTGGTCTGAAAATTTTTGACTTCAAAGTGCAGATGGCAGTAGTAGTAAATAAAAGCTAGTGGATTTCTTTGATAATCTGTTGACAGTTACTCACCAAAGTTTTAGTCATTTTGGATGCCCAGTTGCTATGTAACAGTCGTTTGAGTGAGTTGATGTGAGTGTTTTTATGAAAATTGTCAAAATCGAGTATCTAACTGTCATTAAAATTTTATTTTGAAAGGCAATACGCCTACGCAAATCAAAGATGAGTTGGATTCTGTGTATCGGGACTCTGAAGCATCATTTAATACAGTACCATTTCGGCAGCTAAATTTAAACGTGGCCCAGAGAGCCTGGGAGACAATGAACGTTCATGACGTCCAAAACTGCAACTACCGACGAAAACATCGCCAAAGTTCAGAAAATGGTGCTAGACGACCGCCGAATTACAGTGAGAGAGATAGCAGAGGCTATGAACATGTCAAAAGAACGTGTTTGTCATATATCAAATCATTTAAACATGAGAAGGCTGTCCGCGCTTTGGGTACCGCGTTTGCTCAAATTAGACCAAAAAGTGTTCGAATGAATATTTCTAAAGCTATTTGCGCAGTTTAGGCCAATAAATCCGAGTTTTGGTCCGATTAATTACTGTAGATGAAACTTGGATACACTATTATACGCCCGAAATAAAAATACAGTCCAAACAGTGTAGTGTAAAGGGGTAACTAGCTCCAAAAAAGCAAAAGCTGTTTTTCTTTCGGCTGGGAAAGTAATGGCGACCAGTTTTAGGACAGTCATGGAGTTATTTTAATCAATTATCTTCCAAATGGAAAAGCATTACAGGAGCATACTACATATCATTACCTGACATACTGAAGACAGAACTTGCGGAAAAACTGCCACATATGCAGAAAAAGAAAATTCTGTTTCACCATGACACGTATCGTCTCACACCTCAGCGGTTGCAATGGCGAAAATCCACGAATTACGGTTTGAACTACTTGACCTTCCGCCTTACTCACCAGATGTAGTCCCAAGCGACTTCTTTGGTTCTCTCATCTGAAAATTGCGCTCGGAGGACAGATATTTTCGTCAGATGAAGAGGCAATCACCTTCGTTGCCAATTATTTTGCAAAAAAATACACCGAGTACTATTTGGATGGGTTACTGAGATGGTAGCATCGCTCAGAGACTATGTTGAAACATTAAAAAAATCTGAAGAAATGTCTTGTAAGAATTTTATTGCGTCGGAAACTTTTCAGACCAACCTCGTGTTTGGTTTAAATTTGTATTGGCATTAATTATTAACAAACCTTAAAATAAAATTTAATAGAAAAAATGTAGATACCATTAAAAACACGTTTTGGTATGATAAACCTTTTATGTATCTAGTGCTAATCATTTTCGGAATATATTTTGTTCAAATATTCCATGAAAATATTTATCGGATATGTTCGAATATTTCCGATTCTTCCTTTCCCTTCATTTGTTTCTTCTGATGTTACCAGTAAATATTCGTAAAAAGAAAGCTTAATTCTGATAGAACTATTAAGCCAGAAGTGTCGTTTTTCGTGCTATTGGAGTACAGTCATTCTGGCCAATGTATTTGACCTGTACATTAATTCCAACACAATATACCAGAGCATACACTTACAAAAATTAGTGCACAGGTGTGTAAGGAGGGTTATCTGGAGAGACATGTGCTCAAGGAAGACTAACACTAAGACAAACAACACAAGTGGGACCATTAGCAAGGATTAGCAAACACATTCATATTACACGTCAGGGGGCCTTATCTTAACTCCCACGAACTGAACTTCTCTACCAACTCTAGGTGCGATACAACTAATCCAACCTAACTTTCTCTCTCTTTGTTAAATGATTACGTTCATTGAATATCAGCGGCTTTTAAAGTAAGTAGTGCTCATCACAGCAGCCATTATAACGTTCGAGGGCCGTTTAATAAGTATGGTAAAAAACAGAATGTATATACACTCACGCTTTTTCATCCTGTCGGATAACTAGCTTCCGTCAAGGTCTGCAAAATACTCGTTGACGGTGACTGTCACTTCTTCATTTGATGAAAATCTTTGGCTACTAAGACAAATGTTCAAGTTTGGGAACAGAAAGAAGTCAATTGGGACTAAGTCTGGTGAATAAGGTGGATGAACAACCAATTCAAAGCCCAACTCATGCACTTTTGCCATTGCGTTTGCTGATGTGAGCGATGGTACATTATCCTGATGAAGGAGCACCCTTTTGGTTTCAATCTTGGTCTCTTTTCAGTCAACTGATGTTTCAAGCGATCCAACAAAGAAGCATAATAGGCTCCATTTATGGTTCTGTCTTTATCCAAGTAGCCTATGAGGATTATTCCTTGAGAATGCCCCCAAAGATGTGGCCATCACCTTTCCAGATGACAAGATAGTCCTTGCCTTCTTAATTATACTCTCACCAGCATTTGTCCATTGTTTTGACTGCGCTGTTTTCACTCTGGTTTGTAATGATGGATCAAAGTTTCATTCACTGTTACAAATCGGTGCTAAAGTCTTGCGGATTGCGATTAAACATCACAGACACTCGGTAGAAGTGCTCTTCCAGATGCCTCTTGGTCGACAAGTGAGCAATCACGGCACCCATCGTGCGTACAGCTTTCTCATTGGCAGTTTTTCAAGCAAGATATTGTGTACTCAGTTGAGATTCATACAGCCTAAGCGATTCCACGAATTTTGATTCGGCGGTCTTGCATAACCAGATCATGGATTTTTTTTTCTATGGTGTCTGTCCTGTGTGGTGACCTCAATTGAGCGATCAGAACGCGATTGATCTTCGGTGCTTCTATGACTACGTTTAAATTCATTGATCCAAAAGTAAATGGTCTTCAGTATTGGTCCAGAGTCTATTTAAACTTTATTCAATTCAGTTTTGACTTGTACCACAGTCCAGCCCTTCAAATGAAAATGTTTCATAACAGCACAAAACTGTTTTTTCATTTTAAATCGCAGCTGTCACACTGACCATTTCAGATGACTGTCAATTACGAACTATATATTGTACCTCATTCAAATATTCTGTACAATTTTTTGAATAATCAAGCTTACCATCCAAAAAGTTGTAACAAAAGTTCTATCCCTTCATGGAAGTTTACCAGACTTATCAAACGACCCTCCTAAATAGAGAGACACTGAAAGTAGTAACCGTATAGGAATTGTCGTAACGATAAGCACCAAAGTACGCAAAATTGTTTATTGATTCCGTGAGGTAAATACAAGTAGAGAAGGCATTGGATTCCACCCAGAAATTTAATAACAAGATTTAAAATACACCGTTTGAGACTGTCTAAATCCCAAGGAAAGCGAAAAAGATACATACTCATGTGAATGTGTGTACGTGAGTGTGAGTGCGTGCGTGTTTTATTTAAGTTCAGTATTTTCCAAGAATGCAACAGAAAGCTTTCGAAGAAACCTCCCCAAAGCAAACCACCCATTACGTGGGACCTCTTTTCCAAAATTTGTGTATTCTCAAAAAATTTCTCTTGTTAAATCCCATGTGTCTAAGATATACTTGGGATAAGTGAAATGTATATTTTGCATTTTTAAGGTACAACCACTGAAATGTTCTTCATTCTAAAATATTTTTGCCTAACTGATAAATCGTAGGAGATAAAATCTTATTGTTTACTCAAAAAATTTAGATTTTTAAAGCTCACAATTTGTGTTAAATATTTTTTGTAGAGTTGACCAAGTTCTGGGATATTCCTTGTTACATGTAATTTTCTACATTTATACTTTTCTGAACAGATATGTATGTATTTTTGCCATCACTTAAGCCTACAATATGCTTCAAATTCTCGTAGAAAGAAAACCGCGCAGTAAAGTATTATACAAATATCATCTTGATGGAAAGTCATGTGGGCGAACCACTTTTCTTATACATAGGGACGTCAAAACGTGTACCTCCTATGGAGTATCGATATCGAATGTTTAATTCAATACGTGCTATGCTTAATATGTAGCTAAGTAGTAGAGATAGTAATAAAAACTTCCTTCGTTAAATTTTCAAAGAAACATAGTATTCTTATCGTTGCTTAGTCTTAAATTCGTTAAATAAAAGTAGACATACGAAACTTTATTACTATAGTTTTGCGATTTATGTCCTTCAGTATTTCCAAAACTGTCTCAGTATACGTATGAAAAGCTAAGAAACACCTAAACTGCTTTAACTGCAGACGTCTGTGACAAAGTTTAGCTAAAGATGTGCTTAAATTTGGCAACGTTTAAAAAGCACAACAATTATGGCGTTAGAAGCATAATTTTTGCACACAACGTGTAACATCTGACTGCGCAAAAATAGAGTGGTGCTTGTTTCCTCCATAATGGGCTTTAATTAAAATGCCATCGGCATATCAGGGAGGCGCATGTACCACAAACTGCAAAAGAGCAAACAGTAACGCATGGGAACTTCGGCTTTAGAAGCTAATGCACTGGCCACTCATTTGGGCCATCAGTAATTAATAGTCCGAAAGATCTATGGCAGTCGACAGCTGGAAGTTAAAAGCTATGTATCTGCCGACAAGGATAATGCATCACTCATAACGTCCAACGTTATTTTATCATTTAGCTATTTAGAGAACAGGTACTGTCCTTTCTACTGATTGTCGTTTAATACCTCTTGCAGCTGCTAATTCTGGAATTCTGCTATCAAGTCAATTATAATGAAAATAGTTCGCAGTATAAGCTGGATCAGTAAAGTTACATATACGGCGGGCCCCTCAAAACTGAGGCACATCACTTCACATGGGCTAATATGGTTTTTGCACTTCAATACATATTGTAAATAAATTATTTTGATACAGCCAGACTGGAAAATTCAATGCCACGACCGGGATTTGAACCACCGATCTACTGGTTTCCGTCCAGTTGCTGTTACCCATTGAGCTACCATGTCCAACTTGCCGTCATGACATTAAATTCTCCAACTGAGTCGTATATTTCCCCATTAAACCACTAGGGGCTCTCCTATCCGAGGTACACCGTTTGTGGCGACTTACAGTAAGCGACTTTTCTTACTTACAGTACTTGAGTCGCAGGCTTCATTATTAAACTCTTATTATTTTAAGTTAATCGATGAAAATTAACCATTTCTTCACACTAGCTGAACATAGGCTAAGGTTTTTGGATAGATAGAGTCAAACTGAAAAATTCAATATTTTAAGTTAATCAATGAAAATTAATAATTTCTTCACACTAGCCGTGTATAACCTAAGGTTTTTGGATAGATAGAGCCAAACTGAAAAATTTAATGGCAGGATGGCTGGTTGGCCTAAGTAGCTCAATGGATAAGAGCGGCTGGACGGAAAACAGGAGATCTGTGGTTCAAATCGCGGTCATGGCATTTCATTTTTTCCCCAAATCCCTGTGGGATGTATAGGCCTACAGGGTGTTCCTACCAGGTAATCTTCTTCCGAAAAATATATGGACTCTGCCCTCTGTTGTCTACCTTCTATTTCCGCCCACCCTCTGACTTCTCTTGCATCATCTCTCCCTCCAGAGGATAGGCACAAAGGTCAAGTTGCTAAAGTGCCTACCAAGAGTTGTATACCTCATATATAAAAGTCAATTGATATAGGTACAAGAAGAATATTGTAGTCGAGGCAACTTTTTTAATGGGATTCCCACGTGATAATTTTGAAGTTCCATGTACCTCGCATAGCCACGAGAGAAAACTCACGACTTTAAGAAGTAGAGCTTTTACGGTGTACTCATAATCATAATCGTCAGAGACTTGGACCCTAGGACTCGGTCCGTCCCTATCGGTAAATATCTCCCCATCTCTCCCTCGGTCTTCGCACCCTTCCAGCTACCGATCCATCAGCCTCCTCTCCACCCTCTCGAAAGTTCTCGAGAGGTTGATTCTCACCCGATTGTCCCCCATTCTGGGAGACATTCAAGCCATCCCCGACCATCAGTTTGGATTTCATCCTGGGCACTCGACAGTCCAGCAGTTACTGCGTGTGGTGGGGACCACCGCCCTGGGCTTCCAGGAAGGCGCCTTCACGGCTGCGGTTTCGTTGGATGTCGAGAAGGCCCTCTCTACGACATGGCATGCCGGGCTACTGTATAAACTGATCCAAGTGGGGCTCCCTACTCAAGTAATAAACATACTACACAGCTTCTTGCGACACCACACATCTAAAGTCACAGTTGCGGGGAAAACATCAACACCAAGACCAGTGAGAGGTGGAGTTCCCGAAGGCTCTGTACTATCCCCCACACTATTCAATGTCTTTATGGCAGACTTCCCCACAGAGCCATGAGTCGTAATGGCACAATACACTGACGACGTGCTTCTGTTCTACAAAGACAAACACATCTTCAGAGCCTTCAACCCAATACAGAGACACCTCCGTCTCACACAGCAGCAGGGTGCTAGGCATTGTATCCTGTCCTTTCAATCCCAAGGTACAATCACTGTAACCTTACACAATAGTACCAACCTAGAAACCTACATGTCACCCTACAACATCGCAAATATGCCTTACCTGCGGCGAAATCCTTAACGGGTGGGCGAGCAGCAAAAGCTTTCTGGCTAAATACAGCCAGCCAGCACGACGAGCGAGCGAGCGAGCTCGGTCTTCCTGTGTTGCTTTACCAGTTGAAACGTAGCCGGTCACTATTTTAGGAAATCTGTCCTTGTTATCTTAATGCTTCCAAGCTTGGACAACAATGTCTTCGGGTTATCATTCTGTATAGATTTTGCCTTCATCTCACGAGCCACATCTGTCCATTGCGGACTACTCTTAGCTTCCTCCCCAAATGTGTGGTGACCACAGCTCTCCACGGTAGTCATCCAGTTTACTAATTTTACAAATATAACTCAAATTGAAGAAGTCTTCTAGGCTATTCGCAAAAATATTTATAACAAATTTGTCATAAGGATATATCATGCATATTGTATTTTACTCACAATGTTAAACAATTTTAAGAATTCAAAAAATAACGAATATTTTCCATGTACAGGTAATTTGGGGCAGGAAGATTTTCTTGTAATGAATGCTTAATGCAACTGAATTGCGGTTCAGTTAAAATTAGTATTCCTAAAAATATTAATACTTCATTCCATTAATGTGAATATATATCCTTCTCGAGCCCAAACACCAAGTATTGTATTTAACTACACACACTGTTAATAGACAGTCATACAGCATTTTATAATTTGTGTTTGTTCAGAAAATATTTCCGATGAAATACCCATATTATATTTTAGGTTTGAAAGCCAAACTTCCTGTACTTATTATAGAAGTAATATATAAGATATATTACGAATAAATCCACAAAACAAAAATTATTTCCAACTCTACAGAAGGCATTATTCAAGTAGACGGAGGACAAATAGAATAGGGTACCAACTACATTTACCTAGGCCAAATGACGAGTCTCTCTAGGACAAGGGATGCAGAATTAAGGAGGGGAGTAAAATTAGCATGGAGTAAACTCTGGGACCTGAAAAAGTTGTTTCTTCAACAACTATTTAAGACGTTATCCGCAGAACAAGGTACTGCGAATTATCTACGATACCGGACGTAGATTCCCGTCCCACATCCTTCACACCTACTCCGGAGTCCCGTATATTGTGAATGTGGTGCGGGAGAGATCCCGCACCATCTACAGTAAGCTAGACTCCCATCCTACTAACCTGGAAAACACCCTTGGCTGTTACGTCCACAGGGTTCCTCGCCGCCGACCGAGCTACCGGTTGCCTAAAATGCTTTGGGTAACCAGAACTAACCAGGGCTACTTTCCCCTGACTATACCCCCAAGCCCAGAAATGGGCTCGGTAAGTCCCATACCAAAACATTAGTTCATTTCCCTCTGCCTGTCAAGGGGACTGTGCTCAGATGCTTCCCAGGCAGGCGGAAGAGCGCAGCCAGCACTGGGCGCACACCCCTCACGGGGAGACAGCGTCCATTTAAGGCTAGACATACCGCTGCCTTAAACAACTGCCTGCGACACAAGGTACTTCTATTATACTGCCCAGATTAAGTCACACTAAGCGACTAGGTGCTGGGCAGCAATCACTCCGCCCGGGTAAACCTGGACGACTCGATTCTTCTGCTGGTCTGCTGGAATATTTAAGACCAGATATTATAATAGAAACCCTTCAAACCTGCATCATTCTAGTCTTACTAAACGGTTGCCAAACTAGAGCGCTAACGAAGAAACAGGCTCTGATGCTACAAACATGCCAACGGAAGGTGGAAAGGAAGATCCTGAACATCAGCATAAAAGATAAAGTGAAGAATGAAGCGTTGCGAAGAGAAAGCGCCCTAGAAAATACAGCCCCAAGAGCGAAGAGGATCAAATGACAATGGGCAGGACATCTGGCAATAATGCGTCAAGAAAGATTGGCATACGCCATAACAGTATAGGAGGAGAAGCAGAGGACGTCGGAGGATACGATGGTCCCAAGAGTTCAAGGATGGACTGGATGCAAAGTGTATTACAACGGAGAAAGACAGACCTCAATGTAAGAAGTGGTAGTAGCTCTAAAATGAAAGTGACATTGAAAGTGAACATGAGCAGTCATTCTTTTAACGCCGAAGGAAAAAATGGAATATACCCACACCAGCCCATAAGGCTGGACATAGGATTCCCCGCCTCGGTGGAGTGCACCATTGCGGAATACCTACTAAAAACCCTCCAATACCGAGGGCAGGAGCCCTGGCGATATTTTGCTGGTCCCGCATTAAGCACCCAGATTCAAGTCTTGTTGTTGTTGTTGTTCTTCTTCACTTCATGGCATAGGCAATCAAGTGCCTGTTCCGCCTTCGAAGTCCTCCAGCCATCGTTTCCTGGGTCTGCCCACCGATCTCCTACCTTTAGGATGATACTGTAATATTTGTTTTGTAAGTCTATTATCTGGCATTCTTTCAACATGTTCCTTCCATTTTTGTTTGAGATCTTTTAACCTATCATTCATACTAAAAATGTTCAGCTCTTCTCTTATATTTTTATTTCTTATTAAGTCCCTCTTCGTGCATCCTTTCACACTTTTCAAGAATTTCATTTCTGAAGCCTGTATTTTACTCTGTTGTTTTTTAGTTAACGTCCAAGTCTCACTTCCGTATGTCAGTATAGGTACAGCCATAGCTTTGTAGAACTTTCATTTTATTTCTTTACGTATTTTGTTTCTAAATGTTCTATTTATTGTTCCACACACTCTTTGAAATTTGCATATTTTATTGTAGACATCATATTCCTTGTCATAACTAACATCAGTTCCCAAGTAGTTAAAATGGCTTACCTGTTCAATGCAACGATTATTTATAACTATTTTTGTTCTAATTAGCTCTTTCCCAATGAATGCCATAACCTTTGATTTTATAAAAGAAATTTTCATATTATATTGCTTACAAAGTTCACTAAGTTTAATAATAGATTTTTGCAGGGCAGACTCGCTATTTTGTATAATAACTAAGGCGTCAGCAAACAATAACAGATTCAAGTGTCCGGTTATTTCTATGCGGCGAACCGCTATGGTGTATTGGGGAGGGAGGTGTCATGATCACAGGACCCTGATGCCCACCTTTCCATAATTGGTAGTCTTAGGCGATGTGCCGCGCGTTCAGGATGTAATCAGTTCTGCACATAGTGCTTACGTTGTTAGTAGTCTAATGTAAGTCTCCTCGTCCCGGTGTACGGGTGGGTCAAGTTATATCTATGCTACTGTACATAACATACGGGTGACATAAAAAATCAGCCTGGGGGCGTCATCACTATATAACAGTCATTCTACTATAGTGATAGATAAGCGATACAGCTAATACTAAGTATAAGTAAATATAAGTATAAATAAATATTAACAGAAAAATTGGATTATAGTAGGCTAGGGTGGAGAGGAATGAAGAGAATTAGGAACCAACACTGTGATATAGACAGCAAGTGACAACATTGGTTTTAATAAAGAATAGATGAGTAGGAAGTAAACGACAATCAGTACAAAGAACTGGTATCTTTCCGAAATTTGCTTACTGTATAAGAAACGGCGGAGCTAACCCCACCAGTGGGTGGGAGACCCTTGCTCTTAAGGGATGCGATGGGCTGTTTATTTATTGTATTTATTTATATTTATGTAATATATAAACCGAAATGAGAGAATTTATACACATTTTGAAACACAAGTATGATACTATATTTATAGACAAAAGTAAATAGAGGAATTTTTGATTTATGAATATAGTGTTACAAAGTTGTAATTAAGAATCAGAAAGAATGTTTTTCTTTTAGTGTCCGAATTTGAGTTTCTATAGGCCGGAAAGTATTGTTAATACCCTTTTCGATTCAACTAGCTCCCTTCAAAGTATTAGAGATCGTTGAAGAGATCTGCAGCTACTTCAGGATATCCATAGCCTGTACCTCTCGACCCTCAATAAAAAGAAGCAAATCATCTTTATGTGGGTTCCTTCACACTGTGGTATCAAAGACAACGAAGATGCAGACAAAGTCGCTAAAGAATCTAGTCATCTTACAGAAATGGCAGCACAATACAAGATTCCATACCAAAATGCCATAAACCCCCTCAGCAGGCAACTCAGAATGCAATGGAAACACCTGGAACTAGACACCACCTGAAAAATTAAACATGGTAGGAAATGGTGAGACTAGTTGTTCACCCGTCTACTCTCTAAAAAGGAAGATCAAATGATCAACTCACGTCTTCAAATTGGTCTCACTAGATTAACCCACTCACATATCCTAGCCAAAACCAATCCACCTTACTGTGAAATCTGCAACAAGCAGCTCACCCTTAAACACCTCTTCATGGAATGCAAACAATATGCTAAACAACGACGGATTCATGAGAACGCTGGAAACTTACCTTCTATACTCCACAAACCATGAAATTCCAAACAAGTAGTGCTTTTCCTCAGAAATACAAAAATGTATATGAAAATCTACGGTTCATACTATTAACATGTAAATATATCATAATATACAATTGTAATTTTTATATTATCATATGTATATATAGTTTCATTGACACTGTTTTTTATTGTAAGTGTTCCACTGCATTTTGTTAAAGTTTGTTTTGGAATTGTAACGTAATATTGAGTCTTCTGTGTGTAACCTCAGTGTTCTATGCACGGTTACTGCATTTCATATATTGTATGCATTATACATATAGTGTATATCTTGTATCACTAGTCGCGATATGACCTTGATGTTAAAACAACATTGAAAAAATTAAATAGAAAAGTACATTTTTAAACCGTTTAATATCTTAACTAGAACTTCGACTACATGTTACTACTCTTTCCAAGTTCAAAGACAACAGAATAAAGTATAGCTTATAAAATATAATGTGAAATAGTAGGTATCTTTGTTCATAAGGTACGTATTTTTGGAGCAAAATATTTATATCTGTTTTAATGTTTAACCTTTAGTATTTACCTGAGTGTTACTTGTGCGTATAAGTGTTCATGGTTAAAGCTATGTAAATAATATAATTTGAAAAATATAACATATATGTTGCTCTAATAGAACTGATGCAATGACATTGTTTTGTGTTAAGCATTGTGTACAATGTAAGTACAGCTGAAGTCATTAAAACAATAATTGATTTACACTGCACTTTTGCTTCTTTTTCATAGTTATTAGGCCCTTTTAGAAGTTTTATATCATTTTTAACAATATTTAGGTATATAACTTTTAAACTTAGGTATTATAAAATATATCAATCTAATTGATTCGTGATATAGTAGTTTGTAATATAAAGACATGATTATCATGTTGGGTGATCTTGCAATATCTAACATTAGCCGCAGACTATGTAATCATACCTTATGCACTCCGGAACAGTAATTAGACCACATCCCCAGGAAGCAGCCGGAACTGCTTCATAGTAATTATTGACGATTGCATCAAAACAACGAAGGCCAGAACTGTTGCAAAGTTTACCGTGCCAGGTCAATCTCGGCACTGAGCGGTCATATAATTGGCAAGAAAATTATTTCCTATTAATCAGTGGTACCTTGAGTCAAGTCATAGTGCGATGTAGCAAGCAACTTATTACAGTTTTCTAACGATAAAAGGGATTTCCTGTCAAATATTGTATCTATTGCTGCAGGATGGTGTTGGCGGTAAATGTTTCTCGTGCTGAAGTGAACTCTTTAATAAGGGTGTATTTAATTCAGGTCTTGCTGTCAAGATTGAGATTTCTTTCTAGTGTTTTAACACCTGTTGTGAGAAAATATGGAACCACAGACAATGGACAGTAATTATGCATGAAATGAAATTATAATTGGGAAAAGGAAACTTTCCAAGCTAAGTTTAAGGAACTTTCAGGTGCACACATACACACATGTACATGCAGACCATAGCAAAAACAAATGAAAGAGCCGCATATTTTCCAACTTACTTCATAGGGGGTCCTTCAATAAATAACAGAACTGATTTAATGGTATTTGAATAAACCACTCAAAGACACAAAACTTTATTGATGCGCGTTGCTGCAATTTCAGTTCTATGGCGGGTGCAGTAAACATGACCTCACATATCGGGCTCTAACTCCCAACTGATTGGCCATAGTGCTCTATGCTTAGAGCGGCTGGACGGAGACCAGAAGATCCGTGGGTGGCCATAGTAGCTCAATGGTTAGAGCCGCTGGACGGAGACCAGAAGATCCGTGGGTGGCCATAGTAGCTCAATGGTTAGAGTGGCTGGACGGAGACCAGAAGATCCGTGGGTGGCCATAGTAGCTCAATGGTTAGAGCTGATGGACGGAGACCAGAAGATCCGTGGTGTAAATCCCGGCAATAGCATTGAATTTTTCAGTCTGACTCTACGTTTCCACAATTTAGTCTACACACGGCTACCGTGAAAGAACAATCAATATCCAATGTTTGTTTCTATTAATATGAAGTAGACCGAAGAATAAGAGTTAATAAAAATAAGTTATACAAGGGAGAGATCAGAGAAAATTATGTAAGTGTAACATAATATTTTTATAAAGTAGTTGGGAGTTGATCGCAAAAAAGATACAAGTGAAATAAAAATAACTGAGGCGCGATTTTGTGTATATTTTACAATACAAACAAAAGAATAAGACATTTTAGAAACAATTGAGCAGAACACGTTTATCGAAAGGTTCCTAAGAAGAGCGCTAAATTATGGATCACATGATGGAAAGGCTGGCCCCGTAGCTCAGTCGATGGAGCTGCCTGTCGTGCTAGGAGTCCCGGGTTCGATTCCCGGCAGTGGGGTTGGGAATTTTTCTCCGACAAAGTAATTCCTCATCTTCCTCAGAGTCTGGAAGTATGAATGAGAGTGCGAATGTGTGCGTGATCTTGATTAAAATCCAACGAGCTATGACATTGTATTTTTCAGTCTGACTCTACGTTTCCAGAAACAAACATTGTTTTATTGAATGGATTGGCAAATGGCTCTCTTTTCATGTCAAAAAGAGAAGAACGGAATAACAGCTTTTTTATTTACGCTTCTAAATGCAAATTAGTACTAAGTAATATCTCTGAAACTATCTCTTCAAAATATTATTTGAAAGGAGTCTTTTACTAGCGGAGAGGTTCCACACCCCTTTGTCCCACACTCATACATTCTTCTTGTGGCTATTTTCAGTATACTCTCCTTATACTTCTTCAAGATCCCTTGTGAAACCTTTAGAGTACTCGGTAAAAGGTATATGTATTTCACAGTTCTGTTTTACCACGTACCAAAAATTATATAGCCAAATTTTACATTAAATTCGATTATAGTTTCTTGGAGAAAATGACGACTATGGCGGTTTCCTATTTGTATTTATAAATAGATAAAGCAAATTCAAGAAACAAAAAAGTGGAGATAAATATCAGGTTTCCTACTTGAACTATATGGGCAACTGTTTTTTATTAAAATATTTTCCTGTAAACTATCTCGCACAACTTTAATTATATGTTTAGTATATTCTAATGATAAATAACATTTAAACGTGTATAATATAGTCTTCCTTCCTTAGTACTCCACAATTTAGATATGGGAGATACACAACAAAAGCTACGCAGCGCGTTAAGTTCCAAATTTGGGATGACTGTAGGAAGATGTAGTGATGTGATTTTATCACCTTTGTGACGACCTTGTAGAAATCTTTTTGCAGTTAAAGGCGGGATATAAATGAAAAAAAAAAGATGGAGAAACATAGCAAGACCCAACAAACAATAGATCGACAAATATGGAGACACAGTGACCTAACGCTTGAAACAGAAGAAGACTATGGATGCTTCATTATTATGTGATTATCTCATCACTACATCAGTTTTGTTCTTGGCTCTGGTGTCGAGAGTGTTCTAGTTTGATTGCTGACTGTGGGGGTAGTGACTTCAAGCTTTTAACTAGAGATGTAGTTCGTCTGCTCGTTTCATCACCAACTCCTATTATCGAAAGTAACGCCAGCTTTCAGGTCATAAAATAGGTTGAACTTTAGCGGACGGGAGATTGGCCCTAAATTGTTTGACTATAAAGAAGCGTTGAAAAACCTATTTACCTAACGGCTCTCTATAGAAATAACTTTACATGCAATTAACAAATGCACTTCAAACAGTAAACTTACGTGAACCTAATGTAAAAAACAAACAAACCAGTAAAACCACCGAGGTATTAAGCATGTCAAGTGCAGTGCGGTTCACCAGCTAACATGTGAAATTTAATTGAAAGGGAAATTGAATTTAGTTGTTAACTGCATTTGCACGCATAAACCACAACTTGGAGCTGTAATGCGGTCGCATGCACAGAGTTCTCCAGTTCTGCATTAATTCAGACGCTGATTCCAAATCCACTAAACACAGTTAACTGCAACTTGAACTGCGTTGATTGTAATTCTAAAAATAAAAAAGTCCAAATAGAGACGTTATAACTTATCAATTATTTATTCACATAGAGAAAAGTCAGATGTGTTACACTCAAGCTACTTTCAATACTCAGTCTTCTAAAAAACTAAATTCTGTTTTCTTGTTTATAGGGACTAAAAGGTTTGCCAAGATATTTATAAAGCAGATCACTATGTGTTGTCTCTTAAATGTCATGCACATTGCATGACCAGAGAAAAAAGAATGCTATCAGCATTGTATTTTGTACTGACATCACCAGCTTTCCTAGAAGTAAAATTGATGCTTACCTAACTTCATATGTGGCTGTTTATTTGTAGAAAATGCAAACTAATAACAAAGAATATCTTGTAAACACATGAGGACAAGAAAGCAATATAATATATGCAGTTTAACAAAAACTTGAAGTTTTATACAATAAGGTTTTGTCCATCTCGTGTATTTTATTTCCTGCACAGTGGCGTAAACGGCTAGAGCGTTGCGCTTTGATTTCCTACCACGGAATGCCTAAGGGTTCGTTCCCACCCTTCGGGGTTGCTGGTTCTGAGTCTCTGGTATAGGACCGGTGCCGACACACTATCGTGGAGCATTGAGGAGCTACGATGGAAGAGCTGAGCTACCTGATCAAGAAAGCCAAAGTTGCAGCTGGGCTTGCGAGATATGAGATGTTCCTTCTCGTATCGTTTGGATGATTGTCCAGTTCTGCGTTGCGTATGTGGACGTGGAGCCGGCACTGGTTCAATGCTCGTGGCTGTTACATCATGGATTACTTCTTTGTTTAACTTATATTTTACTAATGGTACAAAATGCATTGGATACAAAGTATATTTCACAGGCTGTTCCTATATACATTTTGTGTTTCATCAAACATCTCAAATATATAAGACTGATCAAATTTCTATTGGAAGTGATTAGATTACATTAGATTGATTTGCGTTCAGTAGGTTCACTTGTAGCCAAAAAAGGCTGTGAACATTGAGCATGTCCAGAGGTATAAAGTTTGGTAGCATATATGTACAAAAGTTAACATAAGACACATATTATAGTATACAGGCAATATGAAAAACAATATGGAAAATAAAGCAGTTAGAATTATATATGATACAAAATGAAACACTTTTTAAACCAGCTTTCACTTGGCTTATGCCAGTACGTCTCAACCTTTTTGCAATGGATACCATTCTTGTTATTTATTAAATAAATATACATTAAAAATAAACTTTCAACTTGCATCAAATATTTATTAGTAATGATTTGTCATTGGAATAGCTAGATACTACTTATAGGGCTACAGAAGCATTATCAGGATAATTTGTCATGCAGATAATCTTGTACAGAATAAAAAGATTTCGAGCAAAGGTACTCTCTAACAGTTTTTTTTAAAAGCACCGAAATTATCAACTTTTTCTTTAAGAACGTTAGGAAGTGCCCCAAATATTTTGATAGTGTCAGTGTTTCAAGTGTTACTTGAGGTGGGCAATTTGCCTTAAAATCTTCACATTGAATTCTCAGAAGACGCTGAGTTTAACTACCATGTCTAGTGTTAAATCTACGGTTTGCTTTTAAATTATGCTCATTCCAGATTCACAGGCATATATTCACAGATACATTCATATACAAAACTTTAAGTGTTTATTTAGAGAAGGTGAATATACAAATAACAAATTTCTTTCTTTCATTATTCCGTTGGAAATTTATCCAATGACCCAATTTCAGCACCAAATTAAGCAGAGAGCTTCGATTCCTGGTCTCTATATGCGCAGATGTTTATCTTTTATTCCTAAATGCTATTGCTGGCAACTGTTTTCGACATTTTGTTATAGTCAATGTGGAAATGCAGTATACAGTTAAACAACCACTGTACCTTCTCTGGAAGCAATTACTGGATTACGAATTCAATTACAGCTGCTCAAAGGGCATACCAGAGAGAATTTGGTGTTAGCAATCCTCTCTAAAGAATAACAATACTAGGACTAGTAAACAATTTGAAAACCACTGGATCTCTGGTGAGTGAAAAAGGCAAGCATCGTTCATCTAGTCTTCCCACAGTTGTTGTTGACGTAAGAGCACGACGACTGGAGTAGTTCCCCAAAAAATCATTAAGGCGTTTGTCGCAGGAGACAATATGTCAGAGAGCTGCAAAAAGTGCAGACCTAAAGCCATATAGGGTTACGGTTGTTCATCAGCTACACGAATCAGATAAGGATAAAATAATGAATTATTGCCGTTGGTTTCGGACATTCATTGTGCAAAATCCTGCTCCATTATCCATCACATGGTTTACAGAAGAAGTATGGTTCCATTTATCTCGTTATGTGAACTCACAGAACTTACGCCATTGGGCCATCGAAAATCCACATGTCTCCATGAAGTACCTTTGCACAAGGTTAAAGTGGGAGTTTGGTGCGCAATGTCTGCACAGAGAATTATGGGGTCAATGTTTTTAACTAGACTGTGAACACTGCGGAGTACCGACTGATTTTCATGGAGTTAGTTGAGCGACTGAACGATGTAGAGCTGAGTCAAGGATATTTTCAGCAAGATGGTGCTGCAAGCCATACATCAAATTAATCCATGGAACTAATTGCAAATTTATTTGACGACCGGATAATTTCTAGGAACCTGTGGCCACCGAGATCTCCTGATTTGACATCGCACGACTTCTCTCTATGGGGTTACTTAAAATACAGAGTTTACGCCACACATTCCAAGGCATTGGACGATCTGAAGCACAACTCTCACAGGAGATTCAAGCTCTTGACAACAGAGTCCTCCAACGAGTGGCCAGTAACATGGGACGACGTGTTGAGTTGTGCCTTATGTAGCATGGAGGACATTTTAAACATTTGCTATAGAGGTAAATAATCCCCCAAAATTCCTCTACACTTTAGGTATAATAAGTTGTTTCTAGCACAATTCATTTTGAAACACTCAATAAAATAAGTGTGTCAGTATTATATAAATCACTCTGTACTTATGAGCCCCAAAACGTGTATCTAAATTAAAATATGTGTATTAAATTTATGGCTGGAGTGTAAGACTTACTTTAGGTTAGTAGTAAAGAAATATAATCCTTTTTGAACTAGAGCAGTGGGCTTATTATACTATTGCATTTTTTGTTGTTCTTTTTTTGTAGAATTTACGCCCTCCATCGTTGCCACATCAGAGGGTGAATAAAATGGGTGAAATGCTGCTCAAATGAGTCTGGGATCCATGGAGCTTAGAGTCATTCGACATTAGTCTTTCAGGATAAGGGAAAACCCCGGAAAAACCTTATCAAGATAACTCACCACAACCGAGATTCGAACTCGGAATCTCTTGAATGTGAGGCAGACACGCTACCATCACGCTACCGAGGCGGGCACCCTTGTAGTTGTCCTACCTTTCTTCTTGCTCTAAATCAGTGACATTTATAACTAGGAGTTATTTCCGGGCTGTTATGCCGTGGTCTGCTGGGGTTGGGTTTTCCAGACGTTTCGTCCACTACTATGGTGGACATCTTCAGTGGCGTGGTCGTGGTCGTAGTCTCATCGGAGGAGTTCGAGTAGCGTCTAAAGTGTTGAGACAAGTCGTGTGGTCGTTGAAGGAGGTTTCTCCTCCGCAGAGGAGGGTCCTTCGACTCTAGCCATAGTGGGCTTATTATGCTCTTACATTTTTTTTTGTAATTTACGCCCTCCATCGTTGCCATATCGGATGGTAAATAAAATGGGTGAAATGCTGTCAAATGAGTCTGGGGTCCATGGATCTTAGAGTCATCCGACATTAGTCTTTCAAGATAAGGGAAAACCCCGGAAAAACCTTATCCAGATAACTCACCACAACCGCCATGTTCTCACCACGACTTATTTCCAGTGGAACCAATCATTCTACGAACAGAAAGATGGCGTTGCTATGGGGAGTCCTCTGAGCCCGGTAGTGGCCAATTACTTCATGGAATCCTTTGAGTCTAAAGCCTTATACACGGCTCCTCAAAAAACTACTGTCCGGCTCCGATATGTACACGACACCTTCGTCGTATGGCCACACGGAAAAGAAGCCCTCCAAGATTTTCTAATACATCTGAACAGCATCAACTCCCGCATAAGATTTACCATGGAGGTACAGACAGATGGACAACTAGCATTCCTGGACGTCCTGGTCAGCAAGAAAGCAGACGGCACCCTTGGACACACTGTTTACCGTAAGCCCACTCATACGGACCGCTATCTGAATAAGGCCTCTAACCATCACCCCGGACAAAAACGAGCCATGATAAAGACACTCGTGAATCGTGCTTCACGTGTTTGCGAGCCACAGTTATTAGGAACAGAACTCAGCCACCTTGAACAAGTCTTATTATCCAATGGCTACTCGATTCAAGAAATTAGAAGGGCTGGCCGTCCTGCTAGGCCGAAACCTGCCCCACAGAATACAGACAGACCCAAATACAATGGTACTGTTTTTCTGTCATACTTCAAAAATGTTACCGACCGCATTCAGCACATACTGCAGCGACACAACGTCGAGACCATTTTAAGCCCACCAAAAAACTTAACCATCTACTACGCTCTGCTAAAGATCCACGGGAACCTCTATCATCAGCTGGTGTATACCGTATTCCCTGCTCCAGCGGTTGGGTCTACACAGCGCAGCATCAACACCAGACTCGCCGAACACAAACGAAACTGCCGCTTGGGTCAATGAGATAAGTCTGCAGTCGCCCAACATGCCATTGAAGCTGAGGGTGAACACATTATCAAGTTCCAGGAGACTAACATTCTGTCATCCATCACGCACCACCATGCCCGACTACAACGCGAGGATATTGAAATTTATAAACATCAACATAATTTAAACAAGAAAGAGGAAACCTTGAAGCTCAATAGCAACTGGCACTCGGTCATCCAACACAAGAAACGACATAAAACAGAAGAAAACAGAGCGAACCAATCAGAAGGGAGCAACATCTGTAACGAAGCTGCAGATACTTGTTACTGATCGCAAACCTGATCCTGATGGACGGATTTTAAGTGAGCTGGAAAGCGACAGCTCACTATCAGTAGATTTACTGGCATGTAAAAGAACTTCTGTGCCATGAAATTCCAGCAGCAATTGCCAGCGTCGTTAACAAAGTATAACTTGTTTAACCAATAATTGCTCCACAAAGGGAATGAAAATCGTTTTCGGGACGTTCTCCTCTACCTAGGTATGTGTTAAATATATTGCAGTTGCTGAAAGAATGAGATAGAAGCATTTATATTGCAATCTTGAGTACGTTTTCCGTATTACATTCTTTTCATCTACATCCGCTTTGAAAGCCACAGGAACTTTTAATTAAATCTCTCCTTCAATTTGATTTATTTGGTTTATTTTTCATAGGATTTTTCCCCCAAACTGCCTCGCGCGGCATTTATAACAAGGAAGTGAAAAGAGAAAGATAAAGCAAGGGTTTGCGGAAGGTGGCATGGGATTTAACATTGTGACCTCATCAGGAACGTCCCTCCCTTCTCGCCTTTGCGTGTGTACCTGTAGGGAAGAATTTCTACCGTCATTTCCTTGCGTTAGGTGCGCGCTCTCGCACACAATCTTTCTACAATCTAAAGCCAGCATCTCATTAATCCGTCCCCAGACGGCAATATTAAGGAGTCATCCCCAACTCTTTGTCCCTTTCTCTTCAGGTTTTACGTCCTTTGCGGGGGGATGAAATCAGTTTATGTAATAAGAGAGGACGCTCCAAAAATGGAAGACTAACAACTCAATTTAAGATAATTGTCTGATAAGCTGTGATGAAGCACAGTGTATTTTTACATAATTATTTTTCTTCGTTAACTTACCTGCTGAACTTTCTATCGTTATTTTAAATAATAATTATAAAGGATCAAAAATTAATTAGATAAATATCGCTTTCAAGAGGGTAATAAAGAGTAGTGAAGCTGTCTATTAAACTCATGGGGAGGGTCCAATACCCACAAAGGTAATCTATTAGCCGACCGAGGCGAAAGGAGTCATGCATCGTCATGTGCATGCATCGTTGTGTTGTTTGACATTGCAAATCTACTTACTTTATTTGGAAAATAAAAACATTTTCAACAGATTTTCTCTCTGTGTTTCTCTAGGTATGATGTCGTTTACAATCACATTAAAGGTCCATTACATATTGGTATATTAAGCGTGAAACACCGTTTAATATTTGCCCCTTTTTCAGGCTTGAGGTTCTATTAGGAGCTTTCTCAGGCAAAGAATTTTTTTATGTAAACTGCATGCAAACCTTTAAAGCCATTTTCTCTGGTTCAGTATTTTTTGTTATTTTTTTCATTTTCAAAATATATCTTCTCCGAGAATATTATAGCTAAAGCTCTAAAAATTGTACAAAATACACTTCAAAAGCTGTGCAACAAAGTGATGTGAAGGAATTTTGCTATCGGCCATAGCTTAATTTTTAAAATACAATTACTGTAATCAAGCGAAACATTTTGAAGCTTATTTCGCCTTGACAAATAAAATAATTTTTTAAAAATTGACTATTCAGAATTTCAAAAATCCGCTCCTTTAATTTGTTACCAAGGTATTCTGGAGTTTAACTGTAGAAAAAATTACATCTTTTGTGCAATATGTGAGGGACAAGATAGACTTTGATTTTGGGTAATAAAACTGTATAAATTAATTCATACAGATTTGATTAGACTATTTACTGTGGATAATCCAAAATTTTACAATTTACAACTTTTGACTACATTTATTTGTGTTTACTTTGTTGCTACCTTGGCTTAAATGACATCCTGGTATTCTGCTCTGCCAGGTAGTTCTTAACCCACATGCCTCCTTGTTACTTAATTAGCCCCTTTCTTCCCCCTCTTCCTTTCTTATATTCTTTACATTTCTCTCCCATTTTTCTTTTACTTTCTGCAAGAACTCACCAATACCTCTTACCTTTTTTCCTCCCTTCCCGTTAACATTTTTATAGCAACTATCTTCTTCTCTACTTTCTCCCATTTTTCCTCCCAAACATTTTTACTCCACATTGTGACCTCCTCGCATTCTGTTACATAGTGTTCTATGCTTTCTTTTCCCCCTACACAATTCACAAATTCCCTTTCCCCTACGTCTTATCCCTGTTAGAAATATTATTCCTGTTCTCATCCAAGCTAACCCTTCTCTCTCTTGCATATTGCAGTAATCTTGGTAGCGTGGTGGTAGCATGTCTGCCTCACGTTCAAGAGGTCCCGAGTTCAAATCTCGGTCAGGGAAAGTTACTTGGATAAGTTTTTTGCCTGGGTTTTCCCTTATCCTGAAAGGCGAATGGACCCTGGGCTCATTTAAGCATCATTTTACCATTTTACCCATTCCATTCATCGTCCGACATGACTTAACGTTTGAGGACGTAAATTACAAAGAAAAAAAAAATGAATATGCTTCTCGTCCCCAATTTCTTTTTATTTGCTTGTAAAATTGTAATGATTTCATATTTTCTAGACCTCCGCATACTTCCTGCCTTTCTATATCTTCTATTCTGCATTTTACCAATTTACCCACATCGCCTGTATTCCTTTCCTCTAATCTCCTTTGTATCTGCCATTCCTATTTTTCCCATAATTCCTTCTATCTCTTCCAAACAACTATTATCAACATGCAGTTACATATTCAAATGAAAACTGGCACACACATTTCTTTAGTTACTAGTAATGTCTGTACCAAAAATGGAGGCTCTAGCTTTATTAGCTTGGACCACCTCTTTACTTCTGCCCGAAGGAAGCCATGCTTTGGATTTTAACACTGAAAAAATCCCTCGACCCGCGTTGAGACTGAACCCGAGACCTCGTGAACCAGAGGCTAGCATGTTAACCCCACACTACGGACATAAATTGACAAATTCTCAGAACTGTACTTGGGCTCGGAATTATAGTTTGGTATAGATTAGATTATTTATTGTGCATATTCCAAAATTTTACAGTTTACAACTTTAGAATACATTTATTTGTCGTTATCTTGTTGCTACCTTGGATTACCTGACACCCTGGTCTTCTGCTCTGCCAGGTAGCTCTTAACCTCCACGCCTCCTTGTTACTTAATTAGCCCCTTTCTTCCCCCCACCCATCTTCCTTTCTTATATTCTTTACATTTCTGGCTCATTTTGTTTTTAATTTCTGCAAGAACTCACCAATACTTCTTACCTTCTTTTCCTCCCTTCCCGTTGGTAGGTCCTGAAATCTCAGGTTTGAATTTCTGCCCGCTGATGTCTTGTACATAACATATTGCCCATCGATACTTTTCTCAGGAGTGGTTGAGGTGAGCAGTAATACAATAACCACGTTTGGTTATTATCTGGATTTTATTGCGCTGGAAAAATTAATATCTAAAACTGGCTAGCCAGCTTACTTTCTCTAATTACCTCTTTTACAAATCTCCTCCATATTCATTATTCTTACTCCGTTATCCTGCTACTTGCAACGATTATAGTGGGTAAAACTCATTGCAGTCAGACTCTATTTTCCCCAACTTCTACTCAGGAACTTTCTGCAAAACGTATGTATCTGCATTGCTTGGAAAACGTTCCTCTTTTATATCTGAAAGGCATGACGCACCCCTTTACTCCTGTACTTGTAACACCTATTATTATTGGTACTCGACTATTGTTGTATGAATACTCAATTGTTAATTTTACTGAAGTCATACTGCTACTGCCAAATTTGGTAATTCCAAATTATCTCTGTCCTTTTCTTTCCTCTATTCATCTCTCTCACACAACCTGTCACTTCTTTCAACTTCAAGTGGTTGTAGATCACTTTTGCAAATCATGTTATGGAGGTCTATTTAAAGATATTAGAAAACTCTTGTTCTCAGTTCCCTAGCGAGCAAACCGTTCGAAAGAAGTGGCTACGACGGGTATATTTCATTATGCCTCTACGTTGCCAAGAAAGTGAAGTGATGAGAAACTGAAGTACTTCACATCACTGAAGCGACAGTGTGAACTAAGGAAAGTTCCAGTGATAGTTGAACAAGATACAAACTGTGATGGAGCACTGAGTGAGTTGACAGTTAAAAACTAGACAAAGTCGCAATATATACATACATAACTACTTAACTTCTCAACTTCCTATTTAGATTTGTTCTGAAAGACCGCTTAATTTTACTCAGAGGCCCCTCTAATAGGCTTTAAGGTCCTTTAAGTATCGTGTATCTATAACCCTAGATCATCATTCTGAAGGAAGCCTGCTAAGGAATTTTAACCCCGAAAAGCTTATCTCTACACTGGGTTTGAGCCGGTGACTTAGAACCGAATCTAGTACAGATAGCGATCCACATAGGTGCAGCTAATCGCTTTTCTCCTCTGAACAATAGCCCATACAGCTGTGCTCGGCTTCCATGCTTCAGAGGTTTCATTTCGACTGTGATGAGTAGGTTCCATTTTACAAAACGCTCGCCTGGTATTCGAGGCCTATAGAAGGAGCTGATTAGTGATCGACAGTGCAATTTTTAGTGGACAGTTGACATTCACAGTTGAGCTGAGTAGACTGCAGTTTCGAGGGCATTTGTAAGTTGCGACTCACAGTTCAGTTTCGGTTTCGATTCCGTGGATCAGTTACGTTTCGTTCTGAGTATCTCAGATATAAGATTGCGCTACGCTAACTGCATAAGTGATATTTAAAGTGTGTTTAAAAGCAAATTACGTTTTCATTGGTAACAATACGAAACTTTTTCTAAATGCAGGAACCCCTCGTGGAGATGTTCTACCTACATAGCGCAGTGCCAGTAACAAACTAATTTATTTGATCCAAATTGTGTGCTATGACATGTTATATATAGTAATATTTTGTCCACCTGTTACGGTTTATATGTTATGCAAAGATCATTCAAAATAATGAGGACTTCATGGGCTGTTCCTAAAAAAGTCAAGATTGTAACGGTTGTTTTGGTTTAGGCCCTGAGAGTTGTAAAATATTTAAATATATTTAAATATATGGTTTAAGAATCAATATAGACATGTTAGAATAAGTAAGAAAAGAAATTGTTAAAATTCAGTAGGTCATGAAATGACGCAACATGCCAATGAAGGATGTGAATGTTTTATGATTGTTAGTTTTAAAAATGAGATTATGTAATGTGTGACGTGGAACAATAAAAATTAAGTTTGATTGGTACTGATGGCGACGAGAGGATGAAAAGTCAATAATTTTGGTAAAACAGCGAGGAAAGAAAGCGTCTTTCGAATGTGTAACGTCGAAGAGAACAGACGTGTTTTGCATCGCGAATTATCGAGGCGAACGGACCAAAATAGAAGATAAAACAGGAACCTTATTTTCTGAAAATTAGAGAAGTGGCTCATGGCTCTGGTGTTGATGTACAGAATGAGCCAACATCTTTTGCTTCAGTCCATGTCCCAGAACATTATACTAGTGTACATAAGAATTATCATGAAATTAACATGAAAAGCAAGATCAAAGCTGAACTAGATTATTTGGAAACACCAAATGAGCAGGTATCATCAACATTATTCCGCTACAAGATTTACATTTTATCATGAAAAGAATTGTAAGACATTTAATAAAAACTGTTAGATCCATTTGGGAAAATCAGTATATTCGATGTTTTATAATATTTATGTTGCATCATAAAAAATCCTGTACCTTGATATTTAACTGGATGTTCATTTTTAATCAACTTTCGACTGTCACACAAACTCGTGGAGCGTTCTATTGTTTTAGTTCCGGACACTTCAAACCGTGTACTGATATTAACATCGCTGTGTCGAATTTTGGGTACAGTGAAATACCTTGTCTGGCTACTATTTACAAAAGAGGAATATAAACCTGAGAAAATATTTACTCTTTCACATAGTTAAACGTAATTAGCTTTGAGGTATTTTTTGTCCGAGTTGTATGCACTTGGAGAAATCTGAACTTCTCTTTTTTACTTCACAATTGTTCTTATCTGAGAAGAACGTATAAACTTGTTAGAACACGTGTAGTTGAACAAACAGTGCATCTGACAAGAATACCGTCAAAACCCTAAAGGGAAAAGAAAAACAAAAGAAGGAAAGAAGTGTTTACCGCTGATCTCACGTTTGTAAGTTCGTTGCACGGACCCTGGGGTGTGCCCGATGAGTCCCCGAGGGCACCCTGCCAGATACTGTGGGTGGATGACCTAGCGAGCAAGGTGTTTCCCGGTATTTTTGTTATATCATCAACGTTGCACCTCATTCTTAGAATACTGTCGCCCGTAATGTCACCAGCTCAGCGACAGACGTAAGTCGGTCTAGTGTATAAAAAATATCTGCTTCTTCAAAGTAATTCCCAACGTTTGAACGCTAATGATGTCAGTCTTTTGTCTCGTTAAGAGGCTTCTGTTGAAACGTATGACTTCTTTGTATTTATTGTTGTGTAGAGATGTCACACAGACATGACGTTGGTAGTGTTGTGCGGTTCCTTTGTTTTGCTGCAAGCGCGTACTTCCTACTTGGCGCACTTCCCTCTAAGTGAACATTACTTCACTCTGCCAAATGCGCGCACGTGCCAGTTCATTTTCTACGAATGCAATGCACTTATTATAACAACTGGCACTATTATTAACAGCTTTGTGGTTAAAAGGGTGAAAATTTTGGTTCAAAACATAAACATTCAATTTAAGAAATAGGCTCTGGGGTTCCTGAAGTCTATTTACTGGTTCAACTTAAACACACGCGGTTTTGACTGTCACTACGATCGAATGCCAAACGTTCTGGCTTCTCAACGCTGAAGTTACGGGTTGAGGAGCTTCTCATTCACTCCTGAAACTGAAAGATATGTGTCAACGTTCGAGTGCCAGACTTTTAATATCAAACCACTACCAAACTCATCTGTGTGGACAGCCGTGCCTAAGCATGTCTTCCAAACATTCAGGTGTAATGTCTCTGTATTACTCTTCTTTTGCCACTCACCTAGACCTAAGTTTGAACATAGGATAACGTGCATGTATTGGACGTGAATTTAAACCAATAAGAGAGGAACGGAAATTGTTCTTAGACAAGATTTCGAAAGGTAGAGCCAAACCGGGAGATTCGTAGTTCAAATCCCGGGTTTCAGTTTGACTCTGCCTTACCGTGCATTAAGGTACTGGTTTATTCAGCTTTCGTGTGAATCACAGATAAAGAATTACTGCCCAAATTAAATACAGAAAATTTCTGTAGGAAACCCAAAGGTATCGGCATGTTTCTGCACTGCATTGTACATTGAAACCTCTTGAATTTTATACAACATTAAGATATGTAAAAACGTAAGGTATATGCATGATTCTGGGGTTTCCTCTCAAATACCTCCACGTTTCTAAACTTGATGTGCTGATTTAAAAACTATAATCAGTTTTTTCTACCACGTACCATATTGTTTACAGTTAGCAGTTATACCTAAAGGTTTTAATACAGTTCTACGCATAAATATTGTATGGACTAAGACATACTAATAATTTCTCTGTTCAAGTTCACAAGCTTCACAACAAGGACACCAATGTAGCAGAAATAATACTAAAATTGATCTGTAAGGTGTGCTGTTACGTAATGGACATAAACATGCCTCAGTTCACAACCTAAACTTACTTCTAAATACAGTCATATATGCAGAACATAAGTGGCACGTATGTGGAACTGGTATACTACTAGGTTAGCATACAGTCTATGGTAAATGCCCTGTTTTATTTATGAATGGGATGGTAGAGCCCTATCCGAGCACTGGAGAAGAAAAAATTGAAAGCAGAGAGAGTTTTGTGCCAGAAATGTGAAGCGTTACTCATGAGTGTCTTGTGGACTCAAGCAGTGTTATCTTACCACTATCTCACATAAAATTAGGCTTAATTAAGTATTTAATTATGGTTTTAAGTAATAATTAGAATTGCTACGAATAAATCTGCAAGAAGTTCCTTAAAATGTCTAAATCCTAAGTTAAAGACGAAATATTTGTTGATTTCTGATACTACATTTGAAGAAATGGTGACAGATACTTAAAACAGGTATGTGTTGGTTATAAGAGTGTCACTAAAACTTTCTGGGAAATCACAAGGATCCAAATCACACAAATGTTGTAGAAAATATGCTTACTGGTTTGCAATATGAGTTTTAAAGTTCATTTCCTGAGCTTTGATGTAGACTTCTTTTCCCGAAAATATCAGCTATGTCAGCGAGAAGCAGGGTGAAAGATTTCAACGCAACATAAAGGAAATGGAAGGGCGTGCATTTGAAGGCAAAATGTTAAAAATTGGTGTAATGTATGTGATTACGTAGAACAAATGCGAAATATTAGTTTATTATGAAGAGTACTGTGTTGAAAGTTGTGGATTTATTAACTTTTATATCATAATATAAATTCGATACAGCAGAGTATAAAAATTCATACTTTACTATTTCTTATGTTGAGAAGGATTGGTACGTGATGGATAGAAACTAAGGCCATATTCTGATTCAGCTTACTCAAATTAGGGATAATGACATTAAAATAAAACCCCAGACAAAAGTTAAATTTCTCATATTATTGTTATTTGTGTAATTATCCCAAATAATCTGCTTTTTTTAGAAAAACGTTAAATAAAGTAGCAATAAGCAAGGTAAAAGTTTACAAATACAAAAAGATAGTTTGTTTGAGGTATACCGAGATTTATGGTGGATAACACAGAATTAAATAAGTATGAATGACTCTCTGTTATTTATATTTGCATGTAATTTTGATGTGTCTCGAAAATAATCTCCTCTTTGTTGAAACTGGATATATAATATGACGGAGATAAATTGTTTCTTAACTATGCAAGGTTCATGTAACGCGTTCTCCTCAAATTAGCAAGATTTCTTCAGACAAACTCTGGGGTCGTGCTTGATTAGCAGTAAAAAAATGCTTCCCTAATGGTCTGAAGCCCAACGGGTGTTTTGTTCTGCTGCTTAAATTAGTTTGCCTTTCATACACCTTTAGACGAAGTTATGGCAGTTTCAAAAGAAACAAAAAAGAACCTACACAAAAAGGAGATGCTTGATGAAATAGCTAAAACTTCCTCCTTTATCGCACAGCAGTTTCTCAGTCAACAGTATACACGCTGTTTTAAAAGAATAGTTATTCTATACTTAACCATTGCTTCACAGAAGGTCTAAGTTCGATTCTTAAAGAGCTTCAAAGTGAAACTTGTCCTTACGTTATTGTTTCCAAAGAAATAATACGGTATACTTTATAACGTTACAAGTTGACTACCCATGGTCATTAGTGTACAGGAATCGTAAAGTTAAGAATGTTTCACAAAGATACAGTAGAATTCGGTGGAACGTGTTAATGATTCTGGTTTCTTATAATGATTTTTAGGGTAAGGGATTAATGTCACCAATACTCGGTTATATTGAAATATTTGTAGTATTTTGGAGTAAACATTCGATGATTTTCAACTGTTACATATACTGGTACTTACTGCATTTAACTCCACTAATTGCCTCGCAGATATTCCCAAAACAGATACTGGACAGTACGCAACTCCTAATATCCTGATGCAAAATTCCATAGATTTTTGTGCCTAAACGAAAACATGAAGCACAATAGTGGAAGGAATAGATAATGTCATGACAGCTCAAACTGATGAACAGAAAAGAAAATAAGTTAAATGTGCTTATGTCTAAAAAGTACTAAAAACATAATTCTGAACAATCTATCATATTTAGTGTATTTTATAGTGTGACTATGGTGTATAGAGTAGCAGTGTTTCAAATAATTTTCGGTATCGAGCGTGGAGGTATAGTAGTAACGTCCCAACAACATTTTAGAAACTTAATATTGGCAGAATCCCTTTATCATCACCCCAGCCAGCTCTGAATGAAGTAATATTGATTTAAGACAAAACGTATTACCTTATGAACATAGGTCAAATATAGGGAGCGACAGAAGACGAGTAAGCCCGGAATCATTTCCTTGAGTGGCTAGATGGCATGATTCAGCATGACGCCGGCCCTCATAGCTGTGGTCGCTAGAGCGTGGGTCTCCGGCGTTCCGCCACGTAGAGAATCGCGTGTTCGAGTCCCACTTAGGCATGGGTATTTATGTGTAATATGTATATGTGTAAAAAAGTATAGGAAATGAACAGTAATCAAACTGAAACAATAAAAGACAGTAAAATAAGGAAATGAATATATCCGTATATATAGGTATATATTTAAAATAAAGTGAGTACTCACGTCAGCTCCTGAATTAGCCCATCTAGAATTCTTTTGAAGTAATAAGTCTAGAATTAAGATTATAACTAATTAAGAAATCTTGTTTTTATGCTTAGGATCCAAGTAAAATAGGGTAATTGCGACAAACTTTATGAGGTGCACGTGGCAGAAAGCTTTAATGTTGCCTTACCATCATAAATTCTGCACAATCTTTGTTAGTCTCTGTTTGCTACTTTATTTATTATATACTTACAGTAACAGTAGAGGAAGTATTATGCTTCATCAGACATTGATAACAAGATATCACTCGAAATAAGTAGAGACTCCCAGAATTCAAGAAAAAGCGTTTTTAGAAAATGTCCCGTATATTTATATAAAGTGCATAACTTCAAAATGGAAAGTTAATTACATACCAAACATGGTATTTAAGTACAGCATCCTCCTTGCATACTCTCAAGAAAGTATCTCCACTCCAGACTAACCTATGCATGATACATCTTTTAAATTATGACCGTAAAGATCATGATTAAAATGTCATATATTTAAGACATTTTTATGGCAAAAGAAATGCATATCTTGATTTTCTGGGAATGTCTTTAGAAGTCCTCTTCATTCAACATTATCTACTTTCGTACAGTTAGTAAATTGTAAGAATATAGATCATATCTTACTACACTAAGACAATTTATGTCAAAGATTTTGTTTCTCATAGTGTGAACTATTTCCAAGACTTTCCTTGTTGTTGATTTCAATTTTAAAAAAAGACTTTTCTCAAGTGAAAATTTGTTATTCATTTTTTATCTCCTAATAAGAAGAAACTGGTATTTCAAAGTCATCACATTATGACCATTTGTTTAACGTTTTGAACACTGTTTGTCTACTGTGTTCTAGTTTCATTGTAATCACAATGAAATATATATTAAACCATTTTTAGAAGAGTTCATCTCGCTTAACATCAATCACAAGAACTAGGGCTTGTAAGAATAATTTGCACAAGAGTCAATTTATATACTTAAACTTTTGGTTGTATTAGTTTTGATTATGGCAGTAAGTCCTCACTACATTTACTCTCTCAATCATACTTCCAGATAGGGGTGGGAAATGAACCCGTCTAAAGAAAAAAAATATAATCTATGCGTTCGCGATAAATATTAATGTGGATTTTATTACATAGTTCACAACTTTATCCTATTTTTAACGCCGTAATTTAAGAAACACTATTAAGTGCATTTCTCAGACGTTCTACCCGCCTCTTATATGAATTAAACGGAGAAAATAGAAGAAAAATAAAAGCTTTTCATGAAAGTGTAGTGATTCGACACGGAGATCTAATACCTATGCCCCAAAGTAGAGTACCCCCAAGAGGAACGCTGAAGTGAGAAGGGACAGAGATCAGCCGTACCAAGGTGTCACGACAGTGCAGAGGGCAGCTTCCTAGTTGGAAGCTCCCCGGTACGCCAACAAAACCGGGACCGCACCCACCGTGGTCCGGAAACGGCCCACGAGGTCGGACTGGAGACCGGAAACTGTTCTACGGAAGGAGAAAGTGTTAATCAGGAGCATATAATCCTGCCATTCACCGCCGAGACACCCGCTGACACTTCTACCTTGAAAGAGATTAAGATGAGAGATTAGGTGAAATGATAATGGAAGTGTAATGGAAGGACAGGAAATTGGAGGGATATAATTATCCAATCCAGCATTCTTCTGGTAGCCCAGAAATACGCTCGTAAGAACTAATGGGTCGGGTAGGTAGGCAATCGAATGTGGGTCACAGACAAAAACCGCCTTAGCCATCCATCCCGCTCTGTTGTGGGTGGTGTATTTTAGTTAATAGTTGAACTTACAGTTTATAAAGCGTATGTCATACTGGCACTATTAATGTGTTTTAGAAATTCCAGATATCTGGGCTCAGTGGCCGTACCTTCAATTAAACCTCGAAATTACATTCTGCACTAAATATTCACTACTGGTAAATGGGCTACCTTGGGTGTTATGGTACCCAGTAAACACATTTATTACGATGACGTGTTCTATGACTTGAGCCTTAACAAACCATATAATCTTCGTCAAAAACTGTTCTTGTTCAACAGGCCGAAATGAACAAGCTGTAGACGGGAGCTTATCGTGTACACTCATTCATTTCTGTTTCGTCAACACACTGCATAATAGACTCCATACACAATGTTAGCTTTACTAAAAGCACATCCGAATAAATAGAACTCATAGCTATAAGAGGACTTCCATATTTTCTTGTGCACATTACAAATGTGAAGATTATGAGTAATATTTTGCAAGATAAAGAAGTTTCAGCAGATTTGCGGAAACACAGCAAGAACTTTAAAAAATAAAACAAGTAAAGAAATGTAACTGGAATTTTATAAAATGGTGGCAGTCCCAGTACACATATACGGAAGCCAGTCCTGGATATTAAAAGAAAGGGACAAAAGTAAAATACCGGCAGCAGAAATGAGATTCTTAAGAAGAGTTAAAGAATGCACCAGACGAGAGTTAGTAAGAAATTAAAAACTGGAAAAAAATTTCGAAAGCAATTTAGAATATACGTATTACAACATAAAATATGTGAAAACAGATTTGGAAAGAACATATGAATAGAATGAACGAAGAAAGAATTCCAGTTTTAATAAGAAGGTACAATCCTGTAGCACTCCCTAGAAGAAGTTGGAAGTGGGTTTTGGAATGTAACGACGGAACAGGAAGAAAGTGAAGATGAATTGAAGAAGGCCAAATTTATTACAAAGCCATATAATTGTTACGCATATTGGAGGTTAGGTTTTAATCTCACTCGTTGAAATAAATTTTGAAACTGAATCACCATTTGAAAATGAGCTGCTTTTCCTAAATCGTTCAAGCTTGCTGTCCACAAAATAATAGTCACATTTTGGTTATGAGAGTCCTCTGTTTTCTTAAGGAGGGCATATAGAGAAACTGGATACCTAAGAGAAGGCTTTAAACCCCAAACTAATATATGTAATGTAACGATAAAAATGGCAAGCATATAGCTAATGAGACAGATGAAGGAATACTTTCAGGAGCTGCTTAACTCTACAATAGGAAAGATGCCAAAAACATCAGTATCAAAAAAAGAAGGAAAAGCGAAATACAGAAGAAGTAGAACCACCTGAAATAATAGATGTAGAAATAGCACTACGAGCAATGAGAAATAATAGATCCCCAGGTGTGGGTAACATACCAGCTGAACTATATAAATATTGTGGAAATAAAATAAAGGAAAGACTATACAAATTAATAAAACAGATATGGGATGAGGAAGTAATACCAACGCAGTGGAAAACCAGTATAATTATACCAATATACAAAAATAAAGGAGATAAACAAGAATGTCAGAGTTATAGGGGAATATCTCTCCTATGCACAGAATATAAGATACAACCATTGTTAGCAATAAACTTAAACCATATGCAGAAAAGATAATAGGGGAATACCAGTCAGGATTTAGACCTGGAAGATCAACATTGGATCAAATATTCACAAACAAATCCTAGAAAAAACATGGGAATATAACATAGAGATACATCAAATTTTTATAGACTTCCAGAAAGCATATGGCAGCTAAGAAATAGGAAAGATATATTATATTATGTAAGAGAGAGTTAATAAACTTAGTGAAAGCCACTACTGCAGCCCAAATTAAAATTGGGAACCACATAACAGACAGCTTTAATATAGAAAATGGACTAAAACAAGGGGATGGGCTGGCACCTACCTTGTTTAACTTAACACTGGAATATATTATTAGGAAACTACCAGTGGATGTAAAGTCCACAATATATTATAGATCTGTACAGCTATTAGCATATGCAGATGACATAAATATAGAAGGGAAAACCAACAAGACAGTCTCAGAAATATACACAAAACTGGAGGAAAATGCAAAGGAAGTAGGACTTATGATAAATAAAGAGAAAACAAAAGCTATGATAAAAGAGAGAAGTAGTAAGAACAACATCAGAAATACCAGCACTAGAGAAAATCATCTGGAAACAGTTAATAGCTTCAAGTATCTAGGAGCAATTATAAATAATAAAACTGATGAAAACGAGGAAATAAAGGCTCGGATAACAGCAGAAAACAAAGCATATGCCTCATTACAGAAAGTATTTAGGAATAACATAATATTCACTAAAACAAAAATAAGATTATATAAAACATTGATTAAACCATTGTTAATATATGGCTGCGAGGATTGGACATTGACTCAAGCCATGGAGGAGAAACTATTAATATTCGAAAGAAAGATACTTCGAAGGGTGTATGGTCCAACTAAAGTTAATGGAGTATGGCGAAACAGGTATAATAAAGAATTATATGAGATACACAAAGATATTGACATAACACAAGAAATTAAGATTAGAAGATTAAGATGGGCGGGACATGTTCAAAGAATGGAAGAGAAAAGGATCCCCCAAAAAATGTTAGAAGGAAAATTTTATAATACAAAACCTAAAGGCAGACCAAAAAACCGTTGGGAAGATACAGTAAGAAGAGATGCCTTACAGATTTTGGGAGTCCGAATGTGGAGACGAAAAGCAGAAGATAGGGATGAATGGTGGCAAAAACTGAGGGCGGCCGGGGCCCTAAAGGGGCTGTAAAAGCAATATAGTGTAGTTTAGTGAGACCTCTGTTTGTAATATCTCATGGTAGAATCAGAAGCAACCACTGAGAAGTGAATTTTGGAATTTAAAATATTACAAATAAATAAGAATACAGTTAGAATAAATGTTTGCTGGTAATACTGCGTATAGTGTAATTAGTTTAAACATAAATTATTGTTTCACTTTCACAGCCTGTATATGAAAGAGAGGACGCAGTTTAATATAATTATGGATGGTTCAATTGAGAAAAGCAATATCCAGATTTCCCGCAGGAGAAGAAGTGTGACAATCATTACGCAAAGTGCTATCTCATGTAATATATTTAAACCTCAGAATTTGAGCGGAATAGTGAAATTACAATATAAAGTATACTCGGGGTGTTTTAAACCTAGAAGTGGTTTAACGTAATAACAAAGGTCAATTCCCAGAAATACTATGGCCACACCTTTCTAAAATATTAGACACCTGATGATAATTAACATTAGATCACTAATGCCCGATTCCACCAACAAATATTAAGACTTAAGACGAGTTAAGCAATAGTTAAAACAAAAATTGCATTTCACCAACATGTGTTTCCGTAGCACTCGTGTTATACCTCATGTTAAACTAACAAGCCGAATTTCTGATGTTAAGTCCTTAACAATTGTAAATAGTCAAGATGGCAAGCATGAACTGAGCTGTTGATGTCGATTTGCTATATTTAAGACCTAGATGGTCTTAATAATAATTGCATTCATAATAGAGCACGGCCTATGAGGAGAAATGATTTTGAGGAACTATCCGAAGAAAACTGTTTTACGGAGGTATAGACTGTCGAAACAAGTTGCTATGAAGGTTACTGCTGAAGTACAAGAGAGGTTAGAACATCCATCGAAAGGAATATGGCGATCTCGCCTTTGCTTCAAGTATCAATAACCTTGCGATTTTATAATGCACAGAATTATGTGGATAATACATTGTCCACCTGTCGTCTTGAAACGTTCAAGTCACTTGTCCTTCTTCGCTCCTCCTTTTAAATTTAGTAATACTGAGTTAAAACATGCATCGAAAGGAATATAACGATCTCGCCTTTGCTTCAAGTATTAATAACTTTGTGATTTTATACTTCACTGAATAATGTGGATAATACGTTGTCCACCTGCCGTCTTGAAACGTTCAAGTCTATTGTCCTTCGCAACTCGTTTTAAATTTACGTAATTCTGAGATAGAATACATACCGAAAGGAATATGCGGATCTCGCCTGTGCTTCAAGTATTAATAACTTTGCGATTTTATAATTCACTGAATTATGTGGATAATACATTGTCCACCCTCCGTCTTGAAACGTGTCCTTCGCACCTCGTTTAAAATTTACATAATACTGACAGGTTGTTTGGTGCTTGTAGTAGTGACTCATGCATTTGAATTAAATTCGTTTCCAGTATTTTCCCCGTGACATCTATCTCTTTTACGTTCACCGCATCCGTCCTCTTATTTTCCATGATATCCTTACACTTCGTCACCAATTCAATTAACAATTCTTTCTCCATCGATGAGAAATTTATCTCACGGCTTTAGTTATGATTTTGTTCATCGGCCATTTGTGCAGACGAAAATGTAAACAAAAGGGCATCGTAGTACGTTCAGAAAATAATACGACTCATCCATAGCCTTCTATAGCTGTGATATTTACAAGTTCCTTGGCGTTAACACGTGTTTGTTAACATTTTTAGAAAACAGGTTAGTGAAATCCAAGAAATTTAACATTAGTTTTAGCGCTGTGACAATTGTTACGTTACATTTGTTAACGTTGATTTTAACATCTATTGGTGAAATCGGGGATAAATGTAAAGTGTTTCGTATAAAAATAGCCGAAGATTTAACTCAGATGCATAATTTCCCACATTTCTTCAGATTGAAAGAAAGTGTATTCGTTTTGGCCAAATCTTCTATAATAGCGTCCATCATTCCTTGTATAGCAAATTTGGTACAAAATTTACAAATTTGTAAGCTACTAAATGAGGGATGAAAGTAGGACAAACATTTAAATTATAATGTACCTCTCAACCATGGCTTGGTTTTCTTTTACACATATTTCTTGTTAATTTTATTTGTATAGATCCTTTAAATTTATTGGACATATTAGGGATTTTGACAAACCAAATGATGATACCATTGTTACCTAAACTGCTGGTTTCCTTTAGTATGGTTATTTCATCTTTTAACTACTAAACACACTATCATTCATTAACTTCTTCATTCATATTCCTATACTCTGTGAAATCTGATAAAAGAATAACTCCCTGGTTCTGCATCAATCTCGGGACCTCTGAGTACGATGTCACATAACAAAGCTCTGGATCCCATATTAGTTTTTCACTACTTTTTTACTTTCTATCTCAATGAATAATTGTGTCTTGCAGTAAACATTTTCAGACAAATTTAAGAAGGGGACACAATGTTTTACAAAAATAAAGTATCACATAAAATCAACAGTATTTTACTGCATTTTTAAAGGCTCTAAGCTGATAGATGTTTTATAAGAATCAGAAATCATTGAGGACTGTGTAATATAATATATAGCATGGTGTACTATTTGCTATTTCAAGATCCACTTAGATATATTTTCAACTTTTCAATTCGCTAATGGGCTTTATATGGGAAATATATTTTCATAAAATTATTTACTTTTAACAATTAGGCAATTTATAAATGCTGATGAAAATTTTGAAACATTTACATAAATGTGTTTTCATTATATTACTAAAGATTTGATGTTAAGATGTTGATGAAGTGATATGTTAATACACTAAATATTTACAAGATGGCTTTAAAGTTTGTTTAATGTATTCTTTAAAAAATGTTGCACTTCAAGCTTCAAGCACTTTGTTGGTCGAAGTTTTTAAACGTTATAATTATTATCATGCTCTGTTATTTTGATTTTTGTATTTATGTGTTTTTGTAACTAGAACCATAACATACCTTACTGGTAATATAGGGTTACTTCTTTTGGATAATAAATAATAATATATAATTAATTGCATTAATTGTACCTAATAGTGGTCCAAACTATAAAGCCCGGGCCTTAAAGTACTTACAGCATAGTAAGTCGTCATTAAGGTAGTTGTCTCATATGTTTATGAGAACTTCTATTGGTTTACCGGGAGAAACACGAGTCATGTGGAGAATTTAATGTCACATCGGCACGTTGGCCATAGTAGCTCAATGGTTTAGAGCGGCTAGACAGAGACCAGAAGATCCGTGGTTCAAATCCCGGCCATTGCATTGAATTTTTCATTCTGGCTCCACCCTTTCAATAATATATAATGGTTGAAATATCACGTAAAACTAAGACTGAGATATAATTGATCTGCCAAAATGAAAAATACAAACAAAAATTTAAAATTTTACCACTTCACCAAATAAACTAATTTTATACAAAGGTTCCAAAAGCTAACACATAAAGATTCCGGGACAGTTATGTAACACCAATGTCTGTATCTCTTCTAAAAGACCTAGTTTTTCTATTTCGTTTTCAGATGGAATATGGTACAGCCTAATGTTATGATTTAAGTTGTATGACTCGAGAAATAGTTTTGAAAATCAAATCATTATAGAAAGTTAGAGAAACTTATCTTTTTCCGTTCTTTAAACTGTTTTATTCTTTTTTCGCATTTATAACGAGCTCCCCTCTCAAAAGCAGGCGTTCGGTGGCAAACGTTTAATTCTAACATGTACATGAGTTAAAAATAAAATATAAATAGGATAGTAACAACAGAACTATCCGCAAGATATTTTATACTGCATTTCAGATTTTATAAAGTGAATAAGGATTACGAACTTTTTACACCTAGCATATCTATATAATACTTTTAAATAGTTAACGGGTAGATAAAATCGTACGATGTTAGCTATAAGGTTCCTCCAGGAGAATCACCTGCTCTGCCCAGGGAAATGAAACGTACATTTACAATGTGCTTACCGTAGGGAGATAACAGAGGTGGATGCATCCATGCAGCCTTAATGCGCATCATGGCGTCGTTAACGCTGAAATGGCAGTAGCTGTACACAGCCAACTTCGTGATTACATTGTATTATAACAAGAGATAATCCATGAAAGAGTACCAGCATTTTGGTAGTTTAAATATACCTCAATCTTAAGATATTTCAAACTTTTCATCTAGAAAGGTTATTGGGAAAATGTTTGCCAATGTTTAAATGTAAATACATCGTATCATTGAGATTTATACCTTTAAACCGAAAACTATTGCACATTTGAACACAGGTTACTCAGTGGGAAGCACAAGAAAATAGAATTTGCAAAATCGTACAACAAAAGCTACTTTCTAAACCTGGGAATGCTTAATTCGACATTTTTATGTTCATTTTCAAATAAAATCTATGCAATTCCACAATCGTCAATTTTTAGACCAACAATTGCTAATGAAACGGATTATAAAACAAATCATATAAATAATAAATGTCAAAACATATGTCGTATAATAGCTACAACTTCATAAATAATTTTAAAAGTACAAATTTATATAATAATAATAATAATAATAATAATAATAATAATAATAATAATAATAATAATAATAATAATAATAATAATAATAATAATAATAATAATAATAATAATAATAATAATAATAATAATAATAATAATAATAATAATAATAATAATAATAATAATAATAATAATAATAATAATAATAATAATAATAATAATAATAATAATAATAATAATAATAATAATAATAATAATAATAATAATAATAATAATAATAATAATAATAATAATAATAATAATAATAATAAGAATAATAATAATAATAATAATAATAATAATAATAATAATAATAATAATAATAATAATAATAATAATAATAATAATAATAATAATAATGATAATAATGATAATAATGATAATAATGATAATAATGATAATAATGATAATAATGATAATAATGATAATAATGATAATAATGATAATAATGATAATAATAATAATGATAATAATAATGATAATGATGATGATGATGATGATGATGATGATGATGATGATGATGATGATGATGATAACATTCACGATTGTTGGATTTATTTTCCACTTGTTCACTGAACCTATCTAGTTGCGATTTTTATTTATTGGGTTCTTTAAAGAAGCATTGCAAACGAAAATTTGCACCAATTTGGATAAAGTCATGCAAGAAATCAGGAAGGTTTCTACTGCTGAGTAAACAAAGCATATTTACGAGATCTACTACCGGTTTGAGAGCAAAAGGCAAGCATTTCCAGCAAGGTAAGGGATTTTGACTGTATAAATGTATAAGAGGTCTGAGGCCGGGGGGTGGTGCTTAGTACTTCGATCTATAGGAGATACTTTGTGCTTACGTCCTTAAGGGGACTCCCTACCCGGAGGAGGAGGTGAGGTGAGAGGATATCAGGGTGGTTGCACCTGAGGAGAGATAACGGCAGAGGACAGCATCCCAAACAGCAATTTATTTAAACTCTTCGGTGTCGTCTTGCGAGCTTACACATTTCTTATGGAACCCGGGACTCGAAAACTTTCCTCATCTGGGGAACCAGGACTTATGAGAGCAATTTCTCTCTATGTATACCGAAATTTCCCCCGAAACTTACAAACAGGGTGAAGAATGAACTGAAATGAAAAGTGAGGTGAAATACAAGGACAGAAAACTCTGGTGCGCTTCTCGGCATTCACCTAGCAACCAGGGGAATGGAAACGACAACTTCTCGAGTGCAGAACGCATACACCACAGCAAGGGCCAGTCTACTCGTTAGGCAAGGTTTCTACTGAACCTCTGATGGTACGATTTCCCCTGAATTACCAGTTCTGTTGCGCAGAGTAAGAGCCTTCGAATGGGTTACCAATTATTTTACTGATCCTGTACCTGGACGTAAGAAGCTACAATGTACCTTATTAATATCATATAAATTAATAAACATTTATGAGAAATGACAAACGTTTCACAGTTGTTTATATAATATGTTCCACGTATTTGAAAATTAAAGTACCTCATATGTATATAAACATCTGGTCCTGTCATAATTTTTGTAGAAGATTAAACTGTAAAAATATATTTTAAATAATGTAATATCTGAATTTAAGAGTTCTCTTTCAAAGTCTGTCACTGTTAATTAAAATAATTACTCTGTAAAATAACCACATCATAAAAAGTGCAAATATTTAACTATTAATTAAAATGGATGCAGTTGAACTTTGAAATTTTATAGCACTAATTATATGCTGGGATATAAACTGTTGATATCAAATCCAGTGACTCCTATAATCCTAGGAAAAACTCTACTTCTGACAAAAATATTTGATGCTCATTTGTTCATAATTTAAAAGAGAAGCTCTGGTAGAATAACCAAGCAAAAATTGATAAGTAGGGACCGAAAAATACCAATTATTAACCTCACAAATTCACACTGGCTGGCCCCGTAGCTCAGTCGGTAGAGCACCTGCCAGCCGTGCTAGGGGTCCCGGGTTCGATTCCCGGCGGTGGGGGTGGTGACCTTTCTCCGACCAAGATAATTCCCCATCTTCGCCAGAGTCTGGAAGTATGAATGATAGTGTGAATGTGTGCGTGATCTAATGATTAAAAACAAAAGATAACGAGTTAACACCTTCGGTATGTTCCAAAGGAGAACGGCCGCCGATATGACCATAGCAGTTAAAGGCGGGGTATAAATGGAACAAGGAAAAAAAATTCTCACTTTTTCGTTGTTTGTCGCATAAACCGCAGTTAATAGATATTAAAGATTGCTAGATACCATTTTTTTCTCGAAACTCAATTCTCAATACTGTGTCTTTGTGGGTTCGTGAAATCAAAAAAATCCAAGTTACAAACACAAATTTTTTTACTTTATTTCCGTAGAAATACGCTTCGTACACATACACAATACAACATACAAGCTCAACAAACACAGCCGCTTACCCGCACGCGTTCAATTACCGACTGACTGACTTTGGCAGGCCGGCTGCTTTTTTATAGTTTTTCTAACATTCCAGAAATTTCTCAAACAATCGAGACCGGCTAGAACAAAGACGAACTCTTGCGAAATCTGTCTGCTCCCGCCTACCATTTCGGCAAGCTTTTGTCTCCACACTGCACTGCCGTCCCTTTGATCTTGTTACCCGCGCTGCCTCCAATCAACAATGGCCTGGTGACAATACCGATACAGGATAATGTTCACGATACGCGATGGTTCGATACCCGATACCGTCATTTCTACTTCTTGTTTCAATACAAAATAGAATGTTGAGAGAAATGTGAAATTCCAATATAATTAAATAGGTGCATATATTTAACGAGGCAAAACTTAAAACTGCCAGTGTTCCTGTTTTTAAACAATACATTCGATATTTAAAAGCAAAACATTTTTTATTCATACATTTTTTTAAAGACTACTACCATTTTCACTATTTCGGGGTCAAGTCTACTTCTTTCTCTGTCACATATGAGTCCTGCTGTGCTAAATAGTCTTTCAGAGAAAACTGTTGCAGGTGGAATACACAAATATCTAGCGATTAATTATTATTTTTTAGGTTTGGACATTTTTAATTTATTTTCTAGTAATGCAGTACACTAGAAAGAGGTGACAAATCGTCGTTGAGATATGCAGATGCAGTGATTTCTTCTTGAGAACTGTTAACTAACACTGAATTTGACACACGATTATTTTCTTGCATAGTGTTATTATGCAGGTACTACATTTCTGACATTTTCTCGGGCTTTGCAATGTTCTACTAACGGAAATAATATTTTGTAATTTTAAAATGAAATAAACATCGCAGGATCACCAACGAAATATCGAAAAAAAATCGAAGTACGAGGGCTGTTCAATAAAGAATAATCACATTTTTTGACAACGTACCTTTACATATCCTCATAATTTTGATGATCCTTCTCAAAATAGTCTCCACTGAATGCGATACACTTGTTCCAGCGTTTCTGCCAGTCTTCGAAGACACGCTGGAAACCATTTTTGAGAGATCCTTCAAAATTGCCTCCGCAGCCTTCACAACTGCTTCTGATGATAGATAATGCCTACCACGAAGGCGTTTCTTCAAGTTAGTGAATAAAAAAATCACATGGGGCTAAATCCGGACTATAGCGACCGTGAGGGATGCTGTTCGCGTTGACTTTTTAGGCAACAACATTGGAAAAAAAGCAGCCGCGCATTTTAGTGGTACAGCATCCAGCCTGCTTCACGTAAATGTGTTCTTTTGCGCCTGATATGGACTTGCAAGGTTTTCAGGACATCCCTGTAGTATTGTCCAGTTACTGATGTGTGTGCAGGTACAACATGCTGATAAACCATTCCATGAATATGATAGAATGAGATAACCATAACTTTCCGAGCAGAAGCAACCACTTTGTTTTTTGGGGGTTGGTGATGAAGGAGATTTCCAAACTGAGCTTTGCTGTTTGCTCTCAGGATCAAAATGATGTAGCCAAGTTTCATCAGCAGTGATTACGTCTGAAAGAAATTCCGGATCTTCCTCTGACATCAACTTTAACTGCATGTTATCTCCATTGCAGTGGTAGGCGATATTAAACATGACTGAACTTACCTGGTTCTCACAGGCAGGAAGCAGGAGTACCAACAATGAAACTACTACGGCGTGTTTGTTTCATATTAAGCTAAGAGAATATAATAAGATTGAATTTTGGTGCGAACAATTATGACCGTAAAAAAATTATGATTATTCTATATTGAACAGCCCTCGTATATTCTGAAGAACAGTTGGATATCGATACCGTGCAGGTATTCTGAGTATAGAGGTATCGTAAGCATTGAGGGTGCATCCCTAATATATTGTGACTTTGTTGGTTCATAAAATTAAAAGTCAAGTTCGCAGAAATTCAAACTGCTCTTTATTTCCGTAAAAAGTTTGTACAGCCCTTGGCAGCAGCAGAATTACGTAACATACACAAATACAACCTTCAAAATCATCTGCCATACGACAACAAACACAAGAGTTCACTTTCAAATCACAGCTGCACGCACACGATTATCGAGTCCTATTACGGCTCTCCCACTGCGTTGAGCGCAGTGGCACTTTTATATCTCAACTCATTGTTCTAGAAATTAGTGGAAGGTTCTGTAACATTCAAAACGGCACCAGGAACACGAACCTTCCAGACATCTGTCTCTCTTTCTCTGCTTCGGCAAGCTTTAATCTCCTCGCTGCGCTGTCTGTCTCTATGCGCGCGCCGGCCGCGCCCGTTGCAACAATGCCTCCCGACAATATATAAAGTACAAATATTATCCTGTGTAACCGATCAGCCAGCAATTAACTGGTTTAAATAGCGTAGAAGTAAAAATAAGAGTAGGAAGAACATAAGTTTTTCTAATAGCTGTATCTTACATAATTCTTGTATTCTTAGTTAATTAGTAGTAATTAATTAGCAGTAATTTTATTTCCTTTTACATAAACAAATGGACATACAAAATAAAGATTACAATTATAAAATCCATACTGAAATATGCCATATATTCCTAAATCCTGAAAATCCTATCTTGTTATCATGTTGCACACCATTGAATAATAATTCGGTCCCCATACACCTAACACTAGGTTTTTGTGTATTGGAGGCCCTCTGCTCCTTTTTACACTTTTTGCCATTTCACCTATCCCACTCTACATTTTTCTCTTAATTGTTCTTAGTCATCTCTCTTTAACTTTCCCTAAATAATTCCCTATATTTCTCCTGTTCTTTTCTCCTTTTACCGACAACATTTTTCTAATTACTACTTCACCCCCCAAACTGTCCCATTTACGTAGCCAAGCCTGCTCTCCCATATCTTTGTTTGACTACAATATAATATACAATGGAAATCTGCATTCTCTTCTCCACACAATGGACATTTTTCTAGCTCCCTCTCTTGACCTATACCTTTCAAGTTTCTCACTCCTGTTCTCGCCCAAGCAAAACCTTCTCGCCCTAACTTACTACATATATCTATATAACCTTCCCTCCGCCAGGTTGTTTTTATTTCTCTATATAATCTCAGTGAGCTTTTGTCACTTGTATTGGCAAAAATGCCTTGTCTGTCAATATCTTCTAATCTTAGCTTAATTTCTTTCCAAAAGCCTCTATACCTATACTCTGCATTTATCCAAGAATGACCCATACCTATCTGCTTCAACAAGTCATACATTTTATGTGCCCAAGACCCACCCCAGTTACTTCTATTTTGAATATGAAAACATTCTTTAATTATATTGCCATCTTCCAAGTTAGTGATTCTGTATAAATATTTCATTGCCCTTGACAAGATTTTAATTTTAGTGGAATGCCTGCCTAGTTCTAATTGTGCTGCCCCCATTAGGTGATGCTATTGCTAATCCCAATATGTATTTACAAAAGGATCTATGCACTCTATCAGTCTCTCTCCAAGCCTCATCTACTCCCCAAACCCCTGATCCATGTAACATTCTATTTTCTACCACTGCCGTATAAATCCTCTCCAAACATTTGACATTTATATATGGTACTTTACTGTAGCATGATATTATCACTCTCATGGCCATTTTACCTTTTGCCACAGACATCTTTTTTGTTCTCTCCAGCTGTGTATTCGTAGTTAGTAATATATCATGAGCAAATGTTCTTACTCTTTACAAAGTTATATTCTAACTGCGAGTACTAATCAAATTACACATGCCTCTAAATTTAACATTCCTACTAAAATGTTGTCCATTATGCTGGAATGTCCTTACATTTCCTCTTTTCATGGTCATATTTTCTTCGACAATTGCTGTTTGAGATCCAAGAGTGTGGTTGGTTTCTGGTACATTACATTGGCTGCTGAAAGTACGGCGAGGAGAGAATGAGCTAGGAAAGCATTTACGTATATTTTTAAAGGAGCAGAGATGGACCTACTATATAAGGAAGAAAACCTTGCGTTCTCTAGAGCCATACATTTTTCACTTGGAGCAAATGTAGATATAAAAGCCATCTAACAAAATAGAATCCTTTCTATTGTCCCACAGTACAAGCAAATAAAGCCATAAATTCTCTAAATGCCTTAACCTGTACCCGTTCCCGTCACTTAAGGTGGGAAGGTAGGAGTTCATGGGGTTAAAGTTCACTATTTGTTTATTTTTAAATGTTATTATAATTTCATCCCTCTAGATTCCAAATATATAGTTATGAAGTTCATTGTAATAATATATTACACACAATTTGCTTATTATATTAGTGGGCGTTAAGTTTTTGCCACACCCCTTTTCGTAAACTTTCAGAAAATCGATCATAACTTCTGTAATACTGAACAGATTTTCTGAACTAAGCCTTGTTTTGTAAGGGATCTCTCAATTTTTCTATTGGTACCACTGTAACTCCAATGATGCTAGTTTTTCTTTCGTTTTTGGCTGTGGATGTGAACAGTTATTCGTTTTGAACACTATTTTGTACTAGTTATCGGTGAATATATGATACGGGTAGAACAAAAACATTTGGAAAGAGAAAGTTTACAGACAATGGTTTTACTAAAAATAGAACAGTAAATGTATAAAATGTAAATACAGTAGACAATGAAACCAGATGTAATATTGAGGTTAGTAGGCCCAGTTAACACAATACATGAGCTAATCATGATAGTCATATACAGAAATTGATGAGCTGCGAGTCCTGAAAGCAGATAAAATGGTTGAAGAACTGGCCAAGAAGGCAAGAAAAATGAAGAAGAACTTGAAAATAACAAGGGAGGATACAGAGGGTCAAGACTATGCAGCAGAAATGTTCTGACTCATGTGAAAACTGTCTTTCTCAGTTTCACATTCTCTTAGGTTCCGGTACAGTTTTATAAAAAGCTATTCAACCAAAACATATGCATCTTTTGTATGTATTATGCAGTCTTATAGGAATAATAATAGGGATTTTTCTCTGAGATTCATAATACTTGATTAAAAAAAGAAAATTATCTGACATTTCATTGCTTTAAAAACACCATAAAATTATAACAAATAATTTAAATAATGCTAATCTGCATTATTCAAGGTACTGCTGGCCCTCGAAGCAATGGTCGTTAAAGCCTATGTCTCTAGCGTTTCACCGCGTAGAGGGTCGCGGGTTGGAGTCCCGCATTGGGCATGGATGTTTATGTGTACAGTGTATATGTGGGATACTCCAGAAAACAGATAGGAAAATAAACGGAAACAATAAAAAAACGGTTAAATAAGGTAAATAAAAAATTAAAAAAAATAAAAAGAAGGTAAAGGATTCAAGAACGTGCTTGAAAATTTTCATGTACGCATCAGTAATAATTTAATAGTAATGTGTACGCAAAAATCATGGAAATAGCATTGTGGAGCTAGGCAGTACCTTCTCACCTTAATACAAAATTACACTTAGGATGCACTTGTTCAGTAGTCCATCTTTCCTTAGAGACATTTAAAATGATTACTTAAGACACTTAAGAAAAGAGTTAAGTTAAAAAAGCACTGATATGTTAATTTAAAAAAAAAACACGGGAAAAATGCAAGAATTATTTAGCTATGTTGCATAAAAGATGTACAAAACGTTTTGACCGCTTAAAGAAAAGCATAAAATTAAAGGGATCTGTGAAAAAAAAATGTGGAAAAATGGATTAACCCCAAAAAATCAAGAGATTAGGAAGCTCGGCTACAAGAATTGAATCCACGACCTTCCACAAACGTTAACATTTGAGTTGTCCTGTTCGATAATAGACGAAGCAATAACTCAAATTTCTCTTTTCTGTACAACATATAGTTTGGAAATGCGCTCAGTCAATTTAGTAAGCCATAGGATTTGTTACTCATTGTGGAATTCAGAGATTGAAACAATTGAATCAGCCAGTTTGATTTTCGTTTTAACTGTGTCATGTTAGCTATTTTCGCACTGGTAGAGAAAACAGATTTTCATTTATAAGCGAGCACTGTCCGTGAAATTAAAATCGCAGCCTCTGACATTCCGTTCCTTGTAGTCATCTGTATCATTAAATAGTTTCCATCAAAGATTTAAACGTTCTGAAAGGCCAACGTGCTTTTCTGCACATCGAAATCAGGTCAGTACAGAATTGGTATTTGTGTGGCAGCCGGAACATATCGTCCTGAAGCATACAACAGCTCTTTGTGTACCTCCTGCAGCTAGCGGGCTTTTCGCTTCACTGAGGCTCGGCGAATTAATGGAAAACAAAAATCACAGTTCTGCAGAATGAGAAGCAAGCGACTGGAATGCTTTTAAAAATGTACCATGCAACAAAGTAGGTTTACAGCATATCTCTGTTTGCATTCGTGAATCATCTTTTCCTTGAAGTACTCGATGTATTTTTACGAGCGTTTCCAAGTACATCGTCTAGAAAGTGGATCAAGCAAAGTATAAGAAAATCACTCCTGGCTAGAGCTAAAATATACAAATCTTAAAATTACACATAGTAAAATTCTGCCTTGGGCTATGACAGCTATAACTGTCTACCTTCTTACACAAAGGGGCTGGGTTGGAACCTTGCTTAGTATGATGTTCTCATTTTAATGACAATGAAGTCTCTGGACCTAAGTCACTTTAGAGGGTCATTCAAGATATGTATTTAACTCAAGCCTCCTCATTCCTGAGTTTCTACAGGGAAATTTAAGAACTTAAAATAATGTGCTACATACGTGAAATATGAAGCTATTAACAGTGAAGCAAACAAATATACACAAATATAATAATTTGTAGCTTAAAACTTAACTTATCCTATAAGAAGTGATGATAATTCTTATAAATTCTCCAGGATCGCGATTTCATGTGTATTTATACACATCTTCAACTGAAAAACAAAGCTGTCGCTATTGTCACTAAACATTAGATGTTGATATGTTCTTGTAAGTATTACCAAAATCTGAAAATAAAAGAAATTTAAAAACAGAATCGACCACCAGTATTTCAAAATTCAATACGCGATGTTTGTTTTTTAAAATAAATAACTTTTCCCAAACCATTAAATCTATCGCACCATTTAATTGTTTTAATAATTTAACTTCTGGATTTATTTCATAGTTAAATGACCAAAAATGATCTACTACGGACGATTTATCAGTCTATTTATACTTAATGTTACGAAAATGTTCTTTCGTTCTGGTTACTAAATTACGTTTTGTCTTTCCAATATAAAGTGTATGATAATCGCAGCAATTAAACTGATAAATACCAGATTTTTTATAATTAATAATTTTATTTTATATAGAAAAGCAATAAATTTTAATACTATATTTATTTTGAGGAACTAAGTTATACCAAATTCTTTAACATTTTTTGAAAATGTTTATTAACCTAGGGATAGTAAGTAAAATTTTTAATAATCGTCTTTTATTTTTCTAATGGGAGAAATATCATTAAAAGCTTTTTGATATTTGAATTTTTCATTTTTATTTATAAAGTCTTTATTAAAACCATTAATTAAAGCAGTATTAATAATATATTTATATTCTTTATTAGATTCATCTTTATTCAGGGCTATATTTATGAATCTATAAATTGAAAACAGCTATTGGAAGCAAGCTATTGAAAACAGCAAATTTACGTGAAAAGGGGTTAAAAAGTTTATTTTTTATGTAATTATCAATATGAGTAGAGTTCCTATAAATACCAAAGTTTAATTTATTATTATTTCTTATTATATTTAGATCTAAATACATTTACCTCAGCAAATATAGTTTATTAGTTTAGAGGAAGAACTAAATTCCGCCCAAAATTCCATACCAATACTTTACTACAAATACATATTTTAAGAATCCCATAACACCTGAAGAATCCCATAATCTTATAATCCTTCAAGGAAAATGTTTATGGACCATATTAAGAGAAGCAGAAGATTATGCACATTTAGAAAATCTGTCGCTAAGGCGTTAGAGGAATATATGACCGCGACAAAATACCTCAAGAAAGAAATGTAGGGATATTTCAATCTGCGAGAAAAGAATATTACTTAAGAGATTTTTGGAGGGAATGGTAATCAAGAGAAACTGAAGATACAGATTACCAGACTTGAATACCTAATTTAAGACGCACAACCAATAAATAGAAGACGCCAGTTATAGATATCGGAAAGAAGAGCAGAAACCATATAAAGAAAGAGAATGCCAGGAGAGCCGGAGGAGATATATGGAGAGTATCAGAGCGGACAGACACAACTGATTTTGCAGAATAGGAATGATGACAACCCGAATGTCTGGAACTGACAAACCAGCTCCATCTACTGATGCCAGTCCCTTTAGGAGATGGATACCAGTAGGAGGAAGTTTTGGATACCAATTATAGAGGAGGAAATTTTAAAACTGCAGGAAACAGTCTTTCGTAGTTTGTTATAGCAATTAAAGCTTTAGTAGACATGTAGATTTGTTGTTGTAGAAGTAAACTAGAAAAAAGACTGGTTTAGATAGATTAGATGAGTAGATTTGTAAGATTACTGAAATCCTCCAATCTGTAGGCTTAGTTAGTTCGTTAAGGTAGCAAATAGATTATATCTGCAAAATTTGTCAATTATTTTGTGTAATTTGATTTAAAAGTTAATAAAGTTAAAATGAAGTTTGCTAATAAGGACTGGTATAGATTCCAGAAACAGGGCTGTTAGATATGCACATTTTTTATAATCCCATAATCTAAAAACAAGACCAGGGAAGAAGAGTTCACAAGGAGCATATCATCCTGCCATGCAACGCCAAGACACCCTCTGACACTTCTACCAAGAGACCTCCATATGGAGATCATATGAAGTAACAATGAAGATGAAATGGAGGGACAGGAAAATCGGGGAAATGTAGTTAACCTAACCAGCACTAGCCTGGTTACCTGAGAAAACCCTCCTGTAAAAATCCCGTGGGTCAGGTACGTCGGTCACGGGAAACGAACACGGGCCTTCCGGTCAAATACCAAACCTGGTATTTAAAATCAAATTTTGAAGTATCACACAGGAAGATTTTAAACGGAATTGTCTGTATTCGAAATACGTTTTACAAGTGCAATTTTTCTAATATTATGATTTTCTGAAGAATGAAATGTATATTTTGAATTTTCTGGGAAATACTCTGAAGTTCCCTAAAATATAAACGAATTGTGTATAACTGGTAAACTGTGAGAGATTGACCAAATTTTACAAAACAGAAAATACATATATCTTTAAACCATACAATTTATTCAGACTTTTTTTTTTGGGGGGGGGGGGATTCAGCAAATCGGTGATACTCCTTGTCATTGGCTTTAATTTTGCCACTCTTATACTTTTCTCCAATGGGAAGACATTACTTTCCTGCTGTTCATACAAGGAGAGCAGAGTTTTAAAGTCCTCATATGACAATCAGCTTTAAAGTGATCTATGAATTTAAGCCTCGTGTATGCTATTTCTATTTTAAGTTTGGAGTTACCAACAGCATCACCAAATGGGGTTGCACAAATAGAATTAGGAAGATATAGCAAAGCTAAAATTATGGAAAGAGCATTGAAATACTGGTTTGGAATAAAAGAATTGGAAACTGGTCATATTTTGAAACACTGTTTAGAAATACAGCAAAAATATATTAGAGAAGATACTTGGTACAAGAATATACAAAACATTCTGAGTGAAATAGCATATGGGGATATGTGGAAGGATAGTGTAGAGTGGAAAAGAGTTAAAATGAGGATAAAAGACATAGAAAGGCAGGATATAATGGATTGTTTAAATTCCAAAATCTCACCATACTTTTAGAGAAATAAAAATGAATTGGGAAAGAGAAAAATATTTTTATATTTGTGAGAAAACGACAAGAGAAGGCTGTCCATGGCCCAGAACAGGAGTAATAAGGCTTAGGGGAAAAGAAGAACAAGGAAAGTATACACTGTGTAATACGAAAATAAATAATTTTTGTCATTCATTGGTAGAATGTAAGGAAACAAAGAATGGGAGAGAAGTACTGGAAAAGAATTGGACTATGTTAGCTAGTGAAATTTTAGTTGAAAAGTTATTGAGTGTTAAATCAAGAAAGAATGTGTTGGAAATAGGAAAGTACTTAGGTTTAGTGAGAAATAAATGTTTAAAAAAATTACCAATAAGGATAATCATGATAAGGTAGGTTGAGTACCAAAAGTGGTAAATAGGGTCTTATAGCTCAAAAACCATGGTGTTAGAGTCTGTGGGCCCAAGGAAATTCAGCAACTCAATAAAGAGTTGTAATTTGATATGTAACTTGAGATACGTAGGGTTATATATAATATAAATAGTATTAAATTGTAAATACATAAGAAATTTATTTATAATGAAGTTTAATAAATTCGTTCATTCTATTTTAAGTAAAAATAATGTAAAAAACTGTTTAGATAAACTTTTATGGAAATTAATACAAAGTAGGTATAACAATAAAGTTTGTAAGAGTAGTTTATACAAGAATGAGTTTGTAGGGTAGCTTGTAAACACATATCTTAACTAAACTTGTAGAACATTTGCTGAACAGAAGTAACTCCTTCTCTGTACGCCTAGATTCAGTGAATTTGGTTCTCGCTTGTACATTTACTGCACTGAGACATTTCTCCGTTTTAAAGGGTCTCATTAATACCTTTTCAATTTGCATATTTTTGCACCAGAAGACTGCGTTTTCTGTAACAGTCTCTGAATTGCTTCATTTGTATGCTGATTGGTTGACATAAAAATCAGGACAGCACAGCCTGCAGCTTTCTTTTGTTGATAATTCATTCCGTTTGCTTGTTCGCAGTTGAAGTTAATTGTATTTACTATTTAAAACGTGTACAAGTTACAGGGATCACTAGGAACCTCACGTTAATAAGAAATAATGTCATTTATTCCTCATATGTTCAGCAGCTAGTGCAGAAATTTACTGTAGAGGAATTAAAGCAAAGTAAAGGTTATTGAGTGAGAGAAACGAAAGTAAGTTCGAAGGAAATGAAATGAGGTTTTTAATAGAGTGACAGGATATAAAGTAACAGACCACAAAAGAGATGAAGAATTGACAAAATAATAAGAACGAAATCATTTAAAGAATATAAAACTAAAAGGATAGATCACTGAGCTGGATGGATTAGGCGGTAGCGTTCTTGGCTCTTATTCCCTTTCACTGACTACCCTGTCTTGGAGTTCTCCTTGGGTTTTTCTTTGTCACTAGGCGAATTCTGGGATGGTTCCCTTCTCTTCCTCATTTCATTCCATTGTCTTGCAGAATTAATTTTGGTGTTCCTCCTTGGGATGCTGTTTATGATGAAATTTTTCTAAGTTGCGTGATGAAGTATTTTTACTCGTCGAAAGTTTGTAAGGAATTAAATTTGTAGTTATTTAATTTGGGGTCAGTAATTTGCTTTAGATTGATTTTTATCAATGATTAGATTTGAATATGTAGAGGATATGACGAATTTGTATCGATTTAAATTTGAATTTCCCAGCCGGCACATAAAAAATCCCATCTTAAGGTCGTAGCCAAGGATTAATGGAATATTTCTATGTTAAGTTATTATAGGTAATGAGTGGTTTTGAATTTATCTATGGAAGTTGAAAACTACGAATTGCACTTGTAGAGACCATTTCACGAATAAAACAAACTGTTAAAAGCAATAATACAAGTTATTTGATTCCATAAATCACATTGGCTTACATTAGTACAGAAACTTAACCTCACAAGTCATGGGAAACGGCACTTACAGGCCGTGCACAAGTTAACACTGGAGAAAGCAACTTTGGTCTTAAGGCCGTCAGGTGGTGCTGACCGATCATCAGAAAATAATAAAGTTACATAACCTGTATTTTCAAACAACAAACTTCATTTATTTTAAACTAAAATAAACTTGCAATTATTTAAGTTGAATATTCGTTTTGTACGAGAACAAAAAACTTGATTTAAATAGATTAGATTACATTTTTATTGTGCATATTCCAAAATTTTACAGTTTACAACTTTTGGCTACATTTATTTGTCTTTACATTGTTGCTAATTTAGCTTACATGGCACCCTGGTCTTCTGCTCTGCCAGGTAGCTCTTAACCTCCATACCTCCTTGTTACTTAATTAGCCCTATTCTTCCCCCTCATCTTCCTTTCTTATATTCTTTATATTTCTGGCCCATTTTCTTTTACTTTCTGCAAGAACTCCCCAATACTTCTTACATTCTTTTCCTCTTTCTCTGGTAATATTTTTATAGCTACTATCCTCTTCTCTACTTTCTCCCATTTTTCCTCCCAAACCCTTTTTCTCCACATTGAAGCCTCCTCGCATTCTGTTACATAGTGTTCTATGCTTTCTTCACAAATTCCCTGCTCCCTACCTCTTATCCCTCTTAGAAATATTGTTCCTGTTCTCATCCAAGGTAACCCTTCTCTCTCTTGCCCATTGCAGTGATCTACATATGCTTGTCGTCCCCAATTGTCTTTTTAAATTCAAACTTATAACATTGGCAATAATTGAAGTTGAATGTTATACCCAACAGTAAAGGAACTTATGGTAATTGCTGAACGAACATTGTGCATGGTTATCGATTCAGAGATCAGCGATTGGTCGATATTTCACGAATCCAGCTACTTGATTGGTCTATAAGAGAATAGTGACGTATATGTGAAATAGTCTAAATAATGATACACGTTTTTTTCCCACTTTGCTTTTGAGAACTTGATATACACTATCTCACAATATTTTCTTTTAAACAAATTTCCTCTGCGTGTGGTTTCGTTGGCGGCTCCCGTGCTAAGGGTCCCGAGTTCGATTCCCGGCTCTAGGGTGGCGATTTTAAGTCGGCCCTATCCACTACTTCACCTACGTCTAGCACATGTGAAGTGTCCCCTATGCCCAACGTGGTTCGGAGTCCGCGGTATAAGCTGTAGGTCCTCTCGCCTCACCGTCATCTTCACTGTCACCCTAACATTGGAGGTAATGCTCACCATCCTCTGGGTGAATCCACTTGAGAAATGGGTGCAGACATCACGGGTGGGGCGAGGCTACCCCGAAGTCCAAGTTTGTCATGTGGGGAGTGTTGGTGTCCAATTAATCCAATTTCCTCTGCGTCCATTGGCTACTATTTCTTTTTTTTTTTTTTCCTATCTGCGTTCCTTTCAAGAGGAAGACTATTTTTGTCATCTTAGCAACTGTTGTCTGCACGCATATTCAAACATCCATAGCCTCCTCTGTAACTTCGAGTCTCTTTCAAACTTAATTATTAACGTAATTCTAAAATAACGTAAATAGTATTAAAACAATTGAACAATAATTATGCTGGGGGCCTAAAGGAAACCAGCCATTTCAATTGTTATCTTTTAAGAGTGCTTGCGCTCCGGAAAGCATCTTCCTTGAAAATTCAGCTACATTTCTCTGTGCCTCCTTCTCATCTGTCAGGTATGTTTCTAGGTTTTGTAGGGTGAGATATGTTGGACAAATGCTGATACTTGCTCCAAGGAAAAAGTACTATTTCTTTGCTCACTAGAGGGTTCGCTGGTTCGAAGGGATCGTTCATCGTCTCTCTTGGCAGCTCTAACAATGGGACGGGTCATTGTGTCATGAACCTCTACAGACTTCAACACCACTCTGTGACCTCAGGATCTGCGAACTGAGCCTTCTGTGATTCTTACAAAACGTCAAACATTCTGGATCAAAAATGTGTTGGACTCGTCGACCAAGCAGCCTTTAGTGTTCTTGTAGGAAGCAGAGGTGCACCTGAAGTATCAGAAGGAAATGGAATGAAAGAAGTCATAGAAAATGAGAAATCGTTTCAATATTTGCTTACGAGCTACGGAAAACCACGAAACTCCGGGGGTCAGAAGTGTGGTGTGGGGGAGGTTGAACATGGGTATCTCCCAAATGCCAGCCTCTCACGTTACTGCGGAGCCAGCTCACTGGTATGTCGTCCCTCCCACAACAATAAACAACTGAACGTAAAATATTAATCCAGAACTCTCATTAACACTCTGACGAGTTGTTTGACTCAATTTTGCCACCAAGAGATGTTTTATGGTTACAATGTGCTTTTATGGCAGTTGTGACAAATTCGGTACAGTTGACGAACGTTTTAACTTCCAGAGCAGTTTGAAACCTAATTACAGGAGTCTTAATTCAGGACTAGAATCTTTGACAAATGATTATTGAAGGTTTTTGTCCAAAGTGTAACTTGTTTAAGATTTGAAGTGCAAATATGCAGTGTTTATATTCCAGGAATGTATTTTACAATAATTTTAGCTAGGGTAGGATTTAAGAGGAATTATTTGCTGCTTGATAAGTGACCGATTGAGATGGCTAAGGTGCTTTGGTCTGTGGTACGTATTCGGGAGGTCCAGCTTCTATTACCGTGGCTCGCCTATCTGGACCATGGTATTTTTTCGGGGACTTTCCCGTGTTACCAGGCGAATGCTGGGTAAGTTAATTACATTCTCCGAATTTCTTGTCCCTCCATTTCATCTCGTCTTTCATCTGCCGGCAGAAGTGTAAGCGGGTGTCTCGGCGTTGCATGGCAGGATGATATTGTTGCGTGTATAGGCTGAGCAAGATTTGGAAATTTCTGTAAACATTATTCTGTAACATTTATTTTCGATGCCTTGAGTCTGGGCACAGCTGTATATGAAAGCTGTATGATTAAGCGTAAATTCTGCTGACTGGCAAAACATGTACTTTGGACTGGTGAATCATACATCCTGCTGGCTTAGGGAAATAATTCACAGGTGGCCTATCATGTTCTAAACAATGAATCCACTCCTGCTGATCAAGGGAAATAATGCTTAGGTGGTAAGTAACAGGTTTAAACATGTTCTCAATGATGTAAATAATGATTGCACAATATGGTGCAAATTAACAGTTAACGTGGGAATCGCTGAGTTGACATTTTGTTAGGACCCCTATTTAAGCTTTGTTGAGTTAGCCCCCGGGGCAGAGACTTCACAGAGATTTGAGAGAGGACTTGCTGCTGGTCTCTGTAAGAATCAACAAGAGTTTATTTCAAAGTGCTAACACGAGTAGATCGCCAGCAGGGCGTACCAGATCGTACACCTTTTGACAGTCACACAAGGTTCAAGCCATACAAACAACACATCGACAAAGGTAAAGTTGCATTATGTTATTATGTATGTAAATGTTACCAAGGCGCCCCTGATCTCATCCAGATCCAGGGAGTGCCCTGTAGAAATACTAGGCATCTTTGAAATATAGTTATTCAATTCAGTTTGACTTAGATGTTTCTTTCGCTCTACCCTTTCAGTAGCTACACCCCCCAGTTGTAGTTTAGGTTTGTAAGTCTTTTAACCCCCTTACAATACTGGTCCACAACAATATGCTCCTGGCAAACACTTCCTCAGCCGATGGGACGGGCTCTGATATCCCGGCCGGCATATGGGCAGTTTAACAACACCAGTGGTTAGGATGCTGGTTATACTGTCCTCCAGAGTAGTTTCCAACTTATCAATTGTAGGGATTTTGCTCTCTGCACTGTCTTGACTCCTTTAGAGGGCCCCCTCTGTCTTATCTCGCTTCATCCTTCCTCCCAGGGTGCCCCATTAGAAGCATAAGTACAATAAACTAAGTCTGGACCTCCGTGCCGAATCTCATCAGTACTATAGTCCAGTCCAGTCCAGGATAAGTGAAATGCGACAAGAATATTTTATTTTTTGAATGTTACTAACATGCACAAATGTAAATCGTTGCCATTTTGTTTAGTTCTTCGCAGTAATATGTATTGCAAGCTGATGTATACAGTTATACAAGTCATACAAACTTCCTTCCGAAAGATAAGCACGTTTCATAGTATTCAAATTATTCCATTTATATTGTTTGAATTGTGAAACTATTTCATATATGATACGTACTTAAATCGAAATTGTTAGAGCCTTTTGGAGAAAATAGGAAACAAAAACTAATGCTTTCACATATATAGAACGTTTCGGAGTAGAGAACTACTTGCGCCTGTTCTTATCACATCATCGAAAGGTGAGGAACTGAAATACCAAATACATACACAGCACCCCTCACCTAAAAATGCTTCTTTGGGCCTGCAAGGAATTCAGAATGCATATAAGCAGTGAAATTTCAATATGAGACTTTTGCAATTTACGTCCTCCAGCGTTAAGTCATATTGGATGATGAATGAAATGAGTGAAATGATGCTCAAATGAGTCCGGGGTCCATGGAGCTTAGAGTTACCTGACATTCGTTTATCAGATTAAGGGAAAACCACGAAAAAAACCTTATCCAGGTAACTCACCCTGACCGAGATTCGAACTCGAGATCTCTTGAACGTGAGGCAGACATGCTGCCATCTACGCTACCGAGGCGGGCATGAGATTTATTGGTGGAATGGAATACATTACCTTCCTACTATGTAATGGTTAGAGATACAAAAATAAAAATAAAATAACATAACTATATGTAAAATATCCCTAGCACCTATTTCTCTAAACCAGGCTAATATGCCAGATTCTTAACATTTATTCTTACTAAATACATTCATACACTCTTTCAATCAGGGTGAGTTAATTAGATAAGCTTTTTCCGGGGTTTTCCCTTATCCGAAAGACTAGTTTCAGGTAACCTTAAGCTCTATGGACCCTGTGCTCAATTGAGCATCATTTCACTCATTTCATTCATGTCCGATATGACTTGACGTCGGAGGACGAAAATTACAAAAAACACATATATACAATATGATTTACAGATAAATTTATTAAAATAAAAAAACTATAACACTACAATGACTATATAATATTTATAAAACAGAGCAAAAACATATAAAATAAAATAAACATTTCAGTCATGTCAACTTCACTCATGCAATACTAAAACTACCAACTATCAACAAAAAATTAAACAATATACAATTTATTATTCTTAAATTAATTGTTACTAGTATTAATTTACTCTTACTATTACAATTATTACTATTACTTTTTTACTAATTTTATTATTAATACCAGTATTAATATATCACTTATTATTAATATTATTAAATGTATTATTACCATAATTATTTTATTATTATGATCATTATTACTGAGTTTCTAATTTTATCAATTTATAATTAACTTTGTCATTATTAATGTTATTACTGTATTTATACTTTATGCTACTTTTAACATTATTATTATTATTATTATTATTATTATTATTATTATTATTATTATTATTATTATTATTATTATTATTATTATTATTATTATTATTATTATTATTATTATTATTATTATTATTATTATTATTATTATTATTATTATTATTATTATTATTATTATTATTATTATTATTATTATTATTATTATTAATTATAATAGCTTTATTATTAATACCAATATTATTAAATTAAATATTATTCAGAATATTAAATTTATTATTACCATATTTATTTTTTATTATTATCATTATATTTGAATTTATAATTTTATAAATTTATAATTAACTTTATCATTATTATTATTATTTTTTCTGTAACTCACGTTCCTCCAACGTTAAGTCATATCGGTCGGTGAATGAATTGGGTGAGACGATGCTCAAATGAGTCCAGGGTGCATAGAGCTTTGAGTTACCCGACATTCGTTTTTTAGGATAAGGGAAAATCTTGGGGAAAACGTTATATAGTTAACTCACCCTGACCGAGAATCGAACTCGGGACCTCTTGAACGTGAGGCAGACATGCTACCATGTACGCTACCGAGGCAGGCTTTATCATTAATAATTTTATTATTATTATTATTATATTTATACTTTTTATGCTGATTTTTAATTTATTATTGTAAACTTGATTATCATATATAAAATTAACTTCTTTATCTGAACTATAGTTTATTTAAATTTACATATTTGTTACAATACTATATAAAACAAAAAATACTGGTAGCCATTAATCTATAACTGGTAAGCGGTTATTAAAAACTAAAGCTACGAAACGTGTTAGGAAAAGTAATAGCAGAAAAGTTGGGTTGGAATCACTGAAGAAGAATCTATTAATTTTCCCTTGAAATATTCAACTCGTATATACACTGCCACTGAGGTGAAGGTTACGAACTTGGAACTTAAATTCTTGTGCTGACCTATTTGCGATAATTAGCAGAACGCTCATTTAAATTACAAAGAGGTTAAAAGAGACGCGAGAGAGAAAGGAATTCTCTTGGGAAAACCCACATTGTCGAAGCAAACATTTGAGCAGTCATTAAATGAAGGGTGATCGAAGGGAAAATAGCGTCATGTTCATGTTGTAAAACTGTAACCATTATACGCGCTCAGTAACTGCAAAGAGATATTCAATTAGTTCACAATGGCCTATTACTGTGGCCATTGAAGCGTGAAACAATGTGCCTTTAGTAAACTCGTTCTTTGTTTGGTGACAAACAAGATCTGGCGTTTCCTTAACTATTTCATTTTCAGCAAAAAAGGGTATAATTGAATCATAGTGTTTTATAACAGTTTTTATTTAACGCGTGTTTTAGTAATATTGGTTTTCTATAAGGTTTAAATTTGTATTGCTGTTGATTAATACCGGGTGTTCCATAATTTCTATTACAAACTGTTGGGAAGTGCAGAAGCAACTAAGTATTTAATGTTATGATTAGGTAGGGACTCGTGTACAGATGTGTATTGTTTCGATGCCAAATACGTTTGGAGATCCAAGCAATTTCCATTTCATTAGAGGCAACAAGTCATTGTCATTGTGTGCTATAGGAGTTATTTCTGATGTTTACCAGTGAACAATATTTCCATACGCACTAAACAAGACCAGGTTTGTGCTAGAACACGTGTTAGATTTTCTTCCAACTCTATAGGAGTTTAGGATTGGCATTTCACTACAGAGGGGTTTCGGTACGCAGGCCAACATGCTGGGCCTATTGTGCCTATGCCCCCAAGTGGGGCACCGCAGGGTGGAAGGATGATGCGAGGGGAGACAGAGGTAGCCGACCCAAGGAACCACAACAGTGCATAGGGCAGGGTCCCTACAAATTACTTGGATAGAGACTTCCCCGACAGGCTAGCACAACGGACACGCTCCCCTTCTGCGAGACGGCAATGCGCCCAGCACCCGAGCCCCAAAGGTCACTTGCTGGCGGTCCCAAAATGGTCCCAGCAGAGGCACGGAGACCGGCAATCAGCCTACCGGAGGAGGAAGTAGTTTACCTCAGAGCATATCATCCGCTAACACTTCTACCCTAAAAGAGACCACCAGATAAAAGATGACGTGAAATGATAATAAAGTTGTAATGGATGGGAAATTTGGAGGATGTAATTAACCACCCAGCATTCGCCTATCGACCGGGGAAACCCCGAAGAAACCCTTGGTTAAGGTAGATCGGCCACGGGTGTGTGCTCATCACTAGCCATGGCTTCTTTATATACACCCATTCATGAATTCCAGACTGTTGTGTCAATCACTAGATTTTTCTGGAATAAACAAGGCATCTAATGACATAATCCGAATATTCTATTACCTTCCAGAAACGTGAAACCCTACCTGGGCCAGTAAGTCTTTCACGTCTGTGATAAACGATCCTTCTCTTGTTTCCCGGCGCTATCGTTAATTGTCGGCGCTTTGTGAACGTTAGCCGCCTATCAGTTCCTTTGTGTACACTAGCCGAGCGATCGTAAACTGCTTATGCAAGCTCTTTATTACCGTGAAACGCTATCCGCCGTTTGTTATCTCGTTGCGCCGAAATGTTTAGGTCCGTTGCCGTAACAGTGTGTGTTTAGAGAAGTTGTTGCAGTATATGTTGCGATGATTGTCATTTTGTTATAGTGTATTTATAGTGTATTTAGGAGCCATTTTACTAAAATTGTGTATTTCTAAGTGTTTGCCTATTTATATGACTATTTTGCCTATTTTAGTCCCATTTTGCCTGCCTATTCCACACATTTTAGTGCCTATAAATCCGTTCCCTAATGATAAGATACATTTAGGTCATATTCATAGAGTTTGTAGTAAATATTTTACTACAATGTGGCAATGTGAACATAAACATTTCTACAAGCTTTCTTTTTCTTTTTCTTTTCTTTTTCCTTTGTTTTCCTTTGCAGTCCTATTCCCTACTCCACTCCCATGTATACTAAATCCTCTCAACAAATAAAGGTATGTTTATTGTTACTTACTATTTGCTGCGAATATTTTATCGTTTATTCTGATATCTCGCTTTTATTTCAGCCAGTTGGGTGATGATGTCAGTTTCTTTGTTTATTTCACTTAATGAGCAGCTTCTAACGAATCGAACCTGGGTTTCCTGAAATGGGCCACAGACGAAACCGCCTGAGCCATCCCGCTCGGTCTACAGGGCCTACATAAACAAGTTTATTTATGTGGTCTCAAAGGAAATAGTCCAGTTGAGTTTAATCTGGCAACCCAGGTGGCCAAGGATTTCACCGCCTCCATCTATCCACCTTTCTCAAATTATTTGGTGGAGATGATCACTGAATCACGATAAATGTGAAAACCGAGTCGGTAGAACTGACTGTAATTGGACAACACATGAAATCAGACGACTATATTCTCGTCCTGAAATGTTGAAATGAAATGAAATGTGTAGTGTTTAACGCCCACTTTTACTACATACGGCACCGCAGGTGATGACACTGACGATATATGAGATGATCATGGAGCACCGGTGGAAATAGATGGTGGGGGAAACCGAAGGTCCCGGAGAAAACCCGCCCCAGCGCCGTGTTGTCCACCACAAATATCACTTCGCGGTCGCCTGGGATCGAACCCGGGCCGCCGTGGTCAAAGCCAAGTGGTGTAACCACTGAGCCACGTCGCGGCCCTGAACTGCTGAAACTTACTGAATCGTAACTGTTATGAAAGTCGACTCAGAACTTATTTTAAACAGCAGCTATCCGAGGACTGCAGAAGTCGGCCTTAGCCCATTTTGTTTGCATGCTTTGAAGCAAGAGATTTGAAGTAGAATTAACTGTAAGACTTATTTTGTATCGAAAGGATACGTTTATGGATGTTCAAAACTTTAACTACTTAATTCTCTAGAAGTGAGTAATAGGAATCAAGAAACAATCTATACTTTCATTATAGCCTTTTTGTTTACTTTTGTAGTGGTTATTTTTATACGTGATGTTGTTAAGAATAGTCAAAGAGATTAGTATTTATAATAAGATAAATTATAATAAGATAATGTAAAGTAGGTTAATGGTGTAACGATGACAATGCAATATGTTAAGTTGTTAAATGTTTTAAAAGCTTTTGTTATTCTGCTTATATATTCTTGTTTTTCCGAGTGTGTTCAGAAACAATTTTGTGTGCGCAAGAAAAGAAAGGGTTTAACGTGGCATCTACCGCTGGTTGTAAAAAGACTACATTAATAATATTTGTAATTACATTAAAAAAAATTAAAAATATTTATGGGGAATTAAATTTCCATCTTTGAACAAGAAAAGTATTTCTTCATTATTCAACAGTTGTCATAATAACTTTATCAGCCCCGTTACTGCGATCCTAGGAAAGAAAAAGAACTCATCGCTCAACAATTACAGATGATGGATAGAGTCGACATGAAAAATTCAATGCCATGACCGGGATCTGAACCACGGATCTCCTGGTTTCCGTCCGGTCACTCTTAACCTTTGAGCTACCATGACCAACGTGCCGTCCTGACATTAAATTCTCCATTTGACTTGTATGTCATGTCGACTCTATCCATCAAAAACCTTAGCCTATAAACGGCTAGTGTGGAGAAATTATTAATTTACACCAATTAAATAAAATTACAGATGAGCCTGATTATCCAGAGTTGCAGCAGAAACTTCTATATTTCTTCAAGATCGTCACGAAAGGTGACAAATTAATTTGCATCCACCTTCATCTCAAATAATCCTACTTCAAGATCGTGCCACAACGTGGTGCATCATCATAGCATCTTCAAACACCATCACCCCAACGAATCGCTCCACTTTCATTTAACAGATGACCTTATAGCGGATGAAGAATGAAAGCTTGAAATTAATATATGAAAGAACTTAAGGGTCTAAAACACTAACTTAAAATACTGTGACTGTGGGTTCGTAGAATTAAAAGTCCAATTTGCCAAAATTCTAAATGTTTTTTATTTCCGTAGCAATACACTACTCAACTCTCACGTAACAGCATTACATCACATATACAAAACAATCTTCCAAGGTCGATGACGATAACAAACAGCGTTCAGCTCTCTTTACAACATCACTCTCAGCTGTTCTTTGCTTACCTCTCCCGGTCGTCGCTCCCTTAAATACCACACTGATAATTTCGAGATATTTCTGGACCAAACATGAATCGAATGTTCTATCACCTTCCAGAAGCGTAACCCTATCTGTGCCGGCAGGTCTTTTATCTCGCGCTATCTTTATTTCTTCTGGCATACTCCTTATCTCCAGGCTCTTTATGTACACAAGCCGCACTATCGCAATCAGCTTCGCGATAATATGAATAACAAGCGGAATTGGCCACATTTGATTGGATTCTGCTCGGGCAAAGGTATTATGCCACAGTAGCTACAAACTTATTGAAACCTTTGTAATCATAATGAATATCTCTGTTTTCCTCCCTAGATTGCTGTAATAAATAGAGGAATAACTGCATTCCACCCAAGGAATTGTTACGGAGATTTCACCGAAATAAATGCTTAGAGGTTCTCTACATATTCAAATTATTTTTAGAAAAAATATCTCTTTATATGGGAAACGTTTCACTCAAAAAGAAAAGTAGATGAAATACAAACTTTTCAACACCTTCAACAATGCAGCATGGATATTTTTTAAGATAGTTCCACTATATCAAGCTACCATTTTCATGTAAAATTACCATTAATCTTTGATAATGTTTAAGATATTCACCTGGCATATAAAGAATTTATTTGAAGTTGCTGGAATAGTCTGTGAAGTCCTTTTCATCCTGAATCACTTCTGTATAACTGGTAAACTGGTTTACTCCACAAAAATGTAGATCTCGTTAAACATAAATTGATGTCAAATAAATTTTTGTTTTATGACATAAGCGATTTCCGAGATATTTTTCATTATTGGTTAGAAATTTAAAGTATTTTACCCCCTTTTTCTTCATGCAAAGAACAATACATTTCAAACCCACCTCTGAGCAATACGTTTTCTGGAGATGTGGCCATCTCTTTATCCTTGTAGATCCTGCGTATACCTTTAACGAAGCAGTAAATGTATAATGAAGGTTTATCTCCATTAAAATAAGTAGATAAGGTAACATTAAGGTGCTAACGTAAAATTAGTTTCTAGAAGAAGTAGGAATGTTCGTCTGCATACATCATTCTTTCCCTAGCACGCCATAGGCGAATAGATCTACACTAGTTCACCACAGTACTGCGCCGTGGCATAGTAGGCTAAAGTAACATGCCTTGGTCCCATGGAATGTGACCCGGGTTCGATCCCACCCATGAGGTGTGGATTTTAAGTCCCGGATATACAACCGGTGCCCACTCAGTATCACGAGGAAAGTGAGTAGCTTACGCCAGGTAAGCGACCCTGGTCAGGAAAAGCAACGTTCCGGCTGGGGGTTGCCAAGGTGCTGACCACATCTCCTCCCCGTATCGGTTGGATGATCGCCCATTTCTGCCTTGAGTAAGTGGTCGTGAGGCCGGCAGTGGGGTTGGTAGGCCTTGGCACTCTTAGAGCTGTCGCGCCAGGGTATAGAAAAAATAGTTGACATAGTCACTGATTCATCCACTAGGCGTGTATGCTTTGTAATAGCCCACCATTTACAGATAGCGCTTTGGGAGAGGAGCAAGATGTTATGGGCATGAGATGTCACACAAATTTACTCATCAGCCTTCTCTTTCAAGGCGTGCTTGTTCTTTTACGTTCAAATCAACAACATAGGGCCCACAGGCTGAGGACTGTTCATCTTCTAAAGTACTTCTTGTAAATGGGACTTGAGTCACACGACGTAGCATGCGTAATAGTGAAAAGCAGTACCACACGATACACAGAAAACTGGTGTCAGTAGCTGTACTGTATTGAGCTTATAGTACTTAAAGTGATGACTTTTATATTTATGAATTTTTGTGAACTTGCGGGAACATGTCTGAGACATGTGATGGTACCACAAATGTGAAAATATATGTTCATGGGTACCGAATTTCTTATGATGCCTTTCTCAAATAAACTTTTTCATCAAGACAATGATCCTGCCGTTTGAGGAGAAAGTTGCTGAATTTTCTTTATGACAATAATGTTTAACAAATTTTTCATACTCCTTACTCCTTACATTGCTCCTAGTGCATTGACACACATTTCCCTTGGGTACTGCTCTTGCATTAGTAATTATCCTGTGTGCTATACAACACGTGTTTGTGGTAGTCATGATACCAATGCTGCAAAAATGTGCACGTTAGAGGACTGTATTGAGAAGTGATCAAATTTCATCCCTGTAGCCTAATTTATGAAAAAATAATGAGAGACCCTAGATCTCGAATTCACTTCGTATTTCCTTTGTAAAGGAAACCATGCAAAAGATTTTTATTACAAAGGAACTCCAGTGTCAGAGAATCTGGTTTTACAATATCACAATTTCAGAGTAAGGGACTTATTTCACAATTAAATAACATTTGCAATGTAATGTGGAATTGTGTTTAGTGGATTCTACTCTAATCTTGTGCTCGGATACCTATATAGCTTCTAATTTGCTGTATTCCTTTTTCTCCGTTTCTCACTATTGGTGTATATTTGTATTTAGTTTTCTGTAGCATCTCAAACATCCTCTTCCACTATCGTCATTTACCCTGGCATTTATTTTTATCTTCCCTAACATATTATCAAAACATTTTCTCTGCTGTGCTTCTGAAGATTTAACAACTATAATTTCGAGCTCTAAGCTATCCCATTTCTTGTTCCACACTTTATTCCTTTTGGATTCCATTATACAATATATGTTACTAATTTTATTCCCATATAATTTGCACAAACTTAAACTGAGCATTCATTATAATGAATTGAAATCATTGCAAATACACGAGGAAGATTTATTAAATGTGAAGTATCACAGCTGATGAGTAACACCGGAACGGGAAGCAGCAGGAAATTAGCCTCCAAGTAAACATTAGGATCGTCCAGATTGGGGAAAATGTCAGCATGCGTCTGTAGACAAAGAGTAAAAGGATGGTCCCGAAGCAGGGTATACGGTCATGCACAGAGATCACAGTAATTGAAACTCCAGTTAGCTGACCTTTGAAGGACATGCTTTACAGAGCCCAGTTTAAGGGGAGGGTGAAAGCTGTGGAATCCAAAGTTAAATCAAATTGACGAATCAGTGTCGCAGAACCTGTTTAACATCAAAGAGAAATGTTTACACGATGTAGATACATGCCGTCTACTTTTTTTACGTAAGTTTGTTCATTAAGGAATATTTACTTATATAATAAGTGAAGGAAGTATTACATTAAACTCAAAATTTCGTTTTCAACATTTGATCGAAAGAGATACCTGAACCAAAAAGGTACCTTTATAAAATGTACCTTCACGATGTGCATGTGTTTAAAGGATCTGTGAACAGTATAACTAAAAAATGAAACGTATTTAAGTTAAGCACCTCTCCAGGGTGTTACCGAAAGAGCTACGTGGGCTGTTCAATAAAGAATGATAAACCTTTTTTTACCGTCATCATTTTTTGTACTAAATTTCAAACTTATTATATTCTGTTAGCTTACTGTGAAACAAACACGCCGTAGTAGTTTCATTGTTGGTACTCCTGGTAGCCGCCTGTAAGCACCAGGCAACTTCAGACATGTTCAGTACCGGCTACTGCTGCAATGGAGGTAACACGCAGTTAAAGTTGATGTTAGAGGAAGATCCGGAGTTTCTTTCAAACGTAATCACTGCTGATGGAACTTGGCTACATCATTTTGATCGCGAGAGCAAACAGCAAAGCTCAGTGTGGAAATCTCCTTCATCACCAAACCCCAAAAAAGCAACAGTGGTTGTTCCTGGGAAAGTTATGGTTATCTCCTTCTTTGATATTCATGGAATGGTTTATCAGCATGTTGGAGCTGCACACACATCAGTTATTGGAGAATACTACAGGGATGTCGTGAAAACATTGCAAGACCATATCAGACGCAAATACAACATTTCCATGAAGCAGGCTGGATGCTGCATCACGATAATGCGCGGCTGCATACTGTCAATGATGTTGCGGAATATCTTGCAAAAATTAACGTGAAGTGCATCCGTCACCCTCCCTATGGTCCAGATTTAGCCCCATGTGAGTGTCTGCTATTACCTAACTTGAAGAAACGCCTTCGTGGGAGGCATTATCCATCATCAGAAGCAGCGGTGAAGCCTGCGGAGGCGATTTTGAAGGTTCTCTCAAAAAATGGTTTCCAACATTTCTTTGAAGATTGGCAGAAACGCTGGGACAGATGCATCGCATTCAGGGGAGACTATTTTCAGAAGGACCGTGTAAACTATGAGGATGAGTAAAGGTACGGTGTCAAAAACTATTGTGATCATTCTTTAGCCTTCGTATAAGAAAATTTCCTAGCAAACCAGGCCCTCATGTAGTATTTTTGCAATTTTTTATTTTATCAAAAGTGAATATAACAATTTTGATTGAAGTGCCACAACTTTAATCTATTTTCATGACAAATAAAATGTAGGAGCATATCTATTTTTGAACAAATAGTCCCTGAAGTCGTTTTAATCCTGGATAACTTTTCCATAAAAGGTAAATCGTAAGAGACAATGTGCTACTGCATATATAATAAAGAATTCTTTAAGCAGGTGGAGAGCAATTTCCCAGTTAGTCTTTGTCACTGGTTTGGATTTTAAAACTATTACTCTTCCCTGAAATAGAAAAGGTTCGTTTTAATGTCCTTATCAGCATAACGAATAGAATTTGAAATCATCACATAATGACCAGCTCTTAAAATATTTAACATTTAAGCCTACTAATTATCCTAATCCCACCGCACTTACAAGGGAATTTGCAATAAAACAATTTTTACAAATGTTTATCTCAATTTTAACATATAGTGGATAGGAAAATACGGTTTCTTGAAGAATAGGTACAAAAAGTCATGTGACGATAAAACATTCTTGCAGTAAGATAAAGATAGATATTTTATCACAAACAACAGATGCTTGTGAATATGCATACTGCATGGCAAATCGAGAAAGCGTATCGGAAATAATTGAGGAAACCAGAATAACAAATTTAATACTTTTATCTGTGGTGTCAGCCCCTCCTGTCTTAAATCAGATACGCGATATTCAACTTTACCTTCGATATGCCATACTTAATTGTGGAGTTAAGTTACGTCGTGATAATGAACAGATTTAAGAGCAGATATTCGGAATCATTTCTGCTACATAAATCTAGATGAAGGTAAAGACATGGCATCTGTATTACTGCCAGATCAAATTTATTTGTCAAATAATGAATGCTGAAATGAGCACCGTCGTTTTTCCTTTGCTCTGCAAGGGCTAAGGTCTGTTAAGGGTAAACTGATGGTGAAATACAAAAGAATTTACCTTTAGTTCTCTTCATCTAGTGTTCTTAATTTGAATTTCTTGTTTATATCTGTATGATGAGTGAAAGCGAAGATATTTCATTAATCTAAATCAGTTATAATATATATATATATATATATATATATATATATATATATATATATATATATATATATATATATATATATGTATGTATTTATTCATAACATACTTTGTAACTTCCGTTTTTTCAATGACCATTTGCTACGAAACTATTTAGCTTTTTTTCAAGAACGTGAAGTATATGCTGGCAATGTTGCAGCGGTTAGTGGCCCATGGTAGTGTGCATGTCTCGATTAACAGGAAGATATAAAAAATTAAACATTTTAACGCCTATTAAGTGTGAATAGAACAATATTTACTTTTTGTTGTAAATAAGAAGTTATTTACGATAATTTGTTATTTTCCGAAAATGTTTGTATTCTTTAAGATTGGGACGATAAAATTAGAAATTAAGATCTGTATGGAAAACTTAAGGGGCATCAAGTACAAAATAAGAAAAAAATGTTTCATTGTACATCCTTTGGAACATATATTGTAGAGTATCATGCGTATACTACACATACACTATATTCAAAGATAATACGAGATACACGAAAACAATGAGCACATTTCCGGTCAAGCTTTGTGAAGTTTCCCAAGCGTATGACGGCCAGAAACTAGAGTGTTTTGTGAAATTACCGCTTAAGCTTTCTAAAATTCGGAGTCTCACTGGCAATCAAGCAACATCCTTTAGTGACCCGGATCATCGGGATTGAATTCGATTATGCTACGGAGGGGATTTGGCATGGAGTTCCAGTATTGGTCTATTGTGACTATGTTCCAAGTGGGGCATCCCCAGGAGGAAGGGTGAGGTGAGAGGAGACACAGGGTGGCAGTTACAAGGAGCACGACAGTGCAGAGTACAGTTGTCCGGAAACGGCCCTGCAGGTCGGCCGAAAGGCCTAAGATCGTCCTAAAGAAGGAAATGTTTACCACGAGAATGTCATCCTGCCATGCAGCGCCGAGACTCCCGCCGACGTTTCTAACCTTGAAGAGACTACCAGATGAGAGATGTGAAATGATAATGGAGTGAAATGGAAGTACAGGAAATTCGGTGGCTGTAATTAACCTACCCAGCATTCCCTGGTGACCCGAGAAACGCCCCGAAAAACCCCATGGCTCAGGTAGGTGGGTCATGGGAAGCGAATCCGGACCTCCGGAATGGGACCATAGACGAATTCAGCTGAGACATACTGCTTGGTTTTCATTGTGAATGTAAACTGAAGTTATCTGAACTAGTATTTGACGATTACAAAGCGTATTGTGACTTTGTGGGTTCGTAGAATTAAAAGTCCAATTTGCTGAAATTCTAGATGTTCTTTATCTCCGTATAAACACACTGCGTAGCAGCAGAATTACATCACAGATGACAATCTACAACACCAAGTTCGATGACAAAAACAAACAGCTTACTCAACTTCCACTGTTTATAACACTCTTGTTACATGTCTTTACAAATGTTTACTACTCACAACTGACTCTTGGCGAGTCGTTGCTCTCTTAAATACCTCATTGATAAATTCGAGAGACTTCTGGAGCAAATCAGAAAAACAACTATTCTCTGTCGGTCGAGATATCACTAGAACCTTCCTTACGTGAAACCCTATCTGGGCCGGCAAGTCTCTTATCTCAAGCGCTATGTTTATCTGCTTCTGCAACACTGTCCGCCTGTTACCTTTATTTGCAGGCTCTTTGTGTACTCAAGCCGCACTTATCTCTCGGCACCGAAATTTCTCTGCTTTTTGCCGCGACAGTATGCTACAGTTTCTTCCTCAGTTTTCTCGTACTAATCCTGAGTTTCTGAAAGGAAATATTGAAGACTTAGAAAATGATAATTTGATAAAACTTGTTATTGTGACAAAATATAAACAAGAACATCCTCTGTGTCATTAATGATTAGCAGCAACATATATGTTTAAATATTCGTGCTGTGGTCCTTTGAACACGAGAACCACTATACGCGATTTACCTATCATCTATGACTGTGTTGCACTAAGTATCCAAATCTTCTATTCATTCTCTGGAAAGAGTGTTTTGCTTTCCTCTTTGGAAATAATGGTTTAAGATCGGTTTTAATGAAATTGTCGATAATAATTAGGACATTACAGTACCGATTTTTTTTTCTAATTGCATCATCCAACGATTTTTACAATATTAAGCCAACGTGTATGCATAGATGCTAAGTAGGGGGCGGGTTTGTCCTATTTGCCTATTTTATTCATTTGTTCAGAAATGTAGGCTTTTAAGTTATAAGCACGTTTCTTACAATTATTAGCCTCATTTCTTAGTTATTTGCATTGAAAAGAATTATAAATCTTACTTCTTACTGAAAACACGTAGGAAAATAAAAATTGCTAAATAGGTATGATTATATTTTCTCTTCGTTGATGTGGCGAAGACAAATATTTCACGCATGTACAGGTCATTAATAGGTTATAATGGGTGCAGAAACTTACACCCCAAAATTAATTTTTAAAATTACAATATGTGGGACATTTTGAAAATCGCCTGGAATTTAGACATAAACTGTTAACTGAAACTTGGTATTAGAATATTCTTGATCGATCACAAAAATAAATGGTAATAATTTGAAACAAATCTAACAAAAGCTTCAGATATTTCAATTTTCACCCTTAGCATCCCCCAAACCCGTGTTTTTGTTTTTTGATATACACTCCTGGAAATTGAAATAAGAACACCGTGAATTCATTGTCCCAGGAAGGGGAAACGTTATTGACACATTCCTGGGGTCAGATACATCACATGATCACACTGACAGAACCATAGGCACATAGACACAGGCAACAGAGCATGCACAATGTCGGCAGTAGTACCGTGTATATCCACCTTTCGCAGCAATACAGGCTGCTATTCCCCCATGGAGACGATCGTAGAGATGTTGGATGTAGTCCTGTGGAACGGCTTGCCATGCCATTTCCACCTGGCGCCTCAGTTAGACCAGCGTTCATGCTGGACGTGTAGACCGCGTGAGATGACGTTTCATCCAGTCCCAAACATGCTCAATGGGGGACAGATCCGGAGATCTTGCTGGCCAGGGTAGTTGTCTTACACCTTCTAGAGCACGTTGGGTGGCACGGGATACATGCGGACGTGCATTGTCCTGTTGGAACAGCAAGTTCCCTTGCCGGTCTAGGAATAGCAGAACGATGGGTTCGATGACGGTTTGGATGTACCGTGCACTATTCAGTGTCCCCTCGACGATCACCAGAGGTGTACGGCCAGTGTAGGAGATCGCTCCCCACACCATGATGCCGGGTGTTGGCCCTGTGTGCCTCGGTCGTATGCAGTCCTGATTGTGGCGCTCACCTGCACGGCGCCAAACACGCATACGACCATAATTGGCATCAAGGCAGAAGCGACTATCATCGCTGAAGACGACACGTCTCCATTTGTCCCTCCATTCACGCCTGTCGCGACACCACTGGAGGCGGGCTGCACGATGTTGGGGCGTGAGCGGAAGACAGCCTAACGGTGCGTGGGACCGTAGCCCAGCTTCATGGAGACGGTTGTGAATGGTCCTCGCCGATACCCCAGGAGCAACAGTGTCCCTAATTTGCTGGAAAGTGGCGGTGTGGTCCCCTACGGCACTGCGTAGGGTCCGACGGTCTTGGCGTGCATCCGTGCGTCGCTGCGGTCCAGTCCCACGTCGACGGGCACGTGCACCTTCCGCCGACCACTGGCGACAACATCGATGTACTGTGGAGACCTCACGACCCACGTGTTGAGCAAATCGGCGGTACGTCCACCCGGCCTCCCGCATGCCCACTATACGCCCTCGCTCAAAGTCCGTCAACTGCACATACGGTTCACGTCCACGCTGTCGCGGCATGCTACCAGTGTTAAAGACTGCGATGGAGCTCCGTATGCCACGGCGAACTGGCTGACACTGACGGCAGCGGTGCCCAAATGCTGCGCAGCTAGCGCCATTCGACGGTCAACACCGTGGTTCCTGGTGTGTCCGCTGTACCGTACGTGTGATCATTGCTTGTACAGCCCTCTTGCAGTGTCCGGAGCAAGTATGGTGGGTGTGGCACGCCGGCGTCAATGTGTTCTTATTTCCATTTCCAGGAGTGTAGTTATTACTCCACATCTTTCTGCACATTATGGTTCTTACTTAGTAAAGCGGATTTACATGTATTTTAATTATACGACAGTATCTGTTATTTTAACTTGCTGTGGAGCCGTTTATGAAATTTGGAATAAATGTAGAACAATTTCGCCTAAAGAACTGCAAAATAGAATGTGTTCAGCGAGTTTGTTGCAGCATATGTTGCGATGATTTTCATTTTGTCATAGTGCATTTATAGTGCATTTATGAGCCATTTTACTAAAATTGCGTATTTCTAACTATTTTTAGTGCCTGTTTTGACCATTTGAGTGCCGTTTTGCCCACCTATTTCACACCTTTTAGGACATATTAATATTGTAGTAAATATTTTACTACAATATGGCAGTGTGGACAGAAACATTTCTACAAGCTTTCTTTTTCTTTTTCTTTTATTTTGCAATCTTTTACTCCATTCCCATGCATGTGGGTTCGTAGAATTAAAAGGCCGAGTTGCAGAAATTAAAAATCTCCTTTATTTTCGTAGAAATACTCTTATGATTACAGCAGCATTACGTTACATACACCATCAGTCTACCAAGGTCGATCACAATAACAAACAGTGACAGCTGATTACATCATTAGCTCTCGTTACAACAACACAGCTGGCTGTCTCTCATTTCACAACTAACTCTTTGCGAGCCGTCACGTCCTTAAATACCTATTTCGTAAATTCGAGATATTTCTGGACCAAACAGGAATCGAATGTTCTATCACCTTCCAGAAGCGTAACCCTATCGGTGCTGGCAGGTCTTTTATCTCGCGCTATCATTATTTCTTCCGGCATACTCCTTATCTCCAGACTTTTTGTGTACACAAGCCGCGCTATCGCGATCGGGTTCGTGACAATACTAAATCCTCTCTACAAATGAAGGTATATTTGTTGTTGCTTATTGTTTGCAGCGAACATTTTACCGCTCATTCTGATATCTCGTTTTTATCCTCAGCCAGTTGGATGATAATGATGATGAAGGTGATGATGATTATGATGATGATGATGATGATGATGGTGGTGGTGGTGATGATGATGTCACTTTGTTAGTTTATTTCACTTAATGAGAAGCTTCTAACGTCGAGTAAGTAAGAGGCCTGTTATGTTCATAAGGATAAATAAGTACTAAATTTTCCTTGTAATGAGATGCTAGTGATTTATTCTTCATTGTTAATTTTCGTCTGTTTTCATATGGTTAGTACCTTTTGCGACATATAGTCCCAGCCATTGACTTGCAGGAAGTTTACTTATTTCTGTGCGGCTACTTAAACTGCAGGGTTTAGGTCATATGCCCACAGACATTGGGTGATCTGAAGCACAACGTTACTCGGGGGATTAATTCTATTGGTAACACATTGGGTAGTGACACGGAACGACATATTGAGTGGTGCGGTATGAATGATGGGGGGACATTTTCAATATGCGCCCAAAGAATAAAATGATTTACATGTGAGGTATAACACATAGAGGCTAGCATCATACATTTTGATAGAAATATGACACTTCTATATACATTACTCTGTAGCTTTACTAAATACTAATTCCGGTTTCCTCTGACCTTTGATTCTTATACGCTAATTGAACATCATACGCTACAGAGCCGCTCATATTTCTGGCATGTATAAATCCATTGGCAACCTTTTATTGCTTTGTTAAATATACTGGCTCTCGGATAACATACGAATCATGATAAAAGCTCATCCTTCAGTGGTAACCATTAAAAGGCATCCATTTCATTTGTACTACAGGGATATCACAAAATGCGTTCCTGAGTGAATTTCAGCAGAATTCGAATAACGAAGCAGTAGGAATTATATGTATGCTGTAACCGCAGTCAGTATCAGACAGCGATTAGGAGGCAACAAATTAATAGAAATCTCGATAGTGCAGAAAGGAACATTAATTAATAAAAATGCTTTGTTAAACCAATATATATATAAAGAAATTTTATTATATTAATATGAAATTAGAATGCTTTGGATGATGAATAAAATAGCGGTTTAGTTAAAGAATGAGGAGGAAAGAACATAATTCAATATAGCAAGGCATGTCAGCATCAAGACAAGGTAAGGAAAAGACTCTGGTAAAATCTACACGCTGTAAGCGACAGGAAAGAGGATCGTTACCTTCTTTGTGTCAGAAAGGGTTCAACGTTTTAGAACTATAGATAGCTGGTAGCAAGGAATGCATTGAGACAAAAAGGCTTTCAGGGTGCGATGAGGCATGAAGGTTAGAACGTCCTATTTTGCTGATGTGATAACGATGTATACCGTTACAAAGAGCCCAGGGTAGGCGTGTCAGAACTCAGGGTAGGCGTTAAGTAAATGAGTTAGATGAGTTTTGGAAACCAATGAAAAATAAATCGAAATAAATAAGAAACCAATAATAAATTAAGATTTGAAAAATGGAGAGAAGGGTGAGCTATTTTGGTCATGTGATAAGTGAGAGTGGGGAGCAGAATTAGGTTCGAACTGAATCGCGAAGTCGAGGAAACTTACTTGCTATATCGTCCTTCAAGATGTGAGACGTGTTAGTGTCGCTCGGGAGAAGAAAATGTAACATTTAGTAAAAGACTTGCTATATCGTCCTTCAAGAGGTGAGACGTGTTAGTGTCGGTCAGGAGAAGAAAATGTAACATTTAGTAAAAGACTTGCTATATCGTCCTTCAAGAGGTGAGACGTGTTAGTGTCGCTCGGGAGAAGAAAATGTAACATTTAGTAAAAGACATGCTAAATCATACTTGAAGAAGTCAGACGTATTAGTCGGGAGAAGAAAATATAATACGTTGGTAGAATTTAATTGGAAGTGGTCACCGTTGCAGCTCAGTCTTAATGGCACAAACACACTACAAGATAATTAAACAAAATTTCACAGTCATCTGAGAATTATTGATTCTACTGGGCAACATCTACAAACCCATTTTCCTATAACCATTCACCTGAGAAGAGAACTCATAGCTCCAAATTTCAACAACAAGAACCCAAAAAATGTAAATAATATGCGGTTTTGCAACATAAATGGCACTGAAGTATGCCGCAATGCTCAATTTCTTCTCGGGCAGCAAGACTGGTGAAAAGACGATTACAAATCGACGTTTCCGGAGTGTGCATCTCTCCCATCATCAGGATATTTATTAAATATTATAACACGCCCGCCTCGGTAGCGTAGATGGCAGCGTGTCTTCCTCGCGTTCAAGAGATACCGAGTTCGAATCTCGGTCATGGTGAGTTACCTGAATAAGGTTTTTTCCGGGGGTTTCCCTTATTCTAAAGACGAATGTCAGGTAGCTCTAAGCTCCATAGGCTCTGACACATTTGAGCATCATTTCACCCATTCCATTCACCGTCCGATATGACTTAACGTTGGAGGACGTAAAATTACATATATAAATAAAGCCCAAACACTATCAAAATCCGCATAACTGAACAAAAGACTGTTTTCAGTATATTAAATGCCAGGTCAAGAGATGGCGTAAGTATAGAAAATTAATTGTGTCAAAGAAACGTAACTACTTCACTTGATCATCAAGCTGTATTTATATGTGCTTCTTAAGTCAACGGATTTCCATTTTAAGCCCGGTTTCCAAGAGGAGCTGAACTGAAATCTTGCATCACGATTGAGCGTGCTCCTTTCAGAGGAAATCGCCAAAGCCTCCTTAATTCTACGCTTCCAGTAGCTGTTGCATTTTGCCAAGATGGTCGTCTCCCGAAAGTTGGCTCTAGGTCGTTATCAAAACAATGCTCTGCCAGCCCAGACTTCTCAGGTTGCATTAAACGAATGCTCCGTTCATGTTTGTTTATTCTGGTAGCGATGGAACGAACACGAACGGGTTCGCTTCGGTAGCGTAGATGGTAGCATGTCTGCCTCACGTTCAAGTGGCCCCGAGTTCGAATCTCAGTCAGGGTGAGCTACCTGGATAAGGTTTTTTCCGGGGGTTTCCCTTATCCTGATAGACGAATATCGGTTAATTCTAAGCTCTATGGACCCCGGACTCATTTGAGCATAATTTCACCCATTTCATTCATCGTCCGATATGACTTAACCTTGGAGGACGTAAATTGCAAAAAAGAAGAAAAAAGAGCAGGAACGGAGCACGAACATGTACTTGAGAAGTCTGGGCTGGCAGAGAATTGTTTTGATAACGACCATAGAGCCAATTTTCGGGAGAAGACCATCTTGGCAATATGCAACAGTTACTGGGAGCGGAGAATTAAGGAGGCTTTGGCCATTTCCTCCGAAAGGAGCACGCTTAATCGTAATGTTGGATTTCAGTTCAGCTCCTCTTGGAAAGCGGCCTTAAAATGGAAATCCGTCGATTTAAGAAGCAAAGATCAATACAGCTTGATAATCAAGATAAGTAGTTACGTTTCTTTGACACAATTTTCTATACTCATGGCATTTAATTTACTGAAAACAGTCTTTAGCTCAGTAATGCGAATTTTGATAGTGTTTTATATTTGTTTAAGTTGTGCTATATACATTGTTTCATTTGTGGTTAAAACATTTAATAAATATTCTGATGATGGGAGAGATGCACACTCCTAAAACGTCGATTTCTAATCGTCTTTTCACCTGGCTTGTCGCCCGAGAAGAAAGTGAGCATATTTGTCGCCAGGAAAGCTTCAGCTCTTATTTTAGGAATTATATTTAATTTATGATGACTCCCATAACTGATACTACAGACTTAAGGTCAATGCAGAGGAAGGAAGATGAAGCCAAAACAAGCATATATGAATGCGACGTAACACTCGACAAATTACTCAACAACTAACGCCTCGAATTTTTAAAAAATTTTAAAATTTAATTTTTTAAAAATGACGTAGGAAATATTTATAGCTGAGGTATCTTGTTTGAATATCTTACATAATTAGTTCACGAATAATAAATATTTATATATTTTTACCTTAAAAGCTATATGTGTATATTTTTAAATTAACATTCTTTCATATTTTATTACAGATCTGTATCTTCTTCAGCATATGATTTTATAGTTTCGGGATTATTACTACATAGCACCACAATATATTTTCTAAATATCTCAAAAGTAAACTTCCTGCGGGTTTCGGCTAAAATGTCAGTGTTACGAGACAAACCATAAGTGCTTATGCAATCCGTTATAGTACTTTGTTGTTCTCAGATGGACTGTGTCACTTCAAAGATCTTCGATTGCTCACAGTTTGGTACATACACAATTTTTAAGTAGAATTACACATGCACAAGCTCCACTCTCTAATTGTAAACAAGATTAGTGTACTCTAGAACACGATTTGAATATATGTCTCTCCCCCATCGGTGTCGAAGTTTATCTACCTCGAACAATAAAGATAAAGGCAAATTTCTCCTTGTTTTAAAATCATCAGATGTCACTAATACAATTATATAATGTGAGAAATGCGTGTAACTTCATTTGTCATTACTTTCAGCTGATAATGGAAGACAGTATATTTATTTAGTTATCTTGATTTCACTTGACTTATATAGGAGCAGCCGGGTTGTATGCCCTTATCAGTGAACTCTAGAGGTTTATTGTACTATCTCCTTATGTGCAGTTTCAGTAAAGTAGCTCTGTACCTCTAATGAGAGTTAGTACCAAGGTTATTAGCTAAATTAATTTTAGGAAGATCAAGTTCTGTGTCTATTAAGCACAGTAATTCAAGCCGTTTCCGACCCAAAGCTTCACAATCGAAGATAATATGAGGGGGTGTTTGTTGCTCTTCATTAGATAATCTACATATTGGTTCTTATGTATGCTCACCAGATCGAATATTGTAATACGTCTGCCAGATAAGGGATGACAACGCTTACCTGAAACAAAGGAAAACAACTGTTAATTCATTTAAACATTAAGTGCAAAAGCTTAACATTGTTACAGCTTAATAAATAAATAAACCCTGGCGTGACAGTCCTAAGAGAGCCAAGGCCTACCAACCCGAATGTCGGCCTCACGCCCACTTACGCAAGGCAGAAGTGGGCGATCATCCAACTGATACGGGCAGCAGATGTGGTTATCATCTCAGCATAACCCAGCCGGAACCTTGGTTTTCGTGACCAGGGCCGCTTACTGTCCTCCACAGGAGAAGTGTCCGAGGCCTGAGACGCAGGGGTATTGGCGGAGGTTCCCACACACACCCTGGACAGGTTTATGACACCCCATGTCAGTACAGTTACAGACCATTCAAAAACATTCTGACGGCTTCTAGTTTTGTGAATGAATGTTCTCGGTTTTAGAAATGTGTCGTGTTTAACGCCCGCTTTTACTACATACGGCACCGCAGGCGGTGACACTGATGATACATGAGATGAAGATGGAGCACCGGTGGAATGAGATGGCGGGGGAAACCGGAGATCCCGGAGAAAACCCACCCCAGCGCCGTGTTGTCCACCACAAATCTCACTTTGCGGTCGCCTGGGATCGAACCCGGGCCGCCTTGGTGAGAGCCAAGCGGTCTAACCACTGAGCCACGGCGCGGCCTTCTCGGTTTTAGAGTAGAGAGTGAATAGGGCGCATGTATTTTAAACGGCCTGCTCCTTGTGTAGCATGCGTTCCCTGCCACACACATTTGCTGCCCTTCTCCCACTGTGTAAGACAGCGCAATCCTTTCAGGGACCTACTTTGCGTTGCTAGACAGTAGCTTAAGCTCCTCACTTACCTCACGATGCTGAGTGGGCACCGGTCATATACCCGAGACTTAAAATCCGCACCACATGGGTGGGATCGAACCCGGGCCACTCTCCGTGGTCAGGGACCAAGGCGTGCTGCCGAAGCCCGCTACACCACGGCGCAGGGCATTGTTACAGCTTGAGTGAAATGAAATGTGTAGTGTTTAACGCCCACTTTTACTACATAAGGCACAGCAGGCGGTAACACTGACGATACATGAGATGAAGATGGAGCACCGGTAGAATGAGATGGTGGGGGAAACCGGAGGTCCCGGAGAAAACCCGCCCCAGCGCCGTGTTGTCCATCACAAAACTCACTTTGCGGTCGCCTGGGATCGAACCCGGGCCGCCTTGGTGAGAGCCAACCGGTCTAACCACTGAGCCTCGGTGTGGCCACACAGCTTGAGTGACTATAATACTAGCTTAAGTTGGAGAATTTAACTTACGGCTCCACGCTGGAGAAATTTCCATAAATCATTTTTCATAAATTTTTGAGGGTTTATGGGACAGATTTTCAGGATACTTTGCACAAAAATATTTTAGAATTGACTGGCAGCTACCAGCCCCAGGAGAAAGGAATGTAGTTCAGGAATCTGAGCAGGATATACACCTCAGACATACACACCAATAAATACAGTGCTTGTAGACTATCGCACCAATGGAGAATGACCCGCCCCCAAGCAAGTATCCACGAGGAATATTCTTTTCTTAGAGCAAGCAGTCGCGCCATTTGTCCGGCACCGATACCACAAAACCTAGAGCATCTCCGAATACTTCTAGCTTGAAAAATGACGACTGTGTACATACCATAACTGTACACACACCACAAAGATTGTTAAATTAAAAAATAAAAAAATAAAAATAAAAAAGCTACTACTAAAAACAAAACGAAGCTATATATATGAAAAAAATAAAAAATAAAAACATAAATAAAAATATAAATATATGATAAAATAAAGAAAAGAGTATATTAAAGAAAAAAATTATATATGTGATATTAAATAAAATATAAATATGACAAATCCCAACAGTATTGCAATTAGCCAATAACGACAAGTGACAAATTGTTAATACATGCATACATAACCTAATAAAGCAAAAAAAGCCATCCTCCCTCAACTAAAAGTAAAGTCAAGGCTGAAGAGGGTACACCCATGAAGCAGCCATAGGGCGAAATAAGCCAGGGTGAAATAAACCCACGGGCGAAATAAGCCCTAAAATCCCCCTGTAGTAGTAGTAGTAGTAGTAGTAGTAGTAGTAGTAGTAGTAGTAGTAGTAGTAGTAGTAGTAGTAGTAGTAGTAGTAGTAGTAGTAGTAGTAGTAGTAGTAGTAGTAGTAGTAGTAGTAGGTCCTACGGGTCCAGGACTGATGGGCGTAGACCCTCTGGACTCAACTCAACTGTTGACTCTATCTATTGGTATTTAATTTTGTTATAACTACTTATTTCTATGAAGTTATTCAAAAGACAGGGTTTACGCCACACGTCCCCAGACATTGGACGATCTGAAGCACATCACACAGGACATCCAAGCTGTTGACAACAGAGTCCTCCAGCGAGTGGCCAGTAACACGGAACGACGAGGATGGAGGACCTTTACCACATTTGCTATAGAGGTAAGTAATATATCAAAATTCCTCCACATTTCAAGTAAAATAAGTTGTCACTAGCACAATTCGATTTCAAACAATTAATGAAAGAAGTGTGTCAGTTATATATAAATCATTCTGTATAAGCATCTCGACCACCAAATTTCGCCTGTTGGCCTCATTAAATAGCTTAGTTTAATGATGATAATATACAGTGACAGCAGTAATTATTGTAGCACATATCCTGGGTTTGCATTTCCAACCCTTGAGGGTGCGTCGAAGGGATCACGTGATCATGTAATGCTGCCTCTGCAATTAATCTCGGCTTACTGAGACAGTAGCACGTATCGAACAGCGTACGCAAGCGACATTATGGAACTGGGCTAGTGTAACAGAAATTGGAGCGTCTTGGTCTCATATATGATATCAGTTAAACGATAACCCACTTTGGGTTTGAATTACGACGACGTAACTCCAATTTTGCTATAATAAATTAACCAAACATTTTTAAAATGCCCTCACATGTACAAACTCTTCTCGAAAAGTCGTGTTTCTCTATGTATTTCAGGTAATTCTTGATAAACATTTCTAAAATAGTTTTACGTTGGATTTCCTTGTAGGTACAAGGGGAATATTAGCTTATAGAAAGCTTTAAGCTCAAGTATTTTAAGTGATGTGTCTATGTGACAGCTTTGTAATTCCAACATATCTGTATGACCAAAAGGAAAAAAATAATGACTTCGCATTATATAAAAGTATAAGCACTGAAAAATTTAAACCAACAACAAGGAGTATCTCGAAAATGGTAAATTTAAAAAATAGTGTGGCATAAATCGCGTGTTTAAATGAGATATACCGTTTTTGTTTAGTAAGAATTTGAATATCTCTTAAGATTTGGTACATATTGTGAGAAAGTCATTCAGAATTAAAAGCATTTCTGAAGTATTCCCAAAAAATTCAAGGTCAACATTTTATTTTTCGTGAAAATATCTTAAACGTATAATTATGTAACCAAAATCATTGGAGCAATTTTTGACAAATACAAAAGTTTTGAAAGGTTAGTTTAAGACGGGGAATTTATGAAACTTCGTGCTTGGAATATGATGAACATCAGCATCAATGTTGATAGTTAACCAACTTTCTCTTTTGTGATGGTCTGTTCACGGACACACACACACACACACACACACACACACACACACACACACACACACACACACACAAACACACACATCCGCCTCGGTAGCGTACATGGTGGCGTGTCTGCCTCACGTTCAAGAGGTCCCGAGTTCGAATCCCGGTCAGGGTGAGTTATCTGGATAAGCTTCTTTCCCAAGGTTTTCCCTTATCCTGAAAGACGAATGTCGGGTATCCCTAAGCTCCATGAACCCCGGACTTATCTGAGCATCATTTCACCCATTTCATGCATCGTACGATATGACAAGTTGGAGGATGTAAATTGTAGAAAAAAAAAAAAAACCACACACACACACGCATACACACAAATATGGCATAAAGACATTTTTCCCCAGTCAGGAATGCGACGTTCCGGCTGGGTGTGCCAAGATGCTCACCACGTCTCCTCCTCGTATCGGTTGGATGATCACCTACCTCTACAATGCGGATGTAGGCGTGAGGCCGGCAGTGGGTTGGTAGACTCAGGCTCTCTTGCTGGATATTACGCCATGGATTACTTAGTCTGCCCATTACAAGAAGGCAAGCTGTGTCTGAAGAGGGACAGTAGCTTGGACTTTTTATCTACTCTGATAGTGGATCTGATTACTACGAAATGAGTGTACAAGAGTACATATGAGTTACCCATTCTGTCAGATCTAATGCTCGTTTCAGTACTGCAGAGATAGGTATTATGTACTGTCCACCCACTACAAGAAGGCAAGCAGGGCCTGAAAAGGGAGAGGGGTTTGAACTGTCTATCTGCTCTGTTAGTGGATCTGATTACTACGAAATGAGTGTATGAGAGTACATATGAGTTACCCATGCTGTCAGATCTAATGCTCGTTTGAGTACTGCAGTGATAGGTATTATGTACTGTCCACCCACCACAAGATAGCAAGCAGGGCCTGAAGAGGGAGAGAGGTTTGAACTGTTTGTCTGCTCTGTTAGTGGATCTGATTACTATGAAATTGGTGTGCGATAGTATATATGAGTCACCCATGTTGTCAGATCTAATGCTCGTTTCAGTACTGCAGTGATAGGTATTATGTACTGTCCACCCACCACAAGAAGGCAAGCAGGACCTGAAGAGGGAAATGGGTTTGAAAGGTTTATCTGCTCTGTTAGTGGATCTGATTACTACGAAATGAGTGTACAAGAGTGCACATGAGTCACCCATGCTGTCAGATTTAATGCTCGTTTCACTAACTGCAGTGATAGGTATTATTTACTGTCCACCCACCACAAGAAGGCAAGCAGGACCTGAAGAGGGAGATGGGCTTAAACTGTTTATCTGCTCTATTGGTGGATTCGTTTACTACGAAATGAGTGTGCACATGAGTCACCCATGGTGCCAGATCTAGTGATCGTTTCAGTAACTGCAGTGGTAGCTATTATGCATGAGTTATGTGACAACACTGTGTATTTTAGATGAACTTAGCATTCATATCATATCCGGATGACAAGCATAAACACAGTGGAAGTGATCACGTTACACGTTCGCTCGCTCGCTCGTGCTGGCTGGCTGTATACAGCCAGAAGGTTTTTGCTGCGTGCCCACCCATTAAGGGTTTTACCGCAGGTAGGATTATTATTGAAAGATGTAGGATGAAGGTGATGTAGGTTTTTGATTGGAACGTCCCTCTGCCTTTGTCTCTTGTAGGGGCAGACAGTACTTTCCTTACAGACATTTTTCTGAAAGTACTTTCTTTGAATCCAGGGTGTAGCAAAACGTGCAATTTTTGGTAAGACCCTGGTATCCTACTTCTCTACTTGCTTTATGTAGTAAGGAAAACAACAGAATCTTATTACAACATTTTAGGTTACTTTATTTTCCACATATTAAATTCTGTTATTTTTAGATTTGTCATATATATCTACAGACTTAAAAATTCCTGTGTGTTGTGAGCTGCACTTACCGAACCATGCACTTTCCGAATGTGGATTTCTGTTTGCTCAACACCGCTTTTGTGAAATGTTTTCTTGAAGGTTTATTTAGTTTATGTTTTGTTCTTTGTAGCGACCTAAGGGTTATGTTAAACCTTTTGTTTAAGTGTCTTAATTAACCATTTTAAGAGTCGGCAAATAAATGCATACTAGACAAGTGCAACCTAACTCTGATAGGTGAATGATAAGTCCTCAAACTGCGGACAACACTGGGTATATTTGTCAGTTTATTCATAAACATGACTCGAATATAGGAGGCCTCAGTATACCGTTGTCATCTTCCTGGAAACTTCAATATTGTGTCATAGAGTCACTGTTTGGGGTATTATGTACTCACTAAACAGCAGCCTGCTATTCCCCGTTGTGGCCGGATCCTTTAGCTCGCAGGCATAATCAGATGGACGGAGTTCCGGGGAATATGGTCGATGTGGCACAACAATGAATACTAATGACGTAAACCTTGCACTTACTGGTGTGGAGTAACGTAGTGCTGTGCTTTTCACCACTTTCCCTATGCCGTTGCTGAATCTTGCGTCAATGTGGTGTAAGGGAATGGTAGGAGTAGTAAACCCTGTTGGCAATTGTTTCTGGTGGAAACCAGTCCATTAGCAACATGCTACACGTGTGTCGACAGACTTAAGATCACTCATCTACTGCAGACGTACCAACACCAAGCTTCTTGGGCTTAGGATTCCCGGATTATTTCCACTGCATGCTCGGGTGGACCTTTCTTCTTACCTATATGCAGTGGCACCGTAATTCTTCAATAGCTCCAGTTTCTCCAAAAAATTAGAATCTTCACAACCTTAATATTTCTGACAGACCATGACTTTAAATGAGTACTTACATTCTTGTGTTCAGATTCCTTTTCAGTTGTAAATAATGTTTTGTACAGGATACACACGTTAAATACACTTACATATACACGTTTATAAATATCTACTGTTTTGACATCTTCCTTCGACAAAAACCATACAGTTCATCTTTGTCTAGGAACATTTTTAAAGCACTTCCGAATGCCCCTTGGATGTCGAGTTATACAAAAGACATGAAAAATGAAGGGGGTCACATTGTTTCCAGCAAATTCGAGATATACGGTTCATAAAAAAATCTTAAAAACATAGCATTTAATTAAAGTTCATAAATCTATTTTAAGAAAATCAAATTAAGTATTGTATATGTAAAGAGTAATTTGGATTAAGACGATCTTCTTTTATTTTATTCTGAAAATCTTTGATCACCCTTGGAAGATTAATCCATTTTTTGTTTTTGAACCATATTGTTCACACAGAGACTTTTTTTCTTCTAAAATCCTTTTATTTAGAATCAGGGCATCTCAAAAATGTATTTATGGTGAATTCTGAGTATCAAATTTTTGGGTAAGTGACGTGATTTTGTAAGATTGGTTGATAAATACTATATAAACAATATAACATAGTATGCACCAAAAGACATTTGAATGTAGGTAACATTTTAGGCGTTTTTGTCCATAAGTAACTCGATATTGCCTGGTACAGATCTAAAGTATTTCTGCATTGGCGTATTTCGAAGTGACATAGCAAAGGATGAAAGGTGAAATGTGTGAGAGAAAGTTTCTGGAAGAAGTACTTTCCTTAATGGGTAATTTCTTTCCGTTCCTACAACAGATATGCTAAGGAGAGGATTTTAGCATTACGCTTCTCCAGGTTATATGATTTAATGTAAAACGATCTCAAGTGTTACATTTATATTACTTTTTCTGGTCACTGTTATTTATGGACTTAAGAATATACGTATTTTCTCATTGAGAATGATAATAGAGAAAGCTATAGATAGAGGAAAGGGAATTTATTTAGGATTCTCAGATTTGAAAGCAGCATTTGATTCAATACCTAGGTAAGAAATTTGGAGAGATCTAAAGAACAAAAAAGTACCTATGAATTTTATTGAAGCAATACAATCAGTTTACCAAGATTCAAAAGGGATAATAAGATTAGATGGACAAGAAACAGAACTATTTCTGATGAATAGAGGAGATAAACAAGGAGATAGTCTCAGCCCACTCTTATTTATTATTGTGATGGATAAAATATGGAAAATTTGCAAAAGAAGAACAGCAAGAACTATGATAGGATATAGAAATTTAAGACCAGTTTGGGCACAATCGTTGATCTATGCTGATGACATCATATTGATAGCAAATAGTAATAATAATTTACAATTAGCGCTAAATGAATGGAAAGAAGAATTAACTAGAAAAGGTTTAGAATTAAACATACCCAAAAGTAAAACCATGTATATAGGAAGGAAAGAAGAGGAAGTTAAAATTAAATGTAATGATAAAATCTTAAAACAGGTAGAAGGTTATGAATACCTGGGTACAATTTTAAATAAGGATGGAAAAATAGAGTAGGAAATTTTAAACAGTATAATAAAGGCCAATTCGGTCTACTATCAGATTAATAATAGTATTGTGGGAAAAAAAGGAAATAACAAAAGATACAAACATTATAGTATTTAAAACAATAATACTACCAATTCTAGTGTATGGAGCAGAGAGCTGGACTCTCCTACAGAAACAAGAAAGCAAAATAACAGCTATGGAAATGAAATATTTAAGACGAGCTGTGGGGAAGACAAGAAGAGATATGATTAGAAATGTAACAATAAGGGAAGAGTTGGGTACACACTCCGTTAAAGAAATATTGGAAAAAAGACAACTTAAATTGTATGGACATGTACTCCGCATGTCAGAAGAAAGAAAACCCAAACAATATTTAGAAGCAAGACCAGAAGGTAAAAGAATTAGGGGAAGGCCACGCATGTTGTATCAGGAATACATTGAGAAGTTGGGGAAGGATAGAGGGAAAACCATGACAGAAATGAAGAGAATGGAAATGGAAATGGGTAGAAGAGGCTTGTACTCCACGCTTAACAGCACAAAGGATTTAGAGAAAGAATAATAAGAAGGTGATACGTAGCCTAAAGTTGAACGAATTTTGTAAAACTTTTGTTTCGTTTATAGTGGACTTATTAAAAATAATTCTCTAGTTTTTATAATCTATATTTGGTAACTCTTAGTAACTTTTTAGTAGTAATTTTGCAGGAGTATTTAAATGTACCTACTCAGAAGTCTGTACTACCTTTTAGGATGTCAGGATGTAGTTCTCGATTTCAGATTTTTGAACGCTTTTATTCATTCAGAATTTTCTTTGAATAATGTTTGTTCCATTACCTTCACATTTTCTGGAGAAATATAGAAATGCACAAGAACATAAATGTTAAAAGTTATTTTTATTGGTTACCGGTGAAGCGATATTAATTAGGTTATCTATCGTATTTGAATGAATTCCTGTATTTCCTTAAGTGGAACATAGGGCCTTCTGAACTACGCAAACTCGAGGCCCAAAGCCAACGGGTTGGGAATCAGAGGTTTCCTGATCAGAGAGACTCCGGGATGAGTGATCAGCGCAACGCCGGAAGTGAAAGTACGAGAGAGATAAGGTGATAGGAAAGGTATGATGGAGTAATAGGTGAACTGCTGGCGGGGGAAACCGGAGATACCCGTATAAAACCAACCCAAGTGCCATGTTATCCACCACAAATCTGGAATCGAAACTTGGCCAACTTGGTGAGACCCAAGAGGTCCACTCACCATAGCGCAGCCTATATATCGTATTTAGCAAACTAAAAATATTGCATCATACTGTTTCACTGTATACACATCTAAAGCATTATTGATAAATGGTAAATAAGGAAGAAAATCCAACAAGCATCGATTGTCACTCTTTAAACTGGCTTCCAACTGTTATATCATGGTGATTTAGGTATTATTGCCCTGCTCGAATGGTTACCCTGGCTTTATCTTGGTTAATAGAAACCTCAGATAACGCACTGAATACTCCATGTGGACATAGCATCTGTCATTTGTGATTCCTACGAATTCCATTGGCTGAACTGATGCTTTCATTGGTGCTTAGCATACGCCAGAAAAACGCTCAGTTCCTCTCACACTCTTTCGAGAATAATCACTGCGTTATAATTTGGTAATTTCTAAAATGAAATTAGTGCTTTAATTCTTTATAACTTCTCTATATCCTAACATAATTTATCCACATTTGATGACTAAATGAAGAACTGAATACATAATATGTATGTTATTTTCATAAATGAAATCAAGTACAACAGATTTTGCACACGCGAAATATATTTGCACTCCCTGAAACAAAAGATGAAAATGGAAAACAAAACACTAAAGAAAAAAGAAAAAAACCTTAGAGCGCATGATAAACAAACCGAAAAATCACAAATCTATTTTATCTGTACTCTATACTGAATAAGTTATATATTTTCTTCTGTGCTTTGTAAAAGGATAAAAACAACTTTAAGACAGGTCCCAATCATCCATGGTGCTTTCTGATTTTTTCCTGCATTATGCTTTCTCTGTTCTTCGTCTGCTACAGCAAATAAGCATGACATTTGTTTGTTCTTTGTTTTGGGGAGAAGACTGATGGGTACCTGACGACGTTTGTGAGCCGAGATTTAATTCCTTTTGTCTTTCATATTTACACAAAAAGAGAACAGATAATATCGAATCAAACAATGAAGTATTCAGGTATTTTACTTGCTCTGCTTTGCACAAATTCTGTGCAAACATTCAATACTGAAATTACAGTAAACATATATCTGAAGAACAATTTCTACAAAAACGTTTGCTTGGGTGTGTTTACTTTTCTCCATATATCTGTGACCAGCATAATTCTATAACGAAAAGTTGGCTAAATACCAAGTTACTTTCAGTTTTTAATAAGAATAAGATATTAAGTTTTTTAAAAAGTGTCTTCTCACATCAACCTACTCTTTATACAAAAACGTCGGATTTTTTTTCAAAGAATCATCTAATCATTTTGATTAAAACGCTAATTGTTTAATTTGTTTTTAGGTCTCCCTTGCTCACCAATGCCGGGGCAAGGAGTCACTTGTGTTACCTCAGAGCGAGGAAGCCGAAGCATATTGATCCGTCGAATATCATGGGGGTCGGCCCAACGCCTGGGATGAATGAATGATAGAGCAATTGGTGGAATGTTGGCGGGGGAAACCGGAGGACCCGGAGGAAACCCACCCCAGCGCCATGTTGGCCACCACAAATCCCACTTTGCAGTCGCTTGGGATTGAAACCAGGCCGACTAGGTGAGAGCCAAGCAGTCTAACCACTCAGTTATGACGCGGCCATATTTAAGATTTTTACGCGACAAATTAAGTAGATATATAGATCTTGAAAGTTTTCGAAATCGGCTCTGAAGAGGCATTCCTTCTGAACTGCTCTGCCTAATTTGTAAATTGTAAGAGATCTAAAAGATCTCGTTAAAGCTTACCATTTGTGTCAAATATTTCTTTGCGGAGCAATTTCCGAGTTATTACTTCTTAATAGTTTGACTTTTGAAATACTTATCTTTTTCTCAATTCCAAAATCTTGATCCATTCACTGTATGAACGTTTTCGTCCTGCGCCGTGGCATAGTGTGCTGAGGCTTCTCTTTGGTTCCCTCCCACTGAAGGAAGCCGGGATCGATCCCACCCTTGGAGGGTGCGGATTTTAAGTCTCGGGTATAGGACCGGTACACACTTAGCATCGTGAGGAAATTGGGTAGCTACGATAGGTCGAAGCTTGATCTAGAAAGCCAACGTTCCGGCAAGGCGGTGCCGAGATGCTGACCACATCTCCCGTATCGGTTGGATGATCGCCCATCTCTGCCTTTTGTATGTGGGTGTGAGGCCAGCAGTCGAGTTGGCAGGTGTTGGCCCAGTGGGGGTTAACGTATGAATATTTTCATCAGAGAATTTTTTTCAAAAGTTTTAATGAGTGTAGCAACTATAAAAGAAGGCATCTCTGGTACAACATCCGTGTATGATACCTATAGATTTTGTAGTATACTTAATTAAATGTATATAAAGTAATTAATATTTGAAAAATGAAATTAAATATAAAAATGATTTTTTTGTAATTATTTCCTTTTAAATGTTTGGTAACTTTAGGAAAATAATTACATATGTAGCAGAGTTTAAGAAATAACTACTTTCATTTCAGTGTCCCCTTAGTATTCGTTGAACACTCAAGTACATAAAGTATACCGATATATTACAAAGTTTATGTTTGAAAGGAAATAGAAACCAATCCCTTCACCTGGTTCTAACACTCCAATTAATGACTATCTTGGTTTGCACTTTTTCTTCGATTCTAAGCTATAAACTGGCCTTGGTTGAAGTTTAAGTGCTATACATTTGACTTCAAACAAACACTAATCGGACTCATGTATAGGCTGGTGTGGACAGTCGTTCGGAAGCATGACTTCCAGCCAATCAAGGTGAAATATTTCCGTACCTTCTTCCCTTTAGCCGCTCCTTAGGGGTTAGTTCATCAATGGTTCATCAAATGCTGCAAGCATAAAAAAAATCTTATCGGCATATTTATAGCACTCATTGTAGGTACATAATTTAATCAAGTGGGATGGTAATGCTCTATTTCTTTTGAAATTACGTCCTCCAACGTCATACCGGATGAGGAATGAAATGCTGCTTGCGTCCATAGTGTTAGAATTACCCAGCATTCATCATTCAGAATAAGGGAAGAACCTGGAAAGAAGAAACCTAATCCAGGTAACTTACCCTGACCGACATTCGAACTAGAAACCTCTTGAACGTGAGGAGACACGCTAACCTACACTGCAGACACGAGCCAGTAGTGTCTCTGGTCCACGTTCAGGTTTTTGTGGATTCGAATCCGTAGTTGACCTTCCTAATCCATAGGATCCTTATGGAGGGTTCTTACTAGTTAAGATTCATGTATATGTCCGAATTTTCTTTTCATCCATTCCCTGCCAAGGTTCATTTCACATCATCTTTGTTGTTCCAGTGTTGATCACCGTGGAAAGGTGTTTCGGTCACTGTATGGTAGGATATGTGCTTTCTCTGAACGTTCGTCTTTCGGGTTGTGGACTCCAGCTTCAAGCCCGGGAGTACATATTGTGACTTTGTGGGTTCTTAAAATCAAAAGTCTAGTTTGCAGAAATTCAAAATGCGCTTCATTTCCGTACAGCCCTTTGCAGCAGGATGACATAGCATACACCAACACAGTCTCTCGTGGCTTCACCACACGTAAACAAACAAAACAACTTCACTTTCAAACCACTACACTCGCAACTCAATACAGTTTAAATGTCCACAACACACACGAAAACTGACCATCGACCACTCACTACCAGCTCTCACTGTACACTGAGCAGGCTTAAGGCTTAAGGTTTTTTATTTGTAACTTATTTGCCGGGTGCCTGTACATTGGACCCGGCTTGCAGGCTCTAAATTTACATGGGTTTATAATTATGGGTATGGCTTTTTATTGTCTTTGGGGTTCTTCTAAAACCCATACGGCGACCTGTTCGGAGGCCGCCGAGAACCAATTTTATCTCGTTATTTGTCTCTGTCTTCCTTTTTCTTGTTTTTATATTTACATATTTACACTGCGCTTATCTTGCGCGCGCGCCCACCCACCCACCCACCCACTCACCCCCCCCCCCACACACACACACACACAACACACACACACACGCACACACACACACACATCTGGGTATACCACGTACGTCCCAATATCACACATAAAACACTGTACAGACTTGGCTATGTACAATATTTACAATTTTCGCAGTTAGGCTGTGCGACAGCGGGTAGCTGACTCCTGGGCTGCCGATGATGGCGGCCTCTGCCAGGGAGCGTGTCCTGAGCCAGGAAGGGTTGGGCGCGCATAATTTTGCAGTCGTGTTGTTTTTTTTATTTTTGTTTTTCTTCAATATGGTTTTATTCTGGCGTGTTTTCGGTGTTTGGGTTCGCCTTTCCCAATATTGTGTATGCTGGGTTTTTGATGGTGTCGGATGCGAATCCAGATGGAAGAGGCACGTCACTGAGCAGTTCGACTACCTTGCCGCTTATATAATCAAACCATCGTTTCTCGAAAGTTGCCGAAGCTTCACAGTCTTTCCCGAAGGACAGCTCTCTTGCTCTTTCTCTGTCGGCAAGTAACAAGCACTCTTCCGCTCCATGGGTGTGGCTTGGGCGCTATCTTTCTCTTTCACTCCCCGCTTCTATATCTCTCGGCGTTCGCATACGCACGGGACGGCAGTAAACAATGCCTGGCGATAATATTCAGCTCTAACGGGGGAGACTGGGTCTCATTAGGGTGCTTCAATCTGGAAATACTAGAGACCCCGTAGTCTTTTATGTCAGGGTTCCTGAATCGCCCGTTCTTTTCTTCTGTCCTTACCCCTTCCTCCAGGGGCAGCCCCTCACAAAAGGGCACAGAGGATCGCATGGATGGCCGCAGTGTCAAAGGCACCGGCCAAGCAATTACTTTATTTTGTGTGCTTTAAATACTTTCAGTTTAAATACATTCTTTACAGTTTGCTTGTAGTTTGCAGTGGATGTTAATGTCTAACATGATATTTGATTTCATGTTTTTGTTTGTCAAGTGCACAGTTCTAAATCTGTCTAAAGAACTCTTTGTAAAGAATGCAGCCTTCAAAATAGAAGTGCACTTATAAACAACGTACAGTTTATACAAAATGCAGTTGCAACTTCTAAGTTCCCTCAATATCATGTGTTTATATTCTTTTGAGGTTAGAAGAAAAGGTTTGTTTTCTCACTTTGTGTGCATATTTAAACGAAAGCTGATAGTCTGGAATCTTCACTCCCGGTTTTCTGAAAACTGTTTACCATTTTCTGGGTTTCCAAGAAGAGAAAATGTAGACATTTGGCTGGTGGCCATCCGGGACAATACACTTCATTGTGTTGCAGCTAACAATGCGGTTCACCAAAGACGGATCATATGCTCTTGTTTAGCCAGCCAGCAGTGAAATCTCTTTGAGCTTGTAATCGTCATTTAGGTCCAGCGGACTTAACTGATAACCATCTATGCGGAATAGTACATACACAGATCGTAACAATGTGTATGAGGGTCAAGGGCTTTGTTTACTACATATGGAGATATTAACCGCTGAATAAGATTCTCGTTCAACTTGATCAACAGTTCTACATTTAATGGAGAAAACTAACTTTAAAATTCATGAAATCCTTACTTATTTATTTTGTTCGTGTTGCTCAAATTCTTCTTAATGGTTTTGATTCAGAAGAAGAGATATGGAATTTTAAATGAGGATACCAAATAGATATGGGTATATTTTAACATGTTATAATATACAATTATACTTTCTTGCCCGATTTCACCAATAGATGTTAAGACTTAACACGAGTTTAGCAATAGTTGAAACAAAAATTGCATTTCACCAAGTGTTAGCGTAACACTCGTGTTAAATCTCTTGTTAAACTAACACGCCAAATTTCTGATGTTAAGTCCTTAACAATTGTAAATAGTCAAGATGGCGAGCATAAACTCAGATGTTGATGTCGATTTGCTATATTTAAGCCCGTCTAAATGGAATTCGTAATAGAGTACGGCCTATGAGGAGAAATGATTTTGAGGAACTATCCGAAGAAAATTTTCTACAGAGATATAGACTGTCGAAACATGCTGCTATAAGGTTACTGCGGAAGTACAAGAGAGTACATGCTTCGAAAGGAATATGCCGATTTCGCCTTTGCGATTTTATAATTCACTGAATTATGTGGATAATACATTATCCACCTCCCGTCTTGAAACGATCAAGGAAATTCCCCTTCTTCGCTCCTCGTTTTAAATTTACGTAAGACTGAGTTAGAACATGCATCGAAAGGAATATGCCGATCTCGCCTTTGCTTCAAGTATTAATAACTTTGCGATTTTATAATTCACTGTGCATAACACACTGTCCACCTTCCGTCTTGAAATGTGCAAGTCACTCGTCACTTGTACTTCTTCGCACCTCGTTTTAAATTTACGTAATACGTTTCGTTTGTAGTAATGACACATGCATTTAAATTAAGTTTGTTTCCAATTTTTCCCCGTGTGACATCTTTCTCTTTTACATTAACCACAACCGTCCTATTTTCCATGATATCGTTTTACTTCGTCCCCAATTCAATTAACAATCCTTTCTCAATTTATGAGAAATTTGTTTCATGGCTTTTGTTTATGATTTTGTTTATCCACCATTTTGTTTAGCTGTGTACAGACTGCGGTGCAGACGAAAATGAAAACAAAAGCCAATCGTAGTACGTTCAGAAAATAATACGACTCATCCACAGCCTTCTATAACTGTAATATTTACAAGTTTCTTGGCGTTAGCACGCGTTTGTTAACATTTTTAGAAAACAGTTTGGTTAAATGCAAGAAATTGTTAGCGCTATTACAATTGTTACGTTACATTTGTTAACGTCGATTTTAACATCTATTGGTGAAATCGGGCCTCTGAGTACCAGAGGAAACAAATAATTACTTACGTGAACGTTTCAGGAAACTAATATAGTAATACAAGTTACTCGCACTGAAAACTAGTAGACTTTCCTATGTAATTACGCCTACATTTATCAGTAATCAATTCTCAATGTTTATACCATTTTCTACATATTTGCTATTGAATAATATAGGGCGATCCATATCAACCTGGACCACTTCAATAAGCCATAACATTTGAACCAATAATAGGATACACGTGCAACTTTGGGAGAATCTAATACATAATTGGACATTATGTCCATTATTGTCCATTGGACATTACCTATTTACATCTCAGAGAAAATGTTGGAAGTGTCCTCCACCAGTATCTATACATGTTTGTACTTGTCTCACCATATTCTCTGAATTTATAGTTTGAATGCATTCCTTGAGAACATCGCTTCTCCGTGGCCTATTCTGGTACACTCTACCTTTCAAATACACCCACAAGTGAGGTTAGTTCAGGGGATCTGGGGGGCCACAGACTTTTGAGATTATTCGATTATCAAAGAACCTGGTTACAAGTTCCATGTTGTCATTGGAGTATGATACGTTGCTCCATCTTGCTGGCAATGACCTTCTCTCAATTCGATATCATCCAGCTGCTCCACAGATGTCTTGAAGATACCCATATCAACTTCAATGTCTACAGTCGTATCAAAGAAAATTAAGACATTTATGACATTCAACTGTCAACAATTGTCAGTATTTTCAATTCTTCCAGAGCCACTAGGACCATTAAAACAAATTTCTAGATTCTACGAACTTTCAAAGAGAACTTATGGCCTATTGAAATGGTTCAGATTTATATGGATCGTACTATACTGAAATGTTACTAATACCTTAATTAACAATATCTAATGTTTCATTTTATATTAGAATGGACAGGAGGAAATATCGCTACATATTGAGCGTTAAACATAGTTTTGTTATGGTTTCATATCACAAATCTCTCATTCCCTGTTCTACAGCAGATGTATATTCTTGTCATATTTAAGTATAAAACTTACAGATTACAGCCGTTTCTAAAATGAGTATATTGTCACCCGAACATCGGATTTCCCGATAGAAACAGCTGGCAGGTAGGGGCAAACCCGTAACCGTTCAGGCCACGCCTAACCCATTTATCTGTGTGGCGCTCACTGACGGAATGGTTAGAAAACTATCACGAGCCACTGTACCATCTCTTTCCCCTCCCCCTGACGTCTGGAACAATCGGAATAATTGGTCCGAGCCGCGAAGCTTCGAGATGCAGCGATCTGCCTATATAAGCGACGCATTAGACGGCTATACAAAACTCTTATAAGGCCCATATTCACATACGCAACGCCGATGGGGGTATGCTGCCAAAACATATATACTAAGATTACAAAAATTTCAAAACAAAATACTACGAATGATAGCAAAAGTACCTCACACAGCACCAGCCGACCTACTACACAGCGAGCTAAAGATGCACACAGTAGAAGAATTCATTAAGAAACTAGCATATGACACCTATAAAAACCTTGAAATACACCACAATCCTCTAATCTCACGACTCGGAAACTACACTACAGAAGTAAACATACACGCGCGACCATTATCACTTTTCGAAAGAAGACTCACACATGACGACGAAGACGACGTTCAGAACTTCCTGAACAACCTAATAAGGGACAACTGACACAGACAGTTAGGATGACACCCCTACTTTCCCTTCATTAATCTTTATCTTACTGACTCTTTTCTGAACGCTGCCCGCACAGAGCCCTCCAAGCCCTTGCAACAGTCAAGGCGGTCCGGGAGTTAGATGGCCTCCCACCAGTGTCCTACAGGCGCAGAGACAACGGGCGACTGCAGATGGAGTAGGACACACCGACGACACAACGCATGGACTAAGGAAATAACGAACGGCCACGCCGGAACTAAGGACGACCAAACACATAGTTCGAATTGCATGCCACGTACAAACCACTGACAAACCCAGGAAACTGGGGCCATAAGTAGAACTAACAACCATACCAATACCAATCCCTGACTATCAGGTCACCAAGGCCTGAGCTTTATTATTATAATACACATAGGCTTACAAAGCACACATAAATAATAGATAAGTTACACGTAACAGTGACCAACAGGCCTACCCGGCCTGAGCCACAGGTATATAATTAAACTAAAGCATGAATTACACTTGGTGGTGCCCAGGTTTCATGGTCACCACCAAGAAGCAACATAGACGCGCTCGCATGCATCGCGTGCCAGCTTAGTAGATACCACATACTAACCGGGGTGCTATGCGGAACCCGACTAAGCATGTTAATAAATGCACGCAAAATAATATAAGATTCACGTAACTAACACGTGGAGGGTTTTTTTAGTGAGTATGCCTGGCCCCCTCAGGGCACAGGGACCCTCACACTGTCGGCCATCGCACGTGGGCCGTCGCCTGTAACTGGGTTTTCCCCTCCACGGTAAAAGAAAAAAAAAACGGCTCAGGAGTTCTTAGTCGGATCGAGAGAGAGATTCGTACTGTAAAGCGCTGAGTAGCGAGTGTGGATTGTAATTGTGAGAGTTACGTAATTGTGTGTGTTACATAATTGCCTGTGGTACGCGATTTGTGAGTGTACTAACTGTAATTCGGTGGCAATAAAGAGCTATTTGTGTTTCTGCAACCTGGACTTTTAATTCTACGAACCCACAAAGTCACAATATATACACAAGAACTCTGTGAAGTAATTATCATACGAGTTTTTCACTCTTTCAAACCATTGCAGTTTTACTGAAATTTAAATTGTTCCCTTTTGTAATTAATGTTATTGTTTTGATAATGTTTTCATGAAAACACAATATCAAATATAATTGAATGTGTGACTTCCATAATGTTGAAATGTTCATGATATCTGTATACCTTTAATTAGGTCAGACAATATCAACGTTCCAGTTGTCTCATTTTATAAACAAAACATTCACGTTTACTTTTATATAGAATAATTTATGAAATTCAATTTCTCAGTTTCATAGTAAGCACTATTTCCTATATTAATAATATGCATTGCTTTGTTGCATTTATTTTAATTTAGTATATGACATTAATTATAATGTGGATACCGATTCAATTACCTTTAGAAGAGTTACCTTAACAAAGAGCAATTTTGAATTTAAGGAAACAAAAGGTGTAAAATGATGACTTTTTTCTAAAATCAATCTACACAATCCTTCTCAATTCAAAACATAGATGCCTTATTGATCAGTTGATTACTGTTTAAATGCAATGCATGTTTAGGGCATCCTTTTTATTGCAATTATTTGTGTTTAGTGACCCGTTTTAGCAGTGTAAATTTAACTTCTTTTTCTGTTTCAAACCCATTTTTAGAGATTACCCAATCAGAGGACACAGAGAATTTAGTTAATGAAAACCTCATACATTATCACACTAAACTTCTATTGGTCTTATCAAAAAGCTACATTTTCTTTTAAATATGTGTCAGTATCTCAAAACAACAAAAGGTACAAGGGTGACAACTTCTTTGCTAATATAATTTTTAAAGGCGTCCATGTAGAATTAGAACTGTGATGGGTGCTTACTACAGAGCACAAGGAAAATTTTCAGTTCATGTTCTTTAGAAAGAAGCGTCATTTTAAAAATTGCAATATCTCCTTCATTAGTCCAGTGGAATTAAAGAAAAAACTTAAATTTCTATTCAGTTTGGTAGTTGCTGTTAATAGTTACACCAAATGTTCATTTTGTCCTAATATATTTTATAAGTTAGTATTGTTATGTTCCTTTTGCAACAGCTATAAAAAGGGCTTTCACAGAGAAGTGACATATATTGTGCATATACTGACAAAGTCCAAATAAAACAGAGCTTATCCTTAGTTTCATTTATACATTGTGACATATTTGTGGCTCGAGCTTACCACATGAGAGAACAATCGACTGGCTGGCCTATTGAAGAGTTAAGGAAACCGAGGAACGCTATCGTTTAACTTAATTTTCGAAAGTGCCATCGACAGATTTTGTGAAAGGTTCTCTCCTTGCCTCCCGAAACGACTCCTTGCCTCCCGAAACGATCTAGAAACTCCTGGGGCTCTATACCGGCGTGCACGCTTGCGACATCAGTGAGTGTAGCTTTTGGATGAGCATGCATTTCAAAGCCAGCACAGAGCGACCGGCTCTTAAAGGTTTTGTCTGTCACTTAAGACTACTTTATTCCTCTATACTTATTGTATGTGCAAAGAAATAGCTATTTCTGCAACCGTTTATTTAGATTAAAATGAAGTAAATATAAAGGAATTGTTTGTTGTGGGTAATAGGTAAAGAAATTCATGTAAATAAAATGTAACAGTTTTTTTAAAATACCCTTTGGGCACGGCTAACTCAAAGTGTGTACTTTCGGTGAAAGGCCGGTTTAAAATTTTTGGGTGTAACGCAACACTTTTCTAATAAAGTAGTTATTATAATATTAGCTATTAGAATTTTCTAATAACAGTACACTTTTGCTAAGTGTACACAATTATTTTTAAAACAATATATTAAAATCTTAAGAGATAAGTGTAATTTGCACCAAAATAGAAGAAAACAATAAAACTAATGTTACTTAGATTTCTGAAAGAAACCAAAAGTGGTAAACTGTAATATAATTTTCTCCTTCTGCATATTAAACTCAGAAGTATCGCCCCCTTAATTTTGCTACTAGGAATTTTGGGAGTGAAAAAGAATACTTTGTGATGTCACTGCAGTTTTAAAAGTATATAAGGACTAAACTAGAACCCTGAGAAAACTCTTCTCATTACAAAAAGGAGAGACTGTGCTTTACTCTCCCTGATAACCTTAGGCAAATTAAAAGAGGAGGAAGAAGTTGGTCGAAGGAAGTTCTCAAATTGTCGGTAAGTTTAGGAACAGAGGGATGCTGTAATGAGGAAATAGGGATTAACTTGTATAAGGGTGAGAATGTAATAGAACAATGCGCTGTGTTCATTAAGTTAAACAGAACGATATGAAAACATTGGCGGAAGGAGGAAACTGTATGCATAGACGTATTCTTTCTCTTTCACTCATCACCGTATTATCAGTTATAGGTTAAATCCTACAGTGGAGTGCATAAAAAGTGGCTCATAATAAAGAAGAGCTGATTATGCTGGTAATGATAACCCTCTGCAGATGTGAGCTGTTCTGTTCTTCGAGAACCAAATGTTACCCAATAGATTGCCAGCACATTTTACTCCCCAAAACACGGCCAAACCAGAAAAGAGTAACATTACATGCTGCATCCTTTCACTAGTGGAGTAACGTTAATGCACTGAATAGTTCAATTCTTTTTGTTACACAAAACATAATATTTCTGAAAAATACGTAGAAATAAACACGGAAAGCATTATACGCTGTTCTCCATGTCACTCATGAAAACTTAGATATAAATGTTGTAGCTGGCATTGGTTTAGTACAGAGGAAGAGAGCTTCGAGAGTTGTGAGGTATTTTATTCGGTAGTGAGGCCTGCAGTGCGTGCGACGTCAGGCAAAGCCGTATAATACCAAGCTGTCTGTATAAATGGCGCTGTGAGTAGAGAATCTGAGGGTTCAGTTAGGTGTAGCGCACTCGATGACAACAATGTACCTGTTACGTACCTAATAAAACTATTAAATTTGCAATGTGACGATTTATTGAAGGACAAATATACACACAAGAAAGAGTTGGCTGATTTTGTCCCCCAATCCAGATTTCCAAGGTTGTATTCACTTGCCGCACTAACATTGTGTATGTTTGGCTCGACATATGTGTGCGAACAAAATTTTTTCTGTTATTAAATTAGCTAAGTTCAAACCCCGAAGTACTTTGTCGTATCACAATCTAACCTGCAGCCTTCGATTACAAATTTCCCAGACAATTACGTCCTATTTTGATAAACTAGTTAAAAAAGGAAAAAAACCAGAAAGTTTCGGAAAATATCCACTTAATTTTGTTTTGTATAGGTTTCCTGTAATTTGCAGAGAAAATTACTTTATGTTTTATTTTATTTACTTTATAACATGCCTGGCCTTTTGATGTTTTATGTATCTCCAAATAGCACAGAGCCAAAATGTAATTGTTTATAAACTATGACAAATTGTGTAATTAAAGCAGTCAGCATTAATATTACAACATCCAAGATGTAAATTGTACATATTATTAATACCCGATGTTTCCTGCCTTTCCTACGCTGTCGAAACTCCTACAGATCAAACTTCCTCTTGAGCGACAGAAATCAGCGCGCTGTAGTCACACGCTAACCTGCCTATCGTGCGGGGGTATATTTAGTGGTTAGAGCTGACGGGGTGACGTCACACCACCACTGCCTGTCTTCCCCTGGTTTAATATAACTATTCGGGCCTATCTGTTGCAGGGCGAATTATGATGTATGGATGTAGTACTTTTTTCGTAGCAAAATTATTCATTTTTTTTCACAGCAATTAAAACATTATTTACTGATTGGTATTTTGTATATGCTATGTTTCTCAGCCAGTCGTACATGAAAGTGATACCGGCTGGATGAAATCCATGGCTAGTTAATCTGACTGTGAAAATCTTATGTAGGGGAAAAAGTAATAGAGGAGCTAGGCTGATGGGCCACCTTTTATGCGTATTAAGGCAAGGTTAAAATAGCGAGTCTGCCCTGCAAAAATCTACGTTTAAACTTGGTGAACTTTGTAAGCAACATAATATGAAAATTTCTTTTATAAAATCAAAGGTAATGGCAATTCGTGGGAAAGAGCCAATTGGAACAAAAATCGTTGGGTTCAACAGGTAAGCCATTTTAACTACTTGGGAACTGATGTTAGTTATGACAAGGAATATGTCTAGAATAAAATATGCAAATTTCAAAGAGTTTGTGGAACAGTAAATAGAACATTTATAAACAAAATACGTAAAGAAACAAAATTAAAGTTCTACAAAGTTATAGCTGTACCTATACTGACATACGGAAGTGAGACTTGGACGTTAACTAAAAAGCAACAGAGTAAAATACAGACTTCAGAAATGAAATTCTTCAGAAGTGTGAAAGGATGCACGAAGAGAGACTTAATAAGAAATGAAAATATAAGAAAAGAGCTGGACATTTTTAGTATGAATAATAGGTTATAAGATCTCAAACAAAAATCGAAGGAACATGTTGAAAGAATGCCAGATATTAGACTTACAAAACAAATATTACAGTATCATACTAAGGGTAGGAGATCGGTGGGCAGACCCAGGAAACGATGGCTGGAGGACTTCGAAGGCGGAACAGGCACTTGATTGCCTATGCCATGAAGTGAAGAAGAGAAGAAGAAGAAGAAGAAGAAGAAGAAGAATAAGAAGAAGAAGAAGAAGAAGAAGAAGAAGAAGAAGAAGAAGAGAAGAAGAAGAAGAAGAAGAAGAAGAAGAAGAAGAAGAAGAAGAAGAAGAAGAAGAAGAAGAAGAAGAAGAAGAAGAGAAGAAGAAGAAGAAGAAGAAGAAGAAGAAGAAGAAGAAGAAGAAGAAGAAGAAGAAGAAGAAGAAGAAGAAGAAGAAGAAGAAGAAGAAGAAGAAGAAGAAGAAGAAGAAGAAGAAGAAGAAGAAGAAGAAGAAGAAGAAGAAGAAGAAGAAGAAGAAGAAGAAGAAGAAGAAGAAGAAGAAGAAGAAGAAGAAGAAGAAGAAGAAGAAGAAGAAGAAGAAGAAGAAGAAGAAGAAGAAGAAGAAGAAGAAGAAGAAGAAGAAGAAGAAGAAGAAGAAGAAGAAGAAGAAGAAGAAGAAGAAGAAGAAGAAGAAGAAGAAGAAGAAGAAGAAGAAGAAGAAGAAGAAGAAGAAGAAGAAGAAGAAGAAGAAGAAGAAGAAGAAGAAGAAGAAGAAGAAGAAGAAGAAGAAGAAGAAGAAGAAGAAGGCAAGGCTACACTGAAAATTCGCCGAAAATGTTAAAAATCATGGAATTTTCTTTCTGGAAATTTTGGTAGCTTAGGGTTTGTAGTAATAGATGGCGTGCTATTTTTAGAATTTGCACCAATTTAGGCCATCACGTGACAATTTAAAGAGACCTCCAACAGTCGCTAAAAGTAACAATCATGACTTTAAAATTAATTTTCTAAGAAACTTTTTTTCTAACACTTTTCAGTATACAAAATGCATCACGCATCAAAGTTTTTCATTTAACTTGGTGAAACTTACAGGATAGGTCCACAATATGTAAATAAGAAACTTCACATTCCCTTTTTTGTTAATGCTCATGTTTTGGAATTATATGGTGTTAGGGAATAAAAATAGTTAACATTTTCAAAATTTTGAGAGCCAACATATGGAAATATATTAGAACAAATGCAAACAGATTATTTCAAAGAATAAGATGTGGGTCTTTAAAATTGCTCTGCACTAGAAGAAAACAAAAACTCAACTTAAAAACTCAATGTTTTCACGCGTAAAACATTTTTAATTTTTACAATATTTTTTCAAAAAATAATTAATAATTAATGAACTATTTGGTGTACCAGCATGAAAATTTGCGTGAAAGTTTAAAATGATACTCTAATTATGTGGCCAAATTTTCTTAATGACAGGTTTATTATTACATGAGTTGGAATTTTCAGTGTAACCTTGCCTGAATGTCCTGCAAACTTGCAAGAAAGGTGGCAAATTGTTATTCGCAAATTGTGATACATTGTAAGATTTTAGGAAACTAGTTAACTTTTGACTTTTTTGAAAAATGATAGCGTATGTCATTATATATCGAAACTACATACTCACGTATCCCTAACTATTATCCCAAATAATTTGGAATCACAAAGACAAAATCTTATAGCTTGTTTCTTAAAGGGAAATTCAGTTCAGCAGAGTCGTAACACTGTGTGAAGTGTGAATACTCGTGTGGTTTCTTAGTTTACAATTATGTATTCTGCATTTTGTTTTTTCTTGAACAGCCATGCTTTCTTTGTTTGGGGGATTGATGTATTCGAATATAATTGTAAGTTTCCTCAGAAATTATTTAATATTAATATAATAACTCATAGCGCGACAGCCCTTAGAGGGCCAAGGCCTACCAACCCGACTGCCGGCCTCACGCCCACTTACGCACGGCAGAGGTGGACGATCATCCAAACGATACGGGGAGGAGATGCGGTCAGCATCTCGGCATCCCCAGCCAGAATGTTGGTTTCCGTGACCAGGGCCGCTTATCTAGTGTAAGCTCCTCAATTTCCTCACGATGTTGAGTGGGCCACCGGTCCTATACCCGGGGCTTAAAAATCCCCACACATGGGTGGGATCGAACCCGGGCGGCTTTCCGTGGCCAGGGTCAAGGCATGCTGCCTTAGCCCGCTACGCCACGGGCGCAGGACAATTATTTATGATAGAAAAGGAAATCAGAACGTTTGCTACCCTTAGAGTGGGCAATAAAGTTTATTGACTTTCCTTTAGTGTTGCGAAAAGATTGACCGTTTCTTCGGCGAAAGGCGTCTACCACAGAATTGTTTTCAGATGCCGTTAGAATATTTGAGTCAAAGAGGGAACCAAATAAACAAAGAAGAAAATGAAGTATCTAATGGAAGTTGCTAATATTGGCTTCGGTTGGGAATATTCTGAAACTTCCTAGAGTTGTAGTCACTTCAGTGTTTGGGTGACATCGAGGGCAGTCTGGCGAAAGTTCGGGAAGAAAACAACCGGTGAATTGCGAAGTGCATACCATCTTAATTTTATATTTACTTAAATATTTTAAAGCTGCGAGTAGTATATATACCATTTACAGTGCTTCGTTATTTAGTGACAACCTGCAGACATCCACGTAACTAGAAACGCCAATACTAAACAGTTAACGACTATATTTTACGAAGAAACCTGAGAAAAACCACAATTCGTTCTCCTACACAGCACCAACTCCATAGCAATTAGCGGTGATACAGATACTCGTCGAGGCGGACCCTGAGATCATAACTCCTCCTCAGCTACAACATCGACGAGTACGACGGAAGGCAACAGGTCGTTGCCTCGAATACTGATGGAGCAAAACGACCTTCAGAGAACCTGATAAATACCTTTTACTTACATAAATTGTCCGGGCGCCGGGATAGCGCAGTGGTTTCGTTCGCGGCTAATGTGCTGAAGGTCCCGAGCTGGATTCCCAGCTCCGGGGTTGACGACTCTAAGTAGGACCTATCCACATCTTCACTTCTGTTTAGCTAATGTGAAGTTGCCCACTATGCCAAACGTATTTTCGAGTCCACGATATAAGCTGTAGGCCCTCTCGCCACACCGTCATCTTTCGTGCTATGGGTCCCGAGTTCGATTCCGACTCCAAGTTTGGCGACTTTAAGTCGGCCCTATCCACGCCTTCACTTCTGTTTAGCTAATGTGAAGTGCCCCGTATGCCAAACGTATTTTCGAGTCCACGATATAAGCTGTAGGCCCTATCGCCACACCGTCATCTTTCGTGCTATGGTCCCGAGTTCGATTCCGGACTCCAAGTTTGGCGACTTTAAGTCGGCCCTATCCACGCCTTCACTTCTGTTTAGCTAATGTGAAGTGCCCACTATGCCAAACGTATTTTCGAGTCCACGATATAAGCTGTAGGCCCTCTCGCCACACCGTCATCTTTCGTGCTATGGGTCCCGAGTTCGATTCCGGACTCCAAGTTTGGCGACTTTAAGTCGGCCCTATCCACGCCTTCACTTCTGTTTAGCTAATGTGAAGTGCCCCGTATGCCAAACGTGTTTCGGCGTCCATGGTATAAGCTGTAGGTCCTCTCGCCTCACCGTCATCATCCGTGCTAAGGGTCCCGAGTTCAGTTCCCGGCTCTGGGGTTGGCGATTTTAAGTCGGCTCTATCCATGCCTTCATCTCTGTCTAGCACATGTGAAGTGTCCCTTATGCCCAACATGGTTCGGAGTCCACGGTATAAGCTGTAGGTCCTCTCACCTCACCGTCATCTTCACTATCACCCTCTCATTGGAGGTAATGAACAACGCCCTCTGGGTGCCTCCACCTAAGAAATGGGTCCGGTCATGACGTGGTTGGGCGAGGTTACCCCTAAGGACAAGCTTGCCATGTGGGGAATGTTGGTAACCAACCAACATAAATTGTCCTGTAAATAACATGCAGTTATAATAAGATTATCTTATCTTGTGTTTACATATAAAATGTGCAAACTATCAACGTTGAGGCGATTTACATTAAATTCCAACAATGTATGCTTCACAAACTTTTAAAATTACTCAAAATGAGCGTTGTTAGTAAAGTAACATTAAATATGAGACATATATACTCATAATTATATAAAATAGATAAATTAAGGCCTGCAACTGCCTTAAAGGTTTTATCTAGAAAACAGGTTATTCCAACACAGAGGCTGTGCACTAAGGTTTATATGCGGAGAGCACAACGGATAACACCACGTAGATAAGAAAAGTGATCATCCAACATAGGAAGCAACGGCAGATAAAATGTTTGAGTGGTTTCTGCTTCCCGAAAATTGTTGCACTATGTGGACCTTTCCTAAGACTAGATAATTACGTGAGATTTAAAGCAAAAAAAGTCAGTTTTTCGGGATCTGAGATTGGGCCATTTTTAAAAATGAACGCTCACTTTCCTCTCGGGCAGCCAGCCAGGTGAAAACATGATTAGATATATTATAGGGAAACCTGTAATACAGCAAGCGTCAGATAAGCCTACCGCTACAGCCTGCATCCCGTTTACTGGCAATCTATCCGGCAGAATCAGCAGAATTCTCGCCAAATACAACATCAGGACCATCCACAAGCCACCTCCGAAGATTAAACATCTGTTGAGACCAGTGAAAGACAAACTGGACTTCCAAGTTCCGAGAGTGTACCGCATACCTTGTGAATGTGGGACGCCATATATAGGACAAACCGGAAGGACCATCCCTACTAGAATAATCGAACATGAACGGAGCATTCGTTTAATGCAACCTGAGAAGTCTGGGCTGGCAGAGCATTGTTTTGATAACGACCATAGAGCCAATTTTCGGGAGACGACCATCTTGGCAAAATGCAACAGCTACTGGGAGCGGAGAATTAAGGAGGCTTTGGCGATTTCCTCTGAAAGGAGGATGCTTAATTGTGATGCTGGATTTAAGTTCAGCTCTTCTTGGAAACCGGCCTTAATAATGGAAATCCTTCGATTTAAGAAGCAATACAGCTTGATAATCAAGTAGTTACGTTTCTTTGATATAATTTTCTATACTCACGCCATCTCCTGACCTGGCATTTAATTTACTGAAAACAGTGTTTTGTTCAGTAATGTGAAACTGATGGTGTTTTGCCTTTGTTTAAGTAACGTTATATCCAGTATTTCATTTGTGGTTATAACATTTTACAAATATCCTGGTGATGGGAGAGATGTACACTCCCGAAACGTTGATATCTAATCATCTTTTAACCTGGCTGGCTGCCCGAGCAGAAAGTGAGCGTATTAGTCGCCAGGAAAGCTTCAGGTCTTATCTCACAAATGAAGTACACGAATGAACGCATGAACCATTTCTTAAAACGATGAAAAGTACTGATTTGTGGTGATATACGGTAAATGCTCTAGCTGCAAGGGATTAGAGGCGTCTTTGTTCAACTATCCAGAGAAAAAACTGTCTAGAAGAAGAGGCTAGCTACATCGTGGGAATTATATTACGTCGCTACATCATGGGAGAAAGTGAAGGATATAAAGCCTAAAATAATAATTAGGGAAGTGACAGTGTGACCTAGCAAAGTCTCTAAACATCCAAATATGTATTAGTGACAGTTTAGAACCTGTGCCTGTCACAATTTCTTACTTTACTTAAAGTAAAATAATTTTAATTGTCTTTTTTACAATGATAATGTATCTCATAAGTTGTACAGAAAAGGTGAGGGAGTGTGTGTGTCTAAGTGTGTGTTTGTTTGTAAGGAGAAGTATTTAGAAAGATGGAAACAAAGACGAAGAGGGAGGAATAGAGAGGTAAACAATGGAAGGCAGAGGCAGAGACGAATACAGAGAGGGGGAGAGGGACACAAAGAGGGATGGGAGTGAGAAGTGAAACTTTGGGAGTCAAAAGTACCTTAATGAAAACATAACTTTATCATAGTTTAAAACAAGTTCATTGTTCCGTCTACTGTAGGCCTAATCGCATTAGAGGTCCTTTCGAAGACTTCCGGCCTCTTCATTTACCGATAGCTGCTCATCCAACTCGAATTATGTATGTATCAAAGTAGACTTTAGGGATCACTCAACGATAAAATATCGATTAGAGTAAAACTCTCTTCGAATCCAACTCCAGAAGACGATTATCAAGCCTGAAGGCTGAGAATTTCTTCTTTTGCACATTTGCTACTTGTTTGTGCTTTTCGGGCCCTTATTTCCCCTCTACCTCCTACAAATAACAACTAGACATACAAATTAGCGTTATTTATAAATTTTTAATCTTAAAGTTAGTTATTTAAAATTATACATGTAAACATTAACCTTTATTTTCGAACAGTACCAGGTATACATAAATAATTTTATGTCCTTACTTTAATAACTGGAACTACAAATAGTTGACTGTCTAGTTATAAACAAGTAACTGGGAGGGAATGGTGTCACCCAGTGTTATGGACCAAGCTCCACGCGGGCAGTAGAACCATACTCTTGTGGAAGGTCAGTTTCTTAAACTATCAGTGGCTATAGAAGTCATCGCTCATGCGAGAAGTTAGCAAATTATTGAGTGAGTTTCCGACATAGAGTGTGGATGTGACGTCAGTTGTGACGTACAGTGACTGCCATGAAGCGAGAGATTGGAAAAGTCATGTGTTCGATTCTTCAGTGAGTGAAGTTTCGAAAGAATAGGCTGCAGGTATTACATCGCTATTTGCGAGGGGAAGAGAAATTAGAGTGAGAAATAAATAAACTGATACCGTAAAAATATTGAACAAAGTGATAATAGTAATCCAGGAGGAATAGTCAGTTAAGTTGGACCAAGAGAAAATGTGTAATTAAAACAACTGTTTACATAATAGTACATCAGCATTTTATACCTTCCAAGTGGCAGGCGATGTACTCTGATCGTTATAATATTGTCAGTACTGGCGGCGGATATATATGTAGTGTTTAACGCCCGCTTTTACTACTATGGCACCGCAGGCGATGACACTGATGATACATGAGATAAAGATGGAGCAACGGTGGGATGAGATGGCGGGGGAAACCGGAGATCCCGGAGAAAACCCGCCCAGCGCCGTGTTGTCCACCACAAATCTCACTTTGCGGTCGCCTGGGATCGAACCCGGGCCGCTTGGTGAGAGCCAAGCGGTCTAACCACTGAGCCACGGCGCGGCCTCTGGCGGCGGAGATAAAGAGCCTGCAGAAACAGATAAAGATAGCGCAGAGATAAAATACTTGCCGACACAGATAAAGTTATATGTCTGGAACATTCGTGTTTCGTCTGGTACCGTCTTACAGAACATTCAATTGTCTTCTGGAACTGAGTAGAGGCATTTAAGGAAGCCGCGACTCGCCAATCGACAGTCATAAATTGAGCCGTAACGGGAGTTGTAATTGGAAATGGTGTGTTTTGAAAGTGAGCTCTCTGTTGTGGTTAACGACCTTGGAAGATTGTGATTGTGTATGTGACGTAATTCTGCTACTCTAAGGATTGACCAAAGTGTATTTCTACGGAAATAAAGATCATTTTAAACTTCTGCAACTTGGACTTTTAATTCTACGATCCCACAAAGTCACAATATTATGCCAAAAGACAAAAACTTCGCCTCAAACTTCTTTATTTGTGACTGAAACACTATCTTAGTTCTAAATTACAATAATCCATTCTTTTGTACAAATACAATACTTCGATATGATTCTACAATGTCTATTTATGACTCTTCAGCACGCACTCCTTTGTGATGTTAATCTTTCTGACTACACAAAGATCTACCTCTAACGTGGGGCTACATGCCAATTCTGAACACAACTCCGATATTTAGTCATAGGCTGCTTCGCTACTGGTTTCATATTCCGCCGATTCCTTACTACGGAGCCACACTTACTGACCCGAGAACGTTTTCTTGCACCGTTACCCGAACTGCCGACTCATCCCCCACGGAACTGCACTGAACTGGAAGCACCACACTGCTCCCGCTACTATTGATTGTACTACTGTCTCACTATTCACTATTGACTTCTACTCCAAGCCTTGCAAAGGCTTTATATACTTGTCTAGCGTGATAGATCTTTCTGGAATTGGAAGCCTCTCCAAATACAGTCGTAAGAAGTCTTCTGCGTAGCAATAATATACTCCGCCAAAGGCTAGTGACGTGATCTACCGGCTGTTCTGAAACAGATGCCTTTCCCGTTCCACCAGCCAATAAGCAATAATTCTTCTACAACCGGTCCTTCTTTGAGGTAGACCCACGATGGCTGTATAATTTCTACACGACAGCTTCACTTTGCCAATGTAAGACTATAAATTTATTGACGATAAGACCAATATCTCTCGCGGTTTCCAGTTACACAAAATGAGATGATTCCACCCGATGATTCCAAATATAATTGGAATGTCATTTAAATATCTTAAACATAGATACTAAAATGAAAATTAATTGAACTATTCTTGAGAAAAGTCAAATTTTCATAAATGTTCCATGTCATTAGTACAATGTGGTGAGGATATTTCCTAGTAATCCTTCAGACGCGTCGTTATAAGTTAACAGGCGAACACACACACAGTATATACATTTTCCTAAAAATTATAATTACTTTTTAGATTAAAATCGTCTTAAAATATCTATTTCCGGTGAACTCTTGATACTGTCACCTAATTATCGGAAGGCGTGACCAGCTAGCAGCTGCGTGGGCCACAGGAGGCATTCAGACTACGCCTACCCATTTATCTTGTGGCGTTCACTAAAGGAGATGGTTAGGGAAGTGTCACGAGGCATTTTACCATCCCTTTCCCCTCCCCCTGACGTCTGGAACCATCGGGAGACGTTCCGAGCCGCGAAGCTTCCAGAAACAGCGATCTTATATGAGGGCTGCAGTGGACGAGTCAGTTCAGTTCTTGGCGAGCAGCCGTGAGGAGCGTCGGGCTAGTGAACGGACTGGAAGACTGTACGTGTATCAGAGGAGTTGTACGTAATTGTGAGTGTAGAGTGGACCTGTGACAGACGAACTGGCGAATTGTAATTGTGTGCGCTACGTAATTCTGTGTAATCGGCAAGTGTTTCAACTGTAATTCGGTGGAAATAAAGAACATTTTGAGTTTGTGAAGTTGGACTTTTAATTTCACGTCCCCACAAAGTCACAATGTGGAATATTGGAACTGAAAGAAACGTTTCTCGGATGTAACATATCTAATATGCGAAGCAAACATTGTGTTTCAAAGGCCAATGAGAAGCTTCAAATTTGGAAACGTAATGTAGAAGCTTTGGGAGTGGCCATGACGTAGTGGAACTTAAGTTCATAGAAGAGTACATACTTTTCCTTCGTGTTATATAGAGTTTCAGAACTGTTTTAGTATCATAGATGTCACGTGCGTGATTTATGGATATTTGGCAATCGCCGCAAACGTATTTCACGTATTATTATTGTAGAGAAAGCAGTATTAAACCGTTAAGTATTGTCACGTCAGATGTAAGTTCCCAGTTACAGGTTTTAAACATTCAGAAATAGTAATTCTACATCCTCAGAAGTCGATAACTTGTTTCAATTAGTTTATTTATTTGCCTCAATTGGCCGTCTCATTAGCACGGTGTCTACCGCGCAGATGACCCCCGTTCCATACTCACAAGAGAACTATCACTATTTGCTTGAGAGTTTGATGGCATCATCTCTGCTCTATGTAGCGTCTGTGTGCCAAAACATAGTTGAGGAGTATAGCTGGAAACACCCGAAAATGAGTCCAAACTATGTAGGAGCCTGCCTCGGTAGCGTAGACGGTAGCATATCTGCCTCACGTTCAAGAGGTCCCGAGTTCGAATCTCGGTCAGGTTGAGTTACCTAGATAAGTTTTTTTTGGGGTTTTCCCTTATACTTCAAGACGAATGTCGGGTACCTCTAAGCTCCATGGACCTTGGACTCATTTGAGCATCATTTCACCCAATTCATTCACCGTCCGATATAACTTATGGTTGGGGCGGACGTAAATTAAAAAAAAAACTATGTAGGAGCATATAGGCATAATAACACAGCATTATACTGCAGGGATTGTTGACCCCTGACGGGTGGCGGCCTACACATGGCATACATAAGGTGCCACAGAGCTGAAGAGGGATGTCCAGCAGCTGCTTGCAAGTGGTCGCATGCGGCACTTTCCATACTTCAATTTTGGGTGTTGCGGTTCTATTCCGGAGCAGATTTATGGTAGTACACATGGGTGATATACAGTAGGCATTGTACCATCATCAGGTGCCTAGTGGTGGGAGATAGTGTAACGTGTTGGGCTACTACAAGGATGGTCCCTATCCCAGGAAAATTGACCAGGAAATTCATTAAATAACAAGAAGTGGTTTTAAACTTGCAATTATCTTTTTCGATACACAGAGTCAACATGGAACTTCAATGTCATGGCCAGGATTTGAACCACGTTCCTGGTTTCCGTCCAGTCACTAACCCATTGAGCTATCATCGCCAACTTGTCGTTACAACTTTAAATTCTCCATTTGACTCGTATATTTCTCCGGTAGTCCACTAGGGGCTCTCGTATCCGAGATACACCATTTGTGGCGACTTATTATCGCAAGCACTTCATCATTTAACACTTATTATTTAACTTATTTGATGGAAATTAATCATTTCTTAACACTATCCGTATACAGGCTGAGATATTAGATGACAGAGTCAACATGAAAAATTGAATGCCATGGCCGGGATTTGAACCACAGATCTCCTGGTTTCCGTCCAGTCGCCCTAACCCATTGAGCTACCATGGCCAACTTGCCCTTTTGACTTTAAATTCTCCATTTGACTCGTCTATTTTCCCGATAGACAATTAGGGGCTCTCGTATCCGACATACGAGATGTTGACTCTAACAAAAACCTTAGCCTATACAGACTAGTGTGAAGAAATGATTAATTTCCATCAATTAACTATTGCAATTCTCTTCCCATATATACTACTTAATCAACATGTGTTTCTTTTAATTCCAAAAATTCACCTTTCCTATACATTTCTCATTTTACCATAATTTACATTTAGAATTTACTCCTGCGCGTTCTCACACTTGTGTGTGTTTCAACAAAATTATGTTATAATAACTTTGGTTTAATACTCACCGAAAGTCTGGAATGTAGAATTTTGAATAGGCCGAAAGATTATTTAACCCTAATTCAGCAGTCCTACTGCCTCTGTAGCCCGTTTAGATGAGTTGGAGGTCCCTTGGTGTACCGTCCAGAATTGATTGCTGTTACCAATGCCTCAGGGTTCTTTCTCATTTTGCCGCTAAGGGCGCTAGAGTAATGCCAGGGCCGATGCTTCTGATGATTCCACTCTTCAGGGATGATGTCCTTTTCCAGTTTATTTCCTGAGTAATGGACGTAATGGTGACAACCCCATTTGGAATCCTTTGAGGGGGTAGATGAAATGGCACAATAGTACTGACCTTGTCAGTACTGGCTTGAAAATTTTCTCTCACTGAAGAACTGTTCCGCAGTTCTCTCAAAATCGTTAGGTGGAGAATATAGCGGTCGGGCAGTAGGCTCCGAAAGGCTGTTCACTCCTGGAGTTAGTTACTAATTAGCCTCCCTTAGGGCGTTGTGTCCAGACACTCATCAATGAATATCGTAGAAAAGTATTCCTAGTTCATAACTGTGGCACTAGCAGATATATTGAAGTAGATCTATTGAATTTGAATGAATTGAATTATTTATTTTGCGTGTTCCAAAATTTTACAATTTACAACTTTTGGCTACAATTATTTGTCTTTAGCTTGTTGCTAGCTTGTCTTACTTCTGCTCTGCTAGGTAGCTCTTAACCTCCATGCCTTCTTGTTACTTAGTTAGCCCCTTTATTCCTCCTATCTTCTTTCCATATATTCTTTACATTTCTGGCCCATTTTTCTTTTAATTTCTGCAAGAACTTGCCAATACTTGTTACCTTTTACCTCCTTTCCCTTTAACATTTTTATAGCTGCTATCCTCTTCTCTACTTTATCCCATTTTCCTCCAAAAACCTTTTCTCCATATTTCTAACTCCTTTCATTCTGTTACATAGTTTTTATGCTTTCTTTTCCCCCACACAATTCACAAATTCCCTTTTCCCTACCGCTTATCCCTCTTAGAAATATTGTTCCTGCTCTCATCCAAGCTAACCCTTATCTCTCTTGCCTATTGTAGTAATCTACATATGATTCTCGTCCCTAATTTCATTTTATTTGCTTTTAAAATTGTAATGATTTCATATTTTCTAGACTTCCCCATATTTCCTGCCTTTCTATATCTTCTATTCAGCATTTTACAAAGTTACACACATCGCTTGTATTCCTTTCCTCTAATCTCCATATATCTTCCATTCCTATTTTTTTCCATTATTCTTCCTATCTCTGCCCACCAACTATTTGAGCCCTCTAATGTTTTTTGCCGTCTCATGCATAACTTCATAATTTCCCCTTCATCTGTGGCCAAACATCTATACCAAAATTGTATTATTCTTTCCATTATTATTCCATTTCTTCTTGTCTTTCCAAATTCTACTAAAGCTTCCTCCCTAGGGGCTGATCTTTGTAAACCTTGTAGATGTTTACAAAACCTTATGTAGTTTTGGTCCATTGTTTTGTTTACCTCTGTCCCCCCCCCCCTCCCAAATTTCCACTGCATATAGCACTTTAGATTCGTCTATTTGGCAAAACAAATGTCGGACACAACAAAGTGCGTAATAATGTTTAGTATTAACCTATACAAAGCATTTATAAAAATGACTTTGTTAATTCCATCATTAAAACAAGTTTTGCTTTAATGATATAGATAATAAATTAATATATAAAATTACCAATAATGTTAAATGTCAATTGCGGTATGTCTGTAGTAATGCAAATATATAAACGCTTCATTAATATTTTCCCTAACACAGAGATGCATTAATGTTTATGGATTTACATCTGTGGTCTCTGTTTTTGTTACACTTGTTTTGCAAACTTAATCCTTTATATAAAAAGTGTATTAACACAGTAGCGCGTAATGTCACAGGAGGACGTTATAAATGCCCGGATTTATGGCAGCATGGCGAGATTCATAGGACCTGCCTCTGTGGGAATACACCGGTGGTATAACCAATTATAAACCGCTTTTGAAAGCTTGTGATGCTTGGATTATTACTGTTTTACATTATTGTTGTCATTCTTATGATTATGTCCTACATGCAGATGATATTTATGTGCCTTTGGCCCATGTTTGTGAGCCAAACTGGAAGATAGTGGATAAGAATTGTTGCAAAAAATGTGTGGCGAACAAAGAGTTCTACGTTGCGGCGCCAATTTGTAACTAAAATGTTTATAGGTGCACACAATTCCACGTTGTGGACGCCAATTTGAAACAATAATTTAATGGCGAGCAAATAAGTCGGCGAGCAATGAGGTTTCTCTCAGGGTATGCGTGGATGTGTGAGAAGGAGATTTTAATAACACTGGAATGCCCGTTTCCAACTTATTTATTTACTGCTTCTTCTTTTCTAACATCGAAATGAAAGTTGCCGACCAAGGGTTACCAATCTCTGTTTAGAGTTACCGACGGCAGAATGTTTATTGCTCGATAAACTTCATTCATTCCTCACGTATATATGAACCGACAAATATCAAACACAGAACAGGTTGACCGCCCTAATAGGCTTCATGCCTCAGACTCTTCTCATCGGCCTGACGCCGAAGACTTCTGATCGGCTTCACGCCGAAGACTGTCCTGCCTCACCACAACTGCGCGTGTGTGTAGATATATCCAACTTTCACTCTCAGGAAGCTCCTTTTCAACCAAAATCCCTTTGTGGCTGTTTTGTCGCTATTGTAAATGATCCAAAGAATTCCCTATTCATACACGTCAAGTGGGCTAAGGACACTGCTTCTTACATTGCCTTTGTTACAACACTTTCCCCCAGCTCAGCTGTCCTTTCCCTTGTCGTAACAAAGAACCAACATTCTTTTGACATCTATTATGATTCTTTACTTCTGCCAAACCTTAATTTCGGTATCAGAATTGAATATTTGTACTCCTATGACTTATCAAGGAACAACACGGAAGCTGGTACCAAATAACAAGGTAACTTCACAAGACATTGAGGGCAAAGTTTTCATTTGGCTTGAAGGAATCTTTAACGTTTGCTTTAGTCATCTCGTTTCCTTTGCTCCTGAGTCTGAAGGCAATCTCTTTTTGTAATTTGAGTACAATGCCTTTGACATGAAACTAACGTGAAACGAACCCATCCTGGTACATACATAGTAAGGGCAAATCTGTGCAGTCACAGGACCGCCATCTTCACTTCCCTTCGAAGGAACTCATGCTAAGGAGTTTTACGTTGGAAAAATCCATCGCCCTCCATGGGGTTTGAAACCTAAACTGCTAGCATACTTGTACACCAGAGGCTAGCAGGAGGCGTGCCCGTAAAATAAGGTCTCTAATTTTATTTAATACAGAAAACATGTTTATTGCCAATGAATGTTACATTGATGGAAAGGCGGAACTTGCAACTATTTTTCAGCGTAATCACCATTGCGATCGATGCACTTTTGCATGCGCTGTGGCAGTTTTTGCATACCCTTGTCACAGCACTCTCCCGCCAAGATGCGCTGGTAGTGTTCAACCTCGTTTTTCAAATCATCGTCGGTCTGGAAATGTTTGGTCAAAATCTTGACAATCGTAGTCTTACTGACTTCACGGATAAGTTCGCACAGCTCGCGAACTGTCACACGCCGATCTTTAAGCATTGCTTTCTCCAATTGTTTCGGCTGAAACCGAAGGCCGACCAGAACGCTGTTCGTCATGGACGTCTGTACGTTGGTATTTGAAATCTCTGACCCACTTTCGCACGTTTTTGACGTCCATACACTGTGGCCCATAGACTTCGCATAACTGACGATTGATTTCAGTGGGGGTAGTGCCCTTGGCACTCAAAAAACGGATCGCTGCACGCAACTCGCACTTGGCGGCGGAAGTGATAGGAAGCTCCATCACAAACGGCTGCCAAGCCAAGACTACTGGGTCGTTGTGGTGGGGATTTGAAGGGGTGAAACCAAGCTACACGCCAGTGTTGCCGGATCTCGCGTAATGGCGTACCTCACGGCTACAGCGCCTTGGAGACCTTATTTTACGGACACGCCTCCTATTTTAATTTTAGACAACAGAGGATGATTTTTCTGTTTCTCTTTCTATTACTTCCACACATACCCTTACACATTCGCAGCTTTAAGGTGTGTTTATTTGAATGCATTTATTTTTGTGAAATATTGATGTAAATTGTTTAATGAACTTGTTTAGTAGTGCTCCACCTACGTGAGAGAGAAGAGGCAGCTAGCTAACGATGTACAGCTTGTGTAAAACAAAAAGTAGTGCAAGTTTGCTACTCCTAAAACAATCATGTGCAACAGCATAATAAGAGCAGTGGGAGTCTGTTTTCCACTTGCTGTGAGTGTGATAAGTTCAACTGATGACTGCCCGTGAGTTGTGCTTTACACTTCAGTCACTTATTTAACTTTCTTACGTTTTACACAAACTCCACTAATACTAAAGTTCAAGGCTATGTTTGCTGTTGCTTAAAAGTAATCTTTTGCAGGTTGCCAATGCAGCATCGATTACTGTAAACGTTTCGTGATGCTAGGTATGAAGTCTATAATCGTCCACACGAAAAGTGAGAAAGGGTACCGTCTGCTTTCTCTTAGCACTGCCGTGACCAGGCCACGTTAACAGAATATGTCACGCAACTTAAAGAGGGCAGAACCCGCCGGAAGACAAGATTTGTTTAATGCCGTTTCCCAACCCGTATATTAATTGATAAAGTAATTTTACACTATCTAGAGTGGAATTCGGAAATATCACTCATGAAAGAAATAATGTTATACACAGATATGGCTAAAGCAGATAATTTTTTAGGAACCTCATTAAAGTACTGTGAAATATGCTTAAGCATTTTGCTTTGATCTTAGATATCCACAATTAATATCAACTAATTTCAGAGGTGTACAGCCAGTTGTACCACAAATGACGTGCATTTGAAGGAACCACTGTGGAATGTTTGTGAGTATGAGGTCCATCGCTAATTAAGTCGTAGTTTGTAACGTTGATATTTAGCTTACCTTCCTTTACTCAACGATCTCTCATTTGCATGCACAGCAACAAAGCTGTGGTGTATCACTGGAGCAATATGCAGTAAGAGTAACGCTTCACTGAACAGAATGGTATCATCATCCCGCTCCGCTTCTGTAATTCCCGCATCACGTCCGAAGCTCTGGTCTTTTGTATACGGGCAGTGATAATGAGGACGTGGTTTACGTGAATAAGTTTTAAAAATATGTTGTTTATGTTGTTAGGTTGTATAGGTTACTAAACTAAATCAATACATTTATTAATATCCAAATATCCAAGAGTATGCTACGTACATTACGCGTAAGTTAAGTTGATCGCTGGATTTACGGTGTGGTGTGGACAGAGGGGAAGAAGCGAAAGCTATCGCTCCTTTGTTTCTGCAGCGTGGTCAACCTTGAAAAACACATTTCAGCAAAATAGCGTGTAAGATAACGAAGATATCACAAGTAACGCTACATCCTCTGGAAACATTCCTTAGTTTTGCCCACGCCAGCTCAATTGCATTCAGATCACAGTTGTACGGAGGTAGACGAATAATAATGTGTCCACTTTCGAGAGCCATAACATCCACAAATGTTCTTACAAATATACATCATTCAAGGAAATGCTGATGTACATTACCACCACACTCGTAACAAGGATAAACTGGCAATTCGAGTGCACCAAACCAGCCTTTATGAAGGAAGCTTTAACTACAAAGGAATAATGTTATACAATAAACTTCCAAATTCATTTAAACAAGCTGCATTATTAAAACACTTTAAGAATAAGTTTAAGAAATGTTTGCACGCACACTGTTTTTATAAGCTTAATAAATTTTTGGAACTATAACCATGTAAAGCAGCACTGGGAGCATAGTACATTCACAAATCTGTAATATTTATATTATGACATTTCATGTAGTAAATTAGTCTATGCAAATACCACATAAACGTTATAAAAAACTGATTGCTGTGTATATTGCATGTAATTAATTTGACTTTGTGTATATACTGTATGTATACATTTTGACGTGTCTCATAACATGTATATGTTGCCAAGGACGAACTAAAATTCGAATTCTAACATACGATTGTTGTAAACTGGTTAGCCCATTAGCCTCGAAATTGATAAAAACAAAATATGGCGGACATGATAAAGCTAATGCCCGCCTTGGTAGCGTGGTGGTAGCATGTCTACCTCACGTTCAAGAGGTCCCGAGTTCGAATCTCGGTTAGGGTGAGTTACCTGGATAAGGTTTTTTCCGTGGTTTTCACTTATCCTTAAAGACAAATGTCGGGTAACTCTAAGCTCCATGGACCCCTGGATCATTTAAGCATCATTTCACCAATTTCATTCATCGTCCGATATGACTTAATGTTGGAGGACTAAATTCCAAAGTTGTCATCTGTGTTTACGGAGTTAAATGAAACTTACCTAATGAGGAATTGGAACCCGATCGCTCTTCTTATCGCGCGCATATAGTATTTTATGTTTTAATGCAATCGCTGTGCTAGTTCGGCAACCTAAATAGATAAGCACCTTAAAGACTACCGTCTTCTGGATGTTTCAACATTTCAAACGTTCTGGAAAACTTTTACACTGTATAATTAATTCAGTGTATCCGTGAGTAGTTCTGAGGAGTGGCAAAGTCGGGAGAAACAAGTTAGCGTGTCTCACAGTGCGAGTTTCAGTAAAGGTTGAACTATACTATTAACAGTGAAAACTGAGTTTTGTTGTTGTAATTTTTACGTCCTCCAACGTTAAGTCTTATCGGACGATGAATGGAAGGGTAAAATGAAGCCGAAATGAGCCCAGGATCCATGGAGCAGAGTTACCCGATATTCGTATTTTAGGATAAGGCAAAACCCTGGAAAAACCTTATGCAGGTAACTTGCCCTGAACGAGATTCGAACTCGGGACCTCTTGAACGTGAGGCAGACATGCTACCATCTAATGGGCAGTTTTATGAGTAGATGAAGTCACACGTAAAATAACTTTTCATAGTACTGTTGTGTACATAGCATTTGGTAATACACTATAAATTTAATTCAATAAAATAAATTAGTAAAATTGAAGTACTGTGTAAATATAAAAGGTGACAAGTGGTATTCTAACAGACGCTGAATCGTTAGCAATCAACCGTAGTCACGCATCCGAGGAAGCGTTGGCCATAACAGTCCGAGCAGTGGATTGGATGTCAGTGCTTATTTGAAAACTCCTTTCTAAACAAGGTTGTGGTTGAAAATATGGGTGAAAATTCTGAACAAAGCTCAATAGGACTCAGAAAAATAGAATTACGTAACAAATAGGACTTTTTGATCGAGTCACCCAAGTGATCAGAGAAGTATTCGATAGCACCCAAAGCTTTCATATCGATGTTTAATCTGAAATGCATGTTTTAAGAACCCTTGAAACTAAAAAGGACAATTTTTTTAGAAAGTTTCATCTATGCGGACTACTCAGACACTTTACAGATGGCACTGCTGTCAAGGACGGGAACAGGAGGTTTCATGTCTTTTACGCAGTCATACTTTAAATGAATTTCACAAAATATCATGAGTTATATAGGTAGAGTCAACATGAAAAATTCAATGCCATGGCCGGGATTTGAACCACGGATCTCCTGGTTTCCGTCCAGTCGCTCTAACCCATTGAGCTACCATGGTCAACTTGCCGTCACGACATTAAATTATCCATTTGACTCGTATATTTCCCCGGTGGACCACTAGGGGCTGTCGTATTCGAGAAACACCGTTAGTGGCTCCAGAGTCAGATGCTAATTTCTGTCCTTAGTTTTCTCTATTAATTTGATTTCGTCAACTACTACATTTCATTATCAGCTTGTACATGTTTTAATAGTTGTATACTTTGACCGATTTCATGGTTGTATTTCCAGAAGTGATTGGCAACTGCTGATTTTTCAACTTGCTTAAGTTTTATGTTTCTCAAGTGTTCCGTTTGACGAGTTTTCAAAGACTTCTCTTAGTTCTTCCAATATAGTATGATTCACAGTTGTTACACGGTATTTTCTATATTACAGATAATTTTAGTTTATCGATGGTGTTGCTTAAAGATATTTCAAGTAGATTCTTAAGGCTGAAGTTATTTTTTGGAGCTAATTTTACATTATAGTTTTGGAAGATTCTTTAAAATTTGTTGAACTGGATATTTGGGAAAAAATTTATAGTCTAAATAGTGAAAAAGGAAACATTTTGAATTTTGAGATACCAGCATTGAATAATGTTCTGCAATTTATTAAACAAGTTAAACAAGTCACCACCGACGTAGCTCAACTCATTAGTATGAATAATATAGATCAAGTTAAAATTAACCCAAATTTCAACCAATCTAGGTTACCCAGGAAGCAGATGGAAGAGAAAGTACATCTTCTTCAACAAACAACTGGTAATCAGGATATCGTTCCAGAAATTGAGATAGAAGATGAAGTATATTTGCCACAACAATCCGACAGTTCACCTTCTTCACTTCCAGAGATGAAGCAACTCCAACCTGTTAATACCACAAGTGACAACCAATCATCTGTGTCCAGCCCCAATGTTCCAGTGCCAAATGTTGGTATTGAAAATCAGGAGATCGTCAAGGGGAGGAGCCTTAAGTATCTTGGAGAGTCAAGTTTGCGTCCACCGACAGTAGTTGGAGCAGCATCCACTGAAGATGGTCTGAAGCAAAGAACTAAAAGCGCTTTTGGAAGAATTGGTGAACACCTGTCCAGTCTGAGTGAGTAATTTTATTAATTAAGCATCCCAGCTACTCATATTTATATGAAACATAACTCACTTTTAACAACTTGACAGGTCTTCTTTTTTTTAAAAAAAAAAAAAAAAAAAAAAAAAAAAAAAAAAAAAAAGACCACTTGTCCGGCACACACCGATCCAAACAGATCCGTCGCTATATGCCACGTAATTACAGCGATGTTGATAAATAGAAAAGGGAAGGATACTACCCTTTACTTCCACACTGCAATTTCTAAGGTATAAGCACAATCAATGGCTTGCTATTGCATTTCACCGAGCACTATATATCATGAAGCTTGTTGCGTGAGGTACATACTTAGAGCTGTCAGCGTTAGCCTGCAGACATGCAACATTCACATCTCTCACGAACCGTAATGTAATATCACACGCTCCCTGTTACGGAACAAATCTAGGAAAAACGTTGCACTTTCATAACCGCTTTGTAAATTACCAGTTGAGGTGCAAACTTCCCTCTAATAACACGTTATTTTAATGACTTAATTGAAAGGTCGCCTGTAGCAAGCTCACAATGTATTATTTCCTCGATAAAGGGTATACTTACTGAGTTTCATCAAAATTAGTCTGCTCAATATTGTGTAAAAATTCAACATGCACCAGTGCACGCGCACCTACGCACTTACACACTAATACACCAAGTATTAGAACACCCTATTGTATGATGTAATATCATCCGTGTTCGGGAAGTACCACCAAAATTCTATTATACTTTTGTTAATATAATTCTCTTCCACGTAACGTTCGGCCGTATCTTTCAACTATCAGACTGTTTAATCATCTGAAATAGGAATGGTCCTTTCTTAGTCATTTCTTATTTAATACGTTTTGATATATTTAATTATACTTTGTGTATTAAATATATTACACATGTCAGTGAGTTACACATCTGTACACACCTAACCCTCATGATAGGATATTCGTAGCGTATTTGTGCAGCTTTTATCACCTAACCGTCATTGCATTGCACATGACTTGTTTAACATAATTGTAAGGTCTACATTTGGCAGCGGCGAAGAGTGCCAGCGTGCTAACTATGGCAATATAACTTTTAGAAACAAGTAATAAAAAATTTAATTTTACAGCAAAATTAATAATGTAAAATGTTAATTTTGACAGCTGCTAACATAATCATCAGGTAACAAACATATATCCAGTGCATGTTTAATTATAACAAGCAGTAGTAATGTTATTGTAATTTGAAATCAAATGCTACTTATTTCTTTTGAAATAACATGAATGGCATTTAGTACTATAAAATTTACTCAATTAAAATAAAACAACTTTCCATGATCATTTTAGAAGTTATAAACAGAACTGAGCACGATGGCCAAACTATAATGATGAGGTTTGGAAATACCGTCTTTTAAATAACAAAAGTTCCCTTTTAACGACCAAGAAACACGCGTTAGAAAGAAGAAGGTTTGTTCTTTACATTGTCATAAAAGACATCCATATAGGATGTTTCAAAAATAGGTTTACTGCCTCACAAACATTGCATCGATCAGATCGATGCTGGCAGTCTTCGCTCGTGTAGCACAGTAGATGTCTTGGGGCACAAACTCACTTAAGCAAGTGGTTTCAGTGCAGTGTCACTACAATTTTTTAAAATACGTGTACTGTTTGTATTAGTAGTGCTAAACTTCATGAATTGCTGACTGAATTCTGAAAACTTCCTAGAACTAATTTAGTTCGCTTTCTGTTTAACAACTTTGCACCAACTTTTCTAGGTTCTACAACTATATCTGGCACCTTTGGTTATCTTCAGTCTCACTAGGCAGATGTCCAGATCGCTATTGCTACAGTGAATATGCTGCTTCAGGTTTTAAAAAAATACGAAACAGTCTCCCATACAAGTGAATATTGTGATATACTCACTTTGTTTAGTATTATTCTTTACTTTTAAACATTATTATTGAGAAAACAAAACAGTTTTGTACCGGTGATGAGTCGTACATTTAGTAATGTCAAGTCGCCGCCAGGCGTCCATCTCCTTATGGCTGGTTGGAAATCTTCGCAGTAGTGTTTCTATGCAAACAACTGGTTGCTGTGAGCTAGCCAGCCATGGAAGGTTCTAGAGCTGGCTGGCCAAGAGAGATTAGCTTGACCTTCGCAGGAGATGGTGAGCGACTCTTAGAGTGGAACGCTTGTGTTACATCTCTCCGCAACTGTAGAATGTTGTACTGTATTTTGTTTAGGTGTTTAGAATTTTGATTAAAATAGGTATGTAAGTTTCAAGGAGAGTTGTGCATTTAATTATGAAGTACCCCGTATCTTCCAAGTCTTAATGTAAGTAGTTTGACCTATCACTCTCCGAGTTATGTTCCCCAGTAATATCCTTGGAATAGTTCAACTATTTGGTTGATAATAACATATTGAAATATTTACAGGAATATCACAATATGGATGACACGTAACATTACATAGGCGTCGAAAAGAGTGTAAAAGAAGTTGGAAGTGAATGATGAGTGTTTGTTCGTTTTTGGCCTGTTTCCTCATCTTCATTCTTTCACTTTATTTCTCGTTACTACGCCAGACAGAATTTCTTCTTCATCTTGTTGCACGATTCAACGAGCGCATTCCACAACTTAATTACAGAGATATCATCTCATGGAAGAAAGTAAGTTTATGTATGGAAATTGCAAGGAAAGTAGATGTTCAAGAAAATGAACATTGTGAAAATACCGATAATTACGGTATGTCATAACAGCGATGAACAAAAGAATACAAATCTGAAAATACGGCTTTAGATCAAACAAACAAAGGAATGGAATGTGCGAAGAAAGTTGTAATTAAGTTGCTGATGTTGATGTCTCCCTATATCGTAAAGCGTGGCAATCATTTTTCATCTTCTCTTTCTATTTTTGAGATCTTCCTTAAATATCTCTTGCATAAACAGTACAATGCAGATCCAGTTTTCTCGTCTTTCTCTTTTCAGTTTTATCACTTCAGTAATTTCTAAAGATCTGTAAATTTGTATTGGCCTTACATTTTACTTTTTTATTGCAGATAACGAGTAATTATTGCGTTCTCTAATACGTAACTGTCCTGCGCCGTGGTGTAGTGGTATAAGGCACCATGATCTGGTTCCCTGCTAAAAAAATGCGGCCCGGGAAGGATCCCACCCCTAGGGGTCCAGATTTTAAGCCCCGGGTATATGGCCGGTGCCCACTAAAAATAAAATAAAACAAAATCTGCATATACGAGGGCTATCCAGAAAGTAGATTACGTTTTGGAATAAAAAGTAAACAAAGTATAGGAAACAAATTTTATTATATACAGATGAAAGCCACACTCAAATACTACTTTTCGACATAGTCATCATTCAAATTAAGGCATTTATCGTAGCGATGTACGAGCTTGGAAATTCCTTCGTCGAAAAATTCGGCCGCCTGCGCCTTCAACCACTTCGTTACCTCTTCTTGCAGCTGTGCGTCGTCATCAAAACGCTGCATAGCCAGCCACTTCTTCATTGCTGGGAATAGGTGGAAGTCGCTCGGTGCCAGGTCGGGACTGTACGGCGGATGAGGAAACAACTCCCACTTAAAAGATTCAAGAACTTCACGAGTGACATTTGCCGTGTGGGGCCGGGCGTTGTCGTGAATCAACAAGATCTTAGAGCTCAACATTCCTCTGCGCTTGTTTTGAATGGCTCTTCTGAGTTTTTGGAGAGTTTGGCAATACCTTTGAGAGTTTATTGTAGTGCCTCTTTCCAGGAAGTCCACCAAAATCACACCTTTTCTGTCCCCCCCCCCCAAAAAAACAGTCGCCATCATCTTCCTTGCCAACATTGTTTGCATGCATTTCTTGGGTTTTGGGGAGAACTTGTGTGCCCCCACTGCATTGATTGCAATTTCGTTTCACAGTTCACGTGTTTCACCCATGTTTCGTCACCAGTAACGATGCGATCGAGTAAAGAGTCACCATCCTTATGGTAAACGTCCAAAAAGTTCAACGCTGCAGCCATTCGCTGATTTTTGTGGTCCTCTGTCAAGATTTTTGGAGTCCATCTTGCACAAAACTTGTGGTAACCAAGCTTTTCGCTGATGTTTTCGTGCAACAAACTTCGCGAAATTTGTGGAAAACTCAAAGAAAGTTCCGTTATTGTGAACCTTCGATTTTCACGGACTTTAGCATCGACTTTTTCGACAAGTTCGGCAGTCACTATGCTGGGTCTCCCACTTCGATCTTCGTCGTGAACATTGGTTCGGCCATTTTTAAATCTGATGACCCACTGACGCACTCCACCTTCAGTGATAATGTTGTCCCCATACACTTCACAAAGCTGCCGATAGATTTCTATCGGTTTACAGTTTTTTGCAGTCAGAAACCTTATTACTGCACGCACCTCGCAGCTCGCGGGATTTTCAATTAACGCAGACATTTCAAACCGTCACAGTATCTGAACGGAGCACAGCACGAACCTCTCACTAGCACGGCTAGATGCCGACTGAGCTGCGCAACGCTCTGACCCCAAGATGGCCGCGCTAGCCCCGCCCCTAGCGGAAACAGACGAAAACGTAATCTACTTTCTGGATAGCCCTCGTATAATTGCCCGGTTTCTGGAATCTATAAATGGACTTGTTATGCCAACTTCATTTTTAACTTTATTAACTTCTAAATCAGATTTCACAAAAGAATTTACAAATTTTGTAGTTATAACCTACTTTCTACCTCAACGAACTAACTAAACCTACAGATTACTGGATTCCAGTAACCTTACAAATATATTTATCTAATCTATCTAAAACAGTACTTTTTTCTGTTGTAACTGGATCTTCCGGGTAGGACCGCGTCTTTGATGTTCCTCTGGTCGACTTTTCGTCCCAACTATGTGGGGCTTCTTCAGGACTTCTTCCCTGACAGCTCCGTAGCAACTGTCTGAAGAAACCCGACATAGTTGGGACGAAACGTCGACCAGAGGAACATCAAAGACGCGGTCCTACCCGGAAGTCCCAGTTACAATACAACAAATAACAAAACAACAAACAACAACAGTTGCTACGGAGCTGTCAGGGAAAAAGTCCTGAAGAAGCCCCACATAGTTGGGACGAAACGTCGACCAGAGGAACATCAAAGACGCGGTCCTACCCGGAAGACCCAGTTACAATACAACAAACAACAGTTGCTACGGAGCTGTCAGGGAAGAAGTCCTGAAGAAGCCCCACATAATTGGGACGAAACGTCGACCAGAGGAACATCAAAGACGCGGCCCTACCCGGAAGACCCAGTTACAATGAACACTGACCGCCGAAGCGGTCTGAGTCTTTTTTTTTTTTTTTTTGCTTTATTTCTACACCAACAACATAAATTAAATCTATATTTCTACCACAGCTTTAATTCTTATAACAAACTACGAAAGACTATTTCCTACAGTTTTAAAATTTCCTCTTCTGCAACTGGTATCCAAAGCTTCCTCCTATTCTTCTCCAACCGGTGCCCACTCAGCATTATGAGGAAAGTGAGGAGCTTACGATAGGTAAGCGACCCTGGTCAAGAAAGCTAACTCTCCGGCTGAGGTTGCAGAGATGCAGACCACATCTCCTCCCCGTATCGGTTGTATGATCGCCCACCTCTGCCTTGCGCAAGTGCGCGTGAGGTCGGCAGTCGGATTGGCAGAAGTTTGCCCTACATGGGCTGTCGCGCAATGGGTTATTATTAATACATATCTACTTACACCCATCTAAAACTTGGACACCAGATTTCATGGAAATTCATGTGAGACCCAAGTAATTAAAAAAAAAAGGTTTAGAAAAAGACGTGTATTTGTTGTATGTTTGTTTGACTGTCAGCAGTACAACTTAGAAATGAAAAGTGATTAAATATCAGATATTTAAGCTTAGCATCTTACATGGCTGCAACAAGAACATTTCTTTAAAAAAAGTCCCCAAATTCCGAATTACTCATTAAATGAAACATTCTTTGAAAATGCATATTTTCTCTAAAATTGTACCTAATGGTTTTGATTAAATTAGCTCTTTGTAAGATATGTTTAGGACAAATTAAGTGTATATATTGACTCAAGCGGTTTCGTCTGTGGCCCACATTCGGGAGGTCCGGGTTTGTTTCCCGTGGTTGACCTACCTCACTAATGGTTTTTTTCGGGATTTTCTAGGGTCGCCTGGTAGGTCGCCGAATTTCCTTTTCCTTCATTTCTTCTCCATTATGATCTCACATCATCTCTCATCTGGTGGTCTGCTTCAGGGTAGAAGTGTCGGCAGGAGTCTTGGCGGTGGAATGCAGGATGATATGCTCTGATTGAACCAGTTCCCCCTTCCGTAGGACGTTTGGCGGTCTCCAAACCCAGGTCTCGTAGTTTCCGGACCACAGTGTAGTTGGATGTCCGTGTTGCTGGCGGGGGAAGTTTCCATTTAAGTGAAAGGTAGGTAACCTGCCCTCAACACTGTCGTGAGTCCCTGGATTGCCATCCTGTGTCTCCTCTTACTTCATCCTTCCTCCCCTGGGATGCCCCACTTGGAATTAGGTACAATAAATCAAATGTTGTTTCCGTACTAAGTCCCCTTGGAACTAATGCAATTAAATGTATATCTTGCACTTTCTGGAAACCCCACTTTTATGGAAACATAAACATAGAAGGCTTAAAAAATTAAACTGTGTAGCAAGAAACATATATCTTCTTAAAATGCACAATTTATGTCAAATAGATTTTTCTATAAAAATAAGAATTTCCCAGTTATTGTTCTTTATTAGTTTGAATTGTAAAATACTTATAATTTTCTACGGATAGAGTTAGACCGAAAAAATCAATACCACAGAGCAACCGGACGGAGACCGGGAGATACGTGGTTAAAATCCCGGCTATGGTATTGAATTTTACATTCTGGCTCTACCTTTTGAAAACCTTGTCTTTCACTCGTCTAGTGGGGAACAACAATCAGTTGCCATCAAATACACTTACTTATAATTTTATCAAATGGAAGCATTTATTTACCTTCAGTTAGATTCCTCAGCTATGCAAGTGTCAGAGAATTTCAAAATCTATCGCTTAAGATTTTGTTTTTTAATTTAGATCCTCCAATTTGAGGTATAGGGCGATGGATGAAAATAGTGAAATAATGCAGTACAGAGTCCATAGAGCTTAGAGTTAATATACATTAATCTTTCAGGATAAGAGAAAATGGTTGAAAATATCCTATCCAGTTAACTCACTCTGACCAATGTTCGAACTCGATACCTTTTAGACGTGAGGCAGACGCGCTACCACTTATGCTAAAGGTGGGCCTTAAGCCTACTACATTTTACTGCTGCCATTAAACCTGGAATATTCTAGGGGGCCCAACTGCCCCCCTTTCATACAAGAATGCATGCATTAAAACAGTTGCAGAATATAACGGGGCAATTCCAAACGCACGGCAGTGGCAAGAGCGAACATGGATCGGCTCCTCTCGCTGGGCAGAGTTGAGAGGCAGTTGCCAAACATGAACTAGCATGTGGTTTCACACGCCATTCTTTCTATATTTTTATTTCATGTATGTAGTAAATAGATCTGAGAGTTTGATTATTTGTTTAGCTTTGTGTACTATTTTCAAATGCTCGTAAAGAAAATTAATACCTTTGTCTATTTTCATTTACATGAAATAGAAGAATAACATTTGTAGGGATAGATTGTGCAACTGTGAGTAGAAAAGGTACAACAAATCACAAACGTTTCGTTGTTGCTTTCGTGATTAGCTTAAGTTCAATAAAAGGGTTCTCATGTTAACGTTTCTGGCCGGTAGATGACCCCGTAGTTTTGCATTTTCAGGGCACCGAAAACGGCCGTAAGTAGGTGATTTATCGCAGGGGGTAATGAACGCGATCCCGCTGGGAGTGAAGTGATAGTCACGGAGTGTTAGGGTGCTTGTACAACACGCAGACCTTCAGTCACTCTCTCGGCGGGAGTAAAGTTCTCCAAGGCGATAAGAGCGCCTGTCGCTGGGGATGAAACGTCCCAGATGGCAGGCAACCCCCTCTACTGGAAGTTTCCGGCAACAGGATTGTACGCTGAGCTTACCGCGTCAGTTGATGCTCTGGATATTACATTTGTGTATGGATTAACCAGCGTACACTTCTGAAATAGGAAACTGTATAATAATTTGATGGATAAACAGAAAAAAAACGAATTTATTAAACTGCTTAAAACACATGAACTAATAAAACCTTTCCGAAATGTAGATGAAAATTATCACTAACACTATTCTGAACTTCGGTAGCTCCACTGATATCATGCCATGCACTGCAAATTTTTCCTAGACTACTTGTTAGTTCAAAGAAACTTCAGCCTCGTCAGATCTTATTATTGCGAGATCGACAGTTATACGTCTTATCAAAGTAAGTTTTTTATTCTTGATACTTATGGTGCTTCAAAAGTCACTTCAAATTTTAAAACCTGTTTCTTTTTCCATGGTATAGTTTTTAGAAAGCAGACAACTCTTTATCTTTCTTTGGGGGAGGGCGGGGTGGTGACAGGGTTGAAAAACGGAATTAAATACGCAAGGAAAACAATTTTGGGTTATTGGGCAAAAACAAGAGCAGGCTTGCATTAAGCGAAGAAGCCACAGGAGGCTAAAGGCCACAAGTACGATGGCCACAGATACACGCAGATGTCCCTTACATTTCCTGCTCCAGTCTGAATACCGGAACTACTCAGAGAGTCAGACCTCTTAATAGACAAATAGACAAAAGGATATACTTCTTCCTTAGAACTAGCATCACATCTATTCAGCACTACCTTACGCTATGAAATTTATAAACAGAAGCGATAAGAGGAAAACGAAATCTTGGTATATGAGACACGTCTGCAGATTCACCTACTGACCAGAAAGACCACTCGACATCAAGGCCAGAATGAACGGGAATAAAACCCAGAGTCTCTCGAATCTAACCTCATGCGAACTCCGGAGTTGACCGCCATGGGAGCTTAGCTGGTAGCGTGTCTGCGTCACGTTCAAGAGGTCCCGAGTTCGAATCTCGGTCAGGGCGTGTTACCTGGATAAGGTATCTCCGGAGGTTTCCCTTATCCTGAAAGACAAATGTCGGGTAACTCTAAGCTCCATATATCCTGGGTCCATTTGAGCATTACTTCACCCCATCCATTCATCGTCCGATATGACTTTAAGAAGTTAAGGGACGTAAATTTTCAATACTCATTTAAACTTTGTATTTATATTAAAAAAAATAAAGTATTGGCTGCTGTCCTACTTTGAAAGTATACTGTGAGTATTTTACGCATAATCCACACAAACATTTTGCTGCCAGGGTTTTTAAAGAATTTTTTAAGGAATTCCAGGATCTTGTTGGATGAACATATATTTTTTCTGACAAAATCACAAAAACCATGGTGTAAAGTTGCCTAGTAACAAAAGTTATAGGCCGACAACTGTTTATATTTATGAATTTTAAATTGTTTTGAAAGGATGACATTTACAGGTACCCTTTAAAGGATTAATGGGATCGATGTGTGAATTTTCCGGAACCAGATGTATTCTTTAAGGTTTCCGAATCTTCTACATCTTTTGGCTGTATAAAGAAATGCTAATGTAAAGTTTGATTCCTGCATGTTTAATTTTAAATCACTAATTTAAGATATGCAAATATTTTTCTTAAAATGCAATTTTCATAATTTTAGCAGCATTTTCTGAAGACGTTCCTTATTGAGTTAAACGTTAACTTTGCTAGGAAACAGAGCTTGAATTAAACGTTTAAGAAAAATTAATTCTATCCCACTTCAATGTATGAGGAGCCTATCACATGCATAAACGTAAACGATGATGATAACAATAATAACAACAATAATAATTGTAATAGTAGAAGTAATCATCATCCTTTGCTACAGTTATAATGGTCCTAGGGTTGCCACACCTATTACCTCCGTCTCTGCAGGTAGCGCCGAGGTGCACGATCATCCAACTGATACGAGATGATGTGGTCAGCTTCCCACAACCAGCAATGGCTACGACCGTTGTCTATCGTAGCTCCTCACTTTCTCACGATGCACAGTTGGATCGCCCAGCACTTCGAGATTAGAACCTAGTGGTCGGGAACGAGAGCTCCAGGCTTCAACTCACGATGTTATGAGGCAGGATAATTTACAAAAAAAAAAAAAAAAAAAGTATAATTTGATTAACTGATTGATAGGTATGCGAGTATATGGATATAAAGAACTGTAAGTAGTATTGTAAACATGTAATAAAGGCATATACATTGCGATCCATATAATCCTGAACCATTTCAATAGTCGATAATTTCCCTTTGAAAGTTGGTAGAATGTAGAAGCTTGTTTTAATGATCTCAGTGGCTCAGGGAGGGCTGTCAACACTGATAATTGTTGACAGTTGACAGTCTTAAATGTCCATTTTATTTTATAGGAAATATGGGCACTTTATATGGGTATCTTCAAGACATTTTTGGAGTAACTGGATGCTATAGAATTGAGAGGAGGTTATTTCCAGCAAGATGGAGCAACGAGACATACATCTAATGATACCATGGAACTTGTAACCAGTTTATTTGATAACTGATTAATCTCGAAAGGTCTGTGGGCCCCCAGATTCCTGACCTAACCTCACCGGATTTTTTCTTGTGGGGTATCTAAAAAATAAAGTGTACAAGAATAGGCCACGGACAATTGATGCTCTCAAGGAATCCATTTGAACCGAAGTAAGTAACATTGGCGAGAATACTCCATCAAAAATATAGTGAGACGAGTGCAAAAATGTATAGATGCTGGTGGAGGACACTTCCAGCAGTTTCTCTGAGATGTAAATGGTGTAATGTAATCTCCCAATTGTGTATTATATTCTCCCGAAGTTGTACGTGTGTCCTATTATTGGTTCAAAAGTGGATCACACTATACTACGCAAGCACAGGGTATATCGCACTGGTAACCTAATAAAACTTACATGTTCCATCGATCTATAGAAATGAACAGTCGACTGCTCTTATCTGCTATATCACTTAACCTCGCGGAGCACTAGAGCAAACTGCTGTTCTTCCTCATTAATATCTTTGATTTCACACATGAGATTTTGAGAACTTTGGCTAGCTAATACAAATCGAAATACCGGTAAACTGGCAACTAAAGCCAGTCTACATACATGTAGACATGTCTACATACATGTCTTCGGTTAGCAATGTTAATAGGTTCATTTTAGAAATTATACATTATCATTCTTAATAAAGGAGCGGATTATGTGTAGAAGGAATCTTAAAAAGTCAGAACCTTTTAAGTATAAAGTGTACTTATAATTATAAAGAAACAATGCTGTAAGGTATTCAAATAAGATATGCTAGTGTTTCCTTTGTGTAGAGTTGCTAAGTGCAGAAATTGGCGTGCCATTTTCTCAAAGAGATTCCTGCCAATTTCATTTCCACTTTAACATTTAATCGCGCCAATTATTCAACCACAAGCTTTTCAAGAATTCCGTATGTGTCTACGAAGTAATTCATGTACGTATCTCAGTGCTGCCACTCCAGCCATGCCAACTCTCGTGAAAGCACACTCCAAACCGTTTTGTTTTTATTACATCACTTTTAACGTAGCATAAGCACAGCTACAACCTTTTTATGAATGTTTCCTGCAACGTCACGTCGTTTCTTTGAAAAATGTAGCCACTTTATTTCAAGCTTTAAATTCAAAACAAACAAACACATTTGCAGGTGAACAATATGTAAAAGTGAAAGACTTATGATGGAACACTTTATTGCAGTTTGTAATAAAACAGTTTCTGGCTTGAAATAATGTCAGTTTAAAATGGGTAAATGTACATTATATGATAAACAGAGAACATTTATTTCTTCATGCTGGAACCGCAAACACTACTCAAAGAAATTTGAGATTCTTTTATCTTTGAAACGACCAATTCGTTCTGACCTGCATTGGGCTAAACGTAAAGCACTTACAACTGCATTTCATATATTATAAAGCATTATAAAAATGATAAAAGCATTTTAGCTTGAATCCGAATGAATTGAAGTTACACAAGAACATGTTTGCTAAGAAGATCTTAGTTTTATACCGGCGCTGCCCTTAGTTTATATGGCGATGTAAACAAAGCGGGAAAATGTACTACTCCGCCGGCAACTGTGATTGAAGGCAATATTTACGTTATTTTATTCCCATGTGCCAAACTCTCCGCTATCACCGAACATCTATGCAAAGTTGTTTTATTTACTTATTTACTTTCATTTGCCACTTTTCGTTGTCTGAGTAGCGCGCCGATCCTCGTCAGAGAATGGGTCGCAAAATTTCAACAAATGAAGCGGGATAACTGGAAGGCAACACGCAACCGATGTATCAAATGGATAAAGGTATACGGCAAAGGTGACGGCGGGCTCCACTCTACGTAAGCGCTTCTAAAATATTGGTGGACCTGATTTAAACATTTTTTATTTCTCTTCTTATTTACGAGGGCTGTTCAATAAAGAATGATCATAATTTTTTTACGGTCAATTCTTTTCGCACTAAAAATCAATCTTATTATATTCTGTTAGCTTAATGTGAAACAAACATGCCGTAGTAGTTTCATTGTTGGTACTCCTGGTTCCCGCCTGTGAGAACCAGGCAAGTTCAGACATGTTCAGTATCGCCTACCGCGCAATGGAGGTAACATGCCGTTAAACTTGATGTTAGAGGAAGATCCGGAGTTTCTTTCAAACGTAATCACTGCTGATGAAACTTGGCTACATCATTTTTATTCTGAGAGCAAACAGCGAAGCTCAGTGTGAAAATCTCCTTCATCACCAACTCCCAGAAAAGCAAAAGTGGTTGCTTCTGCTGGGAAAGATATGGTGCTCTCATTCTTTGTTTTCCATGGAATTGTTTAATAGCATGTTGTACCTGCACACACATCAGTAACTGGACAATATTACAGGGATATCCTGAAAACATTGCAAGTCCATATCTGGCGCAAAATACCACATTTGCGTGAAGCAGGTTGGATGCTGCATCACGATAATGCTCGGCCGTATACTGCCAAAGTTGTTGCAGAGTATCTTGCAAAAATCAACGCGAAGTTAATTCCTCACCCTCTCTATAGTCCGGATTTAGCTTCATGTGACCTTTTTCTATTACGTAAGTTGAAGAAATGCCTTCGCGGGAGACATTTACCAGCATCAGAAGCAGTGGTGAAGGCTGCGGAGGCGATTTTGAAGGATCTCTCAAAAATGGTTTCTAGCATGTCTTTGTAGACTGGCAGAAACGCTGGGACAAGTGCATCACATTCAGGGGAGACTATTTTGAGAAGGGCCATCAAAATTATGAGGATGAGTAAAGATACGTTGTCAAAAATAAATGTGATCATTCTTTATTGAACAGCCCTTGTATGATGCGTCACACATATTCTGTATGTTTTTTTAATTCCTTTCTTAGACCAAGATTAAGTCCCAATAAGAAATTACGTTCTAAACAGTTCTCTTTTTCTCACGAGCACAAGTCACCAGGCCAGAAACCGATAGCCACGTTTTAGAAAGAAACAAAACTTTACATATCCGCCACTTACCACATCACCGGCCGGTTCAGCCACTTACACCGACTGAATCAAGGATAAAAACCCTCTTCTGAGCAAAGCTCGGCTCATAGGCACAGCGCTGCCAGGCACTTAATCAACGGCAACTCCAGGCTACACTACCTGGCCGATAATACAGTAAGCGGTCGGTTCAGTAGTTTATGTGATAGCACTTTTACGTCAAGATTAAATGCAAATGTGTGAGACTGAGTAATATATTTTCCCTTTATACGTTAAAAGTGACTGAATGCTTACAACAATTACTTAACTATTTGAATTCTTCACATAAGTTCAACTCATTTATAAATTAAAAATTATGGTACGGATCTTCCTGCGGAATGAGAGTGCTAAATAACCGAGTGTAGCCAATTTCGGCAATGACTTCAAAGTTCTATTGACCTGAAAATATAAAAAAGAATGACGTACCTAATTGTAGCCTGACAACGGCAATTTCTTAAACGACTTCCATTTCCGAATTTTCCTTTGATAATTCCTGCGCCACAGCAATGTATCTTCTACGCGTCTTAACCGTGCGGGATGGTGATCCGCATTCGGAAGGCCCGAGTTCGATTCTCGTGGCCAACTTACCTGATTCATGGGGTTTTTCGAGGGTTTTCCCAGATCGCTAGGCGAATGCTGGATAGGTTAATTATATTCTCCGAATTTATTGTCCCTCCATTTCATCTCCATTATAATTTCACATCATCTCCCATCTGGTAGTCCCTTTCAGGGTAGAGGTGTCAGCGGGTTCTCAGCTTTGCAGTGCAGGATGGTATGCTCTAAGGAAAACTACTTCCTCCTCCTCCTCCTCCTCCTCCTCCTCCTCCTCCTCCTCCTCCTCCTCCTCCTCCTCCTCCTCCTCCTCCTCCTCCTCCTCCTCCTCCTCCTCCTCCTCCTCCTCCTCCTCCTCCTCCTCCTCCTCCTCCTCCTCCTCCTCCTCCTCCTCCACTAGTTCTATTGCCGGTCTTTGAACCAGCTGCTGGGAATATTTCGGGACCGGCTGCCGGGACCATTTGCGATGTGGCTGTTGGGTCGGTTTCTATAAGGGAGTAAGGGGGTTGTCCGTTCTCTTGGCCTGCCGAGAGAGGTCTCTATGTCAAAATGTAGGGACCCTGCCCTCTACACTATCATGGCTACTTGGGATGACTGCCCTCTGTCTCTTCTCGCCTCGTCCTTCCTCCCGGGTGTGCCTCACTTGGGAGCATAGGTACAATGTATCACAACTGATCTCCATAACGAGTCCCCTCCACTGAAGATGATTACTAGAATTATTATAAACAGTGCATGTCGTTTTTTGGACCAGAATTTCTTGTTGACACCAACACTTTATTGTTCTTCTGCTCTATTCGAACCACTTTAGGGTATGAACTTCCGCCCATCTTCAGCTGTGGATACTGCTGAGTAAATTCTACCTTTCTCTATTTTAGATCCTCCTTTCTTACGTTATTCGGTTTCTTTTATCTCTCTAGCCCTAACGTAGCGACCAGATCTTAAAAAGTTAGACTGATTACCTAAGCCTACTATATTTTCAAATTCCCCTTACACTTAAAAAATTAATGGATAATTTATTCAAATGCTCTCAGTTTATAGAGCAATAAACAAGGAGGTAAGTATACTTTGCATATGAATATAGAAAGCCAAGTGAGTGCAACACATTGGATTTTTAATAATGATTAGTTTATCCACAGTTTCCGGTGACATAACGCTATACTCAAACCTGCACGGATATCTAGCAAAATGGGTTTTAGTTCTAAGGCACCGATGTCTTTCTGCTATTTTATTTTGTATTCAGGAAATTTAAAACGAATTTTTGGGTTCTACTACATACTATAGGTAGGTATTAGGGAAGGTAACAATTCTAAATCCGAAACACGTGGAATGAATCCTTAAAAGCTTACGTAGCATTAGGTTCTAGCTAGGATATTTACCGTGACTTCCATTACGGGTTTTCTGCTTTGTTTTTGCTCTTGTTTGTTCGGACTGTAAATCCTCTTCCATGGCACAAATGAAGAGTAGGTACTTGTGTTTCACTGTAGAGCACTGAAATTCTATCAACTGAATCACTACAGTTGCTTCTAGTGCTGAAGTAGGTGAAGTTCTTATCCGCGGTGGGGAAAAACCTGGTAATATCCGAGAAGGGAATAAAATGGCGTTTGTGTTCCCCTTTTGGTGTTCCTGCGAGAGAATGAGAGAGTGGAAGTTTACAAAACAGGTGTCTTTATTACAGTGAATGTGTATTAAGTGAACTGTAAATGCCTGTACAGTAATGGATAGAATTTAGGTGAGATTTCATTTGCTCTGTGGCAGATGCGGTTGATGTTAATTTACAATTATTAAATTGGAGATGTAAAATATTTTAAAACAAATTATCTTTGGTCAAGGTACACCAAAGACATTTAGTGGAACGGTATCTTCACCATCATCTTTAATACTCCCCAGATATGGTCTATCACCTCAGGATTACCTGATTCCATCAAGCGCGACCCATTTCTGAGGTGAATTTCACCTGATGAGCATGGTGATAGAACGAGAGGATCTGCAGGATTCAGCGTGGATTAGGATGTCATTACGGAGGGGATTCGGTACGTAGGTTACCATGCTGGGCCCCTTGTTCCTATGCCCCCAAGTGGGGCACCCCCGGGATGAAGGATGAGGCGAAGGAAACAAAGGGCGGCCGACCCAAGGAGCTACGAGAGTACAGAGTGCAGGTCCCTACAGTTTACTTGGATAGAGACTTCCCCCGACAGGCCAGGACAACGAACACGCTCTCCTACTGTGGCATGGTAACGAGTCCAGTAGCCGAGCCCAATAGGTCCCAGGCAGGCGATCCGAGTCCCAAAGGTTCCTGGCTGGTGGTACCGAAATGGTCCCAGCAGAGGAGCGGAGACCGACAACCTACCAACCAGAGCAGGAAGTAGTTTTCCTCAGAGCATATCATCCTGTCATGCACCGCCGAGACACCCTCCGACACTTCTACCCTGAAAGAGACCACCAGATGAGAGTTGGTATGAAAAGATAATGGAGATGAAATGGAGAGACAGGAAATTCAGGGGATGTACGAGGGCTGTTCAGTAAAGAATGATCACAATTTATTTTTGTAAATAGCCTCCTGAATTTGACATACTTGTCCCAGTGTTTCTGCCGGTCTTCAAAGACATACTGGAAACCATTTTTTGAGAGATCCTTCAAAATTGCCTCTGCAGCCTACACCACTGCTTCTGATGATGGATAATGCCTCCCACGAAGGCGTTTCTTCAAGTTAGGGAATAGGAAAGGGTCACATGGGGCTAAATCCGGACTATAGGGAGGGTGAGGGATGTACTTCACGTTGATTTTTGCAAGATATTCAGCAACAGCATTTGCAATATGCGGTCGCGAATTATCGTGGTGCAACATCCAGCCTGCTTCATGGAAATGTGGTCTTTTGTGCCTGACATGGACTTTGAATGTTTTCAGGACATCCCTGTAGTATTATCCAGTTACTGATGTGTGTGCAGGTACAACATGCTGATAAACCATTCCATGATAATCAAAGAATGAAATGACCATAACTTTCCCTACAGAAGCAACCACTTTGGCTATTTTGGGGGTTGGTGATGATGGAGATTTTCACACTGACCTTTGCTGTTTGCTCTCAGGATCAAAATGATGTAGCCAAGTTTCATCAGCAGTGATTACGTTTGAAAGAAACTCCGGATCTTCCTCTAACATCAACTTTAACGGCATGTTACCTCCATTGCAGCGGTAGGCGATACTGAACATGTCTGGACTTGCCTGGTTCTCACAGGCGGGAACCAGGAGTACCAACAATGGAACTACTATGGCGTGTTTGTTTCACACTAAGCTAATCAAAAAGGTATGATCATTCTTTATTGAACAGCCCTCGTACTTAATCTACCCAGAATTCACCTAGCAACCCAGGAAAACCCCTGAAAAACACATGGGTGAGGTAGGTCGGCCACGGGAATCGAACCCGGGCCTCCCGAATGCGGGCCAAGACGAAACTGCATATGCCATCCCGCTCGGTTTCCCCGTGGATTAAGAATTATGTTGAGTCTTTTGGATACTTCAAATGAGTTACACATGTAACCCTTTATATAGCCGATTTAATATCACCAACTAGAGTCGGGTATCGAACCAGGGATATTAAGCACGAGAACCGCAAAAACAAAAGCTACTGAACTCCCCTGTGCTCTCTTCAAAGTGTGTTCTATTAGTTTTAACTAAAATGTTGGAACCTTCTTGTTACCAGATGATCACAGCAAGATGTACTTCGCAGCTTCCTATTCCTTGGCACAAAATCTACAGATACGTTTTCTATGAAATAGTCCCTTTATCCGTAGATATTTTCTTATTTTTACATGTATAGTATTTAAACCAACCACGTTATAGTAACGTAATTTCGCGGTACACAGCCATATTCAACAATGGGGAGTTTGTTTAACCCAGAAGGGTTGTTTCAAAACAATACCATTTTGCAAGTTTGACAACGAAACATTTTATCAATGGGAAATTTTAGGGTCATAGAGTATATGGTAGGCTATGATAGGGAGCACCTCGCGCAGAGAAACTTCTATTGTGTCTAATACTTCCAAAGAGGAAAGGATGAAGTGAGGCAGCAGTTGGTGGGCATAAGGTCGCTGGAGGTCAGGTAACATGTATATACCTGAAAATATTTGGTAAATATCACAAAAGACTATTAACTGATTACTCGTAACTAGGAATGCCTATTAATTTTTAGTGATTTGAATTATTGTAACGTCGCACATTTCAAACTTAGAAACTGGCGTTTGATGATTTCCCCATTAATATTTTTATCTTTCCGAAGATTTTCACTTTAAAGTAATGAAACCCTGATTCCACTCAATCGGTATCAGTCCTTTATGCGCCTGGGTTAAACAACTCAGAAACGCAAGAAATAAGCAATGAACGATCTATAATCGATATTAAAATATGTAGACGTGATTTGAATATCGATTTTTCACTACAATTGGTATATGAGTGAAAGTAAACTAATACGAATTAATTCGCCTTCTAAAGGAAGTGATGAAGAATCATATCACAAAATATTTTCATCTTCGCTGTATATGCTAGGCAACTTGGAATAATTTTCTTAATTACTGATGCAGGATATATCTAAATCTACTTTTGGCACATAAACTTCAATAATAGAACTAGGCACTACATTATATAGTAAAATTGTATATAAGACATTTAATACATTTATCATATAAGATCAGCTTGAAAATTTACATCGTTACATAATGTTTATATGATTTCAGAACCAAGATAAATTATTTTACTCATTCAGGCTCGGAAGTTGAAGATCCATAAAAATACCTAAACATGTTCAAAAGAACCTAATAAATGAAAAAAAAGTTATTTTCCAAATTAATAACAATTTTAATAGTTTTGGTTTTAATTAAATATGTATATAATGAGCATAATGATTGTATAATGCGATCCATATAAATCTGAACCATTTCAATAGCCCATAACTCTTGAAACAATAATAGGACACACGTGCAACTTTGGGAGAATATAATACACAATTGGGAAATTACATTACACTATTTTCATCTCAGAGAAAATGTTGGAAGTGTCCTCCACCAGCATCTATACATGTTTGTACTTGTCTCACCATATTCTCTGAAGTTCTACGAAGATGACATCGAATTGAGAGAATGTTATTTCCAGCAAGATGGAGCAACGTGCCATACATCTAATGACACCATGGAACTTGTTACCAGTTTCTTTAATAATCGAATAATCTGAAAAGGTCTATGGCCCCCTAGATCCTTTGACCTAACCTCACTGGATTTTTTTTTTATTGTGGGGGTATCTAAAAATAGTATGTGCAAGAATAGGCCACGGACAATTGATGTTTTCAAGGAAACCTTTGGAACCGAAATAAATAACATTGGCGAGGATACTGTCTGTAAAACGTATTATATTAATCATTATTAAAAGCCCGCCAACTTCTCCACATTCACCTACTTTGGGCAAGGGATTAGCTGGGAGAATTCAATCAAATACTTGGGAGTCAAGCTGGACAAGGACCTAACTTTTCGGGAACACATCCGGGAGCAAGCGCATCGGTCGTGTGGTGCTGTGGCATCACTATACCCTGTGCTTAGGTCTGCGATGTCTGTTTCCCTAAAGTTGCGCCTCTTTACGGCTCTGGTCCTCCCTGTCATGCTCTATGCGGGTGAAGTCTGAGGTGTGGCCGCAGGCTCAAACCTGGTACTGCTCCAACGTGCACAAAATAAATGTCTTCGGATTATTTATTCTGTATGCACAAGGTTGCTCGTGAGATTACTTCACGAGGCTTCATCCCTCCGCTATGTGGAGGATGAAATTAGGCGCCGGGCCACCAAATTCTTCTAGAGTTTGCCTCACCATCAGAGCGCCCTAGTCAGATCTCTTGGGGACTATGTACCTCGTGAGCGTCGCATAAAGCGATACCGGTTACCCCGCATGTCTTGCGGTCATTACCGGTAACCACATGATCCCCATTCCTGCCTAAACTAAATTACAGCTATCCAATATTTAATTTGGAAAACTCAAAATTCTATGTATACTCTTCCAAGTTTATTAACTAATCCACCAGCGGTGCACGCTGACTGTAGCACCCGGTTCATCATTCCTCGAGGAGCAACAAGCTACCCCCCTTCTCTACACTCACTTAATTTTCACCCGTCATCCTACAACATCCATATCTCGCCACTACGTGGTAAAGCTCTTCCCAGAGCAGGTACACGACTTGACCACCCTTCGGGCTGTTCCAAAACAGCCTGCCATCCTGGAATGAATAAATGAATGAATGAATTATTAAAAGGAAATGTGTTTCTTTATCGATTCCTCAATAACATTATATCGTTACGGTTATAATGAAAGTTTATACCAAGGTTTTATAGCCGTAGAATGTTAAAACAAAATGGATTCAATAGCAAAAATAAAATTATCATAAGAAATTTTGGAAAGCCTCTCGCTGGTTGCTTATATAAGCAGGAGTACATCGCATGACTTTAAGGGGCACATTTTGTCGAATAATGGTGGAAGGACCTACACGTGTGTAGAACTATACAAATCATGCAAACGAGGTTTATGTCAGAGCTGACAAAGCACAAGATCAGCATACTTGACGGTTTTTAAAGGTGGGACATTTTGCCTTCGGCTCCTCTACCCGCTTATTTTATGATAGTTCTCAACTTTGACAATCATAGACACGATGTAGATGGGACCTCGGGCATTCGCCATCCATTAGGTGATTATTACAGGTGTACACAGCAGTCAATCCCTTCAATCTGTGATAAGTAATGCAATGTGTTGTAGTTCAAGATAGAAATTAAACTGCCTTTTGGGACCTGAGTTACGAAACAGTAATAGCCTTCTTACCATCCCTTTACAACCCAAAGCCTATCACATGGAAACCTGAGCTATTCTCCCATCATCGTCACATGTTGTGAAGTCGCCCATGGCGTCGTCACATCTGGTATTGACGCTGTTATGTAAACTGATGTTACGTAACAATACAAACTGTAGTGAGAGTTTGATGCATTTAATTTATTATAGAATACTCAAATATGTAATACTTTATATTGGAATATTCTGGTAGTATAAAACAAGATCTAAAATAAATTTTACAGTGTTTAAATATTTACGGAATATTTCTTCTACTTTCAATTACGTATATGACTTTTTTTATTATAAATCCTTATTTGTTTCAATTGAGAAGGAATATTAAAATATATTTAAAGAAGGTAAGTTCGAAAAATATCTCTAAGACTGAAATGGACGTCAAAAGGCTAGTAATTTTCTGTTCTAAAGTGATCCAAGACGAACATATATGGGGGTCATATGTTGACAGTCAGGAAATAAACAATATTTTTTCAGGTTATGAGCATTAGTTATCATCTAATTGTTATGTCTTCTACATGGTATATGCTGTGGAGCCCGTTTCGGCGAAGTCATCAATGGAGTCCGTCTTTTGCGAAGTCGGCCAACATTACCTTTTGGGTTATATAGAAAGATTCTGCTAGGTATGCTCTCTTCACTCATCGTAATTAAGTGTTCTGTTCATTTACTGTCGTTTATTTTAATTTTACCTTCTAATATATAGAGGGTGGTCAGAAAATACCGACAACGCTCAGTATTTTGTGCAGGACGGCAAACGGATTATTTTCCAAGCATCAACCCATGTCCGGAAACACATAGGTTGGACCCGGTAAACCATCAAGGTGACCGTACCACATGAAGTCAACATAACGAACAAACGGTATAGAGCACCAAAGAGTTAAACATTACAAACGGGGTTCAAACTGGGTACCTCCTGTGTCAATGCAGAGCCTATATCGGCGGCGTTGAGCTTTACGTATACGTTCCAATAAGTGTGGTTGACTTGAAAGAATGGTAATCGCTCCATGTACTCGTGCAATGAAGTCCTCCTCTCACGTTAAAGGAGTAGCGTACACCATGGTTTTCATACTACCCCTACAGAAAATAGTCCAGTGGTGTCAAGATCTGGTGATCGTCCTGGCCATGGAATTGGTCCCCTCTACCAATCCATTGATTAGGGTATGTAACTTTGAGGTTATTCCGCACATTTCTGTCAAAGTGTGCTTGAGGTTCGTCGTGTTGCAGTCACTTACCTGCCGAATGTCAAGAATGACGTGCTCCAAAAGTTAGGCAAAGTATCTCTAAACAATGCGAGGTAGATCGGTCCTGTTAGTCTGTTTGGGAGTAATTACTGTGACTTTGTGGGTTCGTAGAATTAAAACTCCAAGTTGCCGAAATTCCAAATGTTATTTCCGTAGAAATACACTCACAGTGGCAGCATTACGTCACATACACAATCACAATCTATCAAGAACGATGACCACAACAGCCTTCTAAAATAGATATCTATTAGATATCTAATCATCTTTTCACCTGGTTGGCTATCGGAGAAGAAAGTGAACAGCCTTCTGATTACATCTGTTTACAACACCAACTCTTGTTACAACACTTACAATTGTTTACTACTTTAGACTGACTCTTTGAGTCGTCGCTTCCTTAAATACTCATTGATAATTCGATTATGTTCTGTAACAGTCACTAGATATTTCTGGAATAAACAAGACTTTGAATGTTCTGTCACTAGACGAAACCCGAACCTTCCAGAAGCGTAACTTAATCCGTGCCGGCAAGTTCTTTATCTCCGGCTATCTTTATCTGCAGGCTCTTTTTTACACAAGTCGCGCTTATCTCTCTGCACCGAACCTTTTGTGCGCGTCGTCACGACAATACAAATAAATGATATAGTCAGCAATTATTCTAGTGCATAGGTTGGTACTAAATGAATTGGAATATTGAGAAACATCGTATGTCCAAAAAACTAAATTTTTCAAGAGACACAAAAAACTTTCCTGTTCTTAAAATTATGCTTAAAATCAGTTTTTATCGTCATTTTTCGTTTAAATGAATGTAGAGGGAAGTATACCATTGCACCGTAGACATTCTTGATCCATTTTCTTGAAATTATGTTAACATTTATTTAGTGGACATGTAGGCTTTCTCAATATTTTATAATAAATATCCATAAATCATCACTTAAAACAACCATATAGCTGACAAGGGTACAAATGAAACAAATTATGCCAAAGAGAATTCTTTGGCATTATATTATACACAAGGTTCATTCATTGACTTTTGTTAAGAACTGCACAAACTGTCTTTGGTCTTGCATTTTCTTCTCATTTATAGGCACATGATCTTTATAAGCCTGACTCATAAGATTTAATGGAATTACAGATGGTTCAGCCAGTTGAAATGTGTGCTATTCCTCACATTCTGCACTACCATTACCACTGTCTGACATTTTATCAGCAATAACAATTGATTAAATCAAAGAGTAGGAGGTCGAATATTTTTCTCTCAGTTTAAAACAGTGCTGGTAAATTAAAATTCTGAGAAAGCACATATCCTTTGTAAATGTGGGGTTTCTTTTCAGTTTCGGTGACACAATGGCTGCATAACAGAACAGAAAACGTCAGAACATCATGGAATGCTCAACATTATGATAGGCCTATATATTTAAAGTCCAATGTCATACATAACTCATTTATGTAAAAAAAATGGAGATGTAGAGTTTCTGAATATTCCCAGGTAAATTCGAACGATCTGTGCACGTGGATGTTGTCCGTTCAAATCATGCACTTATTATGTATTTCAAATGGGAAGGCTTCTCGCCTGTAGCGTATCAGATGCGTTAGAGCCATCACCGTTGCCACCTCGTTATCCCTCCACTCTTTTTATATTTCCCTCTCTCTCTGGTACACTTGCGAGTGTTCGTGCTGCTAGACGTAAGGGAAGGCAAACTGAAATTTCCAAGTTAATAATGAAGTTGTTGCAATCACAGTTGCAACATGAATATTCGTATATTACGAATATGTTTTTAATATTTAGTTTAAAGTTAATTATAGTTTATTAATTACTTATTTTTCTAACCCAATGCAAATACCAGCGGTGCATCCGTATAGCTGTGAATGTTACGTTAAGAGATAATTCGTCGTTGACATTGTCTTCAACGTCTGAGTACTGCAAATTTATGATGATAGGTTCCAAAATCTCATTACGTGCTATTTCTTTCCAAAAGTCGTCTTCTTGTAGTTTGTCTGATCTCACACAGTTTTCCTAGACTTGCTGTGTTCCTTGTCAATTTCTTCGTGAATAAGTCGTTCAACGTCAGTCAGTTTAAAAATATTATTTCTGTTTGCTGCATAATTTGAGCACACATTAACCCTATTAGATTATTCTAGCAATAGTAACGGTGGGAAAGTGGATCGCGTCTCATTGATCCGGCCGATACACTGGATAATGCTGCTTTGAACTCTAGAGTAAATAGAGATTACGAACCATTCATAAACAAAGATGTAATGTGTCCAGACACGTTCAGCCAGACTAGCAAGAAGTATATCATTTCCTCTCATCGAATTTAACAAACCTTGGCTTACTCCAGGTACATATTTCTTTCACCACGTCATATCGAATGTTGTAATACGTTTTCTTATTACAATCCCTCGGTGAGGCGACTTACCTTCCTCGGGATGGAGAGTCGAAGATCTATTCAGCTTCCTTGTTACTGCGATGATGTAGTCTGGTTAATTTGTTGGCAGCTCTGTCGATGAGCGATGAATTCTGTAATCTCAGGCAGTGGTACCGCGCCAGCAACGGAATGGTGGATGGTGGCAACAAAATAGATTTTAAAACACTGCTTCACTTTTTTAGAATTTATTTTCTTCCTGTATTTTTACACAGCCGATGTTTCGAAACAAGATTTATAAACATCTTTCTTGACTTTAAAGTCGTAGTAAACGCAACAGCGTGCCATTCATCATTTAAGTATGCTCTTTTTCGACGCGTTTGTGTCCGAGACGATAGCCATAACACGTGTGACCATATCAAGAGAACTTTAAGGAATGAGCTTTCTCGAGTGAAAATCACATCAAATTAAAATTTTTACTGAACTCCGATTGGTTCTTTCTACCATGTCTTGTTGCTAAGGGACCAATACTTGAATTTTACTGGCTTGACGTCAAAGTTTGAATTTCTAGGCAATCTGTTGCGTCACAAACAAAGCCATCTTGATTTAAACTTTTCATCAATTTCAGAGGGCCAGGTTTGCATTACATCTCCATATATGGAAATTTTAACGAATTTCTCGAATTATATGAAAAATCAGCTTCAATGTTTAGTTTCAGTTCTGAGTAATTTCAAATATACGTTTAACCAATAATTATATTCATTACAGTGCTTACATCGCAATGCATTGTTATAATATAATGGTATTATTTATTTATTTGTATTAGGAAAACTATTTGAGCTAAAAATATGATGTGTTTAAGGTTATGTTAAATACATTACTCTCTCCATCCTCGTGGATCAGTTTTTGCGAAATCTGAAATTCTGTCTTAGCGCGAATAGAATTTATTGGAGATTGATTAGTTTGCCACACGTCACACACACACACACACACACACACACACACACACACACACACACACACACACACACACACGCACGCACGCACGCACGCACACACACATACTTAGGGGGAATGCAATACAACACCGCAGGACTCTGATTGGTTACTCACCTAGTAGCGTTCAAGGACAAACACCTTCCCATTTGAAACACATAATAGGACACCAGTTCTCTTTGACGATCTATAGCGTCCTAACCGTGCGTTTACTGACATCGGATCCATTTTAAAAATTACCAGTGCCCTTTCCTGCACAGCATGCTCAGCGTTGTCGTGTATTGTTACTCATCGTGTAAATGCGCAATTGTTACATAATTTGCTCATTACGTATAATATCTGTTCTTGCGTATCCTTTCACATTCCACAGAAATAGCATTTCCGCTGGTTTTATTCTACTGCTATTTTTTTATTTAATTACCCAGTTTTCGTTTCCCTACAGCAAGGAAGAAACAACAAATGCTAATTTTTATGTGGTTTTAAAAATGTGCAAAAGTATATTATTAAAATTTAATGTACGATTATGTGATACTTCATTTAGAAAATTAGACAGTTGCACACATTATCGCAAGAAATGAAGCCTTGAAAGAAGCGCAATATATATAGATTATTTGCCTGGGAACGGAGTGGGAAATAGAGACGTTTTCACTGGAACATATACACGTTGGGGGGAAATACGATGCCTGTATTAATCCAACAAATCGATGCCTCTTTATCATTATTTCGAGTACATATACGTGCACTGTTTATCTGTCAGTTATAAACGCTGCATTTTGTTTTCCCTCGATATCCAGCATCCCTTTTCCAACTCTGTTATAAGAACGCTCATCATGGTTTGTTGAACATCCCTCTATTCCTGTTCATTTAGCGTAGCACTCTCTAGAACTGCGGAGCGATACCACATTTTCCAGATGTTTACTGTTCTAATGGAAACCTTTGTTACTAACATAGCAGCTGAGCGAGAGGAATTATGAGGCTCGTATTCGGGAAGCGCTGGGTTCAGTTCCCATTGATTGCACAAACTAATCTTGAGCTTTTTCGTGGTTTTACTTGATGGTCTACCGTATTTCACTTTCCTTAATTTCGCTTTAATGTCTTTGCCTTCTCTTCTTTCAGATAGGCTTCTTGATTTCGCTGTGTTTGACGGTTCCAGACAAATGACGCGGATGATCAAAAAAGTATTAACCGCGAGCAAAATGCAGTTGAAGGCGTGGCTTACCAAAACTGAAGTCCTCTAGCTTTTCCCCTCTACTGTCAGTTTAGGTTACCTCTACTCTCCTCCATGGCACAAGCTGCACAGCACTGGTCAACGAATGAAGGGGTGGAGTCACGTGTTGCTTGGATGGCAAGGAGGGGAGAAAACTGTGCTCACACATGCGCACACCGACTGCACTTTGTTCGCGGTCTATCTGTAGTATACTCACAGATCCTCTCGTGTTATTTCGTTATAGGCGGAGACTCTTCTTTCACCGCTCCATTGCCCTTAGATTTCTCTCTCCTCCTCTATGTGTAACTTGGCTGTAATATACAGTGTGATCCATATAAACCTGAACCACTTCAATAGACCATAACTTTTGAACCACTTGCATCTTTGGAAGAATATAATACATAATTGGGACATTACATTAGACTATATACATCTCACAAAAAATGTTGGGAGTGTCCTCCATCACCATTTATGTATTGTTTGTCCCCTTTTCTTTGATACGACTGCAGGTACTGAAGTTTATATGGGTATCTTCAAGACATTTGTGGAGAAGCTGTCTGATAACGAAATGAGAGAAGATTATTGAGATGGAGCAACGTGCCGTATATCTAATGACACCATGGAACTTGTAACCAGTTTCCTTGATAATCAAATAATCTCTAACGGCCTGTGGCTTCCCAGATCCCCTGATCTAACCTCACTAGACTTTTTCTTGTGAGAGTATCTACAAAAATAGAGGGTACAATAATAGGCCACGGACAATTGATGTTCTCAAGGAATCCAATCGAACCTAAATAAGTAACATTGGCGAGGATACTCTCTGTAAAACTTCAGAGAATATGGTGAGACGAGTACAAACATGTATAGATGCTGGTGGAGGACACTTCCAACATTTTCTCTGATATGTAAATAGTGTAATGTTATCTCCTAATTATGAATTATATTCTCCCAAAATTATCTCACTATATTTGTAAACCATTGCAACACACCCATCTGTTTCAGTTGACACTTCATTCAACATATATACCTTCCGTTTTCTCACTAGCTGGAACTACTTTACTGTCTGTCCATCAGCAGAAGGCAAGCGGGGCATCAAGACGGAAAGGGTTTTGAACTGTTTATCTGCTCTGATAGTGTATGTTTTCTACGAAATAAGTCTACGGGAGTGTATATAATTTTGCTATATCTAAGGCTCCTTTGAGTAACTGCAGCGATAAGTGTTATAAATGGGTGAGTTATGTGACAACAGTGTGTATTTTGCAGAAACCTAGCATCCTTATCAGATCCGGAAGGTGAGCATAAACATCATGTGGACAGGAAAAGTAATTACGTTGCACATTTGTCTGACTTGGATTCTTGTGATGAGCAGACAGTACTTAACAGCCCAAGTTAAGCAGCATCGAGCTTGGAAGGAATGATTGCTCCAGCTTGAGCCAATAGCATTAGGAAAAGCAAATAACTGCATCTCTTATGGGGCAAGCTCGATACATATACGGTGCGAGTTGTCTACAGGCATCTAAGGTAGACAGCGTCAGCATAATCCCTTGCATAATTAAGATTTATGCTCAAATTTCTCAGAATAACTTTACTTAGATGGTTTGGATAAAATCTAAACTTCCTCTAAAGATTACATTCGAACACGATACCTTATTGCAATGTATTCCTTCACTGGTTGAAGTTTTCTTAGAATATCTCCTTTTGTAATGAACTGAGGAAAGGATTCTCTTAATTTTAATCCTCAAAGGATAAGCGGAGTTCCTTCCACTGCCACAAACCCCAGGGTTTCTCCACACTATTGAGATATTCAATCCACTTTCCAGGTTCAATATTTACTTGGACTCTCTATGTAATTTAATTCTCTGGGCCCCAGCTTTCACATGTGTCTTTGTTCTGCACAGATTTGAAGCCGGTATTATATTACCTTTTCCGTATACCGATTTAAACTTTACCATTTGTCTTTAAAGCAATCTCTCATGATCAGTTTATCAAGTATAGGTAGGAAAAACATTGCATTTCACCCAAAAATTGAGACTTCACCGGAAATACATGTTTTAGGCTCTCTGCATCAATGTGAACATAATTCAAAAACAAAAAAGCTTTCAAGGATCTACAAGAATATTTTCCCAAAATTGCCACGCACGAGACTCTTCTTAATGTGCAGCATTTTTCAAAATTATGGATTTTCTAAAAAATGACTAATGATTTTAATTAAAATACCGTATAACTAAGGTATGTTCGTGTCAAATGAAATCTGCATCCCAAATTTTCTGAGAATGTCCACAGTAGACCTCAGCCTGAGTGACCTTTGCATGCATAAAATCATATATACTACATAAAAATTTATAGCTTGCTAAACAACACCATCTATCTCAAATATCTTTTTGTGTGGAGTGAACCTTTGTATGAATTTTCAAAAATTTAAACCTTTCTCAAACAGGAAATCGCAATTCATCTTTTTAACTCTTGGCTATTTTATTATTACGGAATTCCCAAGACATCTCATAAGCAACCAAATTGAAAATACAGTGGGACCTTGTTAAACCGGACCAATTGGAGCTTAATATAGTCCGGATTAAATGAAGTGAACATCACAAAGAAAAATTGTGAATGAAATTAAGGTATGTACAGTATAACTCTATTAGACCTTAAGATACAAGAGACCCACCTGATTTTAATTACACAATCCTTGTTTGTTTGGTTTGAAGACGTCATCAATTTTCTTTTGTAGTTTATCACACATCTATTTTGCAATGAGGTCAAGAAGGCTCCTCCGATGATGGTAGTATGCAGATATCTGTTTGTCAATTTCCTCGACGAAATCTATTAAATAATTTAGGTGCTCTTTAGCCTCATTTAATTTCACCTTCGAATTTCCGAAATCCATATCCTCAGCCTCAGATTCGCTACTAGTGCCCCTTGCATTGCTTACACTTTCCACAATAATTTCTTCTTTAGTGATAGCCAGGATCATCTTCATCTCCGTCACCAGCCTTCGATCTCGTCTACTTTGACAGCCTTCTTTTCATCCTCAGCCATTTAATTGAATATAATTTGTGTCTAATTTAACACTGTCATTATACAAAAGTCTCTTCCAGGCATTAGTCTATGTAGAGTTCGAAATACTCTTTATTACACCTTCAAAACTTAAAATCATGGATCTGAAATCAGACACACCTACATTTACCACATACTGTTGCGTACAAAGGCTGACCGAGACTTGTAAATTATCTTAATCATTGTTATTTAACATTCATTTTCTGTGCCTTAATTTTGAGCGAAGTTGTGTAATTGAAGATTCATCTGGCTGACAGGATAGGTACTTTGAACTGGTGAAGCTGACCAGGGTAAACAATACACAGTGACGGGACTCATCACGTTCTCAATTACGTAAACAGTGATTGAGATATGATATATTCAATTATAATATGATGATTATATAATTTGGAGGAAAATAATAATGTTTTGCTAGCGTGGGAAATGCTGATTTGGCTGTTAGCTGCCATTTTGGGCAGGACGTGTATTTAAGCTTGGTTGAGTTTGTACACGGGGCATGGTTATGTTGGAAGACTTGATGCTGGAAGATTTTTAAGAAACGTGCATTAGCGTTTATTTTAGAGTACCCTCAAGTTAGATCGACGGTGGGGTGCGACCAGTCCAAACATCGCTTGCCAGGCAGACAACTCTTACCTGTATAAACAACACATCTCTCAAGGTATAGTTACACCATGTTAAGATGTATTTAATATTTCCAACGCCCCCTGATCTCTTCAAGATCCAGTGCCATATACTGCGGTTACCACTAACAGAATATATTTATTAATTTAGTGACTTTTAGTGTTTCTTTTACCCCCGTCGTCCATGTACCTCTACCATCCTATACTGTCTAGACCAGTGGCACGTCCCCAGTTGTATATAGGGATGTAAGTAAAACTCTGTATGTAACAATACACGCGCAAGAGTGGCACCATTTTCAAGCCTTTCGATAATTTTCAATTTTTCGTCTATTATAAGCGATTTATGATTACGTTTCCCCGATGATATTTTAGGTTCACTAAATGGCAATATGCGCTGGATCTGTTTCTTTAATTTAAATATCCAGAAAGGAAAATGTTAAGCTAACCCTCCTGATAAGAGTTGCAAGCCCTAACGCAGGTACAGCAAGGACATCTAATATACCATTGTCACTAACACATTCCTATGAAAGTTCTACTGTAGGGTCTGTGCAAAAATAAAATGGAGAATTTCCTTAAGTTTGTCTTAGTACAGTGCTATAATTTAAGTTAGTAATACGCAGGTTATTTTAAAGAATGCTCCCCGGATTCAGTTTAAAGGGGTCCGAATTAACCAGATTTTACTACTACTTAAAAACTACCTTTTATGTGGAAAACTACTTTTAATTTCATTTTTGTGTAACGAAACATGGAGGCAATTTAAATATACACACTGCAGACAGGTTCATCTTCAAGTTTTCTAACATTCTTTAACGTAATGGTTGTTTTAATTAAAATTATTTCTAATAAGTTTTGTTTACGTTATGATTAAAACCAAAATATGTTCATTCAATATATAAGAATTGAGCTGACAACTGTAAGAAATAATATTCTCACCAATCAATACTTCGCGGGTGATCAGCCATGTCAGGTTTATAAATGTCGAGTTTTCGGCCATTGTGTACACAATGGCCGAAAGCCATTTTGACATGGCTGATCTCCCACGAAGCCTTGATTAATAATGTTTGCCGTGAAAGCTTCAAATCTTACAATATTATCACCGATGGCATTGTTGTGCTGCCGCGACAAGCGTCCACGACGGTGGACGTTTGAAGTGTACCGCAGCAGAGCACCGAGTCGACCTTGAAGAAAGCTGATAGTCAATTTGACGTCCTTTTACTGCAGAAGAAGTTGCTTTAGATTTCTGCAAAGGGATTTCCGAATCTACGTGACCACACAGTCACCATATATAACTAACATCACTGTGTTTCTCCCTCAAATGAGGAAACATCTGACAAAATTGTTTCTTGAAAATATATAACTCTCAAGGTAATTAATCGTTAATTTAAAGAGACATATTTACCATTAGTATATTATACATGCCTTCCAAAAACAACTGAGAGTATATTACTTACTTTAGTCAAATTTGCTGCACATCTGGCATTCAACTTGTTAATTTAAGCTGAACATACTCTAACATCACATTGCACAAATAAGGAAGTACATAAATTGATTAAAGAGGTTTCTTGGGTACCAGAGAGATAATTACTTGAATTTCATATTCTAGAAACAAGAGAAACCCCCGGACAAACCTTATATATGTAACTCACTGTAACATTATGTATGGCTCAGTTGATTAAGCGTTGGTCTACTGATTCTAAGGTTTCATATTGGGCCCAGCGCAATTGCTTTGAAGTGAGTTTAAAAGCAACCGCTCCCTATCAGTAGATTTACTGGTATGTATAGAAACATATACGGGTCGAAATTCCAATACACCGATGATGCTGAAATGATCTAGATAACACTGGGCAACAATGAAAATGTTTCCGGCTTAAAAATATGAAGTTACATATATTTCCATCTGCTGAATCCAAAAATCGCCATAAAAGTTATAGAATTGCTCTTGTTTTGAAGATAAAGTGAAATTTCATTTTTAGAGTGAAGATGTTAAATTTGGGGGAATTTTTGGGAATTGGCACACCTGTCAAATAACATCAGAGAGACATTTTGGAAATTAAGTGATGCAAAAGTTAACGAAGGCATTTTTGTCGAACCACAACTAAGAGAACTTGTAAAGGGTTCTGCATTTGACCAAATTTTGGAGGGGAAAGAAAAGGCAGCCTGGGAAGCATTCAGGGTGTTGTTCATGGATTTTTAGGCAACAAAAGAGATGACAACTACAAGCATTTGGAGACAGTGCTCCTGCCAAATTACCGTAACCATGGATGCAACATGTCCCTTTCTCCACTGCCACCTAGACTTCTTCCTTGTGGTGGTGGTGGTAGGGGGATTCTGGGTCTACTTACACCCAAGGCTGCTTTAGGGCTTATTTCGCCCTCTTCAGCCAGAATATTATTTGTTTGGGAGAGGCAGATGGCCTTTTTTATTATTGTTATATATACTTTATTTTTTTATTTTTTTATTTATTTATATATATTTATATATATTTTTTACTTTTTTGTATATATATTTTTTTATTTTGAATTTTTTTGAACATGTTCTAGGATATTCCACATAGTGAGAAATGTATCCGTAGGTCGTCAGATGAGTTTTGCTAGGTTATCGCAGAAGTTGTCGTAGGTGCTGTAGTATTTTCTGTTCTTCTTCTTCTTTTTCTTGTTCGTACTGTCTAATGATGGTTGTTAGAGGAGGGTCGCTTAAATTCTTACTCTGATGCATCTGGCTTTGCTTATAATTCCTTGCGGCGTCAATGATGTTCTGTCTATGGGTTCGGTCCTTTGCGTTGTCCATGTATTTGGTGGTATTCTTTCTTATCGTTTCTTCTATACTTGTAGATTTTGCTATTTCATAGACTTCGTTGCTCCTGGACCATGGTGGTAGCTTCATTGCTATGCGTAGGCATTTCCGTTCATATCCGGATATTCTGTCTTTTGTGTTTTGCGTGGTAATGGGCCATAAGGTGATTGCAGCGTAGGTAAGTGTTGGTCTAATTATGGTTTTGTAGATCTGTGTTAGGGTGCTTGGGGCTAGTCCTTCCTTTCCTATTTTCGCCAAGAGGCTTAGGCATGATGTTGCTGCTCTTGCCTCTTGAAGTTTGTTTTGGTAATGCGTACAGGTTGATAGCTTTTCGGTTAATGTCACTCCAAGGTATTTAACTTTCTTCTGGGTCGGTATGTCGTGATTGTTGTAGGAAATGGTGGAAGCTCTGTAGGTTTCCTTGGCTTGTATACGGAAAATTATGTATTGGGTTTTTGCCGGGTTTATGGTTATTCTCTACCTGTTCGCCCATTTGTTGAAGATTGCGAGCTGTTTCTCAAGTCGTGATTTGCTGCTCCGTAGTTTTGCTGCTGAGCACCAGTATGCGGTATCATCCGCGTACTGTGCCGGTTGGATTGTTGGGTGGATCGGTTGAGGAGTGTCAGAAGTGTATATTATATACAGTATGCCGGATATGGCGCTACCCTGAGGGGTTCCTGCTTCAAGTTGGATGGGTGATGATAGTTGTCCATTTATCTTGATCTGGGCTGTTCTGTGGGATAGAAAACTTGAAGTCCATTCTTGAAGTCATACTTCAAGACTTCTTCCCTCCTAGTTGTGGAGCTGTTAGTGATGAACATGGGGAGAGATTCCATCAGGACATTTCTGTAATGTAACAAAGATATCAGGGGCGTTGGAATAAAGTAATGCTTGCAGATTACCGTTGGGATTCTGCGGAATTCCATTACAAGAGGCAAGCTAAAAGACGACGAATTCGTTAGGCCACCAAATGATTCTCTTCAGACACGACTATCTGCGAAGTATTTTTCCAGCAATTTAGAACTCTTAGTATGTAATTACCAGTTAAAAAATCAAATGCACTTTAATTGTTGTTAGCATGTATGTAATTAAAATGTATCATTTTCTCTCAATCCGTTAATATGTAATACTTGTGTATATCATAGAAACTAGAGTTAATAAAAGATGTTCTTTGTAATATTTGTTTTTCTCAACCTTAAATTAGTAGAAATTGCCTTATGAAGTGCTCGAAACATTCAAAAATTATTTTTTCGTTGCCCAGTGTAATCAACAACTACGTTAACACATAAAATATTTAACCTTCTGAGATTCGAACTGCCAATGCCAGACAGACACGCAACCCCACACACCACTCTACTTCAGAGAGAATGTTTCACAAAGTTTTAATGAGAGATGTAGGCCAGATTCTCTCTAACGATATTCCAATATCGAAGTTATCGCCCCAGATTTACAATTACATTACGCTTTAACGCTATCACTCCGAAACTGTAATCAATATGGTATTCAGTCTCGTTTGACGCAAGAGAATCAGAAAGAAATTAGAGGGAGCATCAAAGTGACCGCCATAATTGGATTATGTGCTTCTATCTGGCTCAAACTACGAATATAATGAATTTATTCCCCATCTAAAACAAACCGCTACACAGCACGGATTATTAAAGGACTCTCTTGAAAAACTTTTCAAGAGACGCGTACTGCATGTCATTCGAAAGGTGAATGGGTGTAAATAATTAGTTTTAATATCTTTTCTTTTCTATCAAAACAGTTTTAAACCATTTGTCACGTAGCCACTGAATTGAAACATTTCTCTCAAAATAAAGCTAAATAGACTTTTGTAGTCCACATGGGTAAAAGTATACAAAGGCTTTATCTCATTAAAGAAATCAAATCTAGCCCAAGTGTTATTTAAAAACTCTTTTACAGCATTGGCTTAACTTATAGTATCTTTAATCTGTTTTTGACCCAAGATATTCTTCTGTTTACCTAAAGTTAATCAAGATAAACATTTTGTATAAATGAGGAATTTAAAAAAATTTAAACCGAGCTAGGTGCCACCATCATAACAAGTGTGACTCGCTTTCGGAAGGTCGCAGTTCGAACATTGTCAACCCATCACTTACTTTTGTTTTGCCATGGTTTCTAATTTTTGCTAGGTGAATGCTGCGATAACTTCTTTTTTTCCACGAATTAACTTTCATTCCTCATTTCCCTATGTTTGTCATTTTTCATGTTTGGTTTTTACTACAGAAATTCCAGCGGATGAGAACAGATGCCACAGATAGTCGATTCTGTAAACCTTCAGCCTCGTTCAGCTTCAAAGTGGCTGTCTAGGCCATTTCAGGTCGTCCTCGCCCTGGGTGTTGCTGAGAGGCTTCATTTGTGCCCCGGGTGACAATCTCACCTGTGCATCTCTGTGCTTCGCTGGCACCGTCCTCTGCTGAGCGATCTCGCTTCGCCTAAACCCTCTTTCCTACAGTAGTCGGCAAAGGTTGCTGTCAGATCAAGCTAGTAGGGGTGTCCACCCTCCGCTCCATCAATCACACAGTAGGCTTAAAGCAATAGTCAATTTATCTTTGAGCTTTAGCTACCGATTTGAAATTTCATTACCATGAACCAAAAATGACTTCCCATTTCTTCCCTTTTGTGTGTGTGTGTGTGTGTGTGTGTGTGTGTGTGTGTGTGTGTGTGTGTGTGTGTGTGTAAATTATAGTGTTCAACGATATCTTTGTGATTATGTAATAAGATATTATCTGACAGTTCACTTATGTAGAAGTTATTCAGAATGAAGTAGAACCTTCAATGCTATATCCAGGTCAGAAAACTCAGATATACGTTTCCTTTCTGAGGAGTATATCTTAAGCATATGATAATTTAATAAAAATCTTTGTAGCTGTTTCTGAGAACATCAAAATATTTTTAATAGTGTTCCACTTAAAGAACAGCTTGAACTGGGAGATTCTTATGAAAAACCTGGTGTCGCATTCTTTCAGGATGCTGAACTTGATGTTCAAAATTGGTACTCAACCAAGCGTTTACTTATCTTTAAGCTATTCATAAACAAGCACACACAGACACACATGACTAACCTTTTCACAAAAATACATTTTTTTAGGACTCTGAGGGTCTCTAAAGTACATTTCCGGTGAAATTTCGGTATCGAATTTTTGGTTGGAGTGCAATACTTTCTTTACTTCCTGTAAATACATTGTAGGTAAAGGAATAAATGTGTAGTTAGTGTTCAGTTGGCACACAGATTAGGCTGCATTTGTTAGTGACGCTTTGAATTCATTTTCTTATTTGAAATTAGTCACAATGTCTATGGTAAACTTGTAAATTTGTGACATAAATAGTCCTTAAGTAGCATATTGTACATTAAGAATGCTATAAGGCAAATAAAATATATAATAATTAATAATCTCATTAAAACCGAAGCAGAGTGGTTTTTGCACACATGTACCTCCCTCTGGCAGTAATTATGGAAAACATGAAGTTGAAAATTAACATCCCTTAAGCTAGAACAGTATAAATCAATACTTGAAATATAACATTTAATATCTGAAATGCAGAACTTGATTGCCGTTTATTTGCGCATTAGAGTATACAGTTCTTTGAATTTAGGAAGATATATAATTTTCTTAATAAACATGGTTGCCGTTCAAGATAAAAGCACAAGACAAAACACAATGGTGGGAGTTTCACTTTAAGTTTAGAACTTTAAGTTTAGTTCTTTATTTTAAATATTGGATGGTTTTAACCCTTTCTATTATAAAACCAATTCGTTTAGGCAGTAAAAAGCGTCGTTCATAAAACTGATAATCTTATAGTTTGCACGAAAGTACACGCTTCAGGGTACATTATATGACAACCAATATTACTCACAAAATAATTTATGTTATATTAAATATATTAGTATTAAATTAATGTCGCCGTGTGGCATTGTTGTGCTGCTGCCACCTGCTGGAGCTGGGTGGTGGGCAGGAGAGGAAAAGACAGAAATAAGCTCCAGAACGTTCTGCCCATTGTTGCGGTCGCGAAAGTTCTCGGAAGGTCTGCGGCTTTCTGGAAACAATGGCTGGGCAGGTATGAATACCGGCAAGTTGTTAGAGCAGCAGTTGTTTGTTGGTTATTGCGACACTGTACGGTTGAAGTGTACCGCAGTAATTACCCTCATTTGTTTACGTGCGGCGGAGCCCTGAGTCAGCCTTGAAGACAGCTGATTGTCAATTTCACGTATTTTTACTACAGCAAACGTTGTTCTAGATTTATGCAAACCGGATTTAGAATCTACGTAACCGACGCAGTCACAATATTCTTAGATAATGGTTAGAATTAAACAAATGTTTATACATAGAAACACAATATGAATAGACTCTATGGTGCCTCAGAATATTGGTTGAACAAATTAAGTTAACGAGCTCATAGAGATTCCTTAAAATGTTCTAAATCCGTAGCTCAAAAATACGGGATTGGAATCACACTACAAAAGAAATTCTGATAACTTTAATTTGTAAAATTATCAAACAAGAAAAAAAAAATTCTATAATAGAAAATATAAAACTATAACAATTACAAGACAGCTATGCAAAATTTATCAGTAATTACCGATCTTTGGTATTTCAGCATACTGTAGTCATCAGTTATGCGCAGAGGATCTACCCAAAATTCCGAAGACGTTGGTCTCCTTCTACTCGGGAGTGATGAAAAACTCTGGGGCTCTTTCATAGGGCCCTTTCATGGCTCTTTCCATAGGGCAATATCTGATTTCTTAAAAATCCCCACCATCGGCAACAGCGTCAAGACGAGATGGGAGAAGATACGTCCCTTACGAACGTCAACGCCGCAGAGAAGACAACGAAAACCTCGGTTGGGCCACCTGGTGATCTAGCACAACTTCTACTAGCTCTGCAAGCTAGTACCCGGGACTTATGAGGCAACCCTCTCCATTAATTGACCTAATAGTGGTTAACTATAAAGCCCGGGCCTTAAAGTATTTACAATATAGTAAGTCGCCATTAAGGTAGTTGTCTCATGTGTTTATGAGAACTCCTAAGTGGTTTATCGGGAAAATATGAGGCAGTTGGAGAATTTAATGTCATATCGGCACGTTGGCCATAGTAGCACAATGGTAGTGCAGCAATGGTAGTGGACGGAAACCAGAAGATCCGTGGTTGAAATCCCGGCTATGGCATTGAATTTTTCAGTCTGACTCTATGTTTCCACAACCCTCTACCCCTTCTGTGTAGCCGAGGCCTGGCCGGAGGTAGCCGATCTCCCGCGGGTGTCGGGAAGACACTGCCTCCTCGAGTCCAACCCAATCCGAACATCTCCCCGATGGAAGGGGCTCGGCAGTTCGGCCCGAGTTTCCTCTAATAACGTCAGAGGTAATACCAGTGCTGATGGTACTCAGCGCCCGCACCACGGCAGCTGAAGTGGACGTATCTCCTCCCCTACGAATGCTTTATATACAGGATTTGGGTCCCTTGTGTTCCTAGAACTTGTAAGCCAACGAAATACGCTGTTTTACAAGCCAAATCCGGTCTCGCTCAATCATAGGTCGCAACGTATATACTGATATCCAGCGTTTAGTGGGACAGAGAGGGACATGGCATTCTCCCTGGAGGAGACATCAGTAACGCCTGCAAGGCGCGACCAGATAATCTTGTATGCTTCTTATTCCACCGAAAAATATATACAAACAAGCGTTCTCGCGAGTTAGTGAGCTTTTGTTTCTAGTGTTATGTACAGTACCTTTGAGAACTTTCTCGAATGAGATTATCAAGACAACTTTTGAGGTACATTTAAAGCCACTTCTGCGAGCGACTGGTAGTCTTAAGTTCGATATTACACTGAATGAAGTGTAAGGTAAAAGAGGTTCTTCTTGCGTTGTTTATTTCACCCCTGAAATGCAGTCACAGGAAAGGCTTAACTTGGTCACATTAAAAACATGAAGTGACATTAAAAACTGAATGAGGTAACAGAAAGCAATTTCCTCTTAATGAATTGTGTCGGTGTACCCTCTGAAAAATGTGATTTAGGGAAAACAGAGCAGCGTTGTTCCATGGAAACTGTGAGTTTTGTACACTTTTTATTATCTCTAAAGTACGTGCTCTTATTTGAGAGCAGAACGCGAATGTATCTCGCCACAGTTCTCGGAAAACTTTTGTTCACTTGAGAATACTTTTTACTTAGAGAGGTCTCTTAGTAGCATCGTGTTGTTTAATCTCAGAAGCGTGCTCTCTAGCTATAATTAAATGTTCTGGAAACAAAGTGGACAAACAGAAAGCAGCTATAATTGTGATACTGTCACCTTTAAAGCAAACACACCGTCGAAAGAGGGGAAAAGGGGTTTCATGAACGGGTAGAAAATAAAAGAGTCATGATAGCATTTTGAGCTTTGAAAATGAACTGCTTATTGAAAACCTTAAAATCGAGAGATTTCACAGAATAGTAGCGGAGGAATTTAAGTGCTTAATGTGTTTTAAGGAGCCCAGAGATGCTGAAAATGTTTAAAACTGTAAGCTCGGAATCCTAAAGAACTAAGTGATGACAACGTTACATATATCTTTGAGCTTCTAGCAAACGAAATTCTGAAAGTTGTTTCTGTAAAATTTCATATATCATTATATGGACAGAGAAAACCTCCGCATGAATAAAGTTGCTCTAAATTCATGTAATTATTAAGCGTTTGTCCATGTGGTAAGGACTAACTTCTAGAACGTTACTGTTAAATGTTGAGTTATGTGCAATTAGAAACAAATGAATTCACAGTCTCAAATGCAAATGCGGCAGAAACCAAACCAGTGCTTTTTCCGGTGTCCATATTACTGCATAGAAAGTAGATAGCTTGGGTCTTGTCCTCTAGGACGTGCTGCATTTATTTTTCCTATAGAAACTCAGTTGTTTCAAGAAAGGAAGATCGACAACAGATAATATTTTCATATTGTAACAGATACTGGAGAAAAGAAGAGAATATAATCTGCAGACACATATAGAATTTTTACATTTCCAGAAGGCTTTTGATAATGTAGTTCGAGAAAATGTGGATCATAATGAAAGAACAAGTTTACCAAAGACATTTGGTAAAGATGGTGAAAAGTTTATACGAGGACACTAAAATAATTTTAAGATTCAAGACAGAGAAATCAGAAGAAATTTTAACTAACAAAGGAGTCAGACAAGGGTGCCCAAAGTCACCGACACTTTTTAACATCTATGTTAACAAAATAATCCAAAACTGGACACAAAAAATTGACGCAGGCATAAAAGTAGCCCAAGGAAATATTTTAAATATTTTATTATATGCAGATGACGTAGTAATTATACAGGAAACAGAAGATAATCTACAACGCTCAATACACCACCTTAAACAAATATTCAAAGGTTTTAATATTGAAATATCAATAGAAAAGTCAAAATTAATGGCAAACTGGGGCAAAATGCCAAAGTATTGGAACAAGTATCCTCGTTCAATTATTTAGGGTGAGAAATCAGCAATGAGAAAGATAAAGATACACACAAAAAATTAATGGGATTTCAAATAATTTGTGGAACAATTCACAAAACCTTAAAGAATAAAACAAGATCTGAAACAAAAATAAAATTTTATAACACCATGGCAGTGCCAACGTTACTTTATGGGTGTGAAACCTGGGTACCTACACAAAGAACCATCATCAGAATACAAAGTTGCAAAATGAGATTCTTGAGAAGAACAAAAGGATGTACAAGAGAAGATAGAGAAAGAAATGAAAATATAAGAAATGAATTAAAAGTGGAAGCTATCACCTCAAGAATGGATAGGTACAGAAGAATATGGTTTGAACATGTTGGAAGAATGGATGATACAAGACTGCCAAAAGTAGTTTTCCAATATAGTTCTAATGGAAAGAGGGACGTAGTGAGGCCGAGGAAAAGATGGAAGGAGACACTGTGAAGACGGAACAGGCGAGAGCCTAATCCATGAAGTGAAGAAGAAGAAGAAGAAGAAGAAGAAGAAGAAGAAGAAGAAGAAGAAGAAGAAGAAGAAGAAGAAGAAGAAGAAGAAGAAAAAGAAGAAACTCAAAGGTAAGGTTTTCATAAGGAAAATAATACTATATAACTGAATGCTGGAAATCAAACTGAAAGGTAGCTTGTCCATTAATTTAGCAGATACCCCGAAGCAGCTAATTCCTATAAATTTAACACAAAGATATATTTTGAAAGAGTAGAGCCAGAATGAAAAATCCAATGCCATAGCCGGGATTTGAATCACGGATCTTCTGGTTTCCGTCCAGCTGCTCTAACCATTTGAACTACTATGTCCAACGTGCCAACACGGCATTAAATTCTCCAACTGACTCATTCTGGCTCTACCCTTTCATAGTGCGTCCTACACACGGCTAGTGTGAAAGAACAATTAATTTCCATTAATTGTATCTAATAGTGGTCCGAACTATAAAGCCCGTGCCTTAAAGTACTTACAGCATAGTAAGTTGCCATTAAGGTAGTTGTCTCATGTGTTTATGAGAACTCCTAGTGGCTTACCGGGAGAAACACGAGTCACTTGGAGAATTTAATGTCATGTCGGTATGTTGGCCATAGTAGCTCAAATGGTTAGAGCGGCTGGACGGAGACCAGAAGATCCGTGATTCAAATCCCGGCTATGGCATTGAATTTTTCATTCTGGCTCTACCCTTTCATATTGCGTCATACGCACGGCTAGTGTGAAAGAACAATTAATTTCCAAAGATATATTTTATTTATATGAAGTTATAAACAAGGAAAAGAAACGCAAATATCAATATTTTATTCATCAGATTAATTTATCTTCATTCATCAGAAGCAATCAGTACACCTCCAGTCCAATCATCCTGAAGTTGACGATTACGGTGTTAAAGACCCCCCCCCCAAATACATATGTCAGTCATCAAATCATTCAACTGCTGCGAAACGTACTATATCACTAAGTTAGAAGTGAAGTTCTTTTAGAATATGTGTACAATATATATATATATATATATATATATATATATATATATATATATATATACAAACACACACCATACTCTCTGCAAGGACGAGTAGTTTCTGTGTAACTCCAAAATGTCCCGCAATCTCTTTTCCCTAAACGCAGATCTAGGGAAAGGATGCGTCGAGAGTTTGTTCGTTTATTCATTAAAGGTTGCTGGGCTTCGTGGCTTCATTTTCATTTTGTCAGAACCTAATTCTAACTACGTAGGGATTTGTTTAAGCAAACACTAAGCATCGAGCGAAAGGCACCATAGAACTCGTCTGAAAAACATTGAGGATATCCCAAAGTAGAATGCTTTAAAGTGTGCATGTTCTGAGCTGGCAGCCCAGAACGTATAAGTATATCAAGAGGTACCTTTGACCTCGAACGCTCAAACCCGCACGAAAACATGCTTAGAATAACAAACGACCTTTAAAGCAATAGTGGTCTGTATCACTTCCAGCCAAAATTCTGCACTTGTTTACTGACACAATTATTAAAAGTTCTCGCAGTGAAAGCTCTACACCAGAAGGGTTGCTAATTCTTTTAAGACTGCAATGTGCTGAACCACAAGTGAAAATATTGAATCGTTATTTCATCATCGAACTTCATTGTATAACTTACAATAAATTTCCTGTATCAATAGCTTATGTTGTAATATGCTTGGCAAAATGCAGATTGTGACATGATATACCCGAATTATCATTTGCAAATGCAACTTGTGTGGCTTTTCATATTAAACTGAGTGAATAAGAAAGTGATTTTTAATGTGACAATGTAATTTTAGTGAGGTGTGAACATTGTGATTTTACCCTATATTGTCGCCGTGGCATTGTTGTGCGGCGGGCCGCGGAACTGGACGCTTGCCGAGAGAGAGAGAGAGGAAACAAACAGAGAAAAGAGACAGAGATAGTCTGGAGCTTCCCGTTGCCATCGTGATTGCTATCGAACGAGTCACTGAATTCTATAACAATGGCTGCAGGTATAAAATCCGGCGAAGTGTTAGTTTGCTAGTTGAACTGTTAATTGTGTGTGCAGCTATTTGAAGTGTACCGCAAGTGATTTATTTAGTTTGTTTACGTGTGGTGAAGCTACGAGAGACCTTGAAGACTACGTTTGTGTATGTTACGTCATTCTGCTGCTCTCAGGATTGTCCAAAGCGTGTTTTTACTTTTAACAAAGAGCATTTCTGCAAACAAGACTTTTAATTTTATTGATCCACAAAGTCACAATATGTGTAATTTGCGCTATTACAAGTACCTTAAGCAGAGGGTTTTAGCTCTGTTGATTGAAAATTTATTCACACCCTGATGTCATTACATTACATATAATCTCTCTCCTATGATCTTGTTACTTCGTTTCTGTCTATTAAATCTCACTGAAGTAGAATGTAAGATTTTGCATGGAAATGACACGAATGAATAATTTTTTTATTATCGATTGTTGTCCTAAGCATGTTTTTATGCGGTTACAAGCGTTTGAGGTGAGATGTGTCCTTTGGAGGTTGGGGTTGTTAGGTTCTCGGGTCCTTCATTTTATGTTTTCTTCGATTTTCTCATAACGAGATAGTCGAATAACGGCTATGGACTTTTCTGTTGTTTTAGTGTTAAGTACTACCTCAGATGATCCTACTGGCCGTCATTTATTTTCTCCGACATTGTTCTCCTTTTTATTAAATTCCAAATCCATCCCATAGAAATCAGATTACAGACACTTCTCCATTTATCTCTTCTCAAAATGTTGTTGCTAAAACCAATCTATATTCACGATTCAAGAAGAAAAGTACTACTTAACATGCATATGTTAACCGGAACATAATTATTGAAATATTTCTTTTCATTGTATCTGATCTTTTGCAAGACTCGCGAGAAATGCTTTCATCGTCGTCTTAATGTGAAACGAAGTCTTTGCTCTCTATGTAACGTCAAAACCAATTTCCTTTCATGTGGAAGTAACAGAAGACGTGCGTGTGCAACTGTTCTGGGAATATACGTTCTAGCAGTCAAAGGAAAATATTGGATTTGACTTTTCGTCCTTACACTTTACCTTTAATGAACCAGACTGACGTTAATGTCAACAGTGAAAGAGCCCACAAAGAGACGCCCCTTGTGACAAACAACTTGATACAGCTAGCAGGTTCTGCACTTAACTTGTTACTCCGGGGACTTCAGCAAAAAGATCCTTATTTGCATCTCGCATACACTACCAAAATTCCAGAAGGTCTTACCTACTTAAGGAAGTATGAATTCAAACACTTTATCACGACACAATTATTAAGTGCAAATTCTGGCTCCTGGGGCAACAGATACAAACCTGACGAAGAGTATTGAATTTTTAAGACGAAAGTCCCTAAGATGGCTTTCTTTGGAAGGAAAGTAAAGCCGGTGGACCCGTGTCGCAGATTTATATCAGTGTGTTCATTCACAACGTTTCAGAAATGAGAGTAGTAAAAGAGAAAATGTTACATATGCCAACGACTGCGCTACACGCCCTTTGGCCTAAGAACTACATGTACTGAATATAATAATATGCCATGGACGATAGTGAATAGTTTACGTCGATATAACATTAATTACTAACAGCTGCTGAAATGTTAATTCCAGTAGCAAGTTTGGCAGCAAGGGGTGTCGATTATCCACATTTGGTTTTTGATCTTAAAATATCAATACATTGCAGCTTATAGTTCCTGCTGCAGAAATAAAGTCTAAAATAAATATTAATAAATACAAGGGATGAGGTAAATACAAGCGCAAGATATAAATGTTAAAGTTCTATGTGCTTCTATAGTAGTTTGGAATAATAGATATATTAAAATTCAGAGGATCGAGGGCTGTTCAATAAAGAATGATCACAATTTTTTTTGACAACGTACCTTTACTCATCCGCAAAATTTTGATGGTCCTTCTCAAAATAGTTTCCCCTGAATGCGATGCACTTGTCCTAGCGTTTCTGACAGTCTTCAAAGACATGCTTGAAACCATTTTTAAGAGATACTTCAAAATCGCCTCCGCAGTCTTCACCACTGCTTCTGATGATAGATAATGCCTCCCATGAAGGCGTTTCTTCAAGTTAAGGAATAGAAAAAGGTCACATGGGGCTACATCCGGACTATAGGGAGGGTGAGGGATGCACTTCACGTTGATTTTTGCAAGATATTCAGCAACAACATTGGCAATATGCGGCCGCGCATTATCGTGGTGCAGCATCCAGCCTACTTCATGGAAATGTGGTATTTTGCGCGTGATATGGACTTGCAATATTTTCGGGACATCCCTGTAGTATTGTCTAGTTACTGATGTGTGTGCAGGTACAACATGCTGATAAACCATTCCATGCATATCAAAGAATGAGATGACCATAACTTTACCAGCAGATGCAACCACTTCTTTTTTTGGGGGGGGGGGGTTGGTGATGAAGGAGATTTCCACACTGAGCTTTGATGTTTGCTCTCAGGATCAAAATGATGTAGCCAAGTTTCATCAGCAGTGATTACGTTTGAAAGAAACTCCGGATCTTCCTCTAACATCAAGTTTAACTGCAAGTTACCTCCATTGCAGCGGTAGGCGATACTGAACATGTCTGAACTTGCCTGGTTTTCACAAGTGGGATCCAGGAGTACCAATAATGAAACTACTACGTCGTGTTTGTTTCACATTAAGCTAAGAGAATATAATAAGTTTGAATTTTAGTGCGAAAAATTATGACTGTAAAAAATTATGATCATTCTTTATTGAACAGTCCCCTTAGATGGTCAACATACGTACAGATATAAATAAAAGCTAAAACAGTGGTTACTGGCACGCAATGCAGAAAATTAAACACTCATAACCACATAAACCATAAGTGTATGAAAGAACACTATCGACGAAAAATAGGGGCCCAAATGACCTTGTTGTCGACGGGCCCTTAAACGCCACATACTCACTCACTCGACGAAAAATAGAACTGTGAAATATATTCCTAATTGCCTTTCATATAACTGAGTTTAAAATTGTTATTCCTGAATATTTCCGATTTTCTTTTGTGCTCAGAAAGTGTAGACTGAAACAAAGTGCAGAAATGACTTCACAATTTACTATGTACTATAACAATTACATTGCTGCTTTATCCAGTCTTCAAACGCCACCTGTTCCTTTGTCAATTCAATAAAGTGTTGTTGCTGAAGTTTTCACTTAGTGCGCACTATTCTTCACGTTCATATTTAGTTAAGGACATAGTTAGATACTGACAACGTTGCCTTTACTTGCGGACGGTTTACTCGCTGTGAGTCATGGTCTAGGCCATTTTACAGTTCAGACGCAGTGCCCTCGCTACCACAGAACGAGGCTTCAAGTACAACGCAGCACTCCAGCGACCAGGGAGGAAGAAGCTCCACGCTTACCATCTACCGTAGCAGCAGCTGCCTTCTTTCCCGAAGAATGCCTGAGGGAGGCCATGCAGGATATTCGGGGAAAGATACAGATCATTGGAGCCCGTCTTGCCTCGCTTGAGAACGACTTACAGTCCTCCAGAGAGGACATCCATCACCTCCACTCCGAAAAACTCAACATCGCTCCACGCCTAGGCCAACTAGAACAATCACCACAAGCATCGCAGAACGCCACGCAGAACAGACCGAGCAACTCATGAAGTTAACAGCAATCGCCCAGCGCTCTGCCGACACCACAACTGACCTCCAGACCCAACTACACCTTCAACAACAGCTTCATCAACTCAACAGCAGTGACCATTCATCCTCTGTGAAGCGCAAGCTCTCACGCTTGGAGGACAGTCACTCGCATACAGGCGTCAAGGTGGACCAGCTTCTAGACCTCAACCAACAGCTCCGCAGCATGGTTGAGCAGCATACTCAAGCCCAGGCGGGCAACTTTAATGTCTCTTTACGCGAACGCGTACAGAGACTACACGGACTCAACAGCTCCCAGCAATAAAAGAACTACACTGAAACTCCAAAACGATGTACGCCCAATCCCCTTCGTGCCATGCTCAGGACCTCGGTCATGGTCATGGCCAAGGAAACTAACCCCTACGCGCTCCCGCACACAGTGCGGCAGCATATGATGATAATGACGGAGCTGCTAATGCGAAACTCCATAATAGGCAGAAGCGTAACTGCCATCCCAATATCCATCTTCAAATCTCTCCTTATAACTCCTTATTATTGTTAATAACAATCCTTTCATAAAAAAAGGAACAAGCCATCCACAATCTCTCCTGCAGTAGTGGCTACTGCACACAGAATGTGGCATTCACAGTTATCAGAGGCTCCCTTAAAGACCACCTCCTTTTCTCGCACCAGAAGTGCTTTTGGTAATTCACTTCCCTTCTTACTTCTAGTGGCGGAAAGAAGGAAACCTTCCAGAAGCCTATAGGAGGTCGACGACGGTAAATGACAGCTTTGTAGCACCACTGAAGTCCAATGGCTTACCCTTTAAGGCGGCTTAGTATTAAAATGGTCAATGTGCCAATTTCAGACTCTATGCAACTTCTGTAATACCTGATATCCTGAAAACTAACACTTTGACACACTGTATTTATCTTATTTAAAAAACAATGTATTACTATTGTAGAGGAATTGTAATTATTTCTTATAAGGTTTCTTTTCTTTCTTTTTATTTTGTCTTCCTTTCATTTCTTTACCCCAGTTCTATAATGACTCCTAAAATAAACTGTCTATGTATTTTACAGAGACAAACATTCATAAAAATGGTATATTTACACATTTGTTGTACTTACAGGCTGATACAGAAGGTGAGATAGATGCAATTAAAAATGTCTTTGTGCTGATTGGAAAAAACGAATGAGCCTGTAACCACAACTGACAAAGAAAATGGATTGAAGGGAAATGATATTTCAATGTTAACTACTATATGGACTACTTGCCTCATAAGCTGTTAAGTTAAAAATATTCGAAACTAGAAACTCAAGTTAAAGTAGTGTTAGTAACATTGCGGAAATTTTATCTTGAGGCCGACAATCTAAAGAGTTACGAAACGGAACCAGCACTTGCATTAACCGTGGAGATTATTCTCTCTCTTTCTCTGCCCCTCTCTTTCCTCCACCTCTCTCCTTGCCAACTTTTAGCTCATTTTCGCTCTTCCGCACTGTTTTATCACATGCATGTTATGTAATACTCAACAAAAGGAAGCATAACAGTTTTTATGGCACGTTAATAGAATTTAAGACACAACAAACACTTTTTAGTTGTACTTAAGGTTTCTACGTAATCCCATTACACCAAATATACATAATTAGTGATCCATGTGAATAATAACAAAGATAGTGCTACACATTTGAACTACCCGTCCTATAATAATTTAGTAAAGTACAGACCTCGTCAAAAATATCCCTACAAAATGGTTAGATAACACTTTTTATACTAGGTATGCCATGTTCGAGCTATTATGAAGTTCCTATTAAACCAACCATAAGTTAACCGCAAAAAAAATGCAATTTTTTTATAATTTTACATCCTCTAACGTTAAGTCATATCGGACGGTGAATGGAATGGACGAAATGATGCTCAATTAGCCCAGGGTCCATAGAGCTTAGAGTTACTCAACATTCGTCTTTCAGGATAAGGGAAACCCTGGAAAATCTTGTCCAGGTAACTCACCCTGACCGAGATTCGAGCTCGGGACATCTTGAACGTGAGACAGATACTCTATCACCATGCTACCGTGGCGGGCGAAAAAAACGGAGTTGAAGGCGTGGCTTACCAAAATTGAAGTCCTGTAGCTTTCTCCCCTCTACTGTCCGTTTAGGTTGCCTCTACTCTCCTCCATGGCACAATTTGCACAGCACAGGTCAGCGTATGAAGGGGTGGGAGTCATGTGCTGCTTGGATGGCGAGGAGGGGAGGAGACTGTGCTTGCGCATGCGCACACTGACTGCACTTTGTTCGCGGTCTATGTATGATAAAGTTACTACATGGCAATCATTTCAGAAATATTAAAAAAAAATTGAAAGGAATGTACGTTTACTTAAGCTTAATTAACATTATTCCATGGAAATAGCATGGCTCTAACTTATCATATACACTGTAACACAAAGTATGATAGCTTAGATGGTAGCGTGACCTCCTCACGTGCAAGAGGTCTCGAGTTCGAATCTCGGTCAGGGTGAGTTACCTGGATAAGGCTTTTTCCGTGGCTTTCCCTTGTCCTGAAAGACGAATGTCGTGTAACTGTAAGCTCTATGGACCCCGGACCCATTTGAGCATCAGTTCAACCATTCCATTCATCGTCGGATATAACTTAACGTTAGAGGACGTAAAACTTCAAAAACAAAACAAAATAATAAAAGAAAGCGAATCGATTAATTCTTACTGCAACAAAATGGAGCTTCAATATTAGCTTCACATGCGTTTCTCTACTCATTCTTCAACGATCTAGTACAAAAGTTTATTCTACTTACATAATGTTAATATTGATAAACATTTGTAATTATGGCTTAATTACATACTTCCATTAAGCTAAATGGGTTTAGGGGCTGGTGATGTATGATTTTACTTTTGAGAAAATTATAGGAAATTCAAACTGTTAACAGTCTTGGAAATGGTTCACTTAAAAACAAAAAAGCATTGATAAAATATCTTTAGCTATACTTTTTGGTATTATAAAGGTTTTGCCTAACCCTTACGGTTTGCCATTTTAAGAGCCATTCAGAATAATTAGATTGTCTCATATGTAATGTCGGTTTTCTTACTTTTGTGTTTTGGAAAACTTGTTGGGTTTCTTTGGTTAGGCAATGCTATTTACAGGATGCCATGACTAGTGTTGGTATATTGCCAGCATGTACAGAGGTATTTTTTTTACCTTGAAAAGTGCAGAGCGATGCGCAGTGGTATCTAGACGAGTCCACTTCAGAACGGTTGCAACTGGAGGGGAGGGCAGGTCAGTTGCGTACCAGTTGCGAGCAAATAAACACGTGCAGGTCTCTAGCAGGGCAGGCCATTCCCGCCTTCCCGCGCAAAACACTGTCACTGCTGACTGAGGGGCGTGACGTCACTGAGAATACAACGCAAGATCGTTTACACGTGAATGTGCGTAATGCAATATTATGATTGCACATTCTAAGATAAGATAAGGCGCTGATGCATGCAAATTCCACAATCCTTCTGATGAAATAAACGAGATGCAGTTGCTTATGAGCTATTGTAGCTATTGGCTGTGTTTTTTGTCGTAACATTATGAAAACCATTGCGCTGTTGCTGAAACATGCAAACATGCTTCGTATAAAAGTACGAATGTGATTTTCCATTGTTTGCCTAAAGATCGAGAACTACAGCGCAAGTGGGTTTTACGCTGTAAAAGGGCTGATCCGGTTAATGTGAATAATGCAAGGAGTTGTTCCGATCACTTCCTGCCCGAAAACTATGAACGGAGTTTAAAAAACGAGCTCTTAGGTTTGCCACTGAAAAGAAAATTAAAGGCCGACGCTGTACCGTCATAGAAAATTCCTAATTGGCATGGGGATGTATTTGAGGCGGTAGTAGCAAGTACCAGCAAAACCAATTTGCAGGTAATTATCAGATACACATTCCATTTATGTATTTGTTTCTATGTGTACACTGAGTTTATTCGCTCCTTTTTTATAAGAAAAGTTTGATGCGTGGAATAATAATAATAATAATAATAATAATAATAATAATAATAATAATAATAATAATAATAATAATAATAATAATAATAATAATAATAATAATAATAATAATAATAATAATAATAATAATAATAATAATAATAATAATAATAATAATAATAATAATAATAATAATAATAATAATAATAATAATAATAATAATAATAATAATAATAATAATAATAATAATAATAATAATAATAATAATAATAATAATAATAATAATAATAATAATAATAATAATAATAATAATAATAATAATAATAATAATAATAATAATAATAATAATAATAATAATAATAATAATAATAATAATAATAATAATAATAATAATAATAATAATAATAATAATAATAATAATAATAATAATAATAATAATAATAATAATAATAATAATAATAATAATAATAATAATAATAATAATAATAATAATAATAATAATAATAATAATAATAATAATAATAATAATAATAATAATAATAATAATAATAATAATAATAATAATAATAATAATAATAATAATAATAATAATAATAATAATAATAATAATAATAATAATAATAATAATAATAATAATAATAATAATAATAATAATAATAATAATAATAATAATAATAATAATAATAATAATAAAACTGTTTTTATTAATACGCAATATCAGCAAGAGATCGCCGGTGCGAAGTTAGGACCGTGCGAAAGAGGGCGCTGTCTACTATAGTATCTTTATCTCCCAAAAAAAACGAAATTTGACCCGTCGACCAGCACGGAGGTAGCTCCTGACCACTCTGTTGTTGCTGAAGATGAAATAATTAGACTAAAGACTCAGATGCAAGCCCTGAAGAAAGAAAACAGTGTTTTGAAACGGCAGAACAAGGTACAGTAGTAATATTTTGTAGATTCCATGGACAAAGTGCTGCGAAGTGTAATGGAGTGATGCAAAACTTAATTTCTATAATAAGTTCCAAGTTTCCTGAAATTCATCACAAAGTGATCCCTCTTAATGTGAGGACAAGAACCTTCATTAGAATTAGGCACATAAACAAAAGAGCGAAGGCAGAAATGATCAGGAAACTTGCAGCAAAGAAAAATCTTCAATGGGTTGCTTCGTCATCTTCTTGAGCTACAGTGAGTAAGGACATATGAATAGTAACATGTTTTAAACTCTTAATACTAACTGCTAGAAAGAACCTTCATTATAATACACAAGTGGGTGTTCATTTCTTCCGATGTTACACGTAGCAGAGCTTAAACAACACATACTCAGGGGCCAGTGTTTAACTCTCGCGGTTGAACTGTATTCTCAGTGACGTCATGCGCGTTAGCCAATGGCAGCGCGACTCTCCGGAATGGCCTACCTGAGTACTCTAGCTGCCTTGGGTCTCTAGTATGCCTGGTGTTCAGTGCTGCATTTGTTTACAAAAAAATAATGGGGGGATCCTAAAGTTAATCTGACTTTATATGATCAACGCGCCGTATATAATAGTTTCCGAAAGTTTCGTTGTATACAGTACATACCGTGTCGATGTTCCTCTTCTCCGCACACCATCTCCATTAAGCTGAGAAGAGCATTCTTAACTGTGTGTGGAACAGGGTTGACATCAGGTTTTCGGATTTACCTTGCGATGAGGTGATGATTATCCGTGAGCCCGAACTGATAATAGAGTATATCAACTGTGGCGCCGACACAACATGGTGGTGGAGGAAGAGATTACTCGTAGAAGAATGGATTATGTACACTGCAACATCTCATCGAGGAAACTTTTCAGCAAGGATTAACAGCGCTCCAATGGAGCTTAAATCAAGTAATTCAGGCTTGTCAGAATTATTGTACCATCCTGATACTTTGTAGCTTTTAAAATTACCGAAACTTTGTGCCCTTAAAAGTTTTCTTGGGCATGTCTTGGTTTAAGAGCCGGCAAAGAAACAGAGGATTAATATCAAGCGAGGCAGAAAACCATAGAAATTATTGTTGAAAGTTTATTATTTCAAAGATACCTTACTAAATATTTAAACTCAGATTGAGTGTATATATTGTGACTGTGGGTTTGTAGAATTAAAAGTCCAATTTGCAGAAATTCAAAATGTTCTTTATTTCCGTAGAAATACACTTTGGTCAACCCTTACAGTAGCAGAACTACGTCGCATACACAGTTACAATCTTCCAGTTCGTCTGCTACACACAAAAACAAAAGGCTGCACGATTATCAAGTTCAATTTCGACTCTCTCATTACGAATTTGACACTGATTAACCGCGGCTTCCTTTTATACGACCAACCAGACGGTTGTGGAATGTCCTTTATCAAACAAAATGTCACTATAAGTTTCCAGTTATCTATCTTTATCTGTTTTGACTAGCCGTTTTATCTCCGCGCTGCATTATCTGTCCCTTATCTCCGCACTACACTATCTGCCCGTTATATAATCTCAAAGGCTGCATATTTTAGTACAAATTAGCACAGAAATTGACCAAATACATTCATGAGGTCATAAGGTTTTAAAAGTATAATATACAGTTTATGTTTTAACCCCTATAAATATTGAGTAAGGTGAAAACTTCAAGTTATGATTGAAGCGTAAGCTTCAAATATTACGGATAAATATTGTTCACTCTTCTGTTACAAAATTTAAAAGAAATAAAATCACACCTTAAGAATTTCCTGTGTAATAACACTGCGCTACAAAAAAAAAATAATTTTTGAATGTTTCTAGCACTCCATGAGGCAATTCCTACTAATTTTGGGTTGAGAAAAACAAATATGACAATGAAGAACTTTTATTAGCTCTAGTTTATATGCTATACACCTGGTGGAAGTATTACATATTAACGGATTGAGAGAAAAGGATACATTTTAATTACATACATGCTAACAACAATGAAAGTGTATTTGAATATTTAAACTGGTAATTACATACTAAGAGTTCTAAATTGCTGAAAATTACTTCACAGATAGTTATGTCTGAAGAGAATCGTGTGGTGGCCTATTGACTTCGTCGTCATTTATCTTGCCTCTTGTGACGGAGTTCCGCAGAATCCCTATACAAAGACCAACAGTAATCCGCAAGCATTACTTCATTCCAACGACCCTGATATCTTTGTTCCATAACATAAATGCCCTGATGGAATCTCTCCCCATGTTCATCACTAACAGCTCCACAACTAGGAGGGAAAAAGTCTAAGTGGGAATGGAGAAAATGGATCTTAAGGAACATGTTGCATCCAAGGTTACAGTATTTTTGCAGGAGCACTGTCACCAAATGCTTGTAGTTGTCATCTCTTTTGTTTCCTAAAAATCCACGAACAACACCCTTGAAGGCTTCCCAAGCTTCCTTTTCTTTCCTCTCCAAAATTTGGTCAAATGCAGGATCCTTTACAAGTTCTCTTAGTTTTTGTCTGAAAAAATGCCTTCCTTAACTTTTGCATCACTTAATTTCCAAAATTTCTCTCTGATGTTATTTCACAGGTGTGCCAACTCCCAGAAAAAATCCCCCAAATTTAAAATCTTTACTCTAAATAGTGAAATGTCGCTTTATCTTCAAAGCAAGAGCTGATCTATCATTTTATGGTGATTTTTTAATTTAGCAAATATAAATACATGTAAATTCACTGTTTTAAGCCCGAAATATTTTCATTGTTGCCCAGTGTAATTTACCTCGTTATCCTCTTTTCCTCGTGTTCTTTAGTTTACACAACAATTCACCTCCTCTACGAAATAAGCCTTATGTCTGTAAGCTTGCTCCGTACCTATTAACGCTTGTGTGACCTAATCACCTCTCATTGGCTGCTGTACTGGTATAGACTTCTGCAGTAAAATGAGTTCGTTATTCAACATGATGGCATATCCTAATATGTTACAAGAGAATTGTCAAATTTAAATTTCCGTAACTGTGTGAAATAAATATATTAAGAGAGTTAATTAACACGAAATAAGGAGGAGGGTCCTTTGCTTCAAACCTACCTCTCGGAATGACTGACGATAGCACGTATGTGTAGTCATGACATAGTTGTTTATATTTGTCATACATCACATTTAAGTGTGAATTAAGTTTCATCTGAGACTTTTACTTTTGCATAACTTCACCTCTTTATTTGCGTGATTTTTTCTATCTTCCCGGCAATTACAATGGCGTTTACTGCAGGTTTCACGTGGTGTGGAATCAACGCTTACGGCGCCGAAAGCATTAGGCAATCAGGGGTAAGGGGATATGCGGAGGGATACATTCAGCGGGGCAATGTTATTTGTAACAAAGATTAATTTATTTGAGTTTAGCATTTTACATATCTGTCATTAAGTATCTCACAATCATACATGACTTAAAATTTTAGAATGAGATACACTGGTGAAATAAACATTTATGCTGTGATACTTTTGGATATATTTATTCACTTTTTACAGTGAGATTTCCGACACTGCAGCCAATGGCTTATTGTGCCTCAGACCACAGGAGGAAGGATGGGTTGAAAGTACCCTACAGGCAGAACAGTTCATAAGCGAATGCGAACCACAGAAGATACTGCTCCGGCCATCCACGTATGTAATAATTTCACATGTGAATCAGTATTTACATCTTGTTTAAAGCTTGTGACACTCCCGTATTCCTATGGCAAAACTAGATAATAGTAGTGACCAGCCCAGGAGTATAATAACAGAAATGTGGATCAGTGTTATGTCTGCTGTGATCTGAAAAGTACAAGGCCTTGTGTATGTTATTATTTCCAGTTTTGATAACACTTTTGTTGACTTGCTCCACCACCAGATTCTCTTATTTCTCATCACATTCCTTCATTACTTGTCTCTTTTCGCAAGACGTTTTGCACAAGCTGTACCCTGAATCCTATGCCCCCAAATTCAAAACGTTTAATTCGATACTGTCTTTTACTCTGCAATTTTCTTTATTGCTTTTCCTATTATTTATCTACAGCGAAATATTATTGAGAAATGCTATTTACAGATTTGTAGTTTCCACTGGTAATAATTTGCAGCATCTTTACAGCTTCTGTAGAAACTTTGCCAGGGTATTCCAGATACTTTGTACTTTTTTATATTTTTATTTTTTTTATTTTACGTCTTCCAACGTCCTCATATCGGTCGATGAATGAAATGGGTGAAAAGATGCTCATTTGAGTCGGGGCTCATGGAGGTTAGAGTTACCCAACATTCGTCTATTAGGATAAGGGAAAACCCCGGTAAAAGCCTCATCCAGGAAACTCACCCTGACCGACATTCGAACTCGGGACCTCTTGAACGTAAGGCAGACACGCACCATCTACGCTACCAGGGTGGGCCGGGATACTTTATAAATGAATGATTCACTCAAAACAAATTCCGTAGAAATTACTACCCAGCAGACAAAGTTGACGTGTTTTGAATGCATATTTTAAACTGGAGAATATTATCATATATAATGCTATATCTCTCATTTGACCTTGATACACAAATACATTTGCTAACCTAACAGCTAAAAGCTTGAACTACAAAGACAAAGGTATTTGAGTTTCTGTGAAATGTGTTTCGGCGTGTTTGCTGTAGGAGGCAGCCCACGGTAAAGTGGTTAGGTAGAAGACCATTGCACTTCGCTGCCCCTTTTGTGCTGTGTTTGGTGGTACGAGGCGCTTCGTTGTCACGTCAGTCGCAAATAACCCAAGCTCGAAGCAAACATTTGAAAGTCTGATGCAATCAGAGCGGAAATCCATGGTGGCGTGCAATGTATATACCCGGTGTTACCTTGTGTAGGTGCAAAATGCTTTCAAAACGTCATATTCACTATGTCGAACTATGAAGACTCGTGGAAAATAAATTCCAAGTGCCGCGAATTTTTTGTAGAAGTAAATATTTATGTTCCTGAAAATTGCCCGTCAGCTCTGACTTTCATACGCGTATTGTACCTCTCAAGGCCTCAGAAATATTTATAAGAATTAATTGGCTCCTGAATGTCAAACCATACACATGAAGAGAAAATCAAGTTGGTTTTCCTAAACTTATAAGATCCTTTCAAAACCAAAACGTTAAGGAACAATTTCACAGAAGCCGAAGAATCCATCTTTCCATTCCTTAAACTTTTCATAAATTGCTCACTTTGTAACAGTTGTTTTGGCTTAGGCCCCGAGAGTTCAAAATATTTAAATATGCTTAATGGTGGCTTAAGGATTGACATGGAAAGGTTAGTATGCATAAGAAATGAAAGTGTGAAATACAGTGGGTCATGATATGATGCAGTATGTATATGATGTGATGCAATATGTATATGATAAGATGTAATGTATTAGTGTTTATGGTTACAAAATGGTGTGACGTAATATGTTGACGTGGAGCAGTGAGAAAAAAAAGCTTTTTTGTGGTTATAGCAACTAAGGAAGAAGAACATTACTCGACAGAGCGTTGAGACGTATTGACTTTAAGGTGACCAGCGCTGTGATCGTTTGTTATCGGGTCTTACCTGGTCGATTAGAAGAGTGAAATATCAGTCAGTTGATGTACAGTAAGTTTTGTATTTGTATTTATTTCTCATCTTTCTTCTACATACAATTTCATTGATACATTTACATTTATAACTTTTCTTTCATACAATAACAAAACGACTTATTCACATCTAACATACGCTTCCTAGCTGTTTGCCCCAAGTCTCGGTCTCAATACACATAACCCCTGGTTTTCCGTGTATTGATGACCCTACTCTCCTTTGTATCTCTCGTTCTAGTTTTCCAGCTCTTAATTATTTATTCTTCATCAATCTTAACCATTTATCTCTAACTCTCCCCAGATATTCAACTTTATTTCTTACATTATTTTCTCCTTTTACCAATAATTTTTTTTTATTAATACCTCCCCCATCCCTAAAACTGTCCTACTTTTGTTGCCAAATTTGCTCTCTCCATATCTTTGTTTGTTTACAATAAAGTATACTATGCCAATCTGTATGCTCTTCTCCACACATTGGGCATTTCCCTGTATCCTTTTCGTATCTAATACTTTTCAAATTTCTAACTCCTGTCCTTGCCCAGGCAAATCCTTCTCGCCCTAACTTATTACACATATCTATGTACTTCTCCCTCCCCCACACTGTCTTTATTTCCCTATATATCCTCAATGATCTTTTCTCCCTTACACTGGTAAATATAACTTGGTATCTAAATCTTCCAGCATTAATTCTACCTCTTTCCAAAAGCCCCTATAGTAATAACCCTCGTTTCTCCAAATATGCCCCATACCCATCTGTGCCATCAGTTCCCTTACTTTTTGCGCACAAGACTCTCACCATTTGCTTCTCATCTGCAAAAGAAAACATTCCTTGATAATATTGTTTTCTTCCAAATTAGCAAATCTGTATAGATATTTCAATGCCTTTGAGACAATTTTAACCCTTGTTGAATGTCTTCCGAACTCTAATTGTGCTGCCCCATTGGGTGAAGCTACCGGTAGGCCCAAAATATATTTACAGAAAGATCTGTTAATAACATCCGCCTCTTCCCATGCTTCATCCACTCCCCATATCTCTGCCCCATGCAACATCTTATTTTCCACTATGGCAGTATAGATCCTTTCCAGCCATTTAACATTAATGTCAGGTAATTTCCTTAAACATGCTCTTACAATACTCATGGCCATTACAGTAAGTTACGAAACACAAATAGAGCGATTGGAAGCTGCGTGTGTCTATATGATATGTTTTCTCACGCCTGCCGATGTATGACACATTGCTGTCCAGAAGAAGTGATTACATCTGAATAGATTATACATACACTGGACTCACCATGTATGTGCGATAAGCTCAGGTAAACATCTCTGTGTTGCGAATTTTTTCCGATACGCCTTCTCGCTTTGCCATGTAGTAAATAATCTTGGGCAAGTGGCTGCCAATGATACCGTCTTATGATCGTGTAACGTCGAAGGGAACAGAAGTATAATTCTGTGACGGAACGGCGGCTAAAAATAATCTATAGTGTGCCTTTGTCGGCTCGTAGAATTAAAGGTCTAATTTGCCGAATTTTAAATGTTCTTTATATCCGTAGAAATACACTTATAGATTACAGCAGCATTACGTTACGTACACAATCAGTCTACCAAGGCCGATGACAAGAACAAACAGCTTACTCAACTTCCACTGTTTACAACATAAACACTCTCAGCTGTTCTCTGCTTACTCACTGTTTTTATAACTTGCAACTCGCCTATTGGCCAATGGTCGCCTCTTTAAATACTTCACTGATAATTTCTAGATTATTCGAAAATAAACCAGAACCCGAACAGTCTCTATCAGTCAAGAAGCAACTAGAAATTTCCATTTATCTCCGTTTGTTTGTTTCGACAGACCTTTATCTGCATGTTATCTTGTCTGCCGGCTCTTGGTTTTCATGCTGCCCGCCTATCAGTTCCTTTTGTGTAAACAAGCCGCGCGGTCATAGATATGGGTTCGCGACAGTAGAGATTATAAACTATATTCACAATTTCTGTGTAAATGCAATTCAAATACATTGATCAAGTTTATTGTATTTCTACGTTACAACGTATTTTGTAAATTTGTTATTCAAAATTAAAAGATTTAAATTGTATTAATTTAAAAAGAGCATTGGAATTATTTCCTCAATAGATGAAAAGTAAATTCCCTCGATCGAGACCACGCCTGAATTCAAAGGGTTTTTCTCATGCAACGACTGGAGCAGCAGCCGTGGATAAACGTCTAAAGGAATTGCTCATCCTGAGACACTGGATCTGAGCAAAAGCTCAGATTAAAACGACTGCAAGACCTGGAGCATCAGCACCATACCCAAGGACAGGATACAGCAACAGCATCTTTTGTCGCAGAATCACCTCTACTACATGTATGTAACATTTCCGTTCCATGTGGTCGCCCAACTCGGGGCTTCGAGAACACCATCCCACGTCATCTCTAGCTTCAATTTCTGTATGCGAATTTCTATTCCAAATTCCAAATATGGTATTTGAGATTCAGCTAGAATATAAAATAAACTCTGTTCTCTGGAAAATGCTATTTTTACAACGGTGTTAAAATGATATAATTTTAAGTCCATTGTAGCATTTGCATATTTCCTTCTTGTATCAAAACATTATTACACAGGGTTGTAGCATGTTATATGAGCTTTAAATTTCTATTACTTCTCTGCGATTGAGAATATGGTTTGGAATCATAACTTAATTTGAGGAATAATGATGAGCGTTTGAATTTTTGTTGCACAGGATTTTATAGCTGTGGTAAAATAGTAAACAAAACACGTGCATTCTCGGAAAAAAATCAGTATTTCAACTCATTATTTTTATTTTACTTCCAAGAACACTATGAATAGCCGGAATCATCTAGTGTCACCTGCGTGACGGAATTTTGTCCAGAAGGAGTTCTTATACACTCCCTTTAAGTCGCTCAAGCAGCCTGGTTTGCATAATCAGGCTGGGACCTTCGGAACAGTGGGGCAGCGCCTGACCTATTGAGTCTCCCACACCGAATGGGCTCCAGTTAAGTGTATAGGCCAAGATTAATGGTAATTGTATATCTAGCAACAATATTTGTAGGAACACAATCAGATCGACAGTGTCTTTATAAATAACGATGATGTGTAGGAAACGGGAAGATGCAGAAAGCCTCCAGTAATCTACTTGTGTCCACCCTGTATCTTTTTACCAACTTTCTGAAAACAAAAATGTTATGTGTACCTCAATTTTTACAGCTAGCTGAAACTTCAGTTCGATTTTCTATCTCTATTCCACGATGTTCCTCTATCCGGTTGAATCAAAATATTAGGTGGACTATGGAAAGAGTGAAATCTATCGCGAGTTCCCTAAACAACAAAAGAAAGATTCTCATTTGCCATGAAATAGCAACTCTATCCTAGGTCCGTGGTTCCTGTTCTCTCCGTGAAGTAGTAAGAACTGATTACAATAACAATCGCAAAACTTTGAGTAACACTGGATTTTTTGAAGTTAACGCCTTCTAACTTAGTCATATCGGACGCTAAATGTAGTGGATGAACTCATGTTTAAATGAGCCTAAGGTATACAGAACTCACAGCTTATCAGCATTCATCTTTCAGGATAAGGGAAGAAGCTGCGGAAAGACCTTATCCAGATAACCTTATCACCCTGGCCGAGATTCGAACTCCGGACCTCTTGAACGTGAGACAGACACGTTACCAACTATGCTACCAAGACGGACACGTGACACAAGATTCAGAGTATGATTTTTGACGGCATATCCTAAGATCGATATGATAGCTTACTTAAACCCTCGGAAATGATGTAATCGATCCTGCAGTTAGATAGGAAACCGACGAATAGCAATCCGTGGATAACGATCGGAAAAAGTAAATCTACTATGATGTTACATTGATTCTATATAAACAATAGGAGTTTTGATGAAGTCTCCCAACTTTTTAGAGGTCTTTCCGAGTTAAAAGCGATCTACTAAACCTTATAGCTTATTATACTTTATTTGTAAATCCTATTTTACTGTTTTGTAATTTTATTATATTATTTTATCTTAAGTATTTATTTTTAGTATATTATTTCATACATCAAGCAAGATAATGTGCATTTACGTGAGAAGCTCGAATTGGAGAAAGTCTAGGTTCGATTCCCATCAACTCACCTTAATTTTCGTGGTTTTCCCTGGTTGCTGGGAGAATGCTACATAATTTCTCTTGTCTCACAAGTTTCTTTTATTAATTTCCCTTCCATTCCGTTTCTCAGCTCTCAGCTGCACTTCTCGGCTTCGTGGTGTAGGACGGTGACGGACAATTGGCCCGTATGCTAGCATAAAGTAAAGGGAAACTAGACTATTGCTAGTTTCTGGTTCATTCATATCCCTCTTTAAGTAGCTCCAGCAGTGGGATGGGTCTTCGAACCAGGAACTTCCGCGCGGCTTATAGCTTCCTGCAGGTTCTTCACTTCATCCCTCCCTCCTGGTGGATGTTAGCTATAATAGATCTACGTCGGTCACAGTGTGCAAGGTGACCTTCATCGACCTTCATCTCATGTCAGAATTTAATTACAAATGAAGAAGTACAACGACATACATATACACAGAGAGAGAGAGAGAGAGAGAGAGAGAGAGAGAGAGAGAGAGAGAGAGAGAGAGAGAGAGAGGAGGGAGAAAGAGAGAGAGACTTTTCAATATTTCATAACATTCATAAATGTAACTCCTATTCTTGAAAGCCCGCAGTGCTTCACTGTTGCTGTAAGAACCTGCGCCTAGCTCATCTTTCACTAAGATAATTTTACTTTCTTTTACCGCATGAAAAAAATTCTTGTGGCCCTTGGGATGGCTTTGAAAATTAATCTGTTTTAAAATAATAAAACCGTAGAGAGGTGCACGATCCAACATAAAGCCCAGTCTCAAGAGTCTCATTTTTCAAGTTGTTCATCCTTTAATAATTTAACGTCCTCAATCCAAGGGACCACGCTTAGAACACAGATAACAGATTACATGAAAATGAGGGTATCGTTTAAGGTAAAAGAGTGAAATATAATTCTATAGATCTATGAATAAATTCGGCAAGTTTGACATAAGTGGACGTTACATGGAGAGAAATATCGTATAATTTACTCCTGCATTCAATTTTTGTTTTATTTTATTTAAATAACATCTGTAATATCTAGTAGTATGGCAGTACAGCCACTTTGACGTATAGGACTTCCAAACACTAAAGCAAAGAGAGATGGAAATGAGCTCGAACTGTCACTGGACGTCATAGATACAGACCAACCTAAATCTCTCGTCTGGTGTTTGCCGACAACACTTGAACCGAGTTCTACCTGCCTGTCACTGAGCCTTGGCCACTCTTGTTTTGCATTAACTGCATAGTCATAACACGATTCCGTTAGAGGATTGCTCGTGGATCGATGTGTGGCAGACACTACTATATCACTTTGCTTCGTCGCGTGTCCACAGACATTAGGGCTGGGCAATTGCACTTCTTTCTATGCGAGACGGGTAGACAAGATTAGGATACTGTACATAGACACTTTCATTAATCTCCATATAGATAGAATAAATTCTCTATTAACACATACTTTCCCCTTTATGCCCGATTTCACCAACAAATGTTAAGACTTAACACGAGTTTAGGAATAGTTAAAACAAAAATTGCATTTCACCAACAAGTGTTAGCGTAACACAAGTGTTAAATCTCATGTTAAACTAACAAGCCGAATTTCTAATGTTAAGTCCTTAACAATTGTAAATAGTCAAGATGGCGAGCATGAACTCAGCTGTTGATGTCGATTTGCTATATTTAAGACCGTCTAAATAGCATTCATAATAGAGTACGCCTATGAGGAGAAATGATTTTGAGGAACTATCCGAAGAAAATTGTTTTACGGAGGTATAGACTGTCGGAACATGCTGCTATGAAGGTTTCTGCGGAAGTACAAGAGAAGTTAGAACATGCATCCAAAGGAATATGGCGATCTCGCCTTTGCTTGAAGTATCAATAACCTTGCGATTTTATAATTCAATGAATTATGTCGAATACATTGTCCACCTCCCGTCTTCAAACGTTCAAGTCACTTGTCCTACTTCGCTCCTCGTTTTAAATTTACGTAATAATGAGTTAGAACATGCATCGAAAGGAATATGATTATCTCGCCTTAGTTTCAAGTATTAGTAACCTTGCGATTTTATAATTAACTGAATTATGTGGATAATACACTGTCCACCTGCCGTCTTGAAACGTTCAAGTCACTTGTCCTTCTTCGCACCTCGTTTTAAATTTACGTAATAATGAGTTATAATATACATCGAAAGGAATATGCCGATCTCGCCTTTGCTTCAAGTATTAATAACTTTGCGATTTTATAATTCACTGAATTATGTGGATAATATATTGTTCACCTGCCGTCTTGAAACGTTTAAGGCACTTGTTCTTCGCACCTCGTTTTAAATTTACGTAATACTGACAAGTTGTTTGGTGCTTGTAGCAGTGACACATGCATTTGAATTAAATTCGTTTCCAATATTTTCCCCGCGACATCTTTCTCCTTTACATTCACTGCATCGTCCTCTTATTTTCCACGATATACCTTCACTTCGTCACCATTTCAACTAACAATTCTTTCTCCGTCGATGAGAAATTTGTCTCACGGCTTTATTTATGATTTTCTTCATCCGCCATTTGTGCAGACGAAAATGAAAACAAAAGCGCATCGGAGTATGTAGAAAATCATCCATAGCCTTCTATAGCTGTGATATTTACAAGTTTCTTGGCGTTAACACAGGTTTGTTAACATTTTAAGAAAACAGGTTGGTGAAATGCAAGAAATTTAACATTAGTATTAGCGCTGTGACAATGGTTACGTTACATTTGTTAACGTCGATTGTAACATTTGTTGGTGAAATCGGGCATGTGTTGCTTCACTTAACACGAGATTTAAGCCCAGAACCTCCCAAATGTGAGCCACAGAAATACGACTGAAATACGTCACAACTCTCGAAGCTGACTTCCTCTGTTCTAGACCGTTCGATTTCAACGAATCTAGAACAATCAGCTTCCAGCTATTCCAGTGCCTTCGGTTTCCAGAAACATTTCTTCCATGACCCAAGGTTATAAAAAGGACGGCAGAAAACTCTCTTCAGTTATAAGTGTAGAGAATCAGAGTCAGATGTCATGGAGTCGGAAAGCTGTTACAATGTTAAAGTAGATTTCGAGAATTGTCGAGCAGCGCAAAATGGTGTTTGTAATAAAGGCATAAAGAAGCATTAGCAATTGCTAATTTTCCCTGTGTATTTGTAAAAATAAAAACAAGGGTTTAGCGCAGAAATGTTTTGCTGACAAGTGAAGTGAGTCTAATACAACTTGCTGTTGTCATTCTGTCACAATATCTAAGGGCAAAATTATTGTTCTAAGGGCAAAATTATTGTTAACTATCACATGGGAGGGGTGCAAATTCCACAGGTGGACAGCTGCAAATACTTGGGAGTGTACCTGGCAAGTAATGCTGGATGGGACGAACAAGTAAATTCCACATCTAGGAATACGTGGAAGGCATTACATTTCGTAATGAGAATATTGAAAAAGGGGAGCGCTAGGTCCAGGGAAATTGCCTACAAGGCCTTAGTGCGGCCGGTTATGGAATATGGAGTAGCATGTTGGGACCCGTATAGAGCTAATTTAAATCGATCCATTAGAAAAAATACAGAAGAGGGCAATAAAATTCATAAAAAGAGGCAAGTATTTTGGGCCTATAAAAGGAGATGAGACTAAATGGGAGGAATTAAGAATTAGGCGTAAAAAACATAGGTTGGTAGCATTAATCAAAGCTAATGCTGGTGTAAAGGCATGGGTGGACGTTAGTGTAAGGTTAGATAATCCGGATTATTATGGACGAAACGATCATAGGTATAAAACTAAGGGTAGAAGATACAGAACCGATGTAGGAAATTTTTCTTTTGTTAATAGAACCATTGAAGAATGGAATGAATTGCTTGTAACAGTCTTTCAGGGGTGTCCCCTGTCGCTGAAGAAATTTAGAAAAAATCTAGATGGTTTATAGTTTAACTTTTGAAGTATAATGGTATATAATATGTAAATAGAGAAGTAATTAGATATGTTTTAAGTGACTAAAGTAAAATAATATCACGTTTGTATTGTTTATTGTGTTATTGTTGTAAATCTAGTATTTGTAATTTGATCTGTATTCTTTACTCTGCCACCGGGTAGTACCCAATTGCCGTGAATAAATACATGCATTCATATATACATACATACATATCAGGTCTTAAGTGTTTAAATGCAAGTAGAATGAAGAGGCAACATTTATAGTGACTATGCAAATTTGAGTAATTCATTTTAAATTATCAATATCATCATTATTTTGTTGTTATCGTGTTGTTGATGATGACGTAAATCTTATTGGCCACTTTATTGTTTGTGTTTCCAGTACATATTTTCTCCCCCGATCTTCAGAAGAGCTCGCCTCTGTAGCGATATGTAGGCTGCCCAGAGGTAACCATGTAGAACATTTGCAGTGAAGTGCACTGACCCGAATGAGTATCGCTGTGTTCATGTTTTATTTCCACTGACTTGGAGGCTACTGTAACACTCTGCTCCTTCGTTTAACAGAGTACTACGAGGTCCCTAGGGTGCTTCATCATTCAGAACACTCCTAATGAGGACATTCACCCACCTCCAGAGTCACATCAAAAATTGAATACAATCGATATTCTATACGCGGAAGTAATATCTAGCCATTTCCAGATTGACTCTTGCTGGAACTCCCAGTGGAAGATGCAGAATTTGCTGAATAACCGATTTCAATTGGGATTGTTCGCTGAAGTGTAAAAACTGATAGATAAACATATAATTAAAAATCTGTTGTAACGGATGCGGAGCTTAATTTAAAAGGGAGACTGCATAACAAAAAGTTCAGCCAAACGAAGTGGCAAGCTTCAGATAACGAGATGACTAATCAGTAGGGTGCTAAAACTAACAGTCTGTTTGGGAGCAAAAAGATAGATACAGCGGTGATTATTTCATTGCTGACATAACATGATTTTCTGTTTTTTTGCGACGTAGTTTTCTGTTTATTTTTGCTTTTTGCTGTGAATAAACTAACAGAACATTTACGAAATGTCAAATTCTGGTATTGTTAGCCGTGCAACGTTATGCGAAACCATTGATAATATTGCCAGGTGCAGGTGCATTCAGATTTCTACGTGCATGGTGCTCATTATAATGAAGAGACATATTCCGGATGATCATGGCATGGATTATGGAATCGTGTTTTTTTAATACGATGAGGGCGGCCATACTGCAGACTCCAGCGAATAATAAGCTTGCCCCTCCTACCAACGCTGCCGAATATGGTACACGCATCTCACCCGCCTGAACTGAGAACATTATATTAATTAATTACGATCGGATAAACATTTGAAAAATGACAGATGCCAATCTTATAATAATGTGACTTTGTGGGCTCGTAGAATTTAAAAGACCAAGTTGCAGAAATTCAAAATGTCCTTTATTTCCGTAGAAACACACTTTGGTCAACCCTTACACGTAACATACACGAATAAGGTCGTATTTTTTGTTCTTTGACCACAAACAAAGAGTTCACTTTCAAAACACAGTTGCAGGCACAAGAATCAGTTCCGATTACCACGCTCGACTCTTGGCGAGTCGCGGCTTCTCTTATACACCTCTACACATATTTCTAGACATTTCTGGAATGTTCCGTAACAAACATGAAATCGAAAATTCCAGTCAGCTATCGGTTTATCTGTCTCAGCAAGCTTTTATCTCCGCGTGGAACTATCTGCTATTTGTGCACTTCGGCCGCGCCTCCTACCAACAATGCGGTCGGCGACAGTAATAAAGAAATTTATTTTCTAATCATGATAAATCCTGTCTCTACGACACTTAGAATGCCAGCGATGCTCGTCTTATCATCACGTGGTTATGGTTATCCAAAATCCATCCATTTAACACAGATAAGTGTGAAAAAAAACATGTTTCTTTGCCTTGAGTTTCGAGTCGATGGAGGGGGGGGGGCTCTTTAGACCCCAGATATTGCCCTATGGAAAGAGCCCCGGAGCTTGGGCTCCCGGGTAGAAGGAGGCCCGGCTGCTTGGTCCTACGTGTCCAGGACTAATGGGAGTAGGACCTGTGGCATAAACATTCACAGTACCTCAAGCATAAATAAATAATGCACCTGCTATGAAAACAAAAGTCACGCAGTTTGAAACAGATTTAATTTTCAGTCCGTTTTCAGAGTAGAGCTGTATTATTTTGTTAACGTGAATGCCATCGTGAATTCGTATGTTGAACTCGAGCTGAAATATTCTTAATTTTACATTAAATTGTTAGTATGCACATATCTCTTCTCCAGTGTTTTTGAACAGGTCCGTCGAGTGAGGACAAGTTATTTTTTTGATCAACGAACGTGAAGTGATCCGCTCACTTTCTTCTCGGGCAGCCAGCCAGGTGAAAAGATGATTAGATATCAACGTTTCGGGAGTGTACATCTCTCCCATCATCAGGATATTTATAAAATGTTATAACCTCAAATGAAATACTGGATATAACACAACTATAAACAAAGACAAAACACTATCAAAATTTGCATTACTGAACAAAAGACTGTTTTCAGTAAATTAAATACCAGGTCCGGAGATGGCGTGGGTATGGAAAATTGTGTCAAAGAAACGTAACTACCTTACATAATTAGTTACTTAAACGTAACTAATGAAGTGATTCATTCTCAGGGCAGAAAAAATATTTTTAATATCAAGAAGGTTTTACGAAAGCTCTCCAATCCAGAATATAGGGCTAGTGTAGATTTTTCACACACAGTGTAACGAATTCGTAGTGAAGCAGCTTCATCCTTAGAAAAAGGGAGCGTACCTGTATTTCAATCTCCGGTAAAGACCCACAAAGTTGGAAAGCGAGTTACTGGATTGTTCCACTGCTGTGACGTGTGTCAAGGTAAGATTTTAATGTTTTAGGAATATATAAGGTGCTTGGTTACGCGAAAAGTAAGCAGAGCCTTTGCTGGCGGGTAAAAGTGCTCTTAAGTACGGAGCCTCTGCGGTACACTCAATAAGCCTGGCAACAGCGCTCCGCTTGAGCATTGGTCACCGTTCACATGCCATTAACTTTTGCGAGCGGTATAGTTGGACATAAAATAAGTATTAAACGGTTAATTCAAAGTGACGGCTACTAAAGTAAAGAAATTCGAAGTAACTGGTTACCGAATAATGGTTACCAAAGTAATGAAGACTGACCAGTTATACAGTTAACGGTTATTTGGGTGACTTATTGATATCACGAATTAAGAAGTATTAAGAGCTGGTTAAGAATTAAGAGCTCATTAGCTCATTGCCCCTCACAAGATATCGCGAGCGGCGTTATGGAGATACCATGCTGTAACAGGAATTTGCGTCTATTCGTCGTTAATTTATCTTCGTCTTCATCATCCGTTCGGGTGCAATTTGGGACAGGACTACTATGTTGGACGCACAATCCTTTTTCTTCTTGTGTGAGTTTTTACGGCTATCTATTTCTTCTGGTCACCAATTGTATCATATTATTCTAAATAAGAGTCATGAGACATCTGTGTTTCAAGGCGTGGTTCGGAATAAAGAAATCAAATTCTGTAATTGGTTATATTTATACAGATTCAAATTATAACTTAAAATGTTCCTGATCTAGTACCAGTATTCATCACACTCCACCATTACAACAAAAATCTTTCACTCTTTAAAACGAGATTACTGATTTATCTCTTACTATTCAAAGCCTTTATCTTTTCCGCGTCATTTTTCCACCATGAAGCCAGATTATTGATTTATCGTAACTTAACAAGACTGAAGAACATATCTTCCTCATAAAGATTATTGACTTATCGTCACTATCGTTACTTCTATTAATTCTGTGATTGGCCGATCCAATGGCACGTCACCACATTACGTCATATTACGTCATACCATTACTACTTCGGCCAATCACACAACCACATATATTTTTACAAATTCACAATCCCCTCATAATTCATCCGAATACAACCCAAAAATACTGTTACAGTGCTATTGGAAATAAAATTCCTACTACTCTGTTTCTACTACTGTGTGTTTCGGCGTTTATGTTCCTCTTCTCCAGCAACATTATCTTTCAAAATACCACTGCAATGTTTTTTCTAACTCCCTACGGAATAGTTATGATATTATTACTTAATTGTAGTTATATGAGGGCCGTTCAATAAAGAATGATTACAATTTTGTTTTGAAAACGTACCTTTACTCATGCTTATAATTTTGATGGTCCTTCTCAAAATAGTCTCCCCTGAATGCGATACACTTGTCCTAACGTTTCTACCAGTCTTCAAAGACATGCTGGAAACCATTTCTTTAGAGATCCTTCAAAATCGCCTCCGCAGCCTTCACCACTACTTCTGATGATGGATAATGCCTCCCACAAAGACGTTTCTTCAAATTATGGAATAGAAAAAAGTTACATGGGGCTAAATACGGAGTATAGGGAGGGTGAGGGATGCACTTCACGTTGACTTTTGCAAGATATTCTGCAACAACATTGGCAATCTGCGGCCGCGCATTATTGTGGTGCAGCATCCAGCCTGCTTCACGGAAATGTGGTCTTTTGCGCCTGATATGGACTTGCAATGTTTTCAGGACATCCCTGTAGTATGGTCCAGTTACTGATGTGTGTGCAGGTACAACATGTTGATAAACCATTCCATGAATATCCAGGAATGAGATGACCATAACTTTCCCAGCAGAAGCAACCACTTTTGCTTTTCTGGGGCTTGGTGATGAAGGAGATTTCCACACTGAGCTTTGCTGTTTGCTCTCAGGATCAAAATGATGTAGGCAAGTTTCATCAGCAGTGATTACGTTTGATAGAAACTCCGGATCTTCCTCTAACATCAACTTTAACTGCATATTACCTCCATTGCAGTGGTAGGCGATACTGAACATGTCTGAACTTGCCTGGATCTCACAGGCGAGAACCAGGAGTACCAACATTGAAACTACTTACGGTGTGTTTGTTTCACATCAAGCTAACAGAATATAATAAGATTAAATGTTAGCATGAAAAATTATGACCGAAAAAAATTATGATAATTGTTTATTGAATAGCCCTCATAATTGTTAGTAACAATTATGTATTTTCATTTGCTGTAGTTGCATGCAGTGATTATATGTAGTTGGCATATAGCACAGACTACCTGTACAGGTTGTGTAGTGTGCAGGAAGCAAATGCGAATGCACTTAACTATTATAAAGGGCTCTAGCAATCAAAGTGTTGGCACTGCTAGAAAAGTTTCCTTTTAGATAGCGTCAAATAACGAAGTAAGTCTACATTTGGAAACATCTGTAATATTACAAGTAAAGGCCGGAAGCGTATGCGTTTTTACATAGATATGCCTCACATTAACTTTACTGTTATCGCTCGCGCATGTAAAAAACTGCAGGTAGATATATCCTGACCATGATAATTATCTCACAGCGAGAGGAAACAAAACAGTCGTGTTATACTACACATTGACATTTAGTATGCATACACTTACAATGCAACGCTTCACTAGTTCGCAGGTTATTAGGTTGCGTTTTTTCGACGTCTGCACATTTGATGGCCGTGCTGTACAACTGAACTCATTCATACTTTGTGTCCAGCTAACTTGTATCGCATGTGAGCGCACATCCCTCCGCCTTTAATTCTAAGGTATAGGATAATATATAACAGCGTAACAATAGTAAAAGTATTAGTATTACTAATTTTGATAACTACAACATAACTGAAACTTCACTAAATTTGGTTATACATGTTTGATATTTAAAATGTCGATTATAATTAATTATTTAATATTCTTATGAAGTCCTTTTAAGTTTTAATTAAAATGTTCTGAAGTCATATGTTTTGTTTAATTTTTGGTCAATTTAAAATAGCATCCAAGAGGCCAATAGAGGGGTATTTCACTTATCCCGCAATTGGAAATAGATTAAATCTCTAACTTAGGTAAAACATGCATGCTTAGTAACATTTTTCCTTCTGTTTGTTCCCCGTTATTGTCTGCCGACTTTGTTTTCTCTATCATCGTGCCATTAAATTTCTTACACTTATAGAATTATGCAATCTTTTGCTCTGTACCAAACATTACCCGCCTCATTCACCTGATAACTAGTTGTTATATAATATTCAAGACACATTCCTTACCAATACATTGCCAACAAAATATATAATTGCCACTAAATTATGTGACTCTTAAATTGATTGCAAAATTTGAATGAATCCCAACGAACATTTCAAATGATTCTTCCAACTTTTTCCGTGTATTTCCCTGATTCCTCTTGGTTTTGTTTCGTCAGTTTGTGCTTGGGAATTGCTATCTTGCAAAGTTCTGAGGGAATTTCATTAAGATTCAGGAATACTCGCTGATGCTGGCTAGTAGATATCGATTCCCTTAGGCAATATGCTGGCTCATTTACATATTTGATTGTCCGGCAGAATTCCATGCTGCATTCAAGATGCTATTCTGGGACCAAGCATTCGTTTCAAAAACTCAGCATTATTTTTCCATCGGAACAAATATTTATTTTAGTACGATTAAGTAATTGAAATACAAGTCGTGCAATTATTAATCTATAAACAGGAAATTGTACATGTGATAAAAGAAATACATTCCACTATAAACAGCTTTATATATGATCCCTAACAAGATCACGTTTTATCTGACAGGTAATTGCTTAGACAGTAATAAAGGATGAACTCTGCTAATAAGAACAGTTATAAGATTCCTACAATGGTTATATAAAATAATAATCAAATGTGATGTAAGTAGCACAGTAATGAAAATATTACGAGTCATATATCGTTAACTTCCTATATAATCAGCTAAACAGCGGAGAAGAGCGACTATTGTAACGAGTGATTCACACATATTTTGCAAAACATGGCAACCACATACTTTTGGTGGACTGTTTAAACAGTTCACAATGCTGTGCTTTAGTAACAGTTCTGCCACAATAGCTGTGTGCAGGCACCATATCGGTATCCGAATCCCGCCTAAAATATCCCGATATCACGTCTGGGTCTCGAATGAAAACTCTCGGCTCTGTCTACAGGTGCTCTTACGATCTGAGCTGCCATGACAGGCAAACTGTACGTGAATTTAATCTCGTCTGATTCGAGCATGCCGATAAATTTTTGATATTAGAGACACCTCAAAAACATGTTGTTTACGTGGCAGAAACACTAACACTTGTTTTAGATATGCCAAAATATTAAATTTACCCTAAAGCGTTATGGACTGTGATGTAAGGTACGGGTTAGGTGGTAAATCATAGCTGCTTATTAGAATTTGTATCATTCTTACGATTATTATTTCTATTATTATGCTACAATGTCATTACTTACCTGAGCAGTACCATTTTTCGTTTTTAATTCATTTTTCCTTCAGAGTAGTTCAATCACTTACCTGAAAAGAGAAAAAAGAAAATAGTTATATACGAAATACGTACAAAGCTTAAAAGTTAATTGCATTCAGAAATATATCTCCTAGAACTTTAAGGTAGTGGAGTAACTAAAACATTTACTTCTTAGTTATACACTTCTTTTGGTACTTGTAATGCGATTAAGGTATCATGGAGCACAAATAAAACTGGGTAGCTCTCTGCTACGTTTATGTAAAATATATACATATAAAATTAAGTGCCAAAGGAATTAAGATTGTTCTAAACTTAGTCAACAGATTCAGTACTTATTTATATTTTGAGCCTGCTAAATTTTTCAAATTAATTTAAGGCATCATACTCTTTCCATAACAGCATGTATACAAGAGCTTCGTTTATTTGCACTAAGGAAAATACATATACAAGCTATTCAACTGATATCATCAATACAGAAATTTATTTTGGCAGTAACAAGGGCATGATAAACACTTTTATTTGAAAATCTAATGGAAGCCAATAAACGAAGCAAGAGGTGGATTGTCTGAGGATGAAGAATTTAATTCTTTTTGGAGCTTAACATTAAAAAAGATCAACAGATATGATTTAAAATCATTTTCATACAATAACGTTGAAAAGCGTGAATGGGTGCACAGCAGTTATGCACATTAGCAGAAAACTATTATCTGGGTCTCAGGAGGTCGACATTTTTAGTAAGAGGAGGGGTGGGGGAAGTTGCTTTTTCCAGATATATATATACAGTTGTGCGAAGAAAAATCTTGTGTCAGAATATACTTGATTGAGGAGCAAAACTTATGAAGTCTTGTTGAATGAGTTTGCAAATAAATGAAGGGTTCGTTAAACATAAGAAAGAACAAACTCATTGACGAGTTCTTACAGATCGATTGTATAATAATGATAATGATTAATAATAGTAATAATAGTAGTAATAATAATAGTGATAGTAATAATAATAATAATAATAATAATAATAATAATAATAATAATAATAATAATAATAATAATAATAATAATAATAATAATAATAATAATAATAATAATAATAATAATAATAATAATAATAATAATAATAATAATAATAATAATAATAATAATAATAATAATAATAATAATAATAATAATAATAATAATAATAATAATAATAATAATAATAATAATAATAATAATAATAATAATAATAATAATAATAATAATAATAATAATAATAATAATAATAATAATAATAATAATAATAATAATAATAATAATAATAATAATAATAATAATAATAATAATAATAATAATAATAATAATAATAATAATAATAATAATAATAATAATAATAATAATAATAATAATAATAATAATAATAATAATAATAATAATAATAATAATAATAATAATAATAATAATAATAATAATAATAATAATAATAATAATAATAATAATAATAATAATAATAATAATAATAATAATAATAATAATAATAATAATAATAATAATAATAATAATAATAATAATAATAATAATAATAATAATAATAATAATAATAATAATAATAATAATAATAATAATAATAATAATAATAATAATAATAATAATAATAATAATAATAATAATAATAATAATAATAATAATAATAATAATAATAATAATAATAATAATAATAATAATAATAATAATAAAACCATTTGTCTTCATCATAGAATATCTTATTTCATAATGTAATTTTTCCGCCCGCCTCGGTAGCGTGGATGGTAGCATGTCTGCCTCACGTTCAGGGGGTCCCAAGTTCGAATCTCGATCAGGGTGAGTTACCTGGATAAGGTTTTCCCTGATACTCAAAGATGAATGTCGGGTAACTCTAAGCTCTATGGACCCCGCACTCATTTGAGCATCATTTCACCCATTTCATTCATCGCCCGATATGACTTAACGTTGTAGGACATAAATTAAAAAAGAAATGTTATTTGTCCCATCTTTACTGTGAACTTCTTACAGTAAACTGTAGTCTTTTGTTAATTCTGAGCGCCGTCGTTAGTCTTTCTTAAACGAAGAGTGCCTAAGGATCTTCCATCTTGAACAACCAAACTTGATCAAAAGATGGTGGTGTTAATTGTGTGATAGCCTATATATAACACGCATAAAGGAACCAGGACAAAAGCTCCATTTGTAAATGCACAGCTGAAAGGGCAGGAGAAGCGATTCCTTTGTGAAGTTCGTTTTAAAAGCTCCTCCATTTCTAGCTAAAAGCATCTGCTCTTCACTTTCTCAGCTACCTCCTCAATGAAGTTCAAGCTTGTACCAAAGTGAGGGAGGATTCTGGGAATTGCCTTATGGTTAACTTTGGTGTCTGCAAAATATAGCCACAATAATTAATGAGATAGAGGGTAAGAAACTTGATTTGTTTGTCATTGGAATTACCAAATAAGCTTCATCATCACTGACTTTTAAATAACTAATATATTTCCCATGATTTTGGCATGATTTGTACCAAATGAATCCAGGGTCCATAGGGCTTACAGTTACCCGACAATCGTCTGTCAGGATAAGGGAAAACCAAGGAAAAACCTTATCCAGGTAACTCACTCTAAACGAGATTCGAACTCGGGACCTTTTGAACTTGAGGCAGACACGCTAGCAACTACGCTACCAACGCGGGCGTATTCAGTGCTAGTAACCTAAGCTACCTGCTTGATTTATCTATCCTATTAAGTATATCTATATTTTAAATCCCCTAATGTATTTCAGCAATCGAATACGATTTCATTTTATTGTTGAAGTTGACTTTTGAAATAGTTTTTGGCTCGTTGTATCATTTTTATTCATTAATATTGTGCTGTTTGCAGTGGCGGCTCGTGGAATAAACAAGTGAGTGTTCACAAGACCTACACTTAAAATGCACACTAGCACTCTCCACTACTGCTAACACAACTACTACTAATGAGTGCTAGCTCCAATACCCCACAAAATTTTATACAATCTATTAGCCTAGAAAGAATGTATTCCTATCACATTTTTTATTGTGTCGCTTTACTGACAATCTGTAAGCTTAGCATTAATATTCACAGGACCAAACATTGTAAACTGAATACATGCATTTTTACGTCAGCGTGAATACCCGTGCTTCTTTATCTTTTCACTAAGATGTATCAAGTCGGCACATGCTACTTTTGGCCAATTACTCACTTCAGAGCTAGTCCTGCGCCGTGGCGTAGCGCGCTAAGCTAGCATGTCTTGGACCCTGGCCACGGAAAGCGGCCCGAGTTCGATCTCACCATGGGGTGCGGATTTTCGGTCCCGGGTATAGGACCGGTGCCCACTCAGCATAGTGAGGAAAGTGAGAGGCTCAAGATAGGTAAGCGGCCCTGGTCCCGAAAACCAACGTTCCGGCTGGGGGATGACGAGATGCTGACCACATCTCCTCCTTGTATCGGTGGAATGATCGCCCACCTCTGCCGTGTGCATGTGGGCGTGAGACCGGCAGTCGGGTTGTAAAGCCTTGGTCCTGTTAGGGCTGTCGCTCCAGTGATTAACTGAACTCATTTCAGAGTTAAACAGAAGGCATGGAGAGATAAAAGGCGCATTTCTAATACTGCAACCGCATAGCCATTTACAGGTTATGCATACATTCTTAAATTTACGCCTGTAGTCCCGCTTATGATTTCTGTAACACGCTTAACTGTCAAATTGGGCTGCGGACGTCCTAGTCGCTTTATTACATTTTTTCTTCGCAGGTCACTTTACCTATTTTATTTCTTAAAATGGAATCCACCGAGTTCGTAGCTGTCTCTTGAGAGAAGTTCAACAGTCAGAAAGATACCAAAAACCTCGCGATCGGTCGCTGCACACAACAAAGAGTAATTGTTTTACGCTAAAGCGCTAGTTGTACTTCATGTACTGAGAAACTCACAATTGTCTCATCTGCTGATTATCTACAAATTCCAAGTTCATCGCAGTGTTTAAAACAAAACACCTGTGTAGAAACTGGACTGTAAAACCACGCCGTATTCAAAGCAACAAAGCAAAGGCTGAGGGCGCTAGGAGTTGTAAACGTTTTTTGTATTTGCAGATAGTTACAGTTAAACTCTATAGATAGCAGCACTTCCCAGAAATGACCAAGAACTCCTCTGGTGCTGCCAATGTGAATTAACGTGCACATGGAAACTGTGCTCTGATCTGGACGTACCCAACCAATGCCTGTCTGTAGCATTTGTTGTCTACGCATGCGCAGAGCTTTAAACGTTACATAATGTGCTAGCACAAGAGAAGTGTGCTACCTACAAGGTTGCCACATATCATGCTATCGCCGTCTACTTACACATTTAGCAGGGAGCGCGGTAAATACAAATAGGGAATGAAAACAGGAAAAGGGATTCTGTAAGATAAATATTGGGGGTTCACGTACTCTGGTACTCCTTAGCAGCGGCGTTCCTGGCCGTTTGTTTGTTTTATTTTTTCCAGCACTTATTTCCTTGTCTTCCCGATTCGAGGCGCTGTTTACTCGTGAGATCACTTAGGATTTCCCCCACTGCTCTCTTTGAGCACTGCGATTTCCGAAAGTCTTCCTGAGTGTACTGCTTCGAATCGGGAGGGGAGTTGGTGCTTGGTGTCGTTGCGATTAAGTCAGGGGTAAGTGCTCCAAGTTTTGGGTTTTGGGTACAGTTTCATTGAGTTTTTATATGTGATAAACAGACATATAGCTGATTGGAAGTTTCGATTTCTTGCTTGTTATAGAATATTCCACAAAGGTCTAGTAATATGAGTAGAGGTATTTAAGGAATCCGTGACTCGCTAAGGAACAGTCGTAATCGGAACTAAGTACCGTGTGCCTGCAACTGTGTTTTGAAAGTGAACGCTTTTGTTTGAGGTCAACGACTTTAGAAGATTGTATTTGTATATGTTACGTAATTCTGCTACTGTAAGGTTTGACCAAAGTGTGTTTCTACGGAAATGAAGAACATTTTGAATGTCTGCAACTTGGACTTTTAATTCTACTAACCCACAGATTCACAATATTGTTATTATCGGTAATTGCGAGTGTGCAGTTACTAATGCGGTGACGTGGATCAATAAAAGAAAAGTAATTTAGTTATTCTAGAAACATAGTGTTCAGAGAACCCAAAATAATCAGAGAGGTTGGCGTCACTCTGCAAACGACCGTCCTGATAGTAAGACGTGTTTCTGTGTCGCTCAGCAATTGTGCAGGAAACTTTTAGTTGTGAATACATTTGTGTTGCACTAGTGGTGTGTACAAGAGATACAAAGTTCATCAACGCAACAACCATTGTTTGTAAAGGACAGCATCTACATTATTTAAAATTGTGGGAAAATTTACTAATTGTTTTGTTGAATAAATCCCACAATATTTAAAAGAGAAGAACTGTTAATGGAAATTAATTATTCCTTCACATTAGTCGTGTGTAGGACGCACTATGAAAGGGTAGAGCCAGACTGAAAAATTCAATGCCACAGCCGGGATATGAACCATGGATCTTCTGGTCTCCGTCCAGCCGCTCTAACCATTTGAGCTACTATGGCCAACGTGCCAACATGACATTAAATTCTCCAACTGACTCGTGTTTCTCCCGGTAAACCACTAGGAGTTCTCATAAACACATGAGACAACTTCCTTAATGTCGACTTACTATGCTGTAAGTACTTTAAGGCCAGGGATTTATAGTTCGGACCACTATTAGTTACAATTAATGGAAATTCATTGTTCTTTCACACTAGCCGTGTGTAGGCCGCACTATGACAGGGAGAGCCAGAATGAAAAATTCAGTGCCATAGCCAGGATTTGAACCACGGATCTTATGGTTTCCGTCCAGCCGCTCTAACCATTTGGTCTACTATGGCCAACGTGCCAACATGACATTAAATTCTCCAACTGACTCGTGTTTCTCCTAGTGATTTACCGGGAAAATCACGAGTCAGTTGGAGAATTTAATGTCATGTTGGCACGTTGGCCATAGTAGCTCAAATGGTTAGAGCGGTTGGACGCAAACCAGAAGATCCGTGGTTCAAATCCCAGCTATGAGAAGAACTGTTGTTTATTCTCCAACAATTACAGTATAATTCGTTTGCTCCAAGACTGCGAACAGAGGTAAGACACATTGCTCCAGAAATCCAAGGCATCTTCAAGATTCCTACTAGATCATCACCAAAGGTGAGAAACTTATCAGCGTCTTCCATCACGCCTATTGCAACGCAAACTTACTGTTGCATCTTTATTATTGTTTAATATTGTTAAATATGTCCTCATTTTTAAGCAGTTAGGTCGTTCGTTTCTTCTGGAAGTTTTCAAGGTCTGAAATCGCAATCTGCTTTTGAAGGACTTATTGTCACTTAACTTACTGTATCCTTACTATTCCAATATATGTTTAAATATGTTATAACAGTTTATCTCTCTTAAAGCGTAGGTGTAAGGATATGCTTTTTGAAAATAGTTTATAAAGAATTAGTAAATACAGTCATATGAGTACAACTTATTCCAAATTCTCTCTCGTTTAAGTACCAGCTCTTCCTTATTTTTGTTATACGTTTTGATTTCTTGCACTCATTTGCGCTTCTGGCTGCATTTGACAAATTACTTGTGCCTGAGGAACACGAAAAGAGAAGCACGAATCTCCTCAATATATCGGACCATCTTACGGCTGGCCTACCTCGATATCGCTTACCGATGCGCGAGTTTTATCCCTTTATTACATTGCATTTGCGCCGAACAGCCACCCAATTTTCTCCTTAGGTTTGATACCCATGGGATGACGTCAACCATGTTTGACTGTCCTTGTGTTTGGAATCTTGTCTCCGAGAGGAACGTCTACTATATTTCTTCCATCTTTCTTGGGTGCACTCTTTTCGGTAGGTTTTCTATATTTGACATCCATAAAATAAAATGAAGAATTACAGATCTTAGAATTTCATGTTTTGGGGCTAGCTGGCATGATGGACGTAAGCGACTTGAGTTTCGAAGTTTCAGAGTCAAATCCACTGGACCGATCAACCTGACCAGTAGATATATTTCGATCTCTAGGCAAATACTGAGTTGTATAATTCGATTCCCAAACTTCCATAGCAGTCCTGGCATCATCTCCTTCTTCCTCACCATTATACCACTCATTGGACAGATCATTCATTCTGGCTCTATGACCCAAAGTTGCTGCACCTCATGGTTTCCATTTGACACTTAATGCGTATTCTGGGGTGCTTACTACAACTATTTGCTCTCCATATCCTTATCATCTTTTAGGTGTGTTTTCAGGCTCGTGGTATATGCTGACCCCGAACAGATGCTGCGGTGTTTGCGCATTGTAAATGCCATCCTCGGCGTTGGGCGACTTTGCAGAGGATGCTTGTCCATACTGGATCCGGTGTGTTGGTGGCTGTGTAGCAGGTTCCGGCGTCGGAATGAAATATCAACACTCGATAGGGGGTCCCGCGCGTCTCTATATACCTATCTTCCTGTGATCCCTTAGCCTCCTGCGGTTTTCTCACATCATCCCCCTCCCCCTGGGGGTGTTGGTTCCAATAGACCTGGAGGTGGCAGTACACGTGGTGTCTACTCTTTACTCTTTGCTCATTCCTCGATAGTCCACTACCCCGAGAGCTTTGTTTCTAAGTTCTCCAAAGAGATGGCTAATCAGGAGAGAAGGAAGATAAGGAAAGACGTTTTTATATATTAGGATAAATCTGGGTGATCAGAAAGCTTTTTATATTATAAATTATATCTATCATTAAGATCTTTGCTCTGAACTACACAGGATAGTAAAATACTCGCATTGCTCTATAAAACAGCTTATCATATTTTCAATACTACCGAAACATAAGAAGCAAAAATGCATGGGGGTTTCCCTCTTGTTTCGAATGCATCTAGCTCTGGCTCTAATGTTATTCTCAACTATATACGAAATTATTTGCATTTTCATATGATCAGCAACACAAAAGCTTACAAAAATCAATTGCTGCAGAATATGAGCTATAAGCTACGCTAAATAAAGTTTTATAGCACATATGGTGCATATCAAGAACTCTAAGTGAAACTTATAAGGTCAAGAATGCGTATTGGGATCCACAGGATTTCCTATTCACAAGCATTCGAATCTGTTAAATAATTTTCAGTTTGTGGTTCGCCAATTACTTTCTCCGATATGTGGAAAAACCGCAAAAGTAATAATAAATCAAAATTGCTACTATTCTGTTGGGTATTACGTCATTTCCTATTGGTGCCATAGGTATTTTGTTGTCGGGTGTTACGTCACCCCCTATTGAGTACTAGAACCGTAAGAATTAATGGCCTGTGTCATCTTAGTTGCCATGGCAATTGACAAATATATTGTAAATTTATCTTACACAACCAAGCGATACATGCGATATGGGTAAATTAGTATAATGCAGAATAGAAGATATAGAGAGACAGGAAGTATGGGGAAGTCTAGAAAATATTAAATCATTACAATATTACAAGCAAATAAAAAGAAATTGGGGACGAGAAGTACATGTAGATTACTGCAATAGGCAAGAGAGAGAAGAATTAGCTTGAATGAGCACAGGCGCAATATTTCTATGAGAGATAAGACGTAGGGAAAAGGAAATTTGTGAATTGTGTGTGGGAAAAGAAAGCATAGAACACTATGTAACAGAATGCGAGCAGGTTGCAATGTGAAGAAAAAAGGATTGGGAGGGAAAACGAGAGAAAGTAGAGAAGAGGATAGTAGGTATAAAAAAGCTAACGGGAAGGGAGGAAAAGAAGGTAAGAAGTATAGGTGAGTTCTTGCAGAAAGTAAAAGGAAAATGGGCCAGAAATGTAAAGAATATAAGAAAGGAAGATGAGGGGGAGGAAAGGGACTAATTAAGTAATCAAGGAGACATGGCGGTTAAGAGACACCTGACAGAGCAGAAGACCAGGGTGTCATGCCAAGGTAGCAACAAGGTAAAGACAAATAAATGTAGCCTAAAGTAGTAAATTGTAAAATTTTGGAATATGCACAATAAATATATTATATCATATGTCCACAATGATTAACTTACAAATTAAGTACTGCAAAAATATGTTCATGGAAAGAACTCAAATGTTCCTCTTACTTCAAAGCACTAACCCTTTGGTGAGTTACGGCTCAAAGTTGAGACGAAAGGCAGCAGTACACAGAGAGTAATATTTAATATTTAATTTATATTTAATAACAAGGGCTCCTTTTCATCCCGACTTGAAAACAGGCTTTGGAGAAAAAAAAATAGCTTACTCTACTAGTGTACAAGCTATCCTAAAAGACACTTGTTCCTATCTACATGGTAATCATGATAAACAATTGCAGAAATAATGTTATTGCTGGCTTTGTTGTAAGGACTTATTTTCACGGACTTTAATAGTAGGCGGTCCTAGGTGCGTAACCGGCTCAGAATCTTTGCATGGATCTCTTATCTTAGGAGTGATAAAGTCTGTTTAGTTAACTCGTGTGCACGTTGGCCGACTCCTTTGACGAACCCTTATATTCGTTTTACAACCCCGGCCCTCCTTCTCTCAGACCGTTCTGCAAGGTTGCCACCTTTCTAGATACGTCATGGGTATACATATCGCCAAGCTACAATTCTGCTAGATTCCATAATAAACCTTATCTTATTCAAAGTGCGGTATTTGAAACAAAGCTCCTTTAGGAGGCCGCGCAAAGTGAAGTGCCCATAAGGAAAATCACAAATTTCTTTCAAATGTGCAAACAATTCTTCTAAGGTGGGCGCTCTCCCTTGTTGCATGGAATATATACATTTCTCGGCGAATTAAATTGCATTTGAAATTATATACTTTAGAGAAACGTTTCCTTTTGTTTTCACACTTGATCGCCGTCTTTGGATTGCTTTCGTCACAATATTTCTTACTGTATTTCTGTGAATACCCATAATTTATGAGATTCATTGCATGACCCCTTACCAGGATTATTTTTCCCCACATATGTATGTGTGTTCAAAAGAAGCGCTTGAATTTGCTGAGAGAGTTCCCCTTATAACTTTGTTTCTGAGCCTTTTCAAGTAACATAACTCGGCCCAGCAATACTTTCCAATTCATTTACACTATTGTCATCACTTTGATTATTTTCACTTGACTGAAAGTGATCTACTGCTTCATTTTTATTTACCACTGCATTTCCCTCCCACGGTCTCCACATTGTGACACACAACGAATTTCTGCACGTAATGAAACAGATTAACTGGAAGTTGTAACTTTGGCAACTGAGACTCCACGTGGAGTAAACATGCGACTGTCATTACAAGAAATTCATGGCTGCTATTGGTCCTCAACGAAAGTGTTCCATTTCTGAAGTGTGGAGATAGATTTATGATGGTCATTAGTGGGCGGGTGGGTCAGGTTCCCTTGACTCCGAACTATTCACGCATTTACTAGACAGACTTTACCCATCAGGCTGCTTCGTTTTCCCTCTCCTTTATTCGATACTGAGTTCTCTTCTTGTTTGGGGTTTCACACACACGCACGTTTTCCTACACACATTGCCTAGACTACTGCTTCCGTCTATGTCCAGCACAAGGGTGCCCCAGGTTGAGCACTGACTTATCTCCTGGTTTTCCAGTTAGCACTACCCCTTCACTCTTCAGGGTAACGACCAATCCTTCCTTGCCTGCCTTTGTTCATCTCACCATGAATTACCCTTATGCCCAACGGTACTTCTTCCTGCCTGCCTAGGAGTGTACTGCTTCATGGAGCAAGAGGAATTGGGCAATACTGTAGGTTTTAAGCGATGTTCAAATGTTTTATCGATATCTGATGGCTTTGAAATTAAGTACTCTTTTAGGATTGTCAAGAGATAAAAGCACTAATAACGACTTTATATTTGAGAAAAATGTAAGTATTTGAAAATTCACAGCAATAACAAGAAATATTTCGATTTACTCTACAGATAAAAAACAATTTAAGTAAATTGTATACTTGAACAAATTTACATTTTAGATATATTAATACTTTATCTATCTCTTATGGTTTAGCAATTACTCAAAAGTCATCCAAAATAAAGAGTATTTCAGAGAGTAATCCAAGAAAATTCAAAATATACGGCTATTTAAACGAAACTGTTAGAACCATTTTTAAGGAAATCGAAAACTGTTAGGTGTTCCATTTAAAAGGGTAGGCTAATGTGGGAGACTTTCTTCAAAACCTTTCGTGTAGCATATGCAGCAGATGCTAAATTTAAGTAATAAATTTGTTTGTTTTCAGGTTAAGTTTTTCATATATAGAAGTCGCACAGAGTCCTTTTTCTCTTTAAAAATTTATTTTATTTATGTAATAACTATGTATCTGCATAAACTTCCACCTGAGAACAGATTCCTTCCTACCCTTCACACCTAAATCACGTTAATACGCCTGATACAGTAGGCGCAAGGGAAAGAAGTCAATAGAGCAACGAACCAAATGAACTTACCTCTTCCACGCAATACAGTTGCCGCCTCAGTCTGAATTTAAATGCTACATTTTCCTGCTTGATCTCAAGATCTTTCTTAGATTTGAACGATACTAAAGGATGGCTTTTGGGATATTATTTGTATGCATTCGATGTAGATAATATATCTGTTGTTCGGTTAATGTTGTAGTGAGCAGATATCGATTTTAAGAGCAATTCTTCCATTATTTCCTCATTAGATTATGATCCCATTTGGTTTATTCCGTTCCGTATCTCATATATTTCATTTTATATATCCACTTCTTCTTTTGTTTTTGCTTATAACTTTTTATCTTTGTTGTCTAACTGCCGTGCATAGAAGTATTTGCATAGCAGAAGCAGGCAAAATTATTTTATGCTTTTTTGTGCATCATTTTTGAATATAACACATTATCAGAACAAATTTAGGTGTATTTAAAAATAAGAAAGCACATTAGAGAATATTATGTTAAATTCGTATTCGTAATTTATGTTTTAATCTTCATATTTATCACCACCACTCTCATCATTATAATAATCATCATTATACTCAACTTCTTCCACTTCTTCATTTCGACACTGTGACCAGTCTTGATCTATTGTACCTCAAGTGGGGCATCCCAGGATGGATGAGGTGAAAGGAGACCGAGGGTTGCCGACCCAAGGAGCCAAGACAGTGCAGAGGGCACGGTCCCTAAAGTTTACTATTTCGAAACTCCCTCGCAATCCAGTGCAACCGGAAGCTCCATCCGCTTGCGTTTCGGAGACTGACTCACCATACCGGGTTCGGAGACCGGAGAACACCCTATTGGAGGAGGAGGAGGAGGAGGAGGAGGAAGAGAAGGAGGGGGAGAAGGAGAAGGAGGAAGTTTTATTACGATATCATCCTGCCCTGCAACGCCGAGACGTCCACCGACACTTCTACCCTGAAAGAAACGACCAAGAGAGAGATGATATGACATGATAATGGAGATGAAATGGAGGGACAGGAAATTCTGGGGATGTAATTAACCTACCCAGCATTCGCTGGGGACCAGGGAAAACTCTCGAAAAATCCCATGGGTCAGGTAGCTTGCCAAGGGAATTGAACTCTGGCCTTCCGAATGCGGGCCACAGACGAAGTCACCTGAGCCATCACGCTCGGTTTTTCATCACAATCATGCCAGACTGTTGCATATGTGGTGGCCTGTCTACCTCGCATTCAAGAGATTCCGTGTTCGAATCTCGGTCTGGGTTACTTATCTGGAGAAGATTTTTTTTCAGCGTTTTCCCTTAACCTGATAGGTGAATGTTGGGTAACTTTAAGCTCTGTGGACCCTGGGCTCACTTGAACATCATTTAACTCATGCCGTCAGATAACTTCATGTTAAAGCTTAAGTAATCTATTCGAGAGTTCCCGGGTTCTATTCTCGTCCTCCTTGGATTTTTCATGGTTTTCCCTGGTCGTTAGGTGAATGGTGATGTGGTTTCTCGACGCAAGTTCCCTAGTTCCTCATTGTACATGTGTGCTTCTAGGTTTCGTGACGTATGGTAATGGCTGTACATATGACGCGGATGCTTGCTCAAATGAAAGCGTACTCTCCATAGATATACCAGAGCTACTTGAATGATGGGGCCATTCAGGAAGCTGTAACAGTGAAACGGTTCTTGAGCCCGGAATTGCTAGACCTCCGCGCGTCTGTGTGGCTTGTCAGCGTGCGACCTATAGCTTCCTGGGGTGCTTTCACTTGACTCCCTCCTCGCGTAGAGCAGGAACTACGGAGTGCAAGGTGCAGCCTCGTTGTGTGTTCTGTACCTGTTGTATTATTTTGCTCGGACCTGAGGATTACTCAACAGCAATTACAATTACTGCAGTTACAAATAATATACAGTAACTAAAATAACAGCCTATGGAAGACAACCTTTTATTCAAGTCAGTACAATAAATAAAAAGTTACAATACAAAAGAAGGACGACGATTATAGTCGTGGCACGCAGCTTAAAGACACAAAAGAAATTTAAACAATGATATTGATTATTTGGAAATAAACAAAGATTTTAGGTGTGTAAAAGACTGGTATACTGATCGAGGCTCATCTACAAGCAACATCGTACAAAGGTTATCTAAAACGACAACGTGCACTCAGAATATAGAAACATCCATTAACTTTCAATTTCTGGAGAGTGACGCGGTGATATTTCAATCTCTTGTTCCATTTCAGGCATAACGTGAGCAGCTATGATCCTGTCTGAGTTTCACTAACGAGGTTCATCTTCTAAAGAGTTTTCTCTTTAACGTATCACAGCATTCAATACTTGGAGAGTAATCTTTCTCCTAGTACATTCTTTAATCTCCTTGATGGTACACCAAAATTGCTTTACATGTCATTCCGGCTCTTCACATATACCTAGTAGCTTTATTGTAGTTTAGTACAATAGTGATGGTGTAATAAACTATTTATCGACAGTCGATATCGATACAGATTTTTAAGTATGATATTCTTCTTCACTTCATGGATTAGGCTCTCGCCTGTTCCGTCTTCACAGTGTCTCCTTTCATCTTTTCCTCGGCCTCCCTACGTCCCTCTTTCCTTTAGGACTATATTGGACAACTACTTTTGGCACTCTTGTATCATCCATTCTTCCAACATGTTCAAACCATCTTCTTCTGTACCTATCCATTCTTGAGGTTATGGCTTCCACTTGTAATTCATTTCTTATTTTTTCATTTCTGACTCTATCTTCTCTTGTAGGTCCTTTTGTTCTTCTCAAGAATCTCATTTCGCAACTTTGTATTCTGCTGATGGTTCTTTGTGTAGGTACCCAGTTTTCACATCCATAAAGCAACGTTGGGAACGCCATGGTGTTATAAAATTTTATTTTTGTTTCAGATCTTGTTTTATTCTTTAGGTTTTTGTGAACTTTTCCACATATTGTTTTAAATCTCATTATTTTTTGTTCGTATCTTTATCTTTCTCATTGTTGCTTTCACACCCTAAATAATTGAAGGAGGATACTTGTTCCAATACTTTGTCATTAACGACTTTTTTCGACCTTATTGGTATTTTGCCCCTGTTTTCCATTATATTTTACTTTTCTATTGATATTTCAATATTAAAACCTTTGCATATTTGGTTAAGGTGGTGTATTGAACGTTGTAGATTATCTTCTGTTTCCTGTATAATTACTACGTAATCTGCATATAATAAAATATTTAAAATATTTCCTTGGTCTACTTTAGGCCTGCGTCAATTTATTGTCTCCAATTTTGGATTATTTTATTAACATAGATGTTAAAAAGTGTCGGTGACATTGGGCACCCTTGTCTGACTCCTTTGTTAGTTACAATTTCTTCTGATTTCTCTGTCTTGAATCTTAAAATTATTTTAGTGTCCTGGTATAAACTTTTCACCACCTTTACCATGATATTCCATACTTTATAAGGAGTAGTAAAGGCGATAGCTTGTGTACTGTATTATGTTCCTATTAGCAATTTTCTATAAACAAACTCATATAAACAATTTTGTTCTCGTCATCAGCTTCAGATGTCACGGTATCATATTGTGACTTTGTGGGTTCCTAGAATTAAAATTCCAAGTTACAGAAATTCAAAATGTTCTTTATTTCCGTAGAAATACACTGTTCAATCCTTCAATAGCAGCATTACGTCACATACACAATTACAATCTACCACGTCTTTGACCACAACAAAGAGCTTAGTCAACTTCCACAGTTTACAACAGCACTCTTGTTCCTACTCCTGTTTACGACTACGTTTACTACCTTACTACTTCCCGTTGGCGTGTCACAATCTCTTATATGCCTCATTAATAATTCGAGACTGTTGTGTAACAATCAAGATATCAAATTTTCTATCACTAGACAAAACACGAACTTTACAGTCGTGAGACTTTATCTGTGCCGGCAAGGCTTTTATCTCCGTGCTATATTTATTTTTCCCGACATACTCTTTATCTCCGTGCTGCCTATCAGTGTGCACAAGCCGCGCTGCCGCAATCGGGTTCGCCGCAATATTCTAAAAAGTACAAGAAACTCGTAATTACTTAAGCAATAAGAGAGACTCTAAACTTTACTCAGTGTATGAGAGTAACATACTTCTTTAAACTTAGTGAATTGCGTGACATCACTGCGCTGTTTTTTGTGCATATTGTGACTTTGTGGGCTCGTAGAATTAAAAGTCCAGTTTGCAGAAATTCAAAGTGCTCTTTATTTCAAGTAAAAAGCACTTTGTACAACCCTGACCGCAACAAGATTACGTAACACTACGCAACCTTCAAGGTCGACTGCCACACGTAAACAAACAAAATGATTCACCTTCAAATCCCTACAAAGCTGCAAACACACGATTACCAGTTCTAAACTAGCCATCGACTTATTAGCCGCGGCTCTTTTATGCTTCCATTCAGTTTCCAGAAACTTGTCGACGTTTCAAGACCTTTCGTGGCGCAGAGAGAGCATAATGAAGCTATCTCTGTCTCCTTCTCACTTTGTTGCTGTCTCTTGCGCATGGATTTAGTGCTAAGCCCACGCGCTGGCCGCTCTATCTGTTTCTTTCCTTCCTGCCCCCGCTGGCCAGGCCCGTCGCAAAACTGCCTCATGACAATATCTTACGCACTCCGTTTTATTTTAATTTCTAATTGAAAATAGTCCAGACCTCACTGATGTTCTTTCAGTATAGCTTATCTTAATTAGTAAAACAATATTGTCACCCAATTATCGGAAGGCATGACCAATTGGAGCTGGGCAGGGGACAGGAAGCATTCATTCCACGCCCACCCATTTATCTTGGGCGCTCACATAGGGGGTGCTTAGGAGAGTGTCACAGGGCACTTTACTATCTCTTTTCCCTCCCCCTGACGTCTGAAACAATCGGGATGATATTCTGAGCCGCGAAGCTTCGAGATGCAGCGATCTGGCTATATAAGTGGCGCATTATACGACTCAGTCAGTACTTGGCAAGCAGCCGTGAAGAGCACAGTGCTAGCGAACGGACTGGAAGACTGCGTACGTGTATCAGAGGAGTTTTTAGTCCGCTCTAGAGAGAGCTGTACGTAATAGTTAATGTCGAGTGGACCTGTGACAGACGAACTGGTGGATTGTAATTGTGTGCGCTACGTAATTCTATGTAATCGGCAAGTGTACCAACTGTAAGCGGTGGAAATAAAGAACATTTTGAGTTTGTGCAACTGGAATTTTAATTTCACGAACCCACAAAGTCACAATATACTTATAGAAATTGGCTGCACGACATACTAAGGTATTTGTGACCCTGCGTAAACATGTACCTAGTGTGTGTAGTGTTTAACGCCCGCTTTCACTACATACGGCACCGCAGGCGATGACACTGATGATACATGAGATGAAGATGTAGCACCGGTGAAATGAGATGGTGGGGGAAACCGGAGACCCCGGAGAAAACCCACCCTAGCGCCGTGTTGTCCACCACAAATCTCACTTTGCGGTCGCCTGGGATGGTCTAACCACTGAGCCACGGTGCGGACAAAATGTACCTATATCTTGACTGTTTTGCGAATACAATTAATTTCCAAATGAATTTTGTGTAACTTACTGCATGGTAGGCATTGATCTCAATAAAGCGTCAAATTTATGTAACTGTTTAACACTATATATTTCCGAGATATGGTTGTTATTCCTTTCAACTTTGAGACATACGTATCTACTAAGTTACCATTCATTTTTTTCAGTAATTGGAATTTTTCAGTATCAGATGCTCTCTTTCATTTGCATTACAGTAAGTACGTCCAAACAGTAAGTAGAAATCTCGTAATTTCTGATAAACTAATTATCTGCGAGTACATTTTGGAGGTAATGACTCTCAAACAATCTGTGTCAAACCTTATAGGCAAAATTGCATGCATGTTTTTCATTTTATTATTTAAAATACAAATTTATCGCATCACTCCTTTCAACCAATCTGTTTTACAGTGTTGTGAACGACTACCCGCAGGTAACAAAGCTGGTTTAAGGAATCTCCGTCCTGCGCCGTGGCGTAGCGGGCTAAGGCAGCATGCCTTGGTCTCTGGCTACAGAAAGCGGCCCGAGTTCGATCCCACCCATGTGGTGGGGATTTTAGGTCCCGGATATAGGACCGGTGCCCACTCAGCATCGTGAGGAAAGTGAGGAGCTTACGCTAGCTAAGCGGCCCTGGTCACGGAAACCAACGTTCTGCTGGGCGATGCCGAGATGCTGACCACATCTCCCCGTATCGGTTGGATGATAGTCCAACTCTGGCGTGCATAAGTAGGAGTGAGGCCGGCAGTCGAGTTGGTAGGCATTGGCCCTTTAAGGGCTGTCGCGCCAGTGGTTATTATTATAAGGAATCTCCAAGATATGGATTGATTAATATATAATTTAGTAATAATTGACATTATTGCATAATAAATGATAGTAAGAAACATATACAATCTCTGTTCCTTTGTTCCTATAGAGCCAATTTATATGAGTTCGGGCTCCATAGAACTTAGAGTTATCCGACATTCATCTTTCAGGATAAGGTAAAATCCCGAAGAAAAATATCTTCTCCGGTTAATTCACCATTACCGAGATTTGAACTCGTGGCCGGACTTCTGAAAAGACAACAGAGGGCAGGATTTCTAACAGCTACAGAATGAAACTCCCCGTCAACTAGTATAAACACAAACTATCCGCATATTATACAATAACCCATGAAATGTGTAGTAGTGTTTAACGCCCACTTTTACTACATACGGCACCGCAGGCGGTGACACTGATGATACATGAGATGAAGATGGAGAACCGTGGAATGAGATGGCGGGGGAAACCGGAGGTCCCGGAGAAAACCCGCCTCAGCGCCGTGTTGTCCACCACAAATCTCATTTTGCGGTCGCCTGGATCGAACCCGGGTCGCCTTGGTGAGAGCCAAGCGGTCTAACCACTGAGCCACGGTGCAGCCTTATAACCCATGAAGATATATGCTCCTAGGTATGTCGATTAGAGTATTCCAATGTTGCTGGTTACCAGCCCGGTTGAGACTCACGGACGCAGATTTTCAGTATTGATGTTGGCCCCTTCATCTGAATTACCCATCTGCTCACATTCCAGAGCAGGAGCTAGGAGCGAGAGCTCAAGCCACTGCCTCTATCAAGTTCGCATTTGCTTTTGCGATGTAAAAGATATTCTCATACCATAAAGTTTGTGTCTGTATAGCGGTAGTTGACTTCTTCTGCCCGTAATGGGGTGGATTGGTATTGCTTCTGGGATGTATAACCATTAATGTATTGATCATGCCCCATTCTGCTTAACTTGGCCGACATTAACAAGATTGTCAATATGTGAGACGTTGAAAAGGAGTGAGGTGTGTGGGATGAGGGCTCTCCAGGTATTGCAGCCGGAAGGTTTACGACTATGTAGTGCTAAGTGGTCCCCAGCAGGACTGACGACTATAACGCCCCCCCCCCGTAAGCCCAAAACAGCAGTTACATTGTGCAGTCCTAACATAGAGCACTACACTCGACCATCGCCAACGATTTTACATGCAATTGAAAAGAAAGTGAGGAACCAGGAAGTCCCCAGAAGTAAACTATTCAATCCAGCAAGAACCAAGGAAAACTGAGAAAAAAAATGGTCGGTCAGCAGGTATCGAACCCGGGACTCCCAAATACAAGTACCAAGGATTAACGCCACCTCGCTGTGTACATTGTAAAGCCGATAAGAATTGTTCCTTTATCGTGTTGCTGGTGGCTTCATTTTCCTTCCCTTTTGCATCGCACCGCTATCTATGTCCTTCCAAGTCTGTGTTATAACGCCCTAATAAATCACTCAATGAATTCGTTTAAGGTATCAAAGAAACGTCGTAGGCTCTCCCTTTCGGGTAGTCGTTTAATAGTAGACAGTAAAGCTTTGACGTCATGTGGGTCGCCGGTGAAGTGCAATAGAGCGAACACACACACATATCGACTAATAATTAACGCTTCAAGAGATCCTACAAAGAGACCTTTCTGGCCATATGGATCCAAGCGTAACAGCACTGACCTTTCTGTTGCACTATCTCGCCTCACTAGTCTTTTGCTAGCCATAGATTAACGAAAGTTCATCTTTATTCTTCATCAAGACTTTTCCTTAGACCCACTTTTCCTACCTTTTGATATCAGTTCTTCCTCATTTCTTCAAATATTTTCTTGCATGAACAAACAGCTACCACGTGATCCTTTTACTTGCTGTCAACTAAAGTAAATTTCAGTCCTCTTATATTATGGCATGAATACCGAGTGAGATGGGTCCATGGTAGCGTGTGAGGATCTCATTAGAGATGTTCCGTGTTCGATTCCCATCCACTCCACTCAGTGGCGGCTCGTGTCAAAAATGACAGCGTGCTGCGCGAAGAAGTCCATGCAGCTCACCGAGTTTCGAAAAATGAAGTCCACTCGCCGGTGGTACTTCATGGTATAAACCAAATTTCTACTTCCTTTCGCTTTTTGCTCAATCAATTTTTAGATCGAATGTTGGTCTCCCTAACATTTTTATACTAACCCTTTCTTCTAATGCTCTCCTTGAAAAGGGAGTTTTCAGAAGTTCGTTAACCGTGTTGATTATTTATTGGTTAAAGTTTTCGTAATAGTAAATTACTTATACACTGAATAAAGTGAATTTATAACACGTTTCACTCTCTCACACAAAATAAAGAAACTGATAGCAGCCACTAAATAACGTTAAACAAAGAAATATTTGGATACAATGTGAGCTCGCGAACCACATCCACTTGTTATGAGGGCCCTGAGATTTAATAACCATTAGGTATTGTATCTGTTTAAGTAAGAAGGATGAAATTAGTTTCTAGAACAAAAATATAAAGCAATGATAGATTGTTAGATAATATTCAATGTTTATTTAAGTTCTACAGCTATAACTATGAGTGTTGGTGGTCCTGCTTTACCGTGCAGCGAATGATCACCGCGCAACACCTAGCTGCAGCACAAATTTGTGCGAAAGTCTAGGGAACTCAGGACATCAGGAAGGCAAGAGGGGAAGGTTGTATGCATGCGCAATAACTGATTGCCGAGCTTGCTGGCTGTCAGCACGTTGACGTCACGGATGCATTCCATTATTTAAGTATGTGTTTTTTATGCAATAAGAGTTCATTATTGGTCGTACTCGATTGTTACACTTATAATAATGCATTGTTGTTTACATTGTCTTTTAAAATTTCTACATTGCGATTTAGAAAACAGAAAAGAGCGTGCTGCAGCAATGACGCACGCAAGGAAGAGCCGCCCCTGACTCCATTCTGTCCTAAGGTTCCACGTAGTTTTTCCTAGTGGTAGGTGAATACTTAAGTGTCATAATATACAGAAAATTTTCTTTTCATTCATTTGATTCTCACTTCTCAGGTGCACTTCACAGGTTTCTTTAGAATTATATCGTGTGGTGCAGATGGTGCCAATGATTGTTCAAACGAAAGAGAAACACACTAAACAGCTGCTTGGACGACGTTCATGAATCGGCCTCTCTGGGCACTTTCAGTATGAGAAGTCTGAGAATGATGGGGCTCTGTGGCATGTAGCCTCCTTTAGCCCCTTCCATTTATACTTGGTTCGGTAGCCACAATGATCTCTGTGGGTCCAAGTGCGGTGTTTCCCTTAGGTTTTGTAATTTTGTTAATATCTATAACTTATCGTCTGTTTCTGCATTAAGATGAAGTAATGTATCATCATCATCGTCATTATATTATTATAACAATGTATGTTGAGATTGCAACGGAAACGCACGTTTTGACACCCCCTGATAAAAAAGGATAATTATCATAAAAGGTCTCTGTGCGCCTATATATTGTGTGCGTATGTCTGTAAATATATAGCATATATAACTCTGAAAATTTGAGTAAATATCAAAATTATATATTATATGCAAACTCCTCAAAAGACAAAAGTATTTTAAAGAAAGTTCGCCCGTTCTAAACTAATCTTTATGGTAAGAGCTTTTTTCAAAAATGTCTCTAACGAAATTGATTAAAATATCATATACACCCTTTGATAAACAAAGCTGAGCAGCAATCAGAAACAAAGTCAATTCAGAAGAATCGGAAGTATTCGCTACGCTGTGTTCACAATATACGTTTTGGAAAAGTAAGAGTCAGATTCAAAAGTTCAATGATTTGAAGCTCGGCTATGACACTGAAATTTTCAGTTGGACTCTTAACTTTCCATATTTCGGTCTACACACGCCTTGTGTGAAAGAACAATTAATTGTCCCAATATACGCTTTGATACCACTCTGGCTTCATTTTAAAGCTATGCGATAGATAGGGAGATGCTTGGTAAGTACGCCAATGAGTTTCGAATCCTTCAAGTGCATGTTTATTGTTATTATTGTTACTTTAATATCAATGACTTACGTATTTCTTGCAAAAGATAAATAATATTTTAAACACATTCATTTATAAAAACAAAAATTACATAGTCTTATCCCAATGTTATTAAAATTGCCTTAATTTTGACTCTATATCTATCTGAAGTTTGCGAGAGTACCCTAGCATTCTAAACTGCAGAAGATATTTTGTATGTATGCGCACCTGACGGAGATTCCCTGAGGCGAAGTGCGGCGAAGAGAGAGAATATAAGGGAGGCAGGAGTCAGGATCTGAGAAGAGACGGCTACAAGAGTACGGGGTCCATAATATATCTACTGATGAGAAATTTCCCGCTTCCTTTCCTGTGGGTTACGTTACACATCCCTTGGAGAACCTTGGACACGGAGACCTCCCCCAATTCAAAGAATAAGGATTTACAAGAGAAAATTCTCTGCCATGCACACAGGAAATATAGGGAGATGTAGTTATGCTTCTTAGAATTCGCCTAACGACCGTGGAAACTCCCGAAGAAAATGGGTAAATGCTGTCACCACAGGAATCGAACGCACGATTTACAAAACCGATTTATATTTATTTATTTATTTATTTATTTATTTATTTATTTATTTATTTATTTATTTATTTATTTATTCATTCATTCATTATACAATTTTTTATTCCTATTTTACCCAAAGGTATATTAAGAATATAGTTTAAATGCAATTTATAAAAATATAACAAAATTCCATATCAAGCTGACAAACAGTAAACATCAAGATGAATCATTTAGCTTAAGAAATATTTTGTTCAAGAAAGCCATGAAATATTGATGTTTTGTAATTCATCAGAATATGTGTAATTGCGGAAACGTAGAGTCAGACTGAAAAATGCAATGCCATACCCGGGATTTGAACCACGGATCTTCTGGTTTCCGTCCAGCCGCACTACCATTGTGCTACTATGGCCAACGTGCCGATATGATATTAAGTTCTCCAACTGACTCGTATTTTCCCGGTAAACCACTTAGGAGTTCTCATAAACACATGAGACAACTACCTTAATGGCGACTTACTATGCTGTAAGTACTTTAAGGCCCGGGCTTTATAGTTCAGACCACTATTAGGTACAATTAATGAAAATTAATTATTCTTTCACACTGGCCGTGTTAGGCTAAATTGTGGAAACGTGTGAAAGAATAATTAATTTCCATTAATTGTACCTAATAGTGGTTAACTATAAAGCCCGGGCCTTAAAGTACTTACATGTAGTAAGTCGCCGTTAAGGTAGTTGTCTCATGTGTTTATGAGAACTCCTAGTGGTTTAAGGGAAAGTACGAGTCAGTTGGAGAATTTAATGTCATATCCGCACGTTGGCCATAGTAGCACAATGGTAGTGCGGCTGGACGAAAACCAGAAGATCCGTGGTTCAAATCCCGGGTATGGCATTGAATTTTTCAGTCTGACTCTACGTTTCCACAATTTAGCCTACACACGGCCAGTGTGAAAGAATAATTAATTTCCATTAGTTGATATGTGTAATTGGCTTTGAGAGAGTGTAACCTAAGGATTGAAGCAATAATTCAAGTTCTGATCTTTAAAAACAGAAAACCGGGCAATGAAATAAAATGTGAGGAACATCTTGAAGATGATTTCCACAAATACAATCACCTGTGGATTTGATTTTGAATCGAAATAAATAAGCTGAAAATTTGCCATGTCCAGTTAAGAATTGAGTGAGAGCATAATTAGAATTAAAGAATTTACATTTATGTCTGTCAGAAACTGTTGAGAAATATAAATCCTTAATCAAAGCGCCACAATCAATTTTAACCAGTATTCATTCCAGTCGTTGATGATAATCTCCTTTAATGTTTGCCTCACATAAGAAATAGGGCATGGAGTGTAAGTCCCTGGAAGATCTGAAGTCGCAGCTCTCTTTGCTAGCTCATCTGCACGTTCATTTCCGGCAATCCCCACTTATATACTTTATATACTTATCTAGGGTATTAATGATAATTTTAATGTTGTTATACTCCGACACCGCACATTTGTTGCTCACCTAGTTCCAACTTGACAATTCGATTACATTTAATTTTTTAAAACAAGTCCTCATTTTTTTGAGAAAATGATGTTATTTATCAGTTACAATTAATTTTCTAATTGACGATTCATCTTATATTATACTGTAAAAAGCTGTAATAAAACTGTAGAAAGCGAAATTGAACAATCGAATCAAGTTTCAATGCAAACCCACCTTCGATATTAATTTTAATTTCAGGGAACATACTTAATGTAGCGTCCATAATGAATAGAAAACAAGAACAATTGTCTAATAATTATGTATTGCATAATGCTAAATAATTAAGGGAGAATGTAATAATAATAATAATAATAATAATAATAATAATAATAATAATAATAATAATAATAATAATAATAATAATAAGAAGAAGAAGAAGAAGAAGAAGAAGAAGAAGAAGAAGAAGAAGAAGAAGAAGAAGAAGAAGAAGAAGAAGAAGAAGAAGAAGAAGAAGAAGAAGAAGAAGAAGAAGAAGAAGAAGAAGAAGAAGAAGAAGAAGAAGAAGAAGAAGAAGAAGAAGAAGAAGAAGAAGAAGAAGAAGAAGAAGAAGAAGAAGAAGAAGAAGAAGAAGAAGAAGAAGAAGAAGAAGAAGAAGAAGAAGAAGAAGAAGAAGAAGAAGAAGAAGAAGAAGAAGAAGAAGAAGAAGAAGAAGAAGAAGAAGAAGAAGAAGAAGAAGAAGAAGAAGAAGAAGAAGAAGAAGAAGAAGAAGAAGCTGTCTATCCAAAACTAGTTCCTGCGTATTCAACTTTGTAACCGGAACTACAAAGAGGCCATAACTAGAACTACGAAATATTAATACTCACTTTAACCTCTACTGAAATGGGAACGGTAGTCAAAAGTTTTATAACGCTATATGTTGGCCTTAAAACTGATAATACTTCCGCGCAATCGCCAAAAAATGTTGGAAACAATAAGAAATTAAAAGGAATAATAGTATTCGACAATTCGAACCATTAATAAACGATATACCCAGAGTACCATGCTACAAATCTGTCAGCGCAAAATACGGCGGAAGACCTGGCAAGGAATGGCAGGATGACAAACGAGGAATTCAGGAAAATGGCAGGCAAGACCAACGTGGCTTCATGGGCGCAACAGTTGAAATGGAGATCTGGAGGGAATGTCACAGATTGCACCAACTAGGATGGATGCAACGAAGGACAGTGTGGGATCCCAGAATAGGGAACAGTTGTCAACACAAGTTAAGAACAGAACTACATGGGGGACACTGAAAGAAGTGGCTACCCAGGTGCTAGAAATTAAATGTGTGTATCATAGCTAAATATATATGACAATAGTGTATCTGTTCAGTGTGTTAAGTAAACGGTGACAGAGCTAAAGAGACGAAAGTACGCCGTTTATGGAGCGCAGCAACTACACAAGGCTTATTAGGAGCTGTCTTCCTAATGAGCTTCTCAATAAGTACTCCGTGCCCAGCAGAAAGCCTTTCTCCTCAAGGGATTTATAGGCTTTTCATTTCATTTCATTACATACCGGAAACACCTAATGCAATAATAAAGAAAGTATTTTGAAAAAAAATGTTTGAATTAAAGAGATTTACATTGTATATTTATTGCTTACATTATAAAAATTACATAAGTTTCAATATAACTTATTAATGTGAAGAGAAATACACAGGCTTTTCTCAGGAAATCTGTATACATTTTCTCTGTAAATTCTTTGTAATTTTATCAATATATGTTTATTTTAATTAAAATCTTAGAATTATTTTAAAGAAAAAGTTGAAAAATGTTCGGCATAAAGCGCACTTATGTTGGGTGATTTTCTTCAAAGTATACTTCTAGAATATGCTGAACTTAAATACAGAATTTGGATTTATCCACCTCTCTCTTTTTCAGCTTTGTTGCTTTCAGAGACACACATACATACACACATACACTCATGTACCTATTTGCCCGCCTCGGTAGCGTGGTGGTAGTGTATCTGCCTCACGTTCAAGAGGTCCCGAGTTCGAATCTCGGTCAGGGTGAGTTACATTGATAAGGTTTTTCCGGGGTTTTCCCTTATCCTGAAAGACGAATGTTGGGTAACTCTAAGCTCTATGGACCCTGGGCTCATTTGAGCTTCATTTCACCCATTCCATTCATCGTCCGATATGACTTAACGTTGGAGGACGTAAATTAAAAAGAATTAAAAATAAAAAATGTACCTGTTCCTAAAAGCGTTTTATTTAATTTTTTCTATCTTTTTGTTTCAGGGTGTCTACTGCTAGAGAAAGATCCATATTCAAATTTGAGTGGAATGCACCGCCTTCTCTATGTATTCTTCCGAAAAGTAAAGCCTCACATGAAAAATTCAATGTCACAGCCGGGATTTGAACCACGGATATCTTGATCTGCGCCTAGACACACTTAACTATTGAGCATGACGGCAACCTTCTCCTAAAGTGGAAGAACAATTAATATTTCTATATTGAGTTCAAGAAAGTAGAAATACTAAATACAACAGAGGTATTGGCATAAATATCCGGCTCGTTTGATTAAGCTCCCGTAATAAAAATATAAATTCCTGTGGCGATAAAATAAATATTCTAATTTTTTAAATTATTCAAGATAATGTGCAGGTCCCTAAGGTGGAAGCCGTAGCAGCTAAGAAAGCAAAAATAAAAGGCAACGTGCCTCAAGTCATAAATATAAAAACTTTAACGTGTCGAAAACAGCCGCAAGCAAACGAGGATCCACTTCTCTAACAAGGAAACAAAAATGAAATGACAACAATAAAAAAGAATAAAAGGAAACCATATCCCTCAGGAAAAATTAAATTCCGCAACCACGATAACAAAAGCTTAAGCACGGAGCTTAAAAAGGAGGGAATAAAATTAAACGTTGTCTCTTATAAGGCAGTCACGAATAAAGTGAAACGTCCTCTGCTAGGTCACCACGTGTTGGCAGTAGAGAAAGAAAAGAGTTAAAATAAAGGATTGTGGAGGAAGAATATAGCACCATGAAGGGAGAAAGCGGATGGTGGTTTGGGTGACTTGTGTCGCATCCGCAGGCGCGGTAAAATCACCTCCTTGTGATGAGAGTGCGTCAAGAGGTCAGCGGGGTTGCATGGAGAGGTTAAACTTGCCGGAGGGCAGAGCGGTACGGCCCAATTTATTGCCATATCATTGTAAGCAAAAATACGGGTTTACTCTCACTTTGTTGAATCCTTTTCCACACTTTTGAGGTTACTAGGCGTTCCTCTTATGGCATTCTCGACACCAAAGTACAGAAAAACTGACGTGTGAAGTGTTTCCCTCTGGTGGTATATACACGCGCATACTTATGACTATAGCAAGCTTTGGAACGAAGACTTATGCCCCATTTCTCCAACAGATGTTAAAATCGACGTTAACAAATGTATCGTAACAAGTGTCACAGCGCTAAAACTAATGTTAAATTTCTTGCATTTCACCAACCTGTTTTCTTAAAATGTTAACAAACCTGTGTTAATGCCAAGAAACTTGTAAATATCACAGCTATAGAAGGCTATGGATGATTTTCTGAACGTACTCCGATGCGCTTTTGTTTTCATTTTCGTCTGCACAAATGGTGGATGAACAAAGTCATAAATAAAGCCGTGAGACAAATATCTCATCGGCGGAGAAAGAATTGTTAATTGAAATGGTGACGAAGTGTAAGGACATCGTGGAAATTAAGAGGACGGATGCAGTGAATGTAAAAGAGAAAGATGTCGCAGGGAAAATATTGGAAACGAATTTAATTCAAATGTATGTGTCACTAGTACAAGCACCAAACAACTTGTCAGTATTACGTAAATTTAAAACGAGGTGCGAAGAACAAGTGACTTGAACGTTTTAAAACGGGAGGTGAACAATGTATTATCCACACAATTCAGTGAATTATAAAATCTCAAAATTATTAATACTTGAAGCCAAGGCAAGATCGGCATATTTCTTTCGATGCATGTTCTAACCTCCCTTGTACTTCCGCAGTAACCTTCACAGCAATATGTTTCGACAGTCTATACCTCCGTAAAACAATTTTCTTCGGATAGTTCCTCAAAATCATTTCTCCTCATAGGCCGTACTCTATTATGAATGCCATTTAGATGGTCTTAAATATAGCAAATCGACATCAGCAGCTGAGTTCATGCTCGCCATCTTGACTACAATTGTTAAGGACTTAACATTAGAAATTCGGCTTGTTAGTATAACATGAGATTTAACACTTGTGTTACGCTAACACTTGTTGGTGAAATGCAATTTTTTATTTAACTATTGCTAAACTCGTGTTAAGTCTTAACATTCGTTGGTGAAATCGGGCATTAGCGACTTGTATATAACCAGAGAGACCGTCCGGGAGGGAGGGCCCGCCTCTGTAGCGTGGTGGTAGCGAGTCTACTTCACGTTCAAGAGGTCCCGAGTTCAAATCTCGCTCAGGGTGAGTTACCTGGATAAGGTTCTTTCCGGGGTTTTCCCTTATCCTTCAAGACGAATGTCGGGTAACTCTAAGCTCCATGGGCCCTGGATTCATTTGAGCATCATTTCACCCAATTCATTCACCGTCCGATATGACTTAACGTTGGAGGACGTAAATTACAAAGGGAACACAAGGGAGGGAGGGAGGGAGGGAGGGAGGGAGGGAGGGAGGGAGGGAGGGAGGGAGGGAGGGATGAAGTATGATGACACAAAGGGTGGCTGAAGTGAGGAGAGACCACGCCAGAGGAGAGGTTCCCTAATAATTGCAGAATATAAATCCCTCATGGCAGATCGTATAACCTCTGCGAGCCTACACATCCCCGGGTGGATCATCCCAAGCCGAAGTAGAGAGCAATGCAGTTTCTACGCAGAAACGGAGCTTCTCTCATTTTGCGTTACCTAAAGAAGTTAGATTTTCTCTTACTTCTGTCTTTCACATTGCTTCTTCTTCTTCGTCTTCTTCTTCTTCTTCTTCACTCCAAGGGCTAGGCAATGCTGCCTGTTCCGGCTTAAAACATGTCTGACCATCGTCTTCGTGGTCTTCCTGGATGTCTCTTTCCTCTGGGTTTATAGTTTATAACTCTTCTTGGGCTCCTATCTCTCGGCATTCTCTCAATATGCTCTCTCCATTCATTTATATAATTTATTATTTTTTCTTCTAAAGAACTTATTTCTAAATCTTCTCTTATTTTTTCATTTGGAATTTTATCTAAAAGAGTACATCCCTTTACTGCTCTTAAAAATCTCATTTCGGCAGACTGTATCTTGTTTTTGTCTACTTTTGTTAATGCCCATGTTTCAGAACCAAAAAGAAAAGTAGGCACAGCCATTACTTTATAAAATTTCATCCGTGTTTCTTTTCTGGTTTTAGTTTTTAGGCTTATATTTATTATGCCGCATATTTGTTGAAACATTTCTAATTTATTTTTAAAAGCATTTTCATATTTATAACTGACATATGTTCCCAAATATTTAAAACCCGTAACTTGCTCTAAGATAATATCATCAATTACTATTTTGGTTCTAACAGTGAACGCCATTGTTTTTGTTTTATTTGTGGAAATTTTGAAATTATAATTCATACATAAGTTCTGTAAAATATATACTGCTCTTTGCAGCTTGTCTTCCGTTTTACTTATACGTAAATTATTTGGTCATCCGCAAATAGCATCGTCTTAAGAATAAAATTTGGTGCAAGATGAATGCCTCCGTTAATCTTCAACATCCACTCTCTAATCAGATCATCTATATAAATTATTAATAAGATAGGAGACAAACTGCAACCCTGTCTTACACCTTGATTTGTATTGTGACTTTGTGGGTTCGTGAAATAATAAAACGAGGATACGAAACACAAAAACTACCCTTTATTCTCCTCGAAATACACTGTTCAACATTACATTATGCTAGCTAACCTCAAAACTGTTTATTTTCTCTCACATCTACTCTCAACTGTCTCACTTCCGGTAACGATCGGCCATTATTTTTCATCGGCTTCGCGAGCCTACCACCAGGGTGACAGTATGTATCCATTTACATTGCTCTACATACATATTACGTAATATATACAGGCGATAATTATACACTCCTGGTTAATACGCTTAAAATATTAATAATATACAACTCATTGGCCAGGATAAAATCTTATGCAGGGGATAGGATAAGCCTACCAGACTTATACGCCAGGTGAGACATCCCTGAGATGAAGGATGAGAGCGGCCGTCTCGAGAAGTCACCACAATATTGAGGGCAGGCTCCCTACAGTTGGGCCGGCTGTTCTCCTGCTGTGACATTTCTCGAGAGGTGGAAGCGGTCTGTTGCCAGTTCTTTAGCGGGAATTTCAAACAGAGAAACATGTGCATTTTAACTATTTCACACATTTGTACATTTCACAATCCAATAGGCATATTATTATAATAGTGACAATAATAGGACTTACAGACACCAAAAATCGGAATTCATTCACGGACAAAATAGCAAAGGAACTTCACCAGCACAAGCACCAAAAGCAACTGAAGTCACGTGGTCCAAATAACATTAAACTGGCAACACAGTGTTGGATTCGGATGCCACTCCTAGCAGCGACATTGCTGATTGGCTCTAGCAGACAGTTTTAACTTCCTGACCAGGACACCGGATGTACAGGCTACCAGTACTACCAACATAAGCAGATAGTGTGCGTAAAAGGTGTGAAAGAAATATTCGAATAGGGTGGCCTTGTAATGAATATCTTGTATGTTAATAAATTTGAAAATTGGATTTCAAAGTTTTAAAGCTAATATACTCCTATATTTGCATTCTATAGATAATTTTGAGGATATGTTTTCAATTGCTCATTAGCGTATGTTGGTACTATTAACCTTCCCCCTCCGCCTCCTGCAACCGTAAAACTCAGTCCCAGAGATCCAACGGCCGTACAGTACTGCTGACCAGTTGGAAACAACCAGGCAGGACAGTTCAATTATGAAATACTCCGTTGGTAAAAACCGGCCTCTCTCTGTACCCGGGAGCTTCCCGTAGGGGAGGGGATCCGTCCCCTTCAGCTGCCAAAGTGCGGGCGCTGCGGACCCTTAGCACTCGTGGTACCTCTGACGTTACTAGAAGGTACTCCGGGCCGAACAGCCGAGCCCCTCCTTCGGGAGTTGTTCGGATGGGTAGGTCTCGGAGGGGCAGTGGTTCCCGATACCCGTGGGAGATTGGGTAGGTCTGCGGACCGGGTTGAGGGAAGCCATAAGTTTCCGGGTACTAGCCTGCTGAGCTAGTAGAAGGTGTGCTAGATCGCCAGGCGACCCCACCGAGGTCATATCGGTAGTCTTCCCTTCGGGGTTGGCGCGCGTAAGTGGCGTATCCACTTCCGTCCCGTCTTGAGTACAAGCGGGGGGGGCAGTTTAGGTAACTAGGTACTGTCCTAATGGAAAAGGCCTCGGAGCCCTTAATTGGGAGACTCCCTGGTTGTAAGAGACCCGGGTCTTGTTCCTACGGGAACAGGGCTAATGGGAGTAGACTCTCTGCACTCAGATGTACCCGGGAGCTACGAAACTCTCCCCAAGGGGGCACCTAGCACACTACGGAGCCCTTTCCATTAGGGGATTGGGTATTGGGATTTTATAACGGAGGGGATTTGGTACGTAGGCCACCATACTAGGCCCACTGTTCCTATGCCCCTAAAGTTAAGCACGGAGGAAGGACAGTGAGCGCGGCCGACCCGAGAAGCCATGGCAGTACAGAGGGCAGGGTCCCTACAGTTTACTTGGATAGAGACTTCCGCCGACAGGCCAGGGCAACGAACTCGCTCCCCCACTGCGGGACGGCAAAGAGCCCAGCAACCGAGGCCTAATGGTCTCAGGCAGGCGATCCGAACCCCAAAGGTCCCTGGCTGGCGGCCCCGAAATGGTCCCAGCAGAGGAGCGGAGACCGGCAATCGACCTACCGGAGGAGGAAGTAGTTTTCCTCAGAGCATATCATCCTGCCATGCACCGCCGAGACACCCGCCGACACTTCTACCGTGAAAGAGACCACCAGATGAGAACCCGAAAACCCCGTGGGTCAGGTAGGTCGCCCATGGGAATTGAACCCGGCCTCCCGAATGCGGGCCACAGACGTAACAACCTGAGCTATCCCGCTCGGTCTTTCCATTAGGGCAAGACCTGGAAGCTAACAAGCCCCACACTCCCCCATTGCAGGGCGGAAGTAGATACGCCACTTACGCGCTTCAACCCATCCGGTAAGATTACCGATTCCCTCGGTCGGGGTGCCCTGTGATCAAGCATATCGACTACCAGTTCTGCAGGCTAGCACCGGGAACTTGAGGCTTCCCTCAACCCCATCTAAACAGACGTGCCCAATCTGCCATGGGTATCGGGAACCATTGTCCCCTCGAGTCCAACCCAATCCGAACTACTGCTATTTGGGATGCCCTCGAATGTTTGGCCCAGGTTCCTCTGGTAACGTCAGAAACTGTCTAAGCAGGACAGTACAACCGGCATCTCGCCCACCGTGATCCTGAAACGGACCACTAGGCTAGCCCGTGACCATCCTACCGGAGTAGAAGGTGTATACCAGGAGCATACCATCCTGCCATGCAGCACCGAGACCCCTGCCCACACTTCTACCCTGAAAGAGACCACCAGATGAGATAATGGAGATGAAATGGAGGGACAGTAAAGACGGAGAATGTAATTAACCTACCCAGCATTCACCTAGCGACTCATGAAGGAACCCGAAAATGTCAGAACACGGTCAGGTAGACTAGCAAAGGCAATTGAACCCGGAACTCTCGAATGCAGATCACAGACAACTCATACTTAATTGCTGGATAGATTTAACTGTAAGCAACTATTAACAAATTAAAATCAATGAAAGATTAACGCATCATTTAAAAGGTAAAATTAAACTATCAAATTATGTATGAACCGCTACAATAATATCAGACATTAAGAAGACTTATTATCGTTCATGCGCATTAATTGTTTATAAAATTATCAGCTGTTATTATCATTATCATAGCCATAGTATTGCTTTGTTTTTCAAATACATTGTGTTTTTTAAAAACGTTTCAGATTTTTTATTTGTTACGGTCTTGTCTATCTTTTAAGTCTTGGCAGTTATTTCAATTTGTACAAAATTCGTTCCCAATGAAGAAGGCCGCACTTTTTGAATAAATTAGTATAAAACGCAATTAAACTGCAGGAAATTTCAGGTCATATACCTTATTGTTCATTTAAAAATATGCTATTTTAATCAAATTCCTGGAACAGATTTTGTTTTTTAGTTGTGGAAAAATGAAACGAAATTTCTTAATTTAAAGACAAAGATTAATGCTACAGGAGAAATCATAGAGAATAATAAATAGAAATGGAAAAAAGTCTCAGTAGAAAGGATTCAAGCAGGCTATAAGAAAGGGTGCTAGAGGAAGAAGATGGACAGGAGGATCAAGGTACAAGTGGGACTGGAACATGCCATTGGACTAATAGGTCTAATGAGAAGAAGAAGAAGGAGAAGAAGAGGAAAAGGAGGAGGAGGAGGAGGAGGAGGAGGAGGAGGAGGAGAGACGTCGCATTCTTTAAAACGGTTGAGACATGTCTGAAACTTTATATTTGATAAATATAGGTCGTTTTGTTTTTGAGTTGTTTTGAAATTCAGAGATTTTGAAAATGTATTATTTCCGCTGAAAACTAGATATAAAACGTATGGGTGAATCACGAACTTTTTGTAGCTGTCAGTCAATGTAAGATATGCAGAAAGCAAAGCATACAAAATTACAGATGACGTTAATAAGAATATTTGGAAAATTCTCAAAGCACATAAATGTATTTTGGACAGTTACCTCCAACACTAGACAACGTAACGAGGTGAAATCTAACTCGAGCGACCGACAAGGAAACGGATGTAACCTTGTGGCACGACAAAATCAGATTTGGCCCAAATTACTGCTTTCTTTTATTGCCTTCAATGCTTGCAAGCTGCACAAAGAAAATTGCCATTGCTTTCTCCCACATTCTACAAGCGTGAATCGAAGTTCGTTTAGACCGTTATTTGCTAACAGAACATATTTTAAGCCTGCTTTGCTAACGCCAGAAAGCTGAGACACATCCATATGATCATGATTAAAGGTAGAATATTGTTTCTGGATTTGTCAGGGGACAAGAATACTCGTTGCCTTCTTACGTGGTATCAATAAATTATAACTATACAATATAGGGAACAACCGGCGCACTGCTACCTTCATACTGTAACTTTGTAGGTTCTGAAACAATAATTTAATGGCGAGCAAGGAGTTCTACGTTGATGCTACATTGAAGCTATTATATTGTGTGTCTCAGGGTAAAACAATGAGGTTTCTCACAGGGTTTGTGTGAGAAGGATATTTAATGACACTGGAATGCCCGTTTCCAACTTATTTATTCACTGCTTCCTTTTTTTTTTTTTTAGAACATCGAAATTGAAGTTGCCGACCAAGGGTACCAATATCCCTGTTTAGAGTTACTGACGGCAGAATGTTTATTACTCGATAAACTTTATTCGTTCCTCACGTATATATGAACCGACAAATATCGAAGACAGAACAAGTTGACCGCCCTAATAGGCTTCACGCCTCGGACTGCTCTCATCGGCCTGACGCCGAAGACTGTTTTAATGACTTCCAAGCCACGAACTGCCCTAATCGGCTCCACGCCGAAGACTGTCTGAATGACCACAGATGCGCGTGGGTGTATCACGTTCACATTCTGAAAACTCCTTTTCAACCAAAGATCCCTTTGTAGCTGTTTTTTCATGCCATTATGAATGATCCAAAGAATACTCTGTTCATACAAGTCAAGTGAGCAGCTTTAGAAATCTGCTAAGGACACTGTTTCTTATATTGCTTTTGTTATAACAACTTTCCCCCACAACTGCTATTCGACTCAACTGCCCTTGCACGTGTGGTAACAAAGAACCAACATTCCTTTGACATCCATCATGATTCTTTATTTATGGCAAACCTTAATTTCGGTTGCCGAGTTGCAGAAATTAAAAATCTCCTTTATTTTCGTAGAAATACTCTTATAGATTACAGCAGCATTACGTTACATACACCATCAGTCTACCAAGGTCGATCACAATAACAAACCGTGACAGCAGATTACATCCTTAGCTCTCGTTACAACACAGCTGGCTATCTCTCATTTCATAACTAACTCCCTTCTGGCCAATCGTCGCCTCTTTAAATACTTCACAGATAATTTCTAGATGATTCGCACATAAACCAGAACGCGAACAATCTCTATCAGTGCAGAAATAACTAGAAATTTCCATTTATCTCTGTTTGTTTCGGTAAGTCTTTTATCTCAAGCGCTATGTTTATCTGCTTATGCAAGCTCGTTATCTACGTGAAAACTATCCGACTGTTGTCTTTCTCTGCAGTATTGTGTACAGAAACCGCGCTTCTCTCTCGGCACCAAAACTTCCGTGCTTTTTCGCCGCGACAATACTACCGGCCATGGTAAGGATTAGCCACAGGTTACAGATGGACAGACGACAGTGACACTCCGAAGTACCTAACAATTCTGGTCTAGAAAACTCGCCCGTGTTATGTCTAGATAGGGTGATCAAAGCAGAGTTAGTATCCGCTGGGAGTACACTCTTTTCAGCAAGCACCCAGTCCATTTGTCCAGTATTATCTTAGGCTACGTAACATAAAAGCACTCTATGTAATCAGGAAACGAAATGTACGGGAAATTATTGAAATAAAATCGTAACCAATGCTAGAATTTGTCTTACGCCACGAGAAAACCATAGAAAAATAAACATTTATAGGAAAATCGAACTTTTTTGTGCTAAATCTAAAATAATATTACTTTTTCTTTCATATTTCTTATAAAACTTGGATAAAACATTAACCAATAAGTAAGTTAAACATATCAATAGAAACTGCGAACGAAATTCAAAATGAATAATACAGGAACTATTATATGGTTCTTTTTGAAAACTTCCCTTTTTACATATACGTCACTGATTTATTCACTTCCAGTAGGATTCTGAATTTTCTAAGAAAAGGGAATAGATCAAGAAAACAGAGCACGCCCGCCTCGGTAGCGTAGATGGTAGCGTGTCTGCCTCACGTTCAAGAGGTCCCGAGTTCGAATCTCGGTCAAGGTGAGTTACCTGTATAAGTTTTTTTTCGGGGTTTTCCCTTATCCTGAAAGACGAATATCAGGTAGCTCTAAGCGCCAAGGACACCGGACTCATTGGAGCATCATTTCACCAATTTCATTCATCGTCCGATATGCCTTAAGGTTGGAGGATGTAAATTACCCAAAAACATGAGTACAGTGTTTTGTGATTTAAATAAAATAAACATTATTATTTAATTTATTAGCATTCGTATTCATAATTACAAACTGTACTACGAAAGATATTCAAGGATATATCTGCCCGCCTCGGTAGCGTGGATGGTAGCGTGTCTGCTTCACGTTCAAGAGGCCCCGAGTTCGAATCTTGGTCAGGGTGGGTTACCTGCATAAATATTTTCCGGGGATTTTCCTTAACCCAAGAGACAAATGTCGCTAAGCTCTATGCACCCTGGGCTCATTTGAGCATCATTTCATCCATTTCATTCACTGTCCGATGTGACGTAAAATTGGAGGACATAAATTTACAAAAATTATATACTTACCAAGAAAATAACATACTTGAATATAAATATATATTGATTGGATTAACAGGAAGAAAAGGAAGGCCAATTGGGCGTCCGAATATATTATACATTTCTAGTTACCTTTTTAAAATCACTTTAATAAATTTTATCGTTGATTTAAGAAACAATTTTTAATAATTCCATCTCAGGTCTGTTCTTCACTTGGATAAGCCAACTTCACCTTAAGCCAGCTTCGTCGGGGTGCTCCACACTGATACTTTGTCAGCGCCAAAATATCAGTCCTCTTGTTAATATTACGTAACATTTCTGGAGATTTCGTTCATTATACTTTCGACATGCGTAACCCTCTGAAATATCATAATTTTCCCTTATCACATCTGACGAATTACTTTCAGCAAAACACCGGAAGGTAATTCTATGTTCACGTGCAGTGTACGATACCTGACCGGGATTATCACATTCTTAAAAAGAAACCAGTCATACTCAAGTACCAAACAGACCTCTGAACATTTTGACAGTATACGAGAGGTATACAACAATAGCCAATGGTTAAGGCAGGTAAATAATCTGGTGAAGGCCGTTTGTAAACGCAAACATACAAAATGGGGAAGATCATTTACCACCGACGTCCCTGTACAATGTACAATAACGGTTCAGCTTTATTTACTTTCTTCCTGGCTTCAATATATAGAAATAACTGTCTGATAAAAGGTATCTGCGATGTCCAAACTTTGGCAAAGTAATAAAGAAGGCAGTAGAGTTAAGGATCTTCAATGGATGATAGCCAAGGAGGCCTTATTGTGCAGAACGTGGTCAGTTTTTCCGTAAGATATTTCAAGCGACGCTTGAAGTATTAACCTCAGGAAGCTTTCTTTCCTTTCCACCTATGAACACTTTTAACGCCGTATCTCAAATAGCTGTCAAGACTATCTTGCAGGAAAGCCCGGTTGTTTTGTACGTCAAGTACTGTTCAAGAGCTCTGTCCACAGAAATTCCCTATAATCATCCTTCTGTTCGCATTCTCAGAGATGATGTAACATAATTTTGTTTATTCTGGGCTAGTCTGACTTCTAAGCTTATTCTAGGCACATCCTTCTTTCGTTTCTATGTAAAGCAGCGCTCAAAACTTTTTCATTGTGTTTATCTGCATTGTTGTGTCGTTTTAACGAGGAATATGAATGCAATGCTGTCATTATTTTCTTCCAGGTTCCAATTTTATTCCTTCTATAACTTCACCTGCTACTACATCGAAAAAGTCCATCATTTCACAACACAGTGGGTTTTATTATAATTATTATATCTGCGATATGAAGCATATGTCTTCGGAACCTAGAATGTAGCTCCCACGATATGTCCCATATTTTGGTTCCTTATTCAATATCTCCTTGTTGGTTGATGAACCTTTTGCTAGTAGCTTAAGTGGTGGGCTATGGAATATTTCTTTTGGGTGTGCACGTATGAGTGTAGTTACGTTCACCGATAAATTTAATGAAAGTTAATGAATGAATCATTTGAAAGAGTTGTCAACCTATTTGAGATTGTAATTGTTCCGAAAGCATTAGCACTAACACTTTTTATTATTGAAGTATTATATCTGGTGCCCACCTCTGTATCGTAGGTGGTAGCGTGGTTGCCTCATGTGCAAGAGGTCAGGAATTGGAACTTCTGTCAGGGTGAGTCACCTGTATAAGAGGTTTCACGGAGTTTCCCTTAACCTGAAAGAGGAATGACGGGTAACTCTAAGTTCTATGGACCATGTCGTTCATGTATGACAACGTTAGAGCAAGAAAATTATGAAAGCATTAATTCCGAATTACCAATAAATTTGCAGTTTAAAATAACCGTTTCTATGAAAACAACGGAAAGTGAAACTGCTCTGAAGCGCTGAAGTGCTGAATTTAATTTTGGGTGAAATTCAATACCATTCTTTATTATATAAGTGGTAGAAAAATCAAGAGGTATGATAAATTTTTATTAACGCCTTAAAGGTGTTCGTATAGACATCGGTGTTCATTAAGCCTGTCGGTTGTAGGTCATTGTCCTGTGGGGTTATTGAACGGGGAGCACCAGGTTGGGCCGGATGATGAAGCAGCAAATGGGTCACCGATCATAATTCAGTGGCTATATTGACGTAGATGGAAATCCGTCATCGCGGTGACAGATGTGGCCCGCGGGAGTCAGCGACCCGTGTTGAATTGTGTGTGCTCTTTCCACAGGCCACTGCTCTTAGGGATTACTGTTCAGAAATGTCATGCGAAAACATAGATTATATCATTCCATGCATCCCTCGACGAATTGGGCCCACCAGGGTGTGGTTGTGTTATTGTATTGCCCTACAACATTTATTAATTTGAAAATGATATTCAAACCTAACAGAATAATCCGATAAATAATAATAATCAACAGCTCACAAAAATTTTCTCGCCTTTATTATTTGCCTATATACTACTCATCTCTAAAGTTTTGCAAATACAATTTTATCATAATGAAACAGTTAATTCAAAGTTACTGAGCGACAATATTTTGAAGGGAAAAAATGTTGCTTTTACTTGACTTTTTGTAATCACTTTCCTGTTCTGACAAAAAATTATTCTTCTCTCTACTTCTTTTTGGCTTATTTTTAGTCTACTATTTTTTTCGAATAACTAATGTAGGATACGCAAAGTAGGTATTTCGAGTATGAATCCAAAGTTTCTCATTGTTTGTCTGTGAGCTTTATTTCTCTCGTCTTTCAACGTTGTTCCAGTCGTTTTCTTCGGTTTGTCCTCTTGTCACTTATGCACCTTCATTATAAAGACGTCCCTGTCTAGGATATCGTCTTGAGTGATTGCTGCCAATTTTAGATCATTTTTTTTAACTTTTCCAATCCATTTTTAGATGGCTATTTGTGTTTTACTTCTATTTTCCTCTATCTTGGTCTATTTCGTGTGTATTCTTCACCTATGACTTGTGGACCTGAAATTGTTCTAAAATTTTTACATAGTTCTTATTTTTGAAATCAGCTTTTCTGTTCAAATTTAATCTGCTCCATATAGTCACTGGCTCAATTACAATGATATAGTGTCTCAGTTTTGTATATTTAGACACACACACACACACACACACACACACACACACACACACATATATATATATATATATATATATATATATATATAATTAGTAGTAGCAATAGTTCAGGTTACTCCATGGTTTCAGATGGAAATATTATCAAAGAGAAGAATCAGGATCTGTGGATTAGCATGATAGAGGTTGACGAACAACATGACACGAAATGGATTAAGAAGCAGGGGTGTAATGAATGGCGAGGGAAACCGGAAAACCGGTGCAGATGTTTTCTCTATCAAAAATCCCACATACGGTCTCCTGCGAGTGAGATTCACGAGGCGTAACCACTGGGCCACGGCGTCGTCCGTGATGAAGACACACCAACGACTTCTTATGATACCAAATTTTCCCTACCTGTTCTAGGTCATCATATCTGCCTTATCGTTTACTCAATTCTTGCGATTTCTAATTGCATGCAATTTTTGCAACATTTTATTTTTCGCTTAAGACAAAATCGATCTCCAACCATCTGTACTTCGAAATAAATTACCCTTTTCGATCATATTATTATAATATGTTTACACATCCATTTAATAAAACGTGCAACGTGCTGATTTCTGGGTTTCGTAAAGGTATAATAGAATATACTTAACAATTTTATTAACAAATCTGAAAAATATTTAAGTAAATTTCCTTAGATTTCCAGTTATAGGCGAGTTAAATGGAAGTATACCTTTCTTTCCTAATTATAATTCGATCATCCTTTCTTGGGAATCATACTGTAATTTCCTTGATATTGCTGTCTTTAGCATCTAGATCACACCGATGATTGTGCAATTGGAATAGATTCTTAAGACAATGTTGTTCATTTGTTTATTCTTAGTATTAACTTTTGGGTTGTTTGTAAATTTATACAGATCTATTCACACTCCTTCATACGTATAGAGGGAGGGTAGAGAATACGGCAATCCTATCTACAATCGAACCTGGTACTTCTGGAGTTTGAGGTAAGCATGTTAGCCACCAGGTCACAGAGGCAGTCTTTGTACCTCCTCTTAACTCAGTTTTCTTTCGTAGTTATGTATTCGTCTTAAGTATTATGAAGATATAAGGGGCTAAAACAAAAATCAGATATTTTAAAGAGCTGATAGCCGACTTACAACTCGAAAGTGGTACAATAATATAAAATTTCAAACCAATAACAAGGAATTCCTGCAAAATAGTTAAATCCAAAACAAAACTGATAAGTACATATTTTGGTGTAGTAAGCTATTGCCTATATTCAACGATTACCCAGTTACACAAAATTTATTAGCTATAATGTTTAATTTTTAAGTTGCATTGCTCACAAAAAATACACCAATATTGTTTTTGTCAGCCTCAGTAGCGTAGCTGGTAGCGTGTCTACCACACGCTGAAGAGGTGCCAAGTTTGATTATTGGTCAGATGAGTTCTGTGAATAATCTGTTATCCTGGAGGATAAACTTTGGGTAATTCCAAGCTTAAGGGACCATGGGATCATTTGAGCATTCATTTCATCCATTTCACTCATGCAATATGACTTAGCGTTGGAGGACGTTAATTAAAAAATTTAAAAACACTAATAATTTGCTAGAAATAGTTTTTGGAGACTCAGAAATTATATTTAGTATAGAAACTAATGATTAAGAAACATCTACTGAGCCACAACCAAATTTAATGTTTATAAATCAGTACAAAAGCAGTTATTATTCTTAGGTTTATTCAGAGACATAGTATTTGAAACTCGTAACAACAAACTTTTCTGAATGCTTCGAAAATGTTATTTGATACATTTGTGCTCTTTAATATCTTGTACATTCGCTATGAAGTAATGCTTTGGCTACGTTTTGTGGTTATATAAAACTCAGTAAACCCCTTGCTTTCCCCTAGACGAGAAAGCAAGATCACAATAACCAGCATCTGGTCTTGCCTTACAAAAACGGTGATGAAGGCAGCACAAAATGAAGGCGTTGGGTCACTATTGGCTTAATCGGCACCAATCAACTGACGCCAGCACCGAGCGGCCAACCTGGGAATTATGGTGTCTAACTCCCACGAGCCGTAAAGTTAAAGCGAGAGGAACGACAGGGTAACTCGACTGACCGGGATAAAACTGACACCTGAAAAGAAGAGGCTTGAATTCAAGAAGGAATTTTGCAGACGTTTCTAAATTTTAAATCAAAATATCTAGGTAAGTTGGGTTTAAAATTGTGTTAACTTATTTCCGTTACAGCTATATTTAAGTAAATAAATAGTTAGCCTAATATGAAAAGAAGCCAGTTTAATTCTGGGAGGAGGCAGTATTATTTGGTTTGTTAAATTTGAACAGATTTAAAACTATGATTGTACGTACAAGGCTGCTCAAGTTCGATCCGGGAGCTGTATTGGCATTTGCGGTAGAAGCGACGTCTGCGATGTGTGTCTACGGATTCTCCGGTTTCCCCCGCCATTCTTTCCCAAGCTGATCCATCGAGATAATTTATTTCAAGTATTTCCCTTCATTTGATATCATTTCACTCTCATAATGGGCCTCAGGCCGTTCCCCATTCTCACTTCTCTCTCTGGTTTGTGTACTCCTCGAAAGCCATCAATCTTAAATGCTAAGGGCTGTGAATCTCCACACAGAGGAGACTACAGGGGAAAGAAGTGTTTACAAATCTTCCTTAATTTTTTCTAAAGGATCTGTAACACTAAGTCTTGATACCCCCACTATAAGTTGAGTATTACCTTGAGTCACTTGAGTTTTCAGAAATTGTTAATAGAAACTACTGTACTAAAATGTGAATTCATTCATTTAAAAGTTAGGAATTTGTTTAACAACACGTCAGATCTGATCGGATATTGTAATAATTGATTTAGAAGAAAAATTCCATAAAGAATATTTATATCCTTATATTTATTCTGGCTATACGATGCTCGCCTGATAAGTCACGAGCCTCACATAGAGATGTCGCCACTGGGCCAGTTTGACGGTCAGCATCATATAGTTTAACTCTGGACTAGCTAGTATTCATAGTCACAGATCAAGAACTTGTTTAGTTTTTGAATGACAGCATTTTAAGCAAGACAAGTGTAGAGGTTTAACGAAAATGGAGGATTTGAAAAAACGAGCAGTGATTAAATACTTCCATTTGAAAATCTTAACGTCTAAACAAATCAAGGAGGAAGTGTGCAGTACATTGAAAGACTCTGCCTCTTCATATAAAATGGTTAAAATGTGGGTTGTAGAGTTTAAAATGAGACGTACGAGCAGTAGTGATGAGCCTCGTTCTGGACACTCTGTGGAAATCACAACTCCAGAGTTCATTGAAAATAATTCATCTTTCAGTATTATAATACCGCAGATTAAAGTTTTTTGAGATAGCAGAGGCTGTAAACATATCAAAAGAATGTGCATGTAATATTTTAAGTACTGTTTTGGGTTTCCACAGGGTCTGTGCAAGATGGGTGCCGCGTTTGATGACACCTGATCAAAAACTGCAAAGAAAAGTGGTTTCTGTTAAGAATTTGGAGCTCTACCGTAAAAATCTCAGTGTATTTTTGAGACTGCTTATTAACATGGATGAAACTTGGATACATCACTACACTCCAGAAAGTAAATCACTGTCGAAGCAGTGGATTTCGCCAGGTGAACCAACTCCAGAAAAGGCAGTCAATTTTGTTAGCTTACAAGTTTATGGTGAGTTTTACTGGGATGCACAGGGAACTATTTTTATTGATTACATGGAAAAGGGTGAAAGTTTTACTGGTGACTACTACACAAGTTTACTGCAATGTTTGATTGATGAAGCTGGGACAGGAATTCTTTATCCGTAGTAAATTTTGTCTCCATCTTAATCAGCCACACGTTCGGGTGCAATTTGGTGAGGGATTTCTTTGTTTGAGATGGAATGCACTTTGTTTCGAAGACCCACGCCGAGAAGCCAGATATAACAGGGTTAACTCGTTGTATTTTGATTTGTTTCTTGATGATTGTGTTTTATTAAATAAGAGTCATGAGAATCTTGGTTTCAGGCGTGGTTCGGAGTAAAGTTTCGGAGAAGTCAAATTTTGTAACAATTTAATTGTATTTTCTGAATTACACTTTACTTGAACTTCCTCTCCCAGTCACTTTCAGGTTACTTCCAACATATCGATAAATTCTTAATTTGCTATATTTAATCAGTTCCAACTATTACGTAAAAGTTCTTGATCCTACTCCACTATTCATCACACTCTCTATTACAAAACATCTCTACCAAGTTATTGATTTTTCGTAACTATCGTTACTCCTATCTTAATTTTGTGATTGGCTGATTTAATTCCACGTCACAACATTACGTCATACAATTATTGCAACGGCCAATCACAAAATACATATATTTTTATAAATTTATAAACTTTTCATACCTTTTCTAAATATAACCTAAAACTACTGTAACAAGGTGAAAAGAAAAAGACCTCAGACTTGCTTGAGCATCCACCTTATTCTCCAGATCTAGCACCCAGTGACTACCACCTGTTCCCGAATCCGTCTACAGTACATCTCAGCGCACTCCGTTTTTAGAGCGCCGTCTTCAGATCACCTTGGACAACCTTAAGGGTTGGAGTTTCAAAAACGGCTTCCGATTCTCCGCTGAGAAAACCATCTGTGTTAACTGCTGGCGTCAGCAGAGTCGACAACCTCCAAGGCTCCGGCTAGGCGCTGATCTACTACCTTTTGCAGGTGAGACGAGGTTCCTTGGATTGATATTTGATAGAAAACTTAGTTGGTCGTCGCATATAGCACAACTGAAAGCACGGGTACTAAGTAGAAAATCGTGGGGAGCGGATCGTAGAGTGTTATTGCGACTTTATCGGGCACTCATCCGTTCCAAGTTAGACTATGGTAGTATCGTTTATGGCTCAGCACGACCATCTGTGCTGAAGAGATTAGACACAGTCCATAATTGTGGCATACGTATAGCAGTTGAGGCATTTCCAACGAGCCGAGTTATAAGCCTGTATGCTGAGTCTGCAGAACCTCCTCTGCAGTACAGGCGCAACATGTTATTAGCAAATTATGGCTGTGGACTTAATTCCATGCCCACACATACAACGTTTACGCCGTTCTTTAATACCTTCATGGATGTGCGTTATAGGAACACTTCTATTAAACCAAAGCCACCTGGTTTTCGTTTCCGGGAGCTCCTTAGACATATTAATACTGAAATGCCCAAGATGTATCCTAGGGGGGAGAGGACATACCCTCCTTGGTTGTGCAGAGCGTCCCACATTGATCTGGGCATGACCAAATATGATAAATCTACCATGTCTATGTCCAGTATCCACACATGCTTTTTAGAACTTTTATCGCGATATGAGGACCATTTTGCAATTTATACTGATGGCTCCAAGAACTCAAATGGTGTTGGTTGTGCTTACGTGTGTGGAACCGAACCGTATACATTCGGATTCCACATTAGCACTTCCATTTTTACTGCAGATCTCTATGCAATATACCGGACCATTTTACACGTACGTCGACGAAAGTTGGGAGACTGCTTAATCCTAAGTGATTCCCTCAGTGCACTTCAAAGCCTACGGCAGCTGTACAACTACCGCCCTATTGTGCAGCTGATACAGGATGCCCTCCACATTTTACACGCTTCTGGCGTGAGCGTGGTGTGTGCATGGATCCCTGGTCACGTAGGCTTGCGGGGGAATGAAATGGCGGATTCGGCAGCCAAGACGACTACCATGAAGCCCAGGGTTATAGTATCATGTGTGACATCGGAAGATTTTAGGGCCGTATTGCGCAGAGCTTTGCAAACCTGCTGGCAGGAAGAGTGGTCCGCTCTCCGCAATAATAAACTTAGATCTGTCAAAGAACTTCCGATTCCCTGGGTTACCTCCTGTTGGTCATCTCGTCGCGAGGAGGTGAGTTTGGCTCGGTTACGTATTGGGCACTGTTTTTTTTTTACTCATAGTTTTCTTTTTAAAAAGGAGCCTGCTCCACTGTGTCCGTTTTGCAATGAAGCGTTATCTGTACGACACGTGCTGTTAGAGTGTTTTCACCTAGGAGACCTTACGACGTCTCTGCAACTGCCGGCCAGCTTTGCAGAAATGCTAGCAGACGATAACGCAGTAGTGGAGAAGGTTTTTAGATTCTTTTCTAGTTTAGAGTTTAGTATTTAGCGAATAGAATTTATGGCTTTTTAGACACATATTCTTTTTTATAGTTTTTTACGTGTATGTATTTTTTGTAAGTCTATTTACATATTTATAGTGTTTTAGAAGAATTTATATCTGGCTTTTACCATGACCAGTTTGTTTTGTAAAGGGCGCTGATGACCTCTGCGGTTGAGCTCCCTTATACTCATCAGCATCATCATCATCCTGTTCCCGAACCTCAAAACAATTCTTGGAGGACGAGGATTTTACATCAAGGAATAGGTCATTGATGCGCTAACAGCTATTTTGAAGATCATCATAAATCGCACTACAGAGATAGTTTAATTAAATTAAAATACCAAAATGACAAATGTATTAGCCATTCTGAAGATTATATTGAGAAATAAAGGGAAAATATTAATTTTATTTCATTTTGAGGCCCGAGACTTATCATCCGACCCTCATACATCCATAAGGTTGGGCTTTAACACGCCACAATATTTATTATAACTATTATTATTATTCTAGATCCTAAAGCTACCCTAATTGGCAAATGTAACATATAGTAGATATTCTGCAACGTTAAAAGTATTAATATTACTGAACACGATTGTGAAAATTACGTATATACCAGAAAAGCTACTATCGGCGTTACACAAGCTATTCATACAATATTCGCGTTTTATTTGTCACACAAACTCCATTCCATTCAAAGTCTAGTTTGGGGTTTGAATGTATTTGCTTATTTAGTTGCTTTGGCACCAGCAGCCAAAGGGATTATTTTACGGTCCAATAAACAGTCAAAATGTGTAAATTATTGAAACAATAAAGGGAAGTTTCGACTATTGGGTATCGAAGTAATAGATTCAATAATGAAAGGATCTCTCCGATTTAGGCAGATATAAATATAATCGCAAAGTTCGCATATGAATCCAGCCAGCATATGATATTTTATTAATAGTGGAACAATAGAATAATTATATATTAGATAAGAATTGTCAAGATAAGCAAAGCCTAATTACTTCGGGATACTACCCAGACTGGAAGGAAATTAGAAAAAGGTTGAAGCTGATATTGCATGCATGGACATATTAGGTAAACATGGCCATCCGTAATTCAACTTAAGTTAATAACCAAGCAGGCCATATAGATGATGCAACAAATGCTTAGGTTTATTGAAATCCCAAATTGTGACGTAGGACCAATCAGAATTAAATATTGCGGTGGCTTAGCAACAAAGAGAGAAAAAAGAACAAATGATTTTATTCTTAAATTTTTTCTTCTGACTTTAACTCTCGAAGAGGGTAGACGTGTTTTCGGTAAAAGACTTCTTGTAACTACGAAAAGTTAGAGGAGTTCATCATTACGAACGTTTAGTAAACGTTTAAAATATACATCGAAGACGAAACGCTACGATAAATAATTTAAGTAAAAAAACCGTTGCATCATTTATAAATAAAAGGAGAAAATTAATATATAGTAAAGGGCTATGTACATCAGTGGAAAAAGTCGCATGTAAAGAAGAAAATGATGTCGAGAAATATAATTTCAAGTAAAGTAAAACGGCCTTAATTATTTTATTCCATAGTTGCCCAAAAGTGAAATCTCTTTTGTGTCGATATTACACCTGAGAAGTTTCATGTCTCATCGCTCGCCGCAGCTGCCGGAGAGAGGATTTATAGAAATCTTCGAAAACATCATCTTCACGGCTTTTAGACGAAAGGTTCGTCGTTTCTACATCAAGATATGGTTTGGCTTCTACACGCGTCGCCACACCGAGGGAGCGCGAAACTTTCTCGCGTGTGGGGCATCGACCTCACGACGGGGCGAATCCTTCCTCTGATATGCCACCGCATCGTGTGATATAAATCCAGACCACAAAGAGGGTAACCGCTCCAAGGTTTGAAAGTCATACAAACACAGAGAATGAGCATATGAAAGTTTAAGAAATATTATGCCATAACAATATTTATGATATTAGAAAGAAACAAGTATTATGCAATTCACGAAGATTTAACTGGGGGCTAAAATCTGAGTGACGTATTAGGCAATCCAAGTGACATATCAAACTCACTAAGCTTGAGACTAACGCTGCTTACACTTCGTTTAATATTTATTATACTAAATTTCTAGTAAGGAAGACAGCTCAATTTAAGATGGCGGGGCTATAAGCAGAGCTAAGCATACTTAACGCGTGCTTGTGCCTTCTCTTTTATGTCAGTTTTCACTTACTTTTAATGTGTTGGTTATATTTGACTTGCCCAACTACCTTTTTTTTTGTTTGGTTAACGTAATGAGGTACAGCAATGTATCGTAATGTAGTTTAAATTTTTTTTAGCGAATTTCTTTTATTTATTTCTCTACTAAATGCTTGAAAAAGCGTTGATTTGCACGATAAAATGTAGTTTAAGTATTGACTCCTTCAGCTTAAATGAAGTTTGAAAATTAAGTGCCATTTTAATCTTCTTCTCAGGACTGATTTAGTTGCTGCTACCCTGGAGATCGTCTTTTATTTCAAACGCCCTCTCAGAGGACCTAAGCACGGATTCTTGATTTTGTATAGGTAATAGAGTTCCTTTCCTTAACCGAAAAAAAACGAAAATAAACTAAGAAAAGGCAGAAATAAATTAATACATCCCATTTTTGGAGCTTCCATTGCTTGCTGGGAGTTACTTACACCATTCACATGTAGACATTTCTCGTGAACCCCTATTTCATAACCTCACGGTCAGTTTGTATATAAAATGACATAGCGATATATTTCCCAAATGTTTGTTGTCAATATCCCATCAGAATCACCTCTTGAAACGGAAAGATATTTACTGATTCCTTGACAGATACACCTCTTTGTATATTCTTTTAAAATAAATTATACATATATATGTTATACTGATAAAACCTTGTACACCCAATAATAAACAAAATATTTCCTTATAAATATAATGGGTGCAGAGAGATATAACAAGTTGATACCGAAATTAAAGGATTACAATGAGTAAAGAATCGTAATGGATTTCCAAGGAATCTTGTATCTTTGTGAAACACGTGCACGTGCAGTTGAGTTGAATAGTTTTAACAAAAAGTGACGGAAGAAAGCAGATTCTTAGCAGGAATTCTCAGTTGGTAGTACTTGACTCCGTTTGAATAGGTATTGTTCGGACCCTTAATAATGGCATGAACGAGACTAATAATCACAATGGACAAAAGTCACAAAGGAGTTTTGGGTGAGTAAAGAGGGTTTTCGAGAGGTGAATGTGACACACACGCAGCTGTGCCCAGTGAAGACAAACAGTCTGCGGCTGTAGGCCGATTAAGACGGTCATCTGCTTCTGTCTTGAGCGAAGGCAGACGAGAAGTGATGAGAAAAGGTACCTGTCTGTTCATACGTAACGACGTAAGTGTTATCGAGTACTTAGCAGTCTACATACGGTATCTCTGAACAGTGATATATCGGTAATCCTTGGTCGGCAAATTCGAGTTTGATGTGATGACAAAAAAGAAGCAGTCATTAAACAAGTCTGAAACTTGCATTCCAGTGTCACTAGAACCATCCTTACTCATACATATCCACGCATACCCCGAGAGTACCTCATTGCCCTACCCTGTGCCACCATGTTTTCCGCATCAAAGTTTAAGCTATGGTTAAATCCTTTAAGAGGTGGTATCCCTCTAAAGATGTTGAAATTATGGTTCCTTTTGCATTGCCAATTAGAAATGGAAAGAAAATTCATAATATATGTCACAAGGAATGGCGTGAAAACTAATTTGACAACTTTTGAAGATCTGGATCACTGTTTAAAGCTTGTAGTTTGTATTTTTACAATTGCAGGGGCTCGGTTTTATCAGAGAAGCTAGGGTATGCCGCATGGAAATTCTAAGAAATTCATTGCATTCTCCTTCCACTGCCCTGTTCCTACTGGAAGTTTTTCCAGCTATGGACTGGTGGGTTGCGTTTACTGTTGCACCATAAAAATAGATTTACACTGACACACTGTTAGAAACTTACTACGTTCTCAATTAATCTGATTTTTATGAGTTTTTAAGTTTCCCTCTTGGATGTTTCAATATTGCACGAAATCGAACATGTACAAACTGAAATATAACACTTCCCATGTTCGCTGAACTGCGTATGTGCATTATGAGCTTACAGTAATTCCTAAGATTGCTTTTATTTATGAAACCTGACACCACTTGAGACCTTCATTCTTGAATTTGTAGCAGAGCGGATTATATATAGAAATCTTTGAAATAGATGGCGAAAAATGGTGTCAATGGCGTCGCACTAATACACGCATTTTCACTTAAAATGTCAGATATCCTTAGAATGGAGCCGGCATAATTATTGCCTTAGTTATTTGTAAGCGTTATGGCCTAAGTAGTTAACTTGCACTCCTTGATTCTTCAACTGTTAATGCGTAGTTTACTTGTTCCATTTATACCCCGCCTTTAACTCCAATGGTCATATCGGCGGCCGTTCTCCTTTGGAACTTATCGAAGGTGTCAACTTGTTATCTTTGGGTTTTAATCATTAGATCACGCACACATTCATACTCTCATTCATACTTCCAGACGGGGAATTATCTTGTTCGGAGAAAAATCCCCACCCCCACCGGGAATCGAACCCAGGACCCCTAGTATGGCAGGCAGGTGCTCTACTGACTGAGCTATGGGGCCAGCCAAAGCGTAACTTGTTTGTCTATCTGCATTACTGCTGTAGTATAGTGCGATCCATATAAATCTGAACCGTTTTAATAGGCATAAGTTTTGAACCAATAATAGGACACACGTGCAACTTTGGGATAATATAATACACAATTGGGGGATTACATTACACTATTTACATCTCAGAGAAAATGTTGGAAGTGTCCTCCACCAGCATCTATACATGTTTGCACTCAATGTTATTTATTTTGGTTCGAATTCCTTGAGAAATGCAATTGTCTGCGGCCCTTTCGTGTACACTCTATTGTTTAGATACCCCTACAATAAATAATCCGGCGAGTTTAGGTCATGGGAACTGGGGACCACAGACAATTTGAGATTATTCGATTATCACAGAAACTGTTTACAAGTTATATGGTGTCATTAGATGTATGGTATATTGCTCCGTCTTGCTGAAAGTAACCTCTCAATTTGATATCTTCCAGCTGCTTCACAAATTTCTTGGATATTTAAATAAACTTCAGTGTCTGTAGTCTTATCAAAGAAAATGGGACCAAAGATCCATAGATGCTGGTGGAAGACACCTGCAACATTTTCTCTGAGATGTAAATAGTGTAAAGTAATCTCCCAATTGTATATTACATTCTCCCAAAGTTGCACCAGTGTCCTATTATTAGTTCAAAAGTTATGGCATATTAAAATGGTTCGGGTTTATATGAATCACACTGTAGTTGCGTAAGGGTAACAATTACACTGTAATCTTTTTATTTTCTGTTCACTCCTGGTACAAGTGAATGGATTGTGAAGCGATGCTTGTATTAGTAGGGAAAAATAAGAGTTAATCCACAAGTTTGTGCTCATCAAGATGAAAACATTAAGCAATATGTGTTTGTTGGATAAAAACACATTTTCTGTATAAACATTACAAGAGTTCATTTAATATATTTTATTTAAAATTCACCTGTGCAATATTTAAAAATTAGCACAAACATAGCTTTATTGCATATAATTGTCAGATTAATTAATTAATGGATGACTTCTGATAGAAGGTTGGCTGGAATGGAAAAGAAATCTGAGTGCGAGCGAACTTTCCTAATGAAATTGGAGTCAATCCAAGACCCCAAGGGAGGTTTCACAGGGCACGACATTTTGAAGAGCTCTCGATCAATCTGTTGTGCAGTGAGAGAATCCGTAGTGAATTTGCGAGCGCTACAAGCTGATTGCTCATTGCGTCCTTTAATCCCCGGAGAGGTCGGTCTGTAATAACACCGATGCCAACCATTTCTTGATTTATCGAGATTTACAGGATGTTTTATCCTTATGGTTTTCAAATATTTGAAAGTAATTTAAGGTATGGTAACAAATATATGGAGCTTATTATGTTCTTGGTTTTTATTGGAAACATGTAATATGTTGCATTCGCATGATTTTCTTTGCTTTTGAATAAACTAAAGATCCTTGTTTCGCATCCTTGTAAATTGCAGAAATTATGTAAATAAAAGGTGTCCTACATAACAGACTTTTCATTACTGCGTTTTCTTATTCGTATATACAGATGAATCTCTTCCTATAACTTTTTCTTAAATTCAGAGATTTCCTAACGTGTATTTGTGGTGAAGTCTCATAACAAAAGTTTGGGTGGACTGCAACATGCAACAAGTAATAAGATTTAATAAAAAATAAACACAGAAGTAAGAAGTAATGCAGCAAGCTTGTTGTATCTTATGTAGATAAACTAATATTGGGCAGGACCTAAAGTCTTAGCAAACTTTCCTACACTAAACCGGTTAAAGTACATTTTAATTAACTTAGAAGGCAAGAAAAGTTTTACATTCTGGTTCGATGTTCGTTTGTTCCTGAGCAGATCCCTAACAAAGAGGAGGTTAGCAGGCTGAGTGAAAGTGAGTCAGTGAGTAGGTAAGTCAATGAGTTTTTTTAAGTTACGTCCTCCAACGTTAAGTCATATCCGACGATGAATGAAATGGATGAAATGATGCTCAAATGAGCCCGGGGTCCATGGAGCTTAGAGTTACCCGACATTCGTCTTTCAGGATAAGGGAAAACCCCAGAAAAACCTTATCCAGGTAACTCTGCCCTGACCTAGATTCGAACTTGGGACCTCTTGAACGTGAGGCAGACACGCTACCAATTACGCTATCGTGGCGGGCAATGCCACACGGTGACAATATGTACAAATATTACACACAATTGTGTGTATGTATATATATTCAATACTCATTCACTGCCCGCATCGGTAGCGTAGATGGTAGCGTGTCTGCGTCACGTTCAAGAGGTCCCAAGTTCGAATCTCGGTCAAGGTGATTTACCTGTATAAGGTTTTTCCGGGGTTTTCCTTTATCTTGAGAGACGAATGTCAGGTAACTCTAAGCTCTATGCACCCCGGACTCATTTCAGCGTCATTTCACTCATTTCATTCATCGTCGGATATGACTTAACGTTGGAGGACGTAAATTACAACAAACAAAACCGTGTGGCATCGTTGAGCTGCAATGACAAGCCGGAGCCAGCCGCGTGGGCAGGAGTGAAAGAGGTAGAGATAGATTCCAGATTGTTTGGTCAATTGTTGTTGCCGAGAAATTTCTCGGAAAGTCTGCGGCATACTAGAAACAAAGGCTGGGGGTATAAATACCCCGCAGGTGTTAGAAGCGGCCGTTGTGTGGTGGTTACTGTGACAGTAGAAGTTTGAAGTGTAACGCTGTCATTTCCTTCACTTGTTTACGCGGAGCACAGAGTCAACCTTGAAGACAGCTGATTGTCAATTTCACGTCTTTTACAGCAGCAAAAGTTGTTTTAGATTTCTGCAAGCGGATTTCGGAATCTACGTAATCCACGCAGTCACATTATTAATAGCTCAGCATTCTCCATTTTGTAATTATGTATAAGATGAAGTGGTGATAGAAGACATCATCACTGTCTCACTCTGTATGGATTTCCTGATAATTTATTGGTTCCCTTATAGTATTACATTTAATAATTAGGATATGTATGTTCAATTCAGTTTGTTGGAGATCCGTACTTTGGCTAACATCTTTAACAGTTGGTTTGCATGCATTCTCTTAGGAGATATATCAAACTCTAGAAAATTAAGATGCACTTTCTTTGTTTCCCTACTAATAATTTTAATGTAAAGCGATGTAATTCCATAATATAGTCCTTTACGGAAATCATTTTGTTCGTCAACAAGAGTTCCAAAGGTTATTCCAGTAGCTTTTTAACTATTCCGCAAAGTTAAAACCTGTCACAATGAACAATGATAATGGTACATAATATCCAAAGGCGTTATGTTCGCTACCGAGTCTTAGCGATTTAATCAAGGGCCTGAGAGTATCCGAAAAAAAACTTTAAGCAAAATTTGCTGTAAAGGTTTCCCATAGACGCACTATAGTAACACCGCTCTCAGATTTTTCTAACAGCTCCTACTGCAGACGATGTATTTGATCATGGCCAGCCGAAAACTCAACCATAGGAAATGTGGAATGCATTGTCAACAGTATCAGAATAGTGGCATCAAATCACTACGAAAAACATAATAACAAATGGGATGAACAGTTCAAGAGAAATGCATACGTTGTATCATGCCATTCAAATGCTCCTTTAATGATTCCAATCTACACTATTAGACAGAAGCCTACGTATATCGTATATTAGCCAAACTTGAGTTCTGTCAGAATGAATTTCAATTTAAATATACTTCATTCGAAGCATACTTCCTTCCTGGTGGGTCCTGAAAGAACTGCTACATTGGAATATCAGGTTCTGTTCATCCTCAGAGGACAATTTTATTGTACGTTATTTCACTTCTTGGGTTATCGGTCTTATATTATTTTAGCGAACTTGAAGACTATAAAATGCAGCTGTACAAAAGTAATAACATGTTACATTAACCTTTTCAGCAGAAAAACTTCCTTTATAACATGAACTTTGGAACAAAGGTGGAAATGGGACAAAACCGTAGAAGTTAAGATCTACTCGTTCTGATTATTTTTAAAACGGCCAAAATCAGTTAATTAAACGTAATTTCTAAAATAACCCCTATAAGAATTTCCGAACATGACTACAAAATACTGACGTGTTATCACTTCATTAGCAGTTAGAGAATGTACTTAGAAAAAAAGAATTTCAAATTGTTGTAATACCATCATTTCAACGGCTAGTCTGTCGTCCACTACAGTATGCTGGATAGCTGCCTCGCTCTCAAAATCTTCTCTTGCAGGGTTAGCATAAGCTAGGTTTTCCTTGATTTGCCCGGCACTGAAGAAAACTGCCTCCATGCCTATGCATACTTGGCCCGCACGAAAGCCACCTGCCGGCACTCAGTTTGCAGAAACTCTAGTGTCGAAGTCGCTTTTGTTTTATACATTCAATGTCAAATGAGCCAAGTGGCATAGGATCAAAGGAAAATTGAACATACTAATTACCCCAACAAGAAATTTCTAATTGAAGTTGTTAGCTCTGCAGGGGCAAAATACAATTTCGGAAGAATCAGAGTAGTTTCAAAGGACTGCACCACAGTTTCCAAACAAGTAAATACTCGGGTGACATGTAGACCCAGAAGCTAATTAATATACCTCTGTCTTGACTTAAGCACTGCACCTGGTGTTTCAGTTACTTGAACTCTACCCTGAAGCAATTTTCATACCGACGTTTCCTTCAATACACATTTTGAACAGTACTACACCTTTGAAGCTGTCATTAATTGCCGTACCTTCTCTCGGATGGATATGCTGTTAATTAGAACATATTCTTATATATTTGTAAAAGAATCTTTCAAGTGAGCTGCTATCCTCAAAGAAATACATGCCTTAACGGATTCTGCTGACGAGTTATTTGGAACTTTCTCTGCTGTTACGGATTTATTTTCGAGAAGATATCAAATATGACTTTACTCACTGAAGACTCTCTGAAGTCTTTTGTAATTTAAAATGATTGTGACTAACATCTTTAAGTTCCTTAAATTATTTGCACGCTTAAATTTCTCTACATCTTTAATTAACACGTATAGTAATTGAAGATTTCTTGACCAGCTTAAATATCTAAAGATTAATAAAATTTCATTGCATACACTAGGTAACCATAAACGATATGATATATATTGCGGAGTCAACTATTTATTGTCAATATATTCCTTGTACACTGGGCGAAAAGCTTATGGAAGTATGGTCCTCATTGCCAACCCAGCTGCCAGGCCTAGCAGTTGTTTTATGTTTAGCTTACTCGTAATGAGGTATGTGATATCGTAGCTTACTCGCAGAGCAACAAACTCACAGTCTGCATCGAACGTATTCGGCATCTGCTTGTTTTTTCAAAGAGTGCAGCAAATAGTGTCTATTTCACATTTGTGATATTTAACTATGATCCCACGTCTTTAGAGTGAACTGGTAAGGTGTTACATAGAACAAGACAATAATTATATTACCAATAACTTCATGTAACAATAATCGGTGTACCGATACCTGTCATTGGCTGTTCCAGGCACTCTATGGTCTGTAAGCAACGAATTATACATTTCTTACTGGAATCATCCAGTTTATTTCTTAACTGCATACAAAGATTCGTATAAACAAGCTGTTTGTTGAAACAAGAAGTATTTGATGTCCAAAGACGATAGGGCTGTTCGTACACAACAGGCTAAAGAACGTGTGAGAAATTAGCAAGTTGGCTCACAAATCGAAGTTACAACGTCGGGTCTGCCAAGATGTTATCAGTCGAGCATTCATGGAATGAATTGTGCCCTTACTGATCAAGTCTGTTACTAGCACTAAACGAAGATAATTTTGATCAATGCCTTGAATTTGTTCAGACTTTACTGCATGTACTGGAACATGATCTTGACTCAGAACAATACGATGGTTATTCTCGTTAGGCCATTTTATGTCAGATCATGTTCATAAACATGATTAATATTTAAGTTAATTGATGGAAATTAATCATTTCTTCAAACTAGCCGTATGTAGGCTAACATTTTGGATAGATAGAGTCAACCTGAAAATTTAAATTCCATGGCCGGAACATGAACCACGGATCTAGTGGTTTCAGTCCAGTCGCTCTTACCCATTGAGCTACCATGGCCAACGTGCGGTCCTCACATTAAATTCTCCAATTGACTCATATATATTTTGCCGGTAAGCCACTAGGTAATCTCGTTTCCGAGACACGCCGTTTGTGGCGACTACTACTGTCGTAAGTATTTGAATCCCAGATCCAGGGTACGAGAGCCCCTAGTGGTTTCCCGGGAAATATATATGCGTAAATTCGAGAATTTAATGTCACGACGGCACGTTGGCCATGGTAGCTCAATGGGTAAGAGAGACTGGACGGAAACCCGTAGACCCGTGGTTCAAATCACGGCCATGACATTGAATTTTTTAGGTTAATTCTATCTATCCAAAACCTTAGCCTATATACGTCTGGTTTGAAGAAATGATTAATTTCCATCAATTATCTTAAATAATAAGAGTTTAATGATGAAGCCTGGGATTCAAGTACTTGTGATAGTAAGTCGCCACAAACGGTGTATCTCGGATACGAAAGTCTCTAGTGGTTTACCGGGAAAACGTATAAATCGATTAGAGAATTTAATGTCATGACGGCAAATTGGCCATGGTAGCTCAATGGGTAAGAGAGACTGCACGCAAATCAGTAGCTCCGTGGTTCAAATCTCGGTCATAGCATTGAATGATTACTTTTATTGGCGATGTGAAAATTCAAATGATGCTGTCGGCATGAAGTTGATGATGGTGTGATGGTGTGGTCATGACCGGAAATGATGGTGTGGGCACAGTAACATAGCTTGAATGAATTAATTAATTCCCGTATCTCCTTTAAGTGGAATATAGGGCCTTTTGAACCTCGCAACCTTGAGGCCCGTAGGCAACAGGTTGAGGATCAGAGGTTTCCTGATCAGAGAGGTTCCGGGATGAGTGATCGGCCCACCGCCGAACGTGAAAGTACGCGAGAGATGAGGTGATAGGAAAAATGATGATAGAGTAATCGGTGGAATGCTGGAAGGGAAAGTCGGAGGACCTGAAGAAAACCCGCCCCAGCGCCATGTTGTCCACCATAAAGCTCACTTTGTGGTCATCGTCAGTGGTGGGAAAGGTCACGTGACATGACGTCACACTCACCACCATAATCAAAATAACTACTGACATCGCACTATTTAAATGAAACACAACAGTCACTTGTAACAATACTGTCGCGAACCCGTTATCTACGATGGCGCGGATTGTGTACACAAAGAGCCGGCAAATAAAGATAGCGGAGATAAAACACTTACCGATACAGATAAGTGAGGAAAATTGAAATTTCTAGTTACTTCTTGATTGATAGAGATTACTCGGTTTCTGGTTGTTTTAGAACAATCTAGAGATTATCAATGGGCCCGCCTCGGTAGCTTAGATGGTAGCATGTCTGCCTCACGTTCAAGAGGTCCCAAGTTCGAATCTTGGTCAGGGTAACTTACCTGGATAAGGTTCTTTCCGGGGTTTTCCCTTATACTTCAAGACGAATTTCGGATAACTCTAAGCTCCTTGGACCCTGGACTCATTTGAGCATCATTTCACACAATTCATTCACCGTCCGATATGGCTTAACGTTGGAGGACGTAAAATTACAATATATATATATATATATATATATATATATATATATATATATATAAATGGAGGTATATATAAGATATTGTGCCACGCCAGAGGAGTGGGCCACGCCATACTTTTCACAAAGCGCCACACCCCCACAGACTGCCCCAAATTCAGCTTCCGAGGTCGAAGGATAGAGTGGACTAACTCTGTCCGATACCTTGGAGAAACATTGGATAGAGGCCTAACCTTTCGCCAACACATCAGAGACCTAGCGGCAAGGGTACAGGGAGCTATCGCTTCCCTGTATCCTATGCTGGGGTCGAGCTTGATGCCGCTTGGCCTGAGGTTATACCTCTTCCGAGCGCTGGTAATTCCCGTGATGCTATATGTCTGCGAGATCTGGGGCATGGCCACAGATAGCTGGTTGGCATGGCTTCAACGTGCACAGAATAGAGGACGACGGTCTATCTATTCTGTGGGCCGCTATTTTCCTACCAGGTTGCTTTACGAAGCCTCGGGACTTCCATATGTGGAGGACGAAGTTAGGCGCCGGGCATCAAAATTCTACGGAACTTTACCAACTCATAGAAGCGCCCTTGTTAGATCACTGGGAGATTATGACCCCACTAGTCGCCGATCTAGACAACATCGGGTGCCCCGCATGGCATGCGGGCACCCAAGATAACCCAGGAGCTAATCCTAACAGCAGCTAAAGCTGAGCTCCACATAATCTGCTAGGTTGTTTGGCAACAAAATTCTCCCCAACCCAAAACTAAATTAAAAACACCAGGGTGCAGGGAATTGCATCCTTTCCTTTCATCCCAAAGGTACAATAATTGTAACCTCACATAATTCATCAACCTCAAAACTTACACCAAATCCATCCTACAAAATCCCGTACGAATACCTTACCTGCGGTAAAACCCTTAACGGGTGGGCACGCAGCAAAAACCTTCTGGCTATATGCAGCCAGCCAGCACGTCATGGTCATAGAGGAGCAGCAAACAGAGCAGAAGTAGTAAACAGTTGTGAACAGATGTTGTAACGAGAGCTGATGTAAACAGGTGTAATCAGAACGCTGTTGTGGTCATCGACTTTGGTAGATCCTGATTGTGTATATGATGTAATACTGCTACTGTGAGCGTATTTCTACGCAAATAAAGAACGACTGAATTTCTGCAAATTGGACTTTTAATTCTACAAACCCACAAAGTCGCAATATAGACCTCTAAAATTACATGTAGTCAAGTGCTCCAGTGGGAACAGAATGGTCCTGAGGTTCATCTAGTACAACATATTACGTAGCTGCGAATTTAAATTTTATCTAGATTAACGATAAATAGAGAAACCATTTTTGATTCTTCAAATTATTTCGTGGAAGAGTTAGGAGAAAAATTCCTGTGATGCAACACATCAGGTCTGGAGGCCTCTATAGTTCACGCACACCCTATCTATTAGCAAAGAGTGTATTGTTTACACGGGGCCCGGATCAACGTAGGCTCCGTACTTCATCCCTAAGTATGTCTTTATAAGAGAATTACTCTGCGTTTCGAAAGCGAGCGCACGTTGCACACTTTCTCTCAAATTAGATGGAGGGTTGGAGTTAATTCCATCGTTACTTCGTTAATCATGTAACTTTCACTCTCATTACTTTATCTTCTGTGCGCCTTCATTAGAGTGGTTGAGCTAGAAACAAAATCCCAGAACGAAACCACCCTCTGTCACATGTAAGGCTGCTCTTGGGGTTTCCGTTTTTGTACGTCTAGCTTTGGACTCCCATAGGCTTGAGTCTTTATCCCTCACACAGCCGGGATATAGAGATCCACATGAAATGATGGACTAGGTCTTAGTGCTAGGCAGGGGGAACATGGAACTGGACTAATTATGGGAGGATAATAAATATATGAAACAAAGATTCTCCGTAGCTCTACTTCGTCATCCATTAATTAGAACTGTGAGGGATGTGTAGGTATTTACATATAAAATATTAGGTTCTTTGTGTAAAGGAAATCACTGGCAAAAATTGTGTTTCCTCATGACCTTTACCTTTCCTACTTACCTATTCTAACAGCTGAATAACTTGCTTTTCCACCCCACAATATTATTTCACTGAATATATACATTTTGAAATCCCTCATTATGGAATACGTCAATACGTAAGTGTATGTGTGTGAATAACATAAGTCCAAAACGTAGGTTCAGTACAATATTACTCTTTGTACAGTAAAACCTTGATACCGAAATTAAGGTTTGCTATAAGTAAAGAATCATGATGGAGGTCAAAGGAATGTTGGTGCTTTGTGACAATACGGGCAAGGCCAGTTGAGTCCAGCAGTTGGGGGGAAAGTTTTTATAACAAAAGCAATGTAAGAAACAGTGTCCTTAGAAGATTTATAAAGGGACTCACTTGACTTATATGAATAAGGTATTCTTGAACCATTCAGAATGGCATGACAAAACAGCCACAAAGAGATTTTGGTTGAAAAGGAGTTTTCAGAGTGAAAGTGATACAACCACGCGCATCTGTGGTCATTCAGAACAGTCTTCGGCGTCAGGCCGATGAGAGCAGTCCGAGGCGTGAAGCCTATTCTGGCAGTACTCTTGTTCTGTCTTGGATATTTGTCGGTTCATATATATGTGAGGAACGAATAACGTTTATCGAGTAATAAACATTCTGCCGTCAGTAACTCTAAACAGAGATTGGTAACCCTTGGTCGGCAACTCCAATTTCGATGTTCTAGAAAAAAAAAAGAAGCAGTGAATAAATAAATTGGAAACGGGCATTCTAGTGTCATTAAATATCATTCTCACACACATCCACGCATACCCTGTGAGAAACCTCATTGTTTTACCCTGATCTAAACAAAAGTGCTTCAAACTGTATTGTCAAGTGGACCATTGTTCGCCACATATATTGTTGCTTCAACCTCGTTTACCCAAGCCAGTTCTGAAAAAAGTTTAGCGTAGTAAATGCAGTCTTGTCTCACAGACAATAAATTGTTTATTAAGTAGTTATATTACTCGAATTCTCTTGCCAGTGGGCGAATTAAATGCACTCAGCTCACCTGCTTCGCACCAGATTAAAAAAGAAACTGATAAAGTCACGGAAAAAGTTGTGGCGTGGCGTGCGTGACTTACGAGAAAACATATTGAACAAAAACAGAAATTATCTGTGGAAAAAAATTTATAAACAGTTTTAAAATATCGATGGCTGTTCCGTTGTTGATGAAAAATACATTGACCATTGGTTGCAACTCGACAAAAATGGAGCAGGCTGGCCCCGCAGTTGAGTCGGTTGAGCACCTGCCTGCCGTGCGAGTGGTCTCAGGTACGATTCCCAGCTGGGGGTTTGAGTCCAGAGGTTCTACTCCCATTAGTCTTGAACCCGTAGGAACAAGACCTGGGCCTCTTTCAACCAGGGAGTTATCCGAGCTGTCCCAAAGGGCGCTCGGCGTCCTCCGTGGGGCTTTCCATAAGACAAGACCTGGGTAACAAACAAGCCCCCCCCCCATCTGGTCCTAGGACACAAGACGGGATGGAAGTGGATACACCACTTACGCGCGCCAACAACAAAGGTGAAGGCTACCGATATGACCTCGGTGGGGCCGCCTGGCGATCTAGCACACCTTCTACTAGCTTTGCAGGCTAGTACCCGGGAGAATTAATGGCTTCCCTCAACCCCGTCCTTAGACGTACCCGATTCCCACGGGTATCGGGAACCACTGCCCCCTCGAGACCATCCCAATCCGAACAGCTCCCGGAGGAGAGGCTCAGATGTTCGGCCCGAGGTTCCTCTAGTAGCGTCAGAGGTACCACGAGTGCTAACGTAGGGAGTTTTCTCCAACCAAGTTGATTCCCCACCTTCCCCAGAGTCTGGAAGACTGAATGAGAGCGTAAAAGTGTGCGTGATCTAATGATTAAAAAACTTCTAAAGTACCAGCAACCCAACGTCCATATGATAACACCATCGCGATATGTTCCAAAGGAGAACGCCGCCGATAGGACCATTGCAGCCAGAGGCATGCAAACAGAACGGAATTCCAAAGGTGTCACATAGCGACACATTCTCAACATATTTGAATATTGGTAAAGCCGTTGATATAAACTCAGTAAATATTTTCTAATTAAAAGTACACGAAAAAGAAATGAACATAATATTATGTAACTGCCTTTTATATATTAATATATATCTCTTATTTCACTTGTAGCTACAAACAAATATGTAATAAGATTTATACTGGAAGTTTTAATTTCATTTACCATGGTGTAGGCAGAAGAAAATATTTTATAAGAATACCTGGTTGAAGAAGCTGATTAATGTTAACACGTCACAATTATATAAATTAATAATTATTATACAAGTATTTGAAAAGTAATTATTTGTAAGTGAATTCAAATAAAAACTTACTTGCTATTCTTACAGCAAAATTTTTGAATATCCAATGAAAGTCAATTAAAAGGTAGTAGGCAGAACAATAAGCTGTTGTGAGAATAGTATGTAGAGAAATTAACACAGAAGATCACGAGAATGCAGCATATAAAATATTTAACATAAGTTAACTGCACTATTAAGAATTAATTTACTTTAACTCGCTATTTTATGCACAGTAGACTAAGGTTCATGTGTTAAATCAAATGAGTTTTGGGAAGGCATCGTCATGGCATATTAGTAGTAGGTAACAAATACGGTTCATTAAGAGTCGTGGTATTGAAAGAGAGGAAAGAGTGGGAGAAGGATGAGGCGAGAGGAGACTGAGGTCAGCCGAACCAAGGAGTCACACAGTGCAGAGGGGGATCCCTACAATTTAGCCGTTGGAAAAGCCAGAACCACCGGCATTCCACCCACCGTTGTACTTAAACGGCCAACTAGGCCGACCCAGAAGCCAGAGACGGTCCTATAGGAGTTGGATAAGTTTACCAGGAGCAATTCATCCTGCCATCCAGCGCCGAGACAACCACCGACACTTCTACCCTGAAAGAGACCTACAGATGAGAGATATCAAATAATAATGCGATGAAAGGGAGGAACAGGAAATTCGGGGGATATAGTTAACCCAGAATTCGCCTGACGACCCGCGAAGATGACCAAAAAAGCCATGGGTGAGGTAGGCCGGCCACGGGAAGCAAAACCGGGCCTCTAATCCGGACTACAGACGAAACCGCCTAAGCGGTCCCGCTCGGTAAATTAGATCTAATAATGCACTTGAGTCAAATTTAAGAGTATTTCTAGGACTGCATTTCGTTCTTATGGTGTATTACTTCAGGATGTCTGAGATATAATGCTGTTCTTCTTCCTTTTTTAATTTATACCCCGCCTGCAATGGTCATTTACAGTCTGATTTTTAGAAGAAGATACATGAAGGTCATCTGTTTCTCCTCGTCAGGCTCCGCAATGTCGCCCAACAGCAGACAGGAAGTAATGCAGATATACCCTTTCCTTATCCTTTCAACACTTGAAACATAAAGAAGGGTGCGCGTTATCAGAGTATGTGATTCATCAGTTTAACCAATCTGTCAACCTTTGTTTACGTTACCATAGCAATGAGCTTCCCCTCTTACTCTTCGTGTCTCATGCTTGCTGACCTTCACGTATCTTCTTTTAAAAACAGACTGTAGGTGGCCGTTCTCCTTTGAAACATATCGAAGGTGTTAACTCGTATTCGTTGAGCTTTAATTATTAGATCACGTACACATTCGCACTCTCATTCATACTTCCAGACCCTGGGGAAGATAGGGAAATATCTTGGTCGGAGAAAACTCCCCTTCTCCGCCGCCGGGAATCAAACCCGGGACCCCTAGCACGGCAGGCAGGTGTCTTGTGCTCTTCTGCGTTACCCGAAATTCAACTTAAAATCAAAGACATCGTCATCGTTCAGAGATATCCAATACTATGGATCCAATATAAGCCAGAATATAGAATTTTTCTATTCTCAGTTATCTTTCGAGCCCTTCGTGAGCAAACGAAGCACAATTCGGAAAATACAGGACAGAAATATATTTGAAACGCCTTAAGCTGCTTTCAGAAGATGGTGTTCTTCTCTACGATAATGTAATCTTCCTCGCTGCAAGAAGCAACCAGATAACTCATTAACTAGTGCAAGAGGGAAACACTACTCCAGTCACCACACAGACCCGGCTAATCCGTTGGAAATCCCTGAGTGTAGTGACAGCTGAAGCAGCACTTAGAAAGATAGTAAGTTTCGTGAGCGATTGTTATGAATTGCATCAGCAATTTGTTTTTCGACACAGCATTCACTACTTACAACCAAGATATAAATTCGACTAATAATATTTCACTTACAAGGAGTATCTCTGGTAAAGGGTTAGGAAAGAAAATACCTTTGGAAATCACTATAGTGAGAAAATAACTTTTATAAAAATGAACTCATAAAATGAAGTCATGTGGAAGTCAAGACTCGCATACTTATCCAAATGATAAGACAAATATAATAGAAGTCATATTGATAACTAGTCCTTTATGTGTGCATCTCTGATGCCGCTTCTTCAATATATCGGCTTTTAGCTGCTCCAGTGGTGACCTATGAGATCATTCTCTAAAGTTATATGGCAAAACATTAAGCTAGAAAACACTAATCAAGTTCATTGATTAGTTACTGAAGGCTAATAAAGAGTTATTTGAAGAAATTTGGCCGCTGTTTGAGGATGCAGAACTACGTTTCTAAACTTCAGCATTAATTATATCTCCTAATTTACATCAATACTTTACTGTTTAAAGTAGATATCTGCAATAACAATGAATAAGTTGTAGTCGCAGAAATGCTAATCGAAGGGTCCTCTGGTGGCTGCCGACAACATCAAAATAAAAGTACGATCTTTAGAAACTACAGAGTTACAATAATGGATCATAATGAACAGTTTTGTAAGATTGTCAGACGCGAAGGAAACTACACGAATTTTAGAAATGAATGAACTCCTGTATCTCCTTAAGTGGAACATAGGGTCTGCTGAACAGCGGAACGTCGGGGTACAGAACCGAAGACTCCCGTACCCAGATAAGCTTAGCAGGTAACAACCCCCAAGCCTCCCGCGAAATTAGCCAGCAGGTAGGTGGAATGACCTAATCTTTTAGTTGATTTATTTCGGTGTACAGAAAATAAGTTCACTGTTAACATGTTTTCCGGCGAGACTGAATTTACAGTGAGTGGGAAAGGAAGGAAAATTCTACTTCGGAACGGTTGCACTTTCAAACTCCAAAAGTGTTTAAAAAGCGGGGTAGCGCGATGGACGTGCACTGTTAAAAGTTGCAAAAGAGTTATTAAAGCATTTTCCATTGAAGACATAGATGTCCTGCATATTCAAGAGGACAATAACCATGCGGGAACACCTAGTGAAAAAATTCAGAGACGGAAAGTGCTTTGTGATCTGGAGAGAAAAGCTATAGAAGATACATGTGAAAGGCCATCGAAACTAATATACCAGCAACTGAAGAGAGAAAACACGGAAGAAGTAACCACTGGAGTTGCCCACAGTTTTCATAAGTGCATATACAAAGTTAGGCGTAAAATTCTGCCCAAATTACCCACAGGTTCATGATGTTCTGAACACATTAGGTGTGAAAACTAGATAGAGCCGAGCTGTTGCTACACGATGATGCTACGAAGAAAACGTTGTAATATTTTGTGACCCGGAAGTCACAGAGTAATCAGTCAGTGTGACACAATATATGTTGATGGAACTTTCAAGTATTCCACGAGGTCTTTTGCAAGCTATTTACAATCCGTGGGCTCCTTAATGGACATTACATTTCAATGGTATTTTCTTTGTTGAAGGACAAGAAAACCTCATCACATCAGCAGATATTTTCAATAATTGTTGATAAATGTCATAAGCTAGGTCAAGAATTCTCTGCATCAACAATGTTTTCTGACTTCGAGGAAAGCATCATGAATGCTGGAAGAGAAGTGTGGACTGATGTTAGAATCCAAGGATATAAATTTCATCTAACACAAAGCTGGTGGCGAAAGATACAGAACTTGGGACTTGCACATGCCTACTATTCCAGAAATGAAATCGGAAAATTTCTGAACTACATATTTGCTTTGCCATTTCTGTATCCTGATATGGTTGGTGACTGTTTTGCTGAAGACTTCATGGCAGTGATGCCCATCTCGGAAAAAACTACAGATGTTTTGCGACTATTTAATGGAAAATTACCTTCATAGACAAAAGTGCACTCTTTACTCCCTCCATTTGGGCAGAATTAAGTTGTAATAGACAGAGAACTACCAACGTTTGCGAACGTTTCTACAACAAATATAACAACCAGTTTTACTCCTGCAGCCCAGATCTGTAGAGATTTCTTGAAGTACTCAAGCAAATGCAACTGGATACTAAAATTTCAATTAATTCCTCAAGAAACAAAAAACAGGAAGGGTCTTATCCACACTTAAAACTCATGATGCAGCAAGTAGAAATTTTCAAAGCTGGAAAAATTTCAAGAATGGAGTAATTGAAGTTAATTTCTTATAGGACCAAACCTGGAAATATATGGAAGTAGAATCTAAAAGAAAACATAACACTTATTTTGAAGACGAAAATACATGTTACTGTGTGATACAGGTTTAAAATGTCAAAATAACGAAGCATCTAAATGTGGATCCATTGTGAGTAAATTACAGAAAATAAATAAATAATGACGGAGCTGATAAATGCGGAATCATTTGGGGTACGGGCCAGTTCGCCTCCTGGTGGTGCAACCTGGATAACGCTAAACGAAATGGAACAACTACTAATTCAAATGTAAGCATTAGAGGTTAATTTTCTTTTGGTACTAGAGCCGTGTTTCTTTGTTATTAATCATAAAGGCAAAGAAAATGTGACATCTTCCACTAGAAGTACGTAATGCTTCATCAAATATTATAAACACCAAACTCGTACTGTTACCTGTTTCGACGGGAGGCTATGGACCTATGTAATTAGGGACTGGAACCGGGAGGCTTCGGGGCTATTTTGCTGACCGCGGGAGGCTTCGGTACCGTACCCGAACCTCCAGACCCGTAGGCAAACGATTGAGGATCAGAGGTTCCCTGCTCAGAGAGATTCTGGGATAAGTGATCAGTCCAATGCCGGAAGTGAAAGTACAAGAGATAAAGTGATAGGAAAGATGATGATGGAGCAATCGGTGGAATGCTGCCTGGGAAAACCGGAGGTTCCGGAGAAAACCCGCCCCAGCGCCGCGTTGTCCACCACCAATCTCACCTTGCGTTCGCCAGGAATCGAACACGGGCAACCTTGATCTAACCAAGCGATCTAACCACTCAGCCATGGCGAAGCCCAATTTTAGAAATAGACCTCTTTTATTGACTTGACCATACTTACACATTTGTTGCCAAGTTTCGCATCTCTCATCTGGAACATAATCTTTATTCTGGGGCTTGTGCTTCTGATCTTCAAAACTGGACTATATACATCTATGTGCCTTCTGCTTCTAAACATAACTAGTTTAATGAGGGTATCACAGTGAATACAATGTATTTTTAGGCTTATTTACTATTTTACATTGAAAATCTCTTAATATATGTTATTTATTAAAGTAAATAAACTATACTATTGTTTATGCAGTGGATATAAGACTTAAAGATTTTTTTTTGCCTTATGCCAAAGTTTGGTTATAACATGATATAACCTTAGTTTGCTTCACCGTCTCACATATTTCATTCCGAATTTAAATGTTGATATTCTTTTTTCTGAGGAAGACATTTATCTTTATCTTAAATTCTTGATTTGTACCATATATCTTCATTAGAATGTTTCATGGAACAGTTATCTTTCCCTGCTAATAGAGCCATATTCATGCTATAGCTCTGCATCATATGGAGCTTTCACCTTTGCCTCCACTTTTGATTTATATCCTGCCTCCTAATCCTTCGGCTTTCTTTGTTCTTTCTGCTAGTGTTCCAATTTCTTTCTGCGCTTTCGAAATCATCTTCTACAATAGCATATTTTGTTTACTCCTGTCTTTCTTTTTTTCCTGGCTATTTTCTTTTCTTTCAATGCCCTAAATGTTTATTTATTTTACTGTTAGATTGTTTAAAAAGGTTTTGTAATTACTTGTTTCTTTTGCATAGTCAGTTTAATGTCTCTGGTCATATTGATGGCTTTGACTGAGAAGATTTGATCTATCTTGAACTTTAGGATTAGTTGATGGGACAGCTTACTTTGATCATGTATCATATTTATGTGCAAAAGTATATGTTTAGTCAAATGTGAAAACATTAAGCCTTTTAACACAAAGGCCCTTATTCCAGCTCTGCTCTTGTATTCAGTACAACACGCATCCGGTATTAATACTTACAGCTCTTAATGAGAACCAAAAAGCTGCGAAAAGCTTACATATACGACGTCTTTTCATGCACACTCGTAATACTATGTAGGTGATAAACGAATGCTTTCCCAAAGAGCGACACAGAGTACGTGACAGCTGGTCGAGTGGGTTAGCTGCTGGAATACAGTGATGCAAAGGCTAGGTTCGTAACAACGTTTCTTTGTTTTTTTCCGCTAGCCTTTATTGTCTGTACTTAGTTACTAATTTAATTATTGTTGCTATTAGTTCTCTTGTGATCCAAAGACACAAGAATTATAATCTGATAATTAGGGATTTACAAGGGTCAGTTCACCATAAAAGTTGCGCCGAGCTGACCCTATCAGCAGGTAGGAGAGAATTTTGCCCTTCAAAGCGAAACTACGGACTACCTTTAGTTTTCATTAGAGATCATGTTTAACTTTGTGGTGCGCATTGCTGGTTTCATATCCATCCACGGCCCATTTTAACAGGTGTACCTCAAGGTTCAGTACTTGCGCCAGTCCTCTTTAATATATACATTTATGGTCTTCCTGATACAGCTCCAAATTACATGGCATTATATGCTGATGATACTGCTCTCTTTTATTCTTACTCCGATATCCATCATGCCATTCACGAACTGCAAACTCCCTTGGCTGGACTAGCTCACACTGGTTGTCTAACTGGCGCATTTTCCTCAACACTAGCAAGACAGAGGTTAAGACATTTTCTTTACGTCCTTATAAGGATCCTCCTTCACTACAGCTGCTCGGCGAGTAGCTCTCATGATTACACACCAGTGCGTCACTGAAATATCTTGAGGTGGTACTGGACACTCGACTTACTTGGAACGCCCACATCTGCCGGTCTGTTACACTTGCGTTTGCTCGTCTATCAAAACTGTACCCTTTACTCAATAAGCGCACCTCATTTGTTTATGAATCCTTTCTTCTCCTTTACACATCTCTAGTCCGTCCCATTTTAACCTATGCACCTCCAGTCTGGGATGGCACCAGCAACACTAATCTCCGCCAACTGCAGGTACCACAAAACAGGGTATAGCTACAAATGCTCCATAGTCCGTCAGAAACCAACAACTTCATCATGAGTTTGGTCTTCTACCCGTTCAACAGTACCTCCTTTACCATCTCCATGAGATCCCTGGAGCTGTTACCTACAATCTCGGCGCTCGCACTCGCCAACCAACTCGCCTCAAGCGCAGACTGCCACAAAATCTCCGCCTGATTGACCTCTCCAGCACAGACGACCCAGACGAGTGATTACTACTATCAGACTTATTTACTTAATTACTTATTTACTCAATTTATGTAACAGTTATCCTGACATATTTAGTTAGAAGAGCCGTACATCAATTGTTATATATTCTGTTACTATATTTCTCTATAACAAACATCTGTGAAGATAGTTGCTGATCGATGGATAATAAATAAAAAATAAACCTTGTGACCCTTATAATCTGTACCGTATCTGCATGGTATTGTCAACTGTTTCATAGATGGCATTCATTTTTAAGAGCATGTCGACGACATTAAATCTAATTGTTTTTGAAAGAGTAGAGTCAGAAAATGAAAATTAAATGCCATAGCCGGTATTTGAAACATGGATCTTCCGGTCTCCGACAGGCTGCTCTTAACCACTGAGCTGCTATCGCCAACATGTCTACTGCGCATTAAATTTTCCAACTGACTCATGCTTCCATGTCAACGTAGAGGTCTATTTTATGCTACAATGTTACATAGCAACTACACAGAACTACACAGAATTCTAGCCATACATTTAAGTTTTCAAAAAATATTTTACACCTATCGTATTTTAATTAAAACGGTTAGAGCAATGTCTTAAGGAGGTGAATTTTTTCGAAAACTTCTACATATAAAGGGTAGTTTGGTGGGGGGTATTTTTAAACAGTTCGTGTCACTGAATTTATACAACAGGTTTGGATTTAACTAACTTTTCGAGTCTGAAAAGAACACGGTCTAAAGATCACACACATAGACATGTACACAGTGAGACATTTTTCTAATATTTTTTTTTATTTAACTTGTCCCAAATCTTGTAGATACTTCACGTAAAAGCTTTACACAGAATTTTGTATTGGAATGCAAATAACTTTTAATCCTATTTCGGCAACCTCCTCTTCCTTAGCCATGAATTTTTACAGTTAACATTCAAATATTTTCTTTAAAATACTTCACTTATAGCCAGGTATCTCGTACACATTTAGCATGGAAACTGACATAATAACTGGACCGGAGAGACTATTATCTCCACTTGTCAGAATACCAGTCGTGCAACTTTGTTATCAACTAAAACCCTACATTTTATGCATATCGGCAACAAGTATAACTATCAGCACTCACCTCTCTTTCTCTTGTCTTTCCTCCCTCTTAATTTGAATATAAATTGGATTGAGCTGCAGTGTACCGTAAAGTAATAATGGTGTAGGAAAAAAGACAAAGAAATACCTCCTTTCCTAAGTTCACAAACTTTTATATTACGTGATTCTAAAGATTAAGGGTTATGCACGTTCCAATAAACTTAACAATACAAGACAGAACCATCGATTTTACTGAAAACGTCACACGGACATGACTTTCTTTTCTCAATTTTCATACAAAAATATTTTATTTATTGTTAATAAATAAGCACAAATATTAGACTAAAGCAAAAATCAAATCTAGCTAAAAGTTAAATTGATGATTCTAAAATTCCGATCTCTTTTCTTGGAGATAACAAAAAGAAAAAGAACAATTAATGACTTCTCATTTAATAGTAACAGTATTATTTTATAATGCAAATAAGTCAAAAAATATGAGTCAAATGTAGAATTTAATGTCACGACAGCACGTTGCCATAGTACCTCAATGGGTAAGAGCGATTGGACGGAAACCAGGAGATCTGTTGTTCAAATACCAGCCATCGTATTGAATTTTTCATGTCGACTATATCTATGCAAAACCTTAGCCTTTCTACCGCTGGTGTGAAGAAATGATTAATTTCCATCAACTAACTTAAGGAATATGTCTGCTCGTAGTGTAAGAAGGGCCTTGCATTGCAAGAAGGGCCTACGTATGACTGTACAATAGTAAGAGTAATAAAGAGTAGACTTCGTTTTTGAGTCATTATTCTCTTTTATTTTGATGAAAATTATTACTTGGAACTTCCTTCGATTTGAAGGTCACACCTCACCACTTCAACTTAAATTGTAAGTTTTATACTTAATTATTTTCCTTTTGACAAATATTGTACGCGAATGATTTAACGGTAGGAGCAATTTCCGTAATAGGCTTACAAAAATCAATTAAGGCAATCCATAGGTTTTGCGATGACCGGGGACTAAGAATAAACAGCAAAAAAATAAAAATAATGGTATTTAAAAGAGGATCGATACTTAGGAAAGGAGAGGAATGGTTCATAGAAGATCAAAAAGGTAGAAGTGGTAAACGAGTATGACTATTTAGGTGTAAGGATGTGTAGCAGTGGAGGATGGGTTGCACAAGCCAGAAAAGTGATAGCTAACGGCAGGGCGGCAATGCCAGGGGTAAGAATATGTAAACATAATCTGGAGACGTCAGTCAGATGTTTAGAAAGAATGTATGAAACGGTCGGGGAGGCCAGAACAATGTATGCATAGGAGGTATGGGGCACATCAGAGCTAGGTACAAAATTAGACCATATGTATGGATTGTTTTGCAAAGAACTACTAGGGCTGCCAAAATCGGCACCAAGAGAAGTGGCATTACAAGAGCTAGGTAATACAAAAAGGAGGAAATAATAACAGAGAGGTTATTGAAATTCTGGTATAAGTGTATTAAAGGGCAGAAAGGGCAATTATTGAATCTGTGTATGAAGGAACAAAAGCATTAAAAATACAAACAGTTGGTGGTCGGAATTGGAAAGTATGATATTAAAGATAGGCACGGGAGATCTATGGAGAGCAGAGGAGACAAATTATAGCTGTTTTTGGAAGGAAGTGAGAACTAGAGTACAATATATATATATAGGCAAGAGATATGGGAAAGTATAGAAGACAAGAAATCTTTGAAATTTTATAAGCAATTAAAGACAGAATGCGGTAGAGAAAAATATATAGGTCAATGTGACAAAACTGGAAGAGAAGGCATAGTATGGATGAGGATAGGCATAATATACTTAAAAGGGTTGAGAAGTAATGAGATAGGAATATGTGAATTTTGTGGAGATGAAGAAAGCACTGTTCATGACCTGATAGAATGTAAGGAGCTAACAAATTACAGAAGACAAATATAGGATAAGAAATGGGATAGTGTGAGCAAAGAGATATTGGCAGTACGCATCTAACGGGGATAGGAGAAAATAAAATAGATGTATAGGAGATTTCTTATATAGGATAAGAGAAAAGTGGATTAGGATAAAAGAAGAAAAGGGGAACAGGAAATGGCATCAAGATGCTCAGGAAAACCAAAGACTTATAGCCAAAGGACCTGAGTCAGCAAGTAAATCTTAGGTCAGCAGTTTCATGTATTTGTACAGGGGGTATAATACAGCATGTTCTATGTTAAATTTTATTTTACTGAATTTGTAATGGATACTGTACAAATAAATATAATATCATATCATTTTAACAAATACGTTCATGCACACACTCACATACACAAATAAGAGCCTCTTTTTAAAAGTTTTTGACTTGCGAGTTTCAAAATACGTACTTCTGGTGAAGCATTGGTCCCAAATATTTAGGGGAATACAGCACTTCCTCTATTTACCCTAAACACATATGTAGATATAACCTATGAATCATCTTTTAACAATTTTCATCATGAATTTCCCCTTAAATGAAAAGAGCTGGTTCTAGATATATCAGGTCTAAAATTAGGTTCCTAAAATAAAGTATTTTATAAATTGTCTGTTTTAAGAGTTATTTCCGCAGCTTTGATCATAACCGGTTGATGTTGAAGCATTTTGGGAAAATGCGAGTAAAAAAGAGTATTTTAAACGCTTGAGTTAAAAGGAAAATAAATGGACCATCACACACTATTTTTTATTTTATTTTTGTACACAATTTTGAATGTATTACTTTCCTTTTCTGTATCAATAGCAAGTGCAACTAATGAGAATTTCTCTCTCACTCTGCGGTTGAATTTAAAGCGGATTGAGATGCACTGTACCGTGAGACAATGATGTATCCACCCGTTGCCAGTGTTCCCATCTGCATTAAATCTTCGGATTATGCAATGCCTCATGTCCAGCAAATGAGAGGAAATCCCTTGTAAATGTGCTATTAGAATAGCTCTCTTAATAATGACCGTTTAAACAGTCGGTCTTCCACTGCTAACAGCTACAGAGTTTTCTGCTTAAATATATTGGAACTATTCAACTACAAATGTTATCCACTAGATGCAATGAAATTAAATTGATATATTTCACTGCTTGCTAAGACGTTGATGCTTAGAATTAGCTCCAAAAGTGAGCAAATTCTTTATATGATTAAAGTTTCCCATATTTCAAATATTATGGTTATTGTATGAAAAGATAATGATTATAAAAATGCTTATCATAGTATGAAAAATGTAAAACAAATTAATAGCGATTTTCCAATTGAAAACATACCACCTTAGAAATAAATTGAGCAGCTACCAGCTCGATTCGGAAAACATTGGAAGTATTCGATGACGCTACGTTCACAATATACGCTTTAATACCACTCTGGCATCATTTCAAAGCTATAAGATAGACAGGGTCAGCCTCGGTAGCGTAGGTGGTAGCGTGTCTGCCTCTCGTTCAAGACGTCCTGACTTCGAATCTCGGTCAGGGTGAGTTACCTGGATAAGGTTTAATCCGGGTTTTTCCCTTATCCTAAAAGACGAATATCGGGTAACTCTGAGCTCCATGGACCCTGGGCGCATTTGCGCATCATTTCACCCATTTCATTCATCGTACGATATGACGATAAATTACAAAAGAAAAAAAAAGATAAAAAAAGATCGATAGTGAGATGCTTTGCGGCTTGGCTATGTGCATGGTAGCCGAACGCATGTGCCTCTAACATGTTCTTTTTTTTTAATTTACGTCCTCCAACGTTGTCATATCGCACGGTGAATGAAATAGGTGAAATAATACTCAAATGAGTCCGGGTCCATGGAGCTTTCAGGATAATGGTAAACCGTGAAAAAAACCTTATCCAAGTAAATCACCCTGACCGAGATTCGAACTCGGGACCTCTTGAACGTGAGGCAGACACTCTACCGAGGCTGTTTGCCAACATGAGTTCGAATCCTTGATGCGCACGTTTGTTTTTATTATTTCCCTTTAATAGTAATGACTTATGATTTTCATGCAGAAGAGAAATGTACGAGCGCTGTTCAATAAAGAATGACCATAATTTTTTACGGTCATAATTTCTCGCAATAAAATTCAATTTTATTATATTTTGTTAGCTTAATGTGAAACAAACACGCCGCAGTAGTTTCATTGTTGGTACTCCTGGTTACCGCCTGTGAGAACCAGGCAAGTTCAGACATATTCAATATCACCTCCGCTGCAATTGAGGTAACACGAGAGGAACATATGCGGCTTTGAAATTCTGCTTTCGTCTCAACAAATCTTCGGTTGAGACGTATGCAGTGTTATAGGAGGCCTATGGAGAGTCTGCTCTTCCCTACAGCACAGCTCCAAGGTGGTTTAAAATGTTTAAAGAGGGGAGACAATCAATTTCAAAGGAAGGTGGACCCGGTGCTCCAGTTACTGCTCTTACGGAAGAAAACGTCAACACTGCTCCTGCCATTGTGAGAGAGAATCGACGAATTACCTTAAGATCACTCTCTGAAATACTGAACATTTCATTGGGTGCCACCCACACGTTGGTGACAGAAACATTACACATGAGACGTGTTTGTGCGCGATGGGTTCCAAGACTGTTGATTCCCGAACAAAAGGACATTCGCATGCAGGTCTGCATGGAGTTAAACTTGATGTTAGAGGAAGATCCGGAGTTTCTTTCAGACGTAACCACTGCTGATGAAACTTGGCTACATCATTTTGACCGTGAGAGCAAACAGCAAAGCCCAGTGTGGAAATCTCCTTCATCACTAACCCTCTCAAAAAGCAAAAGGGATGGCTTCTGCTGGGAAACCTATGGTAATCTCATTCCTTGATATTCATGAAATAGTTTATCAGCATGTTGTACCTCCACACACATCAGTAACTGGACAATACTACAGGGATGTCCTGAAGTTATTGCAAGTCCATATCAGGTGCAAAATACCACATTTCGGCGAAGCAGGCCAATTGTTGCACCACGATAATGCACGGCCGCATATTGCCAATGTTGTTGCCGAATATATTGCAAAATTCAACGTGAAGTGCATCCGTCACCCTCCCTATTGTTCGGATTTAGCCCTATGTGCCTTTTCCTATTCCCTAACATGAAGAAACGCCTTAGTGGGAGACATAATACATCAGCAGAAGCAGTGGTGAAGGCTGCGGAAGCAATTTTGAAGGATCTCTCACAAATGGTTTCCAGCATGTCTTTGAAGACTGGCAGAAAAGCTGGGACAAGTGCATCGCATTCAGGGGAGACTATTTTGAGAAGGACCATCAAAATTATGAGGATGAGTAAAGGTACGTGTCAAAAATAAGTTGTGATCATTCTTTACTGAACAGCCCTCGTATTGGTATGTCTTTGTGGGTTCGTAAAATTAAAGTCCAGATTGCAGAAATTCAGAATGCTCTTTATTTCCGTAGAAAGACAGTTTCTGCAGCTCCTTGCAGCAGCAAGATTACATAATATACACCAACACAGTCTCTCGTGACTTCACCACACGTAAGCAAACAAAATAATTTACTTTCAAATCACTACACAATTATCAGATCTCAACTTGCTACTCGGTAGAGTTCAAATGTCCCCACACTGCATTAAAACTCCATTCACTGACTAGTAGCTCCGCTGCATCACTACTGACTCGCCCTTTTCCCTTATTTATACCCGAGACATTGTTTCTCGAAAGTTACCGAAGCTTCACGGTCTTTCTCGATGAAGCGAGTAGGAGAGGGAACTGTCCAGATATCTCTCTGGCTCTTTCATTCTCGGCAAGTAACAACTGCTGTTCTGCTCCGTGGACGTGGCTTGGGGCTATCTCTTTCAGTCCCCTCTTCTCTCTCTGTCTGTCTGTCTGTCTGTCTGACTCTCTCTCTCTCTCTCTCTCTCTCTCTCTCTCTCTCTCTCTCTCTCTCTCTCTCTCTCTCTCTCTCTCTCTCTCTCTCTCTCTCTCTCTTGGCGTTCGCATAGGCACGGGCCTGTAGGAAACAATGCCAGGCGACAGCAGTTTAAGCATTTTCATTTAAAAATTGCAAATAACACATTCCTGTCCTTTTCAGAACATTGCAATGTTATTAGGAAATTACTTTAATATTTGTTGTGTAAACACTCTGTCTCATTCATTTGTTATGAATGGTGCTGACACATAATACGAAGTATCCACTCGTAAAAATGTCACTAGAAAGTTGGTCTCATCCGTGTCCTGCAAATTGAGGAAAATAATAGGAACAGAAGGTTTTTTACAGCCTATATTAAGTTAATTACCATTTTATTTGATTTTACAAATAATAAACAAATATTTATTTTATTTAGTTCAAAGGCAGAGTAGTGTGTTTCAGGTTTTATGTGTGAGCATAAATGCCGTAATCAGGTAAACCTTAGCAATCGGAAGCTATGTAACACACATAAAAAATGGTATGTCTGAGGTTCGAACCTTTGTAAGTCTAGCTCCTACATACAATTACGAGAGGATTCACTAGGACGAAGCTAAGAGACGCTTTCCGTGACATCATTGTATACCGGCCGTGGAAACGGTGTGGACCTAGAAAAATATACGCTTCCAGCATCTGTTTATTTTCAAGGGAATATAAGCTTCTGAAAATTAAAGAAAAATAGAATAACCCGGAAATGGTGAATGAGATCATAATATTTATTTTTCATATACGTATTTCCTAAGAAAATCAAAATGTGCGAAACGTTTTTCATTAAAAGATTAGTTTCGGATCGAGGTTATTCTTTTACAGACAAATACTCATGTACATTTAACTGTTTGTTTAATTTAATAGATAAAAACATTTATTTCATAAGGAATATTCGAATATAATGCAACATCTCCTTATCATTATGGAATTTATACAAGAGTTAGAACACAACTTCGTGAATACTTTGTACTAATAGTGCATTGATTGCACTAGTCTAGAAATTTGAACTTTAAAAAATGTACAGAAATGAAAGAAGCTGAATCTTAATGAATTCGATGCGCTGATTCGAAACTGCAATCAGTTTTTCTGTATCACCCTCAGATCGTTTGAAATTCCTATTATAATAAATTGTAAGTCAAAATTAATTCGACAATTCCAAGAATGTGTATTCTAATAAGAAAAGCTCCAAAATTCTGTTAATATGGGTATTAATTTTAGTTAATAATGTGTTAATTAAAATAAAATGACTACTCACATTTATGTGGTTGAGGGGAATGATCGCATCAGACTTTTCCTTTTATTTGTTGTCATGTCCTCTCTTATTACAAACCAGCAATAGTCACTCATCATTGATGTATCCTATCTGCCTTTATGACATTATTCGATTTCCAAGTTGTCTTGGTGAAAACTTTCACCTTGTTAATCACTTATTACATCTAAATTGTCCGGAAAATATTCCAAATAGGAATGTAGGAAGTGAATTTTGAGAGACATCCTACACCCCAATTTCTCATATGCTTGAAGAAGACTCTGTACCAGATGATTATAGTTTGCATCCTTTTGGTTAACAAGGAAGCCATGAACACCTTTAAATGATCTCCATGCTGCAAGTTCCTTTGCATTTACTTTTACTCTAATGTGATCCTGAATTTACTTCAGCTCAATGAAGAAGTGATTGAACCGGATGAAATTATTCTGAAATGAGCCAGATCCATAGAGTTAACCGACATTCAACTTTCAGGATAAGGGATACCCCTGAAAAAACATTATCCAGATAACTCACCCTTAACGAGATTCAAAGTGGGACCTCTTGAACATGAGACAGACACAGTACCAGTTACGCCACATAGGCTGGCAACTAAGTAGCTTAAAACAATACACAATTAATTCTTTACCTACTATATATGTGGTAGGCAAAGTATATAGAAATTATTTTTGTGCTCTTAAGGTACGACAATGTCCAGAAGACATTCCACTTGCATCAACGTGATCTCTAACATTTCCAGAGTTCCAATGATTAAGATCAATAGAAGTAATCCCTGCAGATTGGAGTCCTGAATACGACATTTTACAAACCATAACCGTTAAGTTGTCACTTCACTGCAATGGAGATATTTATATCCATTGTTGGTCTTCGACATCATTAAAACTATTAACGTTTCTCTCTGATTTGAGGCAAAGAAAAATCTATACCTGCATTGTTGACTAATAATTAAACGCTTATATAGTATTTATCTTTAACACCCTGTACTACAAAAACGAAGCATAATAAGCCAGCAATATCTTAATGTATTTCTACTGAGAAATGGTGGCAGGTACGAATATTTTCTTTATGGTAGACGCGGACGTTTCTGGGGCAATACGACATAAAGAACACAAAGCAAAAGAAATTGCAAAGTTCGGCTTTGCTTTTCAAGTTGTGAACAGCGCTGCATTGAAGTGAGGAGTGAGGTAATAGACGGCGCAGTAAGGTAGTTAATCATTCTGGCATAATTTAGCATACCACATTTAACTTCCTCTATATAATGAGCTAGCAAGTTATTTGGATGCCGCCAATTTAACAGTTCCACCAGCACCGTTGTGTCCGACCTTAGCTGTAATAACACTTCAAAATTATCATCAAACGTGGGACGAATATATCAAATGTGTAACAGCTACAGGAATTTCTTGGGCCATTTTCGGTTCATACTCGTAGTTATTTCAGTGTATACTTAGAATGTAATGTACATAAATCTAAAAATGATTTTACATACATATAATTACTATTGCTTAAATATTTACCTGTATAAACAAATTGATATTAAAATGAATGGAATAAAAACACCGAATACTTTATATTAAAATCTAAATTCGATTTCTTGATTAATAAAATGTTTCAGGGCATTCAACATTGCGGTGTGTAGAAGTTATGACTCGTAACATGTTTAATATAACTCAAAATGAATAGTTACACATAAAATATATAAAACGTAAATAGTTCTTCACTTAAGGGGTTAGGCCTGGCTTTCTGCCTGTTTAGTCTTCACATTCCAGCGCTACTCCCATCTTCTTCTAGGTCGTCTTACATCCCTTCTCCCGCGAGGGTTGTTTCTTCTTATTAAAACTGGTATACTTTCTTCCCTCATTATATTTATATTTTCTTTACAATTCTTTTTTTTTTTTTTTTTTTTTTTTGTAATCTATTCTATCTTGTAATTTGTATATCCATCCCTCTCGAATTTTTTGCATGTCTTATTAAGTCTCGTATGGTGCATTCTTTCACTCTGCTTAATAATCTCAGTTCTGCAGCCTGTATTTTACTTTTGTCCCTTCCTTTTAATATATAAGGCTCACTTCCCTCATGAGCACATAATTTTATAAAATTTTGTTTCTTTCCTTGTTATATTTTTTTAAGTTCTTAGTATGCTTCCGTATATCTGCTGAAAAATGTTTCTTTTTTTTCTAAATATTTGTCTAAATGAAGGTTACTTCACAACCCAAATAATTTCCCACCTCTGGTAGCGTGTCTGCCTCACGTTCAAGAGGTCGCGAGTTCGAATCAGTTAGGGTGAGTTACCTCGGGTGATCTTTTCCCTTATCCTGATAGACGAATGTCAGGTAGCTCTAAGCACCATGAACTACGGACTCATTTGAGCGTTAGTTCACCCATTCAATCATCGTCCTATATGACTTAACGTTGGAGAAAGTAAATTAAAAATATAATTAAAACTCGAGAGCTGTTCCAGTCATTTATTTTCAACACATACTTTTTATCTTACCCGATATTTTCTTCGATGTGTCATTATTTTTGTTTTCTTTATGCATATATTTAAATAAAATTCCTTTCCCAAAGGATACATTTTATACACGGGACATTGGAGGTTCTCTTCACTGTCCCATATTATTGCAACATTATCATCATAAAGAATGAGATTTAAGTTTTTATTCCTATTGAGTTGTACTCCATCGTTCACCTCCTTTTCCCAATTCTTAATCAAGTCATCTACGTATACATTAAATGACGTAGGATAAAGGTTGCAATTGTTTCTCTTACTCGTTGATTAGTTTTTATTTCTGTTTTAAACGTGCACAGCTTTACAGAAATGTTTCATTACTTTTATCATGTGAGGGTGGTATCCCTTTCATCCATTATGCCCCAAAATTTTCTCTAGTCATAAAATCAAATGCTTTTCCAACGTGTACAAATGATATGTGTATTGCTAATTTGACTTATAGTTTTCTAAAACTCTCTTTATACTGAAAACATTATCATTAGTAGATTGTCCTATTCTAAAACCAGATTGCTCTTCTAAAATTACCTCAGATTAAATATATAACACAAATTCTCAGAAGTGTAAGAAAATTAATTCATTTTTATTCAGGGCCACTGTGTAATACTTGCTTGTATGTGTAAAGATTAAAAATACATGATGTGTGTCTGGTAGGTATGAGCTCTCCTAATTTTATTACAGAGAAATCTAAATACATCAATCAAGCAATAAATACTCAAGAATTTACAGTGAAAACATAAAATTTGTTAGCTGCAATTTACTAATGACACTCTTCAAAGAAACAGGATCTGTTATCAAATTTACCACAATATCATTATAAATAGACTATAAACTATCAAATTTCAGCATTAGCAGTGTTGATTTATCTACATTTAATGTTTCAAGGGAGAGTAAACACCGCAGACATATGTGTTTCAAGTACGCATCATTAATGTAAGAGAAATCGTTTTAAAAATGGTTTCACTAAATTTCCTTTTACAGAAGTGTGCAATTTATTAGACTCATTCATGTATCTTTTACTTTGCTTCAGTTTAAAATTCAAAATAATAGTTATTTACTACCGTAACCTATTTCAATTTGTCGTAATTCTTTTCCTTGCTATAATATGAAATATGTTCAATGAAATTTCTCTCTTAATAATAGTGGGGGATTTTTCTTTTACTTATAGTAATATGGTATTATCTCTGAATTAAGAGCAGCCATTTTCTTCATGTCTGTTTATCCAAATGTTTGGTGTTATTGCTTTCATTTGGTGAATGTAGCGACTGAAGTTTGTTAATATTTGCAATATTGTTAATATTGTTAATGTTTGAAGTATGAGAAGAGAGCAGCCAATATGTGAGAAGGACAGATAAAGAAGCATTTTCCTCTCAGTGTGTTGACAAAGAGTAAAGTACCCAACATCAAAAATGGTCTGGAGCTGTATGTCTGTCCATGGACCTGGAAGATTATACATAGTTGTGGGGTCTATGCAGCAGAAACAGTATAAAAGTGTATTAGAAACAAGACTATTTCCGCAAAGTAAAGAATGGTTTCCAAATTGTGATTTTCTGTTCATGCATGACAGTGCTCCCTGCCATTGAGCAAAATCTGTAACCCAGTTCCTCAAAGGAAACAATGTAAAAGTGCTACCGTGGCCGGGGAATAGCTCTGATTTAAATCCAATAGAGAATCTGTGGGGTATTGTTAAACAGAGACTGAAAAAATTGAAAATAACAACAAAAGTTCAGCTTATTGAGGGCCTGATAAGCATTTGGCACAGAGATGAAGAAATAAAGGAAAAATGCTCCACCCTTGTAGAGAGCACGCCTAAACGCATCAAAATGGTAATAAAGGCTAAAAGAATGCATACAAAATACTAAGATCTGAAAAAAAATGTGTAATATTATTTCTGTTAAATAAATAGAAAATAAACGGTATACGTTAAAAATTTCACCATTGAGTCTAATAAATTGCACACGTCTGTAGGTACTAAGAGAATAGTAAAATGGAGTAGGTGGGAAAAGCCCCTGAAATCCTTTTCATTCTGAATGAGTTGCATCACTGGGGAACCGTAGTAAATAGACAAAATCGTAGTCCACAAAAAATGTAGGCCACAACCAATGTCTAATAATTTTGTACATTTAATAATAATTAATCAAAGTTTGGATCCTAAGGTCCGTTCCGTCCGCATCAATCAATCATCCATCAATCCATCTTTTCCTCGGTCTTCCTGTGTTTCTTTTACTGGTGAAACGTAATCGGTCGTTATTCTAGGGAGTCTGTCCTTGTTCATCCTCTTTACATTTGGTCTCTAGTTTTCTTTATTGTGTTTAATGCTTTCTTTTGAGTTAAATATGTTCAACTCTTCTGCATTTTGAGGAGTCAATAGTTTTCAAAATAATCCTGATTATTGACTTAAACTTCAAAATTCTTGATACTTTTCCCCAATTGGCTTTTTATGTTTCTTATAAATGGTCATAATCAATTTTTAAATAATTTGACTATTTTTAAAGCTTACATTCAACTATACGAAATTAATTCTATATTGTATTGCTTTCATTATACAGACAAGGAAATGTTTAATGAGAGGGTTTATGTAAAATATATTTCCATTAACATTAAGTAGAAAGATGAAGTGGTATATTTTGTGACAATAGCTTGTACAACTGGCTGGCGGAGGGTTTCATTTACGTCCTCCAACGTTAAGTCGTATCAGAGGATGAATGAAATGATGTTCAAATGAGTCCAGGGTACATAGAGGTTAGAGTTACCTAACATTCTTCTCTCAGGACAAGGGAAACCCCTGTAAAAACGCATTACCCAAATAGCTCACCCTGGCCGAGGTTCGAACTCGGGAACTCTTGAATGTGAGGTAGACCTACTACCATCTACGCTTCCAAGGCAGGTCGACTGGCTGGAGAAAGTAATGTGACAACAACACATGAGAGTTTTTCCACTTGCATTATTTCTTATTTGGTTTTACAAACTGATAATGTCCTTAAGGCTTTGAAAATAAATAAGTTTATGCAGTGTAATCTACACATTCGCTCCCACACCCTGGAGGTTCATGCTTGTATACTCTGACGCAGGCAGATCTACCGAAGCGAGGAATAAGCAATAATGCAGAAGAGGGAGAGAGAAACACCTAGATTAACTTAATCGCCTGTTTGTTCTCATCGCACTCGCTGGATTGGAAGCCAGTGATCCATGATTGAGTTTTCTACTTTGGAGACCTTCATGCAAAGTTCTATCGGCGTGAAACGGCGGGGGTGGCCAAACGATCTTCTGCCCACGCTGCGTCAAATGTCAGTTACACATGCCAGCTCTTCCTTTTAAACTTTGTGTGTTGTGTGGAGAACAACAAGAGCTTTGATACTTCCCAAGATTGAGACCTGGTACCTTAACTTACTCCTCTACCACGCTTCCTAAATTAAAGCTTCCAGCATTGGACTAAAACACGTAATTGTTGCTAAGGAAAAGCATTAGTAAGCCTTGTTGCCATTTATGCCAGTTCTTTTTCACATGATGTTGCAAACTTTTAGCTTCTATGCCATTTATATATAATTTATTGTAAAAATTACTCTAATAAAGTGCTCCAAACCAAGTATTTTTAAAAATATTTGGCTAAAAATTCAGGTAAGCCACTTTATAGAAATGTATTCAAACCATTGTGCCATTATCGTAGGAAAGTATGTGAATATTTAAAAATATTATATTTATATTCTCCAAAAGTATTGAGTTTTCAAAAGAGAATAATTTATTTATCAAATGCAGCGTTACTTTGATAAACTTGTGCAGCCATTTTATAACTTTTAGAGTCTATATACCTTTTTGAGGCATTATAAAAATTTTAAAACAAATAAGTTAAAAATTGCATCATGTGGAACTTTTGGGCACGGAATAATGCTAAGAAAATTTTGCCAGAATTGCTTCTCATAACTTTTGTTTAAAAATGCATGGTTCCATTATAGTGTGTTGTCCATTATTGTTTATTCCCTTCTTTACTACATACCTGCAATAAATAAATTGTGTGCAACACGAAAATTTCGTTCTGAAATTTCACCGGAATGTATGTTTAGAGGCTCCCTGAAAAATATGTGTGTAATTGTGTGCTTGTATCACTCTGTAAGCAAAAATGAAAATATGTAAGGTAGGTTACATACGAACCTGATATATAAACTCAGTGCCCTCCAAGGATATGGATCGAGGGTCTTCAAACAAGTCCTCTCACCACAAACTGCTCTTAACATTGAAAATGTAATCGTTCTTCCGCACAGCCTTGTGTAGGATCAGACTGAAAAATTCAATGGCATTTGATTTGAACCGGGATTTGAACCACGGATCTCCCATCTCCGACCGGTCACCCTTAACCATTGAGGTCACCATGGCCAACGTGCCGTCATGACATTAAATTCTCGAACTGACTCGTATATTTCACGGTAAACCACTAACGGCTCTCATATACAAAGAGACACGTACCCTTTTGCGGCGACTTTTTATGCTGTAAGTACGTAAGTTACAGGTTTCATAGTTACCACTGTTAGGTTACTTGATGAAATTTAATGGATTTTCCACACTAGCTGTGTGTAGGCTAAGATTTGGATAGATAGACTGAAAAATTCAATGCCATGGTTAAAATTCCGGTCATGCCATTGAATTTTTCTGTTTGGCTCTATCTATCCAAATGCTCATTATATGGAAAATCCTTCAAATAGCTTTAATTCTTTGAAATGATTGTAACGCGTTTGATTGCTCACAATGAATGAAAAATTTATCTAGAATTTGCTGAGAATAGTCACTAGTATTCTCCTCATTCTATATAAACTTTGCATAAGTAGTAAACTGTAAGAGATAGATATCTTATTTCAGAAAAGTTATTTTCGTTAAAGCACATATTTATGTCATGTCAAACTTTATGGATTTGTTAATTTTATCATTTTAATCTAGAGTTTTAAAAATGGCCGCACCATGGCTGAGTGGTTAGGCGACTTGGCTCTCACCAAGGCGGCCCGGTTCGATCCCAGACGACTGCAAAGTGAGATTTGTGGTGTACAACATGCCGCTGGGACTCTCCAAGTCCTCCAGTTTCCACTGCCAGCATTCCACCGATTGCTCCATCATCATCTTTCCTCTCACCTCATCTCTCTCGTACTGTCGCTTCCAGCAATGGGCTGATCACTCATCTCGGAATCTCTCTGATCAGGAAACTTCTAATCCTCAACCCGTTGCCTACGGTCTCAAAGTTGAGCGGTTCAGCAGGCCCTATGTTTCACAGGAATTCATTCATTCATTTATCCATGGATTTAAAAATGGGAAGTTGTTAATTTTCTTTTTTTCTCTTTTCCTTTCTCTTCTTATTGACTGTGCAAAGTAGAGAGAATTTTAGAGTGATACTTAGCGACCAGTTCTTAAAAGATTTGACTGTCGCTTCAACCTGGACTGGGCTTGACTGTAATAGGAAGGAATTAGGATATAGTTCTCTTTAACACTGAAACCCTAAGACTACTATATTATTTCTTATCTATATTATTTTGGTTAATTGACTTTTTACCTTTGTATACCTATTTGGGAAGATTTTTGGTGTCTACAGCCTTTCCAATGGTAACTTTCAGAAAGTTTCTTCTTCAGGTTTATACTGAAATTCTTTCCTCAGTTCTACTTGTATTATTTATTCTTTTCTAAGGATTATAAGTTGATAACAATGATTGGCTGAATCTTTCTCTGCCTCTATCTCGGTACTTTTTATCAATTAGGTTTAATTTATTCTCCTATTATCTGGTATATAACGATAATGAAATATTTAATAAAGCAATTTTGTGTTTGTATATATCAGTTGAAGAAGGCAAATAGAAGTATAAGTTTTTTTAAGAACAGTTCTTTAAATAATAAATAAGATGAATTTAAAATTTGGCTAGGAAATTAAGTATTCTAAATGATATACTATGTTTATTCTTTATATTTTTGCCTACTTTGTTAATGCATAATTATAAGTAATTTCATTAATCAGAAGTTGCAGTTACAGTTTCAGTTCCTTCAGTTGTACCTATCGTTGCAGAGTTAAGCTTGTTTAATTTGTTTAATTTAAAACATTTCAATGAACTGAAAATGTCTTCAAACATAATTTTTCCATTTAGGATGTACTGACTGCATAAAAGCAGGCAACTTATTCAATTGCTTTAAACAATCAGGTTCGTGTACTTATTTCCGCATATTTAGTCGTGTGTTTGAAAACGTATAACTGAGGGTCATACTGCATTACCCCCCCCCCCCATAATTGGTAGACCTTTGATTTGGAGATAAGTTATTAGATTATTGGAATTTGATTCTGACAGAACACACTGATAACCCCTTTTCTTTATTTGCCAACGAATGTGTGACTAACAACTTTATTACTTTAGCAATGCCAACGAGAGCTCGTTAGAGGTGATCAAGGACCCAGTGCAGCTTGTTAGCTGAAATTATCAATTATGTATCACGCTACATAGATGATGGGATCCGCTACAGCAAATAAGTGAATTCCGAGAAGCTAGTTTCCCAACTCGTTCGTTATCGATAGAGGGCGGTAATGGTGATTTCATTGGGATTGATGTTGACTCTGTAGCGCACTGAAGGGCAAGTACAACTATTTAAATCCTTATAAACCTGCTGCACACATTTGCCAACCTGGGAAATATAACACACCATTTCCTACAGAAGCTGCACAACGTCGATATACAATCTCTGGTAAACAGACCACATTACTTTTTTAGGCACTGGGAATTAAACCTAGAACTCGTAATACAGGCGTACCAATGTTAATGTAAAAATGATATTGAAAGAGCTAAATAATCAGCGCCGGCTTTTTGCGCGAAGCCCCTCGACTACCCATACCTGAGTACAGCAAGTAGAAAAGGTTCGTTTTGGCAGTTTCAAGAAGGTTCTGCTTTATATCTATTCTACGTAACGCATAAACTAGCACACTGGTGACAATTTTTTCTAGTAGACAATGACAGTTCAGTTGACTTCAGTGGATAGTGCCTAGTGCAATCACTCATCAGCTAAGATGTGAAGATAATTCGGCTGATTCTATGTCCAAAAATGATCCCAAATGAAAAGTTTAGACAGTAATAAGAACTAAGTATTTAATAAACTCTGTTTAATGTCAACTGGTATTTCACGTAAACAGATAATAAGGTAAACAACAGAAATTTGGAACATAAATAGGAAACACGTCAAAAGATACTGAGTTTTTATTTACCCATGCTCTATTTAACTGCATGGTTCTCAGCGTCCCATTCTGGTGAGTGTGAACTACCACTTAATTTTCCTCAGATGCCTCTCTAAGTCAGAGACCGCAGACCTCTCAAAGGCCTCAGACTTTTAAGTTATATGTGTCGCAAATTTACTTCACGGAAACCAGGCTTTACCACTCTTGCGAAGGAAGCCATGTTGAGGAATTTCGCTCCCAGAAAAAAGCCTTTCGCTCTCGACCGGGTTTGAACCCGCTATTTCGGGAGTCAAAGAGTCGAATGATGATCAAATAACACGGTGGAAGAGAGATGACAGAATTAAAATTTGATTGGGACGAGAAAAGGAGAAAGGAAGGAAATTTGAAATTAATGGGTAGAAGGTAGGTAAAAGGAAAAAGAGAAAATAGTACTTAAAAATATGACTAAAACAACAACAACAACAATAATAATAATAATAATAATAATAATAATAATAATAATAATAATAATAATAATAATAATAATAATAATAATAATAATAATAATAATAATAATAATAATAATAATAATAATAATAATAATAATAATAATAATAATAATAATAATAATAATAATAATAATAATAATAATAATAATAATAATAATAATAATAATAATAATAATAATAATAATAATAATAATAATAATAATAATAATAATAATAATAATAATAATAATAATAATAATAATAATAATAATAATAATAATAATAATAATAATAATAATAATAATAATAATAATAATAATAATAATAATAATAATAATAATAATAATAATAATAATAATAATAATAATAATAATAATAATAATAATAATAATAATAATAATAATAATAATAATAATAATAATAATAATAATAATAATAATAATAATAATAATAATAATAATAATAATAATAATAATAATAATAATAATAATAATAATAATAATAATAATAATAATAATAATAATAATAATAATAATAATAATAATAATAATAATAATAATAATAATAATAATAATAATAATAATAATAATAATAATAATAATAATAATAATAATAATAATAATAATAATAATAATAATAATAATAATAATAATAATAATAATAATAATAATAATAATAATAATAATCATCTTGTATGCTTTTGTTTTGAAGGTCGCTTCCCGTGAAGAGAAGGTGAGGTGACATTTCATCGCGATGTCTAGCGGAAAGACGGAGGACTCCGACCTCTAATAACCTGGAAGCGATGGAAAACTTCGGGGCTCTTTCCATGGGGCAATACCATCCACAATAACGTCAAGACGGGTGAAAGGGGATACGCCACTTACGCGCGTCAACCCTGCAGGGAAGACTACCGAATAACCTCGGTGGGGCCGCCTGGTGATCTAGCACACCTTCTACTAGCTCTGCAGGCTAGTACCCGGCCGAAGCCTGGCCGGAGGTACCCGATCTCCGGCGTGTGTCCGGAACACACTGTCCCCACGAGTCCAACCCAATCTTAACAACTCCCATTCGGTAAGTAACCGAATATTCGGCCCGAGGTTCCTCTTGGTAACTTTGGAGGTACGACGAGTGCTAGGGGTATGCAGTGCTCACACCACAGAAGCTGAAGGGGCGCATACCCTCCCCTAGGGGGTGGTGAGATGACAGGAAGCTACGGGAGTTCAGACCTGATGAAAGGCTATAGGAAAGAACAGGATCACTAATATTTAAAGATGTAAACTCGACGATAGCTGTTCTTATAAGATGTCCCTGTGGCGCCTGGGTTACGGAGATCTCCTCCGATCAAATGAGTATTTGAGAAAGCAATTTATCAAAAATCATCCACCAAGACTTGAAATCCAAAAATAGCAACTCAGAATGAGAGATGAAATGAGGCGTTCGCCTAGTAACATGTACATAGAAACCCCTGGAAAACCCGTGGATCAGAAAGCTCAGTCACAGGAATTTCTTTTAACTTACGTCTTCCAACGTTAAATGATTTCGCACGATGAATGAAATGGGTGAAATGATGCTTAAATGAGTCTGGAATCCATGGAGCTTAGAGTTACAGACATTCGTCTTTCAGGATAAGGAAAAACCCCGGAAAAACCTTATCCAGGTAACTCACCCTGACCGAGATTCGAACTCGGGACCTCTTGAACGTGAGGAAGACACGCTACCATCTACGCTACCGAGGCGGGCAGTCACGTGAATGCAATTACGTACACAGCATCAGGAATTAGTTCGTAAAGAACTGAAAATATTACTTAAGTACAAATATACTGTAACGTAGCCTTAATTACGTCCCATTTCTTCTATTTGGAGAACTGCTCATTGAAGTACCATTTTTTGTTACGTATATCGTTAATACTATATTCAATAACAGACGCTGCACATAGAAAGAGGTTATCGTTGGTAAAGGATATGAAGTGATTTATCAAACATATTTCACCATCTCCAATGAGACTATATGTAACACATTCGTATCGACCAAAAGGAAAATGGATTTGCGAATATTAAAAAAGTTATGATGGTCATTAATTTTCTGCCCTACAGTCGTTACTACTCTCCTGGCTTCATAACCATATGCACGTATCGAATCCCGAGGGTAGATTTATAGTGCAAAATAAGAAAATAATACTAAAAGTATTTTTGTGACCAGTGGCACAGAACCTACATTTTCCGTATTCTTTTTTTATTCATTTGTGCTTTCTAACTTCATATTCAATCTGTGTATTGTATTTTTGTCAGTGCCTTAAGTATTAATAAGTTTACTTCAATTTGACCAACTTTCCTAATAATACCGCAATTTCTGACTGCTAAGAGTACCTGCTTTATAAAGAAACGATAGGTAGATGCTATATAATTGAAATAAATTGTTTCACATGTTCAATAAATGCATAATGTAATAATCGTAACAGGAAATTGAGTTCATTAGTCCGAGAATGGTTCATTCTACCTACTTCCCGAATTGCACATAACATGTTCTCCACTCATGCTTATCATGTACCTATTACTAGTTATTTGTGGTACATAATTTCAATTTTATTATATACCTATTCATGCATCTAATTGTTCATTGACATTCTCTAGTTTGTCATTGTATTGTTTGTTGCTATGGGAGAGTAGCTATTCACTTTTATATAAAGGTGTGGCGACATATTGATGTTTTGTGTAATTATGAATGACAGTAGTACTTCCAGTACTAATGAGGTAGTAGTTTCTAATATGAACATGGTTAAAATTCAAGAAGTTGTTGAAGTAAATAAAGAAGTACAGTTAATTACTGAAATTGGTCAAAAACTTGTGCCAAACATAACCTCATGCAATAATTGCAATATTACAATAAATTTTAAATAATTTTTGTCGTATAAAATGAAAATACTCTATTTCAGCTAGCTATTTATGCAATTCAGGGGCTAATTTCTCACATCTATTATTGTTTTCCAGTTACATTTGTTTCATTCGTATTTAATTTTGTTTTTATTATTGAATATTTTTCTTTTGGTAGCAATAAATAAATATGAGTATCTTCTGAATTGCATATAAATATTGTAAATGGTTTCACCTCCTACAAAAATTCAGTCCTTCTAAATAGGGAGGCAAGTTGACTTACATACCTTGAGAGGTAATTTTTAATTACTCGTAAAGATAAAATATACATAACACTATGCTTACCACAACATCGGTGGAAAAAAGTAATTACTTAATTCATGTATCTAATATAGGATTCAATTGAAATAATATTAACAAGGAACCTCTAGGAGAGCCTGGAAATCCTTATGTTCGGAAGTCAGTTCGTGAGCAAATTTAAATAGCCCAGGCCTGCAAATTATATAGAAAAATGAGATCTTTAGAAATTAGAAACTTAAGGGTAAAATGCCGAAATAGCAAATTCAATTTCGTGTTTATACTTCCTAGTATACAGTCCTGAGCAAATGTTTACTATGATCAATTTTTGACAATCTGAATACTTGACGCCTCGTTTAGGTCATACGTATTTGCCGGTCATTGTAAGAGGAAGTCTCCAAGAAGCATTTTAGTCATTCATGGTAAATTATATTAGTCAATTTATCGGCCGTTATTATGGTTATGGTATGGTTACGATTATTCGACATAACCAATGTTAATATAATTTTGAGTTGGACTGGTACTCCATGCTCCATATATTGCTATTTACCTAGAATGCGCTTCTTTAGGACCTTCCTAGCATACTCCGCTATTGTTGACTGTTAAGTTTTGATTTGGCAAACTTCTTGCAGGCAATAGGGCGTCTCTGTTGGTATCTTGATGAACTTGAAGTTTGGGTTCTCTTCAAAAGTGGTGACGAAGTTGTGGAGTTTTCCTTCATATTTCTTTATGAATATATAACGCAGTTGGACACTGAACACCTTTTAATAACTGCATTTATTGTTCTATATCATGATTATCATTCCAAAAGCAGTGCTCTACTGCCGATCCACCTATTTCTTTGTTGTTGATGTTCCTAAAATGCTCTTTAAGCCTAATGTTCAAATGACATTTAGTTTTGCCTGTGTAAAGGTTGTCACACTTTGCTATTTATCCGGTACAGACCTGACTTTTGTCTATAGGTTTCTCTTTTATATTATGTGATTTTAAAATTGTTGTGCACTGAATTTGTTGTGTGAGGCCAAAGTAATGTTGTTCTATGAAAACGTTTTAGAAAATGAATGTAGCTCTTGGGATAGTATGTAAATTTTCTGTGTGAGTTTTATTACTGATTGGGTAAAGAATAATTATTTGTCTGTATCTCTGCTGGCTTTTGAATCCATTGTATTCTGCAATGTGAATTATGTGATTGTACTCTTTGATATGTTGCATCTTGTTTAAGGACACATTAACCAGCCTAAGTTAAACTGTTGACAACAGCAGGCTTGTGTTGTCTTGGGTTATATCCACCTGCTTTTATTAAGTTTTCTGTGTGTGTTTCTTTTCTATTTAAGCCAAATCCTATTTTTATATATTTCCTGATTGGTTTCAAGTCTGACAAAAGGATTTCATTGTTTCCTCTTTCCCTATGGAACATTTTACCTTGGGATTCTGTATATTAAGTAGTCTTAATGCACCATCCCTCTGTTTCTTGTTTAATATTGCCCAATTATCCTCCACAAATATATGCCAACTAAGAGAAACGTAGAGTCAGACTGAAAAATTCAATGCCATAGCCGGTATGTGAAACACGTATCTTCTGGTTTCCGTCCAGCTGCTCTATCATTGAGCTACTATGGCCAACGTGCCGATATGACATTACATTCTCCAACTGACTCGTATTTTCCCGGTAAACCACTTAAGTTTCCACAATTTAGCCTACACACGGCCAGTGTGAAAGAACAATTAATTTCTATTAATTGACCTAATAGTGGTGAACTATAAAGCCCGGGCCTTAAAGTACTTACATGTTGTAAGTCGCCATTAAGGTAGTTGTCTCATGTGTTTATGAGAACTCCTAAGTGGTTTACCGGGGAAAACACGAGTAAGTTGAAGAATTTAATGTCATGTTGGCACGTTGGCCATAGTAGCTCAATGGTAGAGCGGCTGGACGGAAACCAGAAGATCCGTGGTTCAAATCCCGGCTATGACATTGAATTTTTCAGTCTGACTCTAAGTTTCCACAATTTAGCCTACACATGGCCAGTGTGAAAGAACAATTCATTTCTAACAATAAGTTACTTCACCACTGGGCATCTAACCTAAAATACTTCGAAGACCAAGATATTGGAAACGGAGTTGAAAGCTTCGTACAGCATCAATTTGTTTTCCTTGGACGTTATCACAAGTTGAAATTGGAATTATTTTGAAACAAACATTTTCCAGTTTCATGTATTAAAGATCTACATTTAGATCTGACCTCAAAAGGCATTTCTCCTTTTTATGACCTTAACCCTTTCTGCTTTTCCTACTAGCAATAAAAAGTAGAGGAAGTAAAACATTATTAACTGGATGGATATTTCACTTAAACAAACATTTTGAGGTTTGTTTGAACCAAAACAAGCATGTTAAATGACTTCTGTAGAGCTGGTAAACCGTAAGAGGTACAGAAAATATTACTGCACAGAAAATCTCATCAAAGCAAACAGTGTTTTTCAATTACATTTGTTTTCTTTCGGAGTTAGCAATTTCCGAGATATTCATTGTTATTTGTTTCAGTATTAAAATGCTTATTCTTTTCTCAAATAGAAAGCCTTATTCCTTTTGGTCTCTTTATCCCCTCCTGGTCACACAACAATAAAGATATTTCAAAAAACCTCACATAGCAACCAGCTTTTAAAGCACAGGGCGTTCCAATTGAATCACGCTTCAGTATTTCTGCCAAACAATTTGAGATACCGTACGACTCATCAGGTTTGTATACAAAAATTAAGAAAGTCTTATCACTTCCACCACTCACATGCAGGATATCCAAGCGATGGTCATGTGCGTTGAAGCATTTCAGAAGTGACATTCGAACAGTATTCCGAATGCGCTCATGTAGTTGGCGAATAGTCGCTCCTTTTATCGCATCCACCCTGTCCTTGACATACCCCTACAAAAGGAAGTCTAGAGGTGTTATATCGGGCGATCTCGGCGGCCATGAAATTGGTGCACCTCTCCCTTTCCGCCCCTCAAAATCCAACCTCTGTGGTCCTCGTCCCGAGGGGTGGGTAACAGGAAGTAGGGGACTGACTGATGGGGTGATTTGCTGCGGGGACTTGGTGTACCCCGGGACCGCTACGGCTACCGAGAAGGCCCATCAGTAACCCCGAAAACTGGCAGAAGAGGCTCTGGTTTAATCTCTCGATTGGGTTCCTCTGCGATTTGAGAGTGTTCCTTCAGACGCCCAAACCACGGTCCACTTCGGTGCTTGACCCCATTTGTTCATTTTTCCGTTTGTTTTTCCTCCCTGAACACATGTCTGAGGGGTAACATAGCGTGGGTGGTTGGAGTGGGAAGCGCAAGGGGTGGCTGGGTAACGAGAAACTCCCAGCCCCTTGTTACCATGTAGGACTGTGTTCGTATCCGCTGATAAAGGTCAGTCCCTGGGAGGGGCCATTGCATGAGCTGTTACACTTCTGAAGGCGATTGGGTCCCTCTGTCTTTACACTGGGAGGTGTGACCCTGAGGTGAGCAAGGTTCAGGCCAGGACTCTCTCCTAAGCCGGGGTGGCGCCTAGTATATGAGCACGCCATCGGAGACGTTTGCAATGCTAGAGGACATTACCGCAATGGCACCGAAATCCAAACCTACAAAGTTTGTGAAAGCGAATGGAAAGGAGGTAGTCGAGCCCTATTGTCCTCGCTACTTAATAACTACCAGAACTTAGGAAGGCAAGAACTTTATGTCACAGAACCCTTTTATCATCCAAAAGGGTTTAGATAAGATAGCTGGTCCATTTAAATCCTGTACTCGTTCTAGAAATGGCACGCTCCTGGTGGAGGCAAATTCTGTCACAGAGGCCTCAGTTTTATTGAAGGCGAACTTATTAGGTAGCTACCCGGTAAATGTCACAGCGCACAACACCCTGAACTTCTCGCGCGGAGTGGTAAGCACCCGTGCGTTGGACGGTATGACTGATGAGGAAATTCAGGAAAACTTACAGAACCAAGGTGTGACGGCTGTGTACCGTGTACAGCGGAGGGAGCGAGGGGAATTGGTGCCTACCCGTACCCTCTTCCTGACCTTAGATCGGGTGGATGTCCCATAAAGGATTAGGGCAGGGTACGAGACCATTGAAGTACGACCATATATACCGAATCCGTTAAGATGTTACCAGTGTCAGCGCTTCGGTCACACTAGCAAGTTCTGTAATGGAACGCCTACCTGTGGTAACTGTGCAAGGTCACTGCACGATGGTGCTTGCACTTCACCTGTTAAATGTGTGAACTGTGCTGATGAACATCCATCCAGCTCTCGAGAATGTCCGCGCTTCGTCGTGGAAAAGGCGATTCAAGAGATCCGGGTGAAAGGGAAAGTGCCCTTTTCGGAAGCCCGGAAACTCGCACGTACTCGAATACCATCCGTCCCGCGGTCCGCTACTTACAGCGCAGTAGCAGCTAAGCCGGCGCCGAGGAGAGACATCGCCACTCAAACCTGCGATATGGGTGCGGCAGCAACATCCGAGAAAATAATTGTTCCATCACCATCCCCGAAGCCTGACAAAACAACATCCCTGTCTGCACCTAGGAGGCCCGCCTCATCATCAGGAAGGAGATCGCCAGCACTGTCACCGGCTAAAGGATCAACCTCCACCAAGACTGAAAAGGTCGTTCGGTATGATGCCCCGCCCAAACAATTTAAGACCACTTATAAGAAATCCGATTTCATCAAAGTTCCCAGCAAAACTGCCAGCCGAAAGCAGATTTCAAGGGTTTCTAAAAGTTCTTCCTCTAAGGAGTCTTCAGATGAGTTCTCTGATCGACGCCAGTCTTCCTCGTCGATCTCTGTATCAAGTCGGTTTGAGGTCCTTGAACCGAAGTTTTCGATCGGGAAAGGGGGTTAATACGTAGAAGAGATGGAAGAGGAGGATACGTACCAGACCTCCAGGACGGCTTCCAAAAAAAGATAAAAAAAATTGGCTGGTAAAGGAGTTAACCCCGCACCCACTTTTAACACTTTATATTACATTGCTTCCCCCCCCCCTTGTTCAATTTATACCCCGCCTTTAACTGCTATGGTCATATCGGCGGCCGTTCTCCTTTGGAACACACTGAAGGTGTTAACTGGTATTCTTTGGTTTTTAATCATTAGATCACGCATACATTCACACTCTCATTCATACTTTCAGACTCTGGGGAGGATGGGGAATTATCTTGGTCGGAGAAAAATCCCCAACCCCACCGCTGGGAATCGAACCCGGGACCCCTAGCACGGCAGGCAGGTGCTCTACCGACTGAGCTACGGGGCCAGCCCTACATTGCTTTTAGATGTTGACACAGACCGTGTTTTCGCAATGATTTTATTCATGATGGGCACATTTTAAAACTCAAAATACGTGTAGTGTTAAAATCCAATTTAAAAAGGGCGCTGATGACCGTGCAGTTGAGCGCCCTTAAACTCAAAAATCCATCCATCCATCCATCTCCCTATCCCTCTACCAGGAGACTCATGATCCATTGTGTTCCTAACTTTAAAATCTTCTAAAGAAATAAACATACATTAATTTACCACCACAATTTGGACAACCTGTATTTGAATATCGCTTACTCTACTGTATCCCCCTATTCGCATTGTACCTATAAGAAACTGTTTAATAAAAAAATTCTATAAATATTGATCTCGAATAATTTGTAGTAGATATACGAATATCTTTTTGAAGAATTGTTTGCTAAAGAATGGGTAGGTTCCCTGTCGACTTAACTATAAATCATATATTTATTTACTTATTCATTCCCCCTTCGAATTTACAACGAATATAGGTAAATCCAATAGACAACTGACTACATATTCCGTTCAAAATACTCCCTTTATCTTGTTAGGTCACCAATTCAGCAAATTTAATGGTAAAAACTGCAATGATTGACTTGGGAACTCTGTGTTAACACAAAGTTTAATACCACAGATCTAACAGGAAATTGCTTCAAAGTTTGCTGTTCTCGGAAACTACTGATACCATTTTCCCAGCACCGGAAATAGCTGTTTGGACTTCGCTTCCTGGCAGGTTTCGGTTCTAGGAACTCGCCTCTTCGATATATGATCAGAAAGGAAATCCATGTACCAATTAGCTCTGTGATAATTTAACATGAATGTGGTCGAACAGACTATCGCATTTCGCTCTTCACTTGTTAAGAGCGGGCGATGTTCTTGTGTCAGCACGGGGAGTACATATTTTCATAGCTGAATGCCACGTGTCAATTTCGAAAGAGGCCTTCTGTCCAATTTAAACATGACTTTTATCTTTCAGTGTTTATTCAGCTTAGAGATAATAGCTAATACCCACAGGAACGTGTGCTCCATTCGTTGAACTGTATTATTTTCTCTGCCACGTGGTACCCAGTAGGTAAGAAAAGGCGTTGCATTCCACCCAAGAATTTATTTATTTACTTTATTGATAACAAATCTTAACCAATTTTATTAAAATACTACTTAATATTTAATATATTATCATGATTATTTAATTATTATTATTTAATTATTATTATTTAATATATTATTCGGAGAATAATCTATGAAGCGCTCTTCATACCTTTGCATAAGTGTTAAACCGTAAGAGATGGGCCAACACTTGTTACATAATTTATATCGAGTACATTTTTGTAGAGTTAGCCAACTTGTTATTGGTTTGAAATTTCCTATCCTCATTATTTTGCATATGGGAGGCCGTTATTATTGAGCAAACTCCAATAAGAATGCATAGAGCTCAGGAGCTACCTTTGGCAAACACTTTATCCTGGTAATTTAGTCTAACCGAGATTGGAACTTGAGACTTCTTGAATGTGAGACAGATACACCAGAAAAATGGGTCCATTGTATATCATTGTTGAAAAGGATATTGTTGAATTCGTAATGAAATGCTTCGAGTTTTTATTGGGCAGTGCTGTCCAGGTAAACTTCGGATGCGTTATCTCTAGATGATTTCAATGTTCTAGAGGTTTCTCCTTCTCGAACGTTCTGGAACTGTATGGAAAGTATATAAGGGAGCACTTTTGTAACGCGAAGTCAGTGAGTACGTGAGTTAATGTGTGAGTCAACGTGTGCGTTTCTAGTGAAACCAAGCGAGTTTGAGATGACCGTGATAACAAACGCTGAGTTATTGATAGGGATTAGAGATGTCTTGCAATCGGCTCCCCCAGCGAGCGAGCCGTCCAGAAAAAGAGGCTACGTCGGGCTGCCTGCTCCATTACGCCGAAGAAGGTGAATAGAAAATGACAAAATTGTTTGACACTAGTGAAGTGAAAAAATGAGCTATAGAAGTGTTAGAAGTTGAAACTGTTAGAATTAAACAGTTAAAATATTGAAATATAAATTTTCCAGTAGTAAAAATGTTTTTTCATAGCTGAATTCTTAGAGTACACTCTTTTGTGCTGTGCTTTATTATTACACGAAACATTGTAACTGCTGTTGCCAAGAAAGGAAACACTGTTATTCAAAATCCATCGGTCCAACAGTGGTTCATTGGCTCAGAAGCGAAAGATTAGTTCATATATGCATTAAATAATAATTCATTATATACAACTAGAGAATATAATACTTCAATAATTTCTTAATTGCAATAAATAATTATGAATAAATAAGAATAAATAAACACGAGTAATTATCTTTAAGTATAATTAATGATAGTGATAATGTTAAAGGTATTATTGACATTTTACTTCAGTAAGCATGAAAGATAATTTTATATCTTAAAGTCTGTGGTTCTAAACAAGACGATATAACAGCAGATAGACAAATGAAGAGTTCTGTAGTTATTTCAAGGAGGTAATGTGGAGGATAGCCTGACCATGTGTTTGATTACAAGTTACAAATCATGTGGTAGCAGTAACCACGAAATTGCTCCTCTGGGGGATACTGAAGACAGTGTTTATGTACTGCCATTACCCCGTGATGTGAGTAATTTGTGGAGGGAGAAGGTAATCTGCTCACGAGATTCTTTGAACTAGTTCGCGATTGTATTTGGTAGGGATGTCTTGGGCATACCCGAGAATTTCTAAGACACTCCTACTATAGTTTGTTCAAAACTTTCAAGCATAACTTATTCTACAGGTCGGGCGAATATAAAAGAGCTCTGTGCATTTAATGCGCGTGTATTGCATAACATATGTTAAACGATGTTGAACTATAAACGTGATGCTTGCATGAGGACTATGGGATTACTAACAGATGTTGAACACAGTATTCCGGCAGCAAGATCACCTTGGAGGTTTATTCTTGACCGATTATTTATTAACGCTTGCTTGTTCACCTTAAAAAGGTCAATAACAATTGCCAAATCTTTATTTTGACTCTATAATAAATGGATATTCTCTAAGGTGTTTTAATTTTAAATGCACCGCAATAGAATATATATGGTGCAAAAGAAATTGGTTAGACGTCTGTGTTTTAAAAATACAAATATATGAGTATACTACCTTTGACGTTTATTATAAAAATGTATTGAATGAATTTACATTAATTAACTGATAAACCATACAGCCATTGAAGAGTAAATGTCACTTATTAAATAATATTGTGAGTAATCTAACAATTGTTCGAAACTGAATTTCAACATAAATACATAAATGTATTTAAAATTAGCACCATTAGACCTTAGTATCAAATTCCAAACTCACTAGCATTTAAGAATTCACATTACGAAAGTAATATAACGCTTTGATGTAAAATAACTTTCAAATTTTCTCTGAGTTTCTCTGAATTTAAGGGCACTGGGAGGTTATTTTGACCCAGACAGGGCTAGTTTTTAACAATATTTAAATATAAATATACAGAAAGCTAAACATTGCAAAAAAGTGAAATTTGGGATGATTTATAGTATAAAGATGTATGCATTTAACGAGTATATAGTATTTACATTAAGTTCATACAATTCCTTGCAAAAGGGACATAAGGCACTCTATGTATCCTGAAAAAAGTATTACACCCTATACTTCAGGTCTAGGTTCCTTGTAGGAATTTAAAGTTATAGGCACCATTCCTTTTCCTAAATAACTTAAGGCACAGTTCTATAATCTAAACTATATAAAAGGCATATATAGATTATACTGTGCACATGAAAAATTATTTAGTTGTGTTAAAAAAAGGATAATATTTTTAGGGACTGAATTTTTTCCCCTACATTTTATAAATAATATGAATATAAAAGTTAGATTAATGTGTTAAAGGAACATTAAAAATAATCACTAAAAATGTTGTATCAATATATTTTGTAGTTTTTGAGAAAAATGCATCTAAATTATGAAAAATCAAGGTTTTGGGAAATCACGATCAAAGATTAAGCTCGATTCTTTTTAAATTATACATACTCTCAGAACATGCCTGCTCCACATTCCTGCTCATTTAGGTTTTCCCCATCTTTTCTTTTCCTTTTCTTACTTCTAGCTCTACTTTCAAACAACTGAGCTGTTCTTTTTGCCTCAGAGAGTCGATGCACATCTTATTTTAGACATGCTTCCCTCATATTTTCACCAACCTTTATACCCGTTTTTGTCATTACTTTATGCCTACCACTGCACCAATCATTATAACTAATAACACTATCATATACACCAATGTTTAAAATTTATGGCCCAACATGCACAGTTTTTCCCATATTATATGATGAAAACTATCATATGGGTTTTGAGTTCGACCATGCAAGCACTTTCTCAGTAATTCATATTGAGAACCTTCCCTAAATACTGGTTTAATTGCCAAAAGAAACTCTTCTAGAAGTGAGTGTTTACTTTATAAATTAATTTCCTAATCTGAGCTCTTTGAAAGGCACACCGTGTATCTTCACCTTTAGGACACAAACCTTGCTGTGGATTACCATCTGTGGATAATTTATGAAACTAAATGGCCCAAATAGCTTGTTTCATTTCTGCGATTGTTTTTCCTGTATATTTCCTGATAGCTAGTCCACAATACTGCTGGAGGAGGTCAATCTCACTGTCTGTTAGTCTCCCACGACCTGCATATGGTTTGCCATTTGGAAGAATCTTTCTCTTCATACTACATCAGAAAGTGGACGTGTCATTGCACAGCCATCTTTAAATTAATGGATGAAAGGGCTTTAATACCAGCTCACACCCTATGTTATAAATATCATTTAAAAGCTGAAGAATTATGTAATTTTTAACACTAGAAACAAAAAATGGATTTTTTGAAGCCCATCAAACTCTCAGTGCCCTTAAGCAGCAATATTACAAAGCTTTTTCTTTAAATTGGGATATTCACAATGAAGTCTGTTTGCGTGTTTATATTTTTGCTATATGCGTGTCCTTTATATATATATATATATATATATATATATATATATATATATATATATATATATGATGATGAGTAAAAAGTATGGAGCAATGCTTGCAACCTGATTGTTATAGTTTTGTGAAGATATATATTTTTTAGAAAATCTGTAAGACATCAACAAGTTTTCATATTGCTATGATTGTGAATAGTGAGTGACTTCTTTTAATTGCAACTTTTTTGCCCTTAGGTCTTGTAGCTGCTTTTTATGAACTGCAATTTTTAAAGTATTTCTTCTTAGATCTTCTTTCTATCACCATACCAGATCAGCATTAGTAATTCAATTATTTCTGTAAGCTGTGCCATGATTGATTACTTTCAGGAAGATTTTGCAATGAAGTAAGCATTGTCCTTATTAGCTTAGCTCCTGTCTGTTGTGCAATCCAAGGCCACATACTTAAGTAGCCTACTGTATTGCTTAATTCAAAACTTACTCAGTTTCAAGAAATGATGCGTTTTTCTTTGCTCGTTATACATGCAGTACAGCCTTTTTGCCGTTTATCATAATAAAAGAACAGTGGTTACAGGCATTGTTACATCCTTTTTACTCACCCAGCATATATATTATGTTTCACGCTTTATTGTTTATTTACTTTGTGTAGTTGAGACTTGCACTCTGTTGAAAGGGATTAAATAAATAAACTCGCAGCAAACACTTCTGTATGAATTAAATCATAGATATTCGTTTATGTCAACAAATATAAACAAATTCAAATACATGGTAAGAGATTTAAATGCTAAACTTGAACTGTCAAATCTAAACATACTTCATGATTGCAATAAGAAGGATCTCAAAAGGTGAAGTATGTAATATAGTCCATTCATATAAGTGACGTAAAATGGGGAAAAAAGTTCAGGTAGGTTTCATTATTAGCAATTAACACAAAATCCCAATTTTCCAAGGTGAGGGTGGGGCCAAGAAACTGAATAAAGCAGCACAATTTTCAAAAGGATTTACTTCTTATAGTTACCTTACAGAAATACAAATCGTATACTTTCCAAAAAGGAATAAATAAAGTTTCAAAGGTAATCCTAAGTAAACCATTCTTGCCTTAATTTTTACTTGGTTCGGCTGATATTTTTCTTTCTCAACAGCATTTAAAGCCTTTAGAACCATTTTATTAATCTGAAGTACATAGTTGTTTTTCTTTGTTTAAAAGTGGAAATACAACATTTTTCAATCTCTCGAGATTTTCTGGAAAGCTGTCATTCAATTTTTAATCAAACTAAAAGGCTTCACGTTGTCTATTATTTAACCTAACCTAAATTAAAACATTGTCAATTTTACCAGCTCAGTCCCCACGAATCATTTACAGCTCATTTTGATGAGAGGGTTTCGGTGTTCGATACTGTTCCCGAATTCCTCTCCACTTTATTCCGAAATGACATCAAGGATGGCAAAATGGTTTATTGGTTTACTGTAAAATACGTAGATCTACTTAATTAGCAAACTCGAGAAAGCTCTACAAATTTATTGTTAAGTTGTAGCTTCGAAACTTACATATAAAAAGGGACTAATAAAACGAAAAGCCTGTCATAAGTTTCGAGCCGTCAAAATCAGCATTTAAGAATAACCTTAAACAATGTACCAAGTTTGTCAAAACAGAAACTTATTTTAGCTAAATTGTTAGTAAGTTTCCCTCTCTCCATTTATTTTCCGTCACTTTAACAATGTTTTCATATTGCATAGGCTTTTTGGGAGATATCCCATACAACGATGGACAGCCTTCTACTGTCCCTCCAGGCTTAGAATGGTTCCTCACATAAACTTTGTTGTTGTATCACTCTGCTAATGGACACGTGTGGCCTTTCACTGAAATCACTGTAAAAATAGCCCTTTTGTTCAGTTGTTCAGTTCTGATTCAAGGTTGTTGTAAGAGCGTGTTACACTGCAGCAGCACTCAGCATTAGAATTGCTCACGCTAAATAAAGTATATTAACTCAGGAAACTGGTGCAGAGAATTACTGAAGTATAATCTATGAAACAATTTGGATTTAAGATCCAGAAGTAGATGTATCATTTGAAGAGGGTCCGCCTCCGTAGCGTGGGTGGTAATGTAATGAAATGTGTAATGTTTAACGCCCGCTTTCACTACATAAGGCACCGCAGGCGGTGACACTGATGATACATGAGATGAAGATGGAGCACCGGTGGAATGAGATGGTGGGGGAAATCGGAGGTCCCGGAGAAAACCCGCCCCAGCGTCATGTTGTCCATCACAAATCTCAATTTTGGGTCGCCTGGGATCGAACCCGGGCCGCCTTGGTGAGAGCCAAGCGGTCTAACCACTGAGCCACGGTGCGGCCGCGTAGATGGTAGCATGGCTGCCTCACGTTGAGGAGGTCTCGAGCTCAAATCTCGGTCAGGGCTGGTTAACTGGATTAGGTGTTACCGATGTTTTTGCTTATCCTGAAAGACAATGTTGGAGGGCGTAAGTTACAAAATAAAATGAAGAGTGGTACAGGTATTAGTCTAAATATGAACTATATGAGGTCAATTTGGGTACATCTTTCAAAAGTCAAAGTTCTGTAACATTGAAAGAACATTCTTCTTCAGCTTCCCTAGTTTATTTTCCCTTCACCCCTTATGCCTTTAGGTACCAGTTTGAGGAACAGAAACCCTGGATCAGATAGGGAATCCATAATGGGTGAGAGAAACAAAGAGAATGAAGGTGAAATGAATGAAAGGAAAGATGCTAATGGAACACTTGCTGGAATGCTGGCGGGGGGAAGCTGAAGATCTCGGAGAAAACCCAACTTGCGCTGTGTTGTCCACAAATGTCATATACGGTCGCAAATTTTGTATTTCTGTGTACTATTCCGAGGCTCTGTGCACTTCTCATAGGAACTGCACTCGTCCACATGAACGCCTTTACACTGCTTCGCTATCGGGGAAGTACAGACTATCACGTGACAAAGAAAATTTACGTTCATATATTAATGTTTTGGAAGTTGAATACTCTGCTTATTCACCCCATTGATTTTCTGAATGTATCCATTAAACGCTAATATGCAATGAAGTAATGAACGATCTTCACTCTCGCCAATAGCTGTGCGTTAACATTCGCACACATTCTAAGGTATGTTCGACTTTATCTTGTCCCTGTGCTATAACTTTTTGCTTCACCATGTGTCCACAGAGGTGCTGGGAAATTATATATCTACTTCTTCACGTGACCCACACAGTGTCCTCCTGTTTACCTGCTTTCATTATCTGTAGATCAATAGCAGAAAAATGCTTATTAGTATTGTGACTTTGTGGGTTCGTGAAATTAAATGTCCAATTGCACAAACTCAAAATATTCTTTATTTGCACCGACTTACAGTTGAACACTTGCCAATTACACAGAATTACGTAATGCACACAATTACGATTCACTAGTTCGTCCGTTACAGTTCCACTTTGCTCTCGCAATTTCGTACACTCCTCCGATGCACGTACACAGTCTTCTCGTCCGTACACTTGCACGGCGCTCCTACGCTGCTCGCCAAGAACTGAACTTTCCTCCAGCCCGACGCGTTGCTTATATACGACCAACTGGCCAATCTAGAAGGTTCTGGATTAGATGAAATATCCTGTATGTTCGAGAACTCAGAGAGAGGGGAAAGAGACGGCACAGTGATGTTTTTCCAGCCACTCCTCGTTACCGCTATAAGACAAATGGGTGGGCGTGGTCGAACGCCTCCCGTCCGACCCCACCACCGTTCGGCTCCACAGGGAGTCCCAACGTTCGAGTGACAGTATTTATTTTCAGTTTTTAGCGTTGTGGGCTTCAGGTTAAACTGTGACTCGTGGTATTAAGTATCCAATCTGGTGTTTAACATATGGCTCAATTTCTTTGTATCTTCTAATATTTATAGATACAACTATAATCAACATTTTATATGGAAGTCGCTACCACAGGTATTTTGTTTTATCCTGTTTATTTAGTGCATTATTTTCACATTGCTTTACCTACTAATCTACTATAAGAAAATTACAATTCCTAAGGTAAAACATTAGTCGAACATCTTCAAAGTTGACTGCTATGCAATCTCTTTGGATCTGTCTTCTTGTATGTATGAAATTAGAAAAGAAAAGTGCTTTGTCGTTCAGAAGCGTTTTAAGCATTTAAAATTTAAATGAATAATAAAGAATATCTAGGAAGTGGGTAACACCACAAAAATGCTATTCGATGTAAATAGTGTGCTTTAACGAGATATGCAATATTTTTTGTAAGATTTTGCCTGTGTCTTTCAGTTTAGGAACTGCCAAAAGTCATTTTGGATACGAGGAATCTACAGGTTTTACCAGAAAATTCAAATTAGATATTTTTATATGTTATTTCGATCAAAATAGAGTCAGATAAAATCTTCGTAGCTCAGTTGGTGGAACCTGCATGTGCGAGGGATCCCGGGTTCGATTCCCGGCTAGGGGTAGGGATTTTTCTCTAATCAAGATGATTCCCCAAAGTCTGGAAGTATGAATGGGAATGCGAATGTGTGCGTGATCTAAAAAATAAAAATCTAAAGTACCAGCACCACAACGACTACGAGTTAACACCATCGCCAGTAGTGTTTCACAGGAGAACGGCCGCCGATATACAGTTAAAGGCGGAGGTATAAATGGAACAAAAACATAAAGTCTTCCTGTTCCATCATTGGAAGGTCCAACATTTGGATGCCGGTGATCGTATTTGAGCCATTTTATTTTTCGGGCTCAGGGGCTTCAAATGTTTAGTTTTGATGAAATTTAGACTTAAAAATTTTGGGTGAAATATGACTGGTTTTATACTTATTGCGAGTACGTAGTTCACAAATTTAAGAAAACATGGCGTTTGTCCTTGATATATGTTACTTTCACCGGCATTTAATAAGTGGTCGCCACACTCAAAACTCCCTTCTCACCATCTCTGGGCTCGATTCCAAGGAACCACCTGCATGATTTGTAGCAGATGAAGTGGTGTGTGGGATGTTTTCTCTGAGTTCTCCACAAAATGCTCCATCAATACCATCCTTTAATACATTTCAGTTATGTTTTATATCAACCTAGTCTTCACTCAAATTAAGGAACGTTGTACTGAGATGGAAGACTAAATTGAAGACGTGGAGCTGTCCCAAGAGGGCGCCCGGCGCCTTCGTGGGGCTTTTCGTAGGGCAAGACCTACAGTACTAGCAAGCCCCCCATCTGGTTCTGAGGACACAAGACGGGATGAAAGTGGATACGCCACCTACGCGCACCAACACCAATATGGGAAGGCTACCGATATGACTTCAGTGGGGCCGCCTGGTGATCTAGCACACCTTCTATTAGCTCTGCAGGCTAGTACCCAGGAATATTAATGGCTTCCCTCAAGCCCGTCCGAAGACGTACCCAAACTCCCACCGGGTATCGGGAACCACTGCGCCCTCGAGACTAACCCAATCCGAACAATTCCCAAAGGGAGGGGCTCGAATGTTCAGCCCGAGGTTCCTCTAGTAACGTCAGAGGTACCACGAATGTTAGCGGTCCGCAGCTCGCGCCCCATGCAGCTGAAGGGGGCGGATCCCCTCCCCTACGCGCTTAGGGGGACAGTTGAGTCCACAGGTTCTACTCCCATTAGTCTTGAACCCGTAGGAACAAGACCCGGGCCTCTTAAAACCAGGGAGTTATCCGAGCTGTCCCAAAGGGCGCTCGGCGTCCTCCGTGGGGTTTTCCATGGGACAAGACCTGGGTTGCAAACAAGCCCGCTCATCTGGACCAAGAACACAAGACGGGATGGAAACTGATACGCCACTTACGCGTGCCAACACCAAAGGTGAAGGCTACCGATATGACCTCAGTGGGGCCGCCTAGCGATCTAGCACACCTCCTACTAGCTTTGCAGGCGAGTACCCGGGAGAATTAATGGCTTCCCTCAACCCCGTCCTTAGACGTACCCGATTCCCACGGGTATCGGAAACCACTCCCCAATCGAGACCAACCCAATCCGAACAACTCCCGAAGGAGGGGCTCAAATGTTCGGCCCGAGGTCCCTCTGGTAACGTCAGAGGTACCACGAGTGCTAGTGGTCCGCGGCTCGCGCCCCATGGCAGCTGAAGGGAGCGGATCCCCTCCCCTACGCGCTTAGGGGGACACCTAGCAAGGATGAACCAGATTCAGTTGGGCCTATACCGCAACAATGTAAGGTTAGCGGTTAGGAAAAAGGAGCAGAGGACGCCCGCAGCACAAGACTTCCACAACTTGGTCCAGTGGACCAGGATGGCAAGAGACAGAGGAAAATGGAAAGACGCATCTCCAAATGTGGACTAAAAAGGGTGTTCAGACAAGAGGAAGTAGCCTTAAGTTCAAACACAGCGAAAGGTACATACAACTTGCAAATGTTGATGTAGACAGAAGTGAATAGTTATTGATAAAATAACATGGACCATAATGAAAGACAAACATCATATAATAAGGAATAGACATTAATATAAACGTACTTCATAGAGGCAAGCTTAGTTCATTCCATAAGTAGCGCCGAGCTCATCCTACGGGTGTGTAAGAGGTCCTTGCCCTTCAAAGGGAAACTACGTGCTATCTATCTATATTCGACCTTCTCATAAAAGAGTACGAGCCTCCCCCGTTCCTGGTTCTCTGACCCATTAACTGTTCTCATTTCGCCAGCAACTCTGTTACCTCGCGCAGTAGAAAGAACCTTGAATGGGTTACCATATAGTTTAATGACCATATAAGTAAATAAATCTATTAATGAGTTATTCTTCTTAAAACATCACGCTTTTTCTCTGCTTCAGTTAGCTTGCCTCTCCATGTTTCACATTCCCATGTAATCAAACCTCTGTGTACAACTTAGCAAGCTGCGTTATTGTGCTGTTTTCTAGACATTCTTTAATTGTTTTTCAATTACATGACATAGTTGTGCTGATTTACTTAGTGCCTTCTAAACTTTATCACATATTTACACGTACTGACTGACGTTTCGTGCATACTAACAATGCACATTTTAAAACCAACCTTTCAGAAATAATGTTTGTAGTACACGGATATAGCAGCAGTTCTCTGAAGAAATTTGGATAGCTTGCGTGATGAAAATTAAAATGTAAACCAAAACACCGTTACGTCTTATTTTGCATTCATATTGAGCTACCATAGTTGCATATACCGTTTAGTGAGATAAGGCTACTGTTAACGGATTTCCATGGGGTATAATCGTTCGGTATTCAGAGTTTACTCTCATTGGAAGGGATGTAGTATATTAGCAATACAAACCATGTTCGGAACTTGTGTGCTTTAGTGATTACAGTGGTGAAGCGTCAGGGAACACAATCAAATGAAACTCACGGATAGACGTGATGTATGTCAATCCCATACTTTGACTGCGGATATTGCAGTGCATAGCAATTCAATTGTTCCCATTAGAGACTGTAAAGTCAACCGGAAGTACCGCCCACTGCTCATCACTGGCCAATCACGGAGTACAGTGTTCCTCATTTTAATGAAGGTTTTTATTGCTGTCACCGTGGTTGTGGGTCGGTTCACAACCTCCCTCCATTAAGGCATCTATTTGTACAGCGTTCTGTGCATGCTGTGCCTTCAGTCCTAAACCATTTGTATATCTGGATTTAACGTAGTGAAGTTTTGGTATTAGTTCTGGAAAATATAAAAATGTGCAATGTTTTATTTCATTTTTACTTTGCAAAACGCCTTACTTTTATTCCCCACAGTTATATTTTTATATCAATAATTTTAAAGCCACACATTTCTATGTAATTGGAACTGAATCGTTTACTCTTGCTCGAACTATAAACTCCATTACTGCCAGTGTTCTTTCAGTTACCCTAGTAACTAACTAAGGTATTGTGACTTTGTGGGTTCATATAAAAGGTCTAGTTTGCAGAAATTCAAACTGCTCTTTATTTCCGTAGGAAGAAACTTGTATAGCTCTGATATCAACAGAATGACGTAAACACACACGAACGCAATCTTCAAGTCCGTCTGTCACACGTCCACACTGCACCATTAACATCTCTCGACTCGAGTATTCTAGTTGCCTTGCTCTCGACTGACTCACTCCCGTCCATCCATCGGAGGTGGTTGGCTGGCTGTATAAAGCCAGAAGGTTTTTGCTGCGTGCCCACACGTTAAGGGTTTTACCGCAGGTAAGGTTTTTCATTTGGGATTTTGTAGGATGTGTTGTGGGTTTTGAGGTTGGAGTTTCTTTTTTATTTTATTTTCCTGTTTTTGTAATTTTACGTCCTCCAACGTTAAGTCATATCGGACGATGAATGAAATGGGTAAAATGATGCTCAAATGATCCCAGTGTCGATAGAGCTTAGAGTTACCGACATTCATCTTTCAGGATAAGGGAAAAAACAGGAAAAGCCTTATCCAGGCAAATCACGCTGACCGAGATTCGAACTCGGGATTTCTTGAACGTGAGGCAGACACTCTACCACCACGCTACCGAGGTGGGCGTTTCTTTTTGAGGTTACAATTTATATGTACCTTCAGGTAGTGGGAATGGATGCAATACCCTGCACCCTGGTGTTTTAATATTAAAGTTTCTTATTTAGTTGAAAAAATATGATGCCAAGCAGCTTGGAAGATTACGTCGAGCTCAGCTTTAGCTGCTGTTAGAATTAGCTCCTGGGTTATCTCGGGTGGCCGCAAGCCATGCGGGGTACCCACAGCCTGGAACGGCGTCTAGTGGGTCATAATATCCCAATGATCTAACAGGGTCGCTTCTATGTCTAGGTAAAGTAGCCTATAATTTTGATGCCCGATGCCTAATTTCATCCCCCATGTATGGAAGACCCGAGGCTTCGTGAAGCAACCTGGTAGGAAAGTAACGACCCACAGAATATATAGACCGTAGTCTTCTATTTTCTGCACGTTGAAGCCATGCCAGCCCGCTATCTGCGACAATGCCCCAGATCTCACAGGCATATAGCATCACCGGAATCACCAGCGCTCGGAAGAGGTATAACTTCAGGCAACCGGTATCGAGTTGGATCCCAGCATTAGATACAGGGATGCAATTGCTCCCTGCACCTTCGCCGATAAGTCCCTGATGTGCAGGCGAAAAGTTACAGCTCTGTACAAATTGACTCCTAGGTACTGGACCGAGTTAGTCAACTGACTCACTCCCAGCTCGCCTCTCTTTTATTTATACACAAGCAACTGTTTCTCGTAGGTTGGCGAAGTTTCTCGACAGCTCACGAAGATTCACGGACTAGCACGATCTTTCGTGAAGTAGCGAGAACACCATGGAGCTGTATCTGTCGCTTTCTTCCTCTGTTACGCTCTCTTTCGTGGCGTGGTTAGGGCGCTATCTGTCTCTTTTACTACACGCCTCCCTCTCTCTTGGCATTCGCTTATAAGCCGCGAAATAATGCCTCGTGACAGTATGAATGAACTACAATATTTAACTAAAAAGCATGCAGATCTCAAAGCCCATATATATCTTGAGACCTCCTGCATTCAAAGGTTTTCTTTTTGTGAACAGCATATAAACGAATAGTCATATAGAAAACTAGCATTTATTCCAAGGAGAGTAACCCCCACTCTAAAATATCTTGATGAGAAAAATATTTACAATTTTTTATCTTCTTTAAAAGCCTCTAACGCTTTGATTAAGTGGCACATGTTTAAAATGTTTGTGAGAAATGAAACGTATATGTAGCATTTCCTGGGAATGATCTCTCGGTGCTCTTCATGCATAATTGGTAAATCGTAATAAATGGAAAAATTTTACTACAAAAACTGTAGATATTAAAGCACACAACTCTTGGTATTGATTTGAAATTTCAAATATTTATATTTGTGTTAAATAGGAAGCTTTAGTCGCATTATTTTATCTCTTCGCTTTCTAAAAGAGAACGGGAGTTCAAATCTACGACATAGCGACCTGCTATTAAACTATTTGATCATCAGTTAAGCCCATTCTAATTTAGTTCAGTTCATTTCCTATTGCATATTGAAATATTTAACATAAAATGCTTTCTACATATACAGGGCTATTCGAAAAGAAAGGACAGGCTTCAAGCATTTATTTTGTCCAAACTACAAAACATAGAAACATGATTAAAACCTTCATGGGGAGAGAAAGTTTTAAAATTTAATATAGCGCTGGGGTAGAAGTTCCAATCACGCCCGCATTGGCGCTGTTGTTTGTTGTAAAATATCAGCGACACAACAGAAATCATTTTGGGTGCTGTAATTAGCAAAAACTAGAGTCTATTGTTGCAGTCAACGAGCACTTCGCCGTCAGTTTAATAAACAACTGCCGCATCATAAGTAAATTTACGTGTGGCATCGAAAATTCCTAGAAGCTGGTTACATCTGTAAAAGGAAAAGCACGGAACGTCGTCGCTCATTGGACGAGAATGTCGAGGTCATTCAATACTATGCGAAAGGAGTCCAAAGAGATCCACATCATGAGTAAGCATGGAACTTAACATTCCTCAACCAACGGTATGCTGAGTTCCAAAACATCATGTGCATATGAAGCCATACAAACTGCAGTTATTTTAAGCATTGCATCCTGACGAGCACAAAAAGGTACGAATGGACGAGAACAATATTTCTCAAGTACTTTTTTCGATGAATGCACTTTTTACATTTCTGGTAAAGTTAATCACCATGACATTCGAATATGGGCAAGTGAAAATCTTAGGGCAGTTATTCAACATGAAAGAGATTCACCAAGGGTGAACGTCTTCTGTGCGATATCTGTTTCTTCTTCATAAAGAAAGGTATGACAGGATTAAACTCTCTAGACATGCTTTAAAACTGGTTATTTTCCAACTTGAAGAAGATTCAGATGACTTCATCTTCATGCATGATGGTGCCTACTTCATTTCTCTTACCACAACCGATATTACTTGAATAACACATTTCCAGGGCGTTGGGTAGGAACAGGAGGAGTAGAAGATCAACTTTATCGCCGGTGGCCTCCCAGGTCTCAGATCTCTCTCTATATGGTTACGTAAAATACCGAGCTTATATCCCTTCTATGCCAGACACTCTTGAAGATCTACGACATTTAACTTTTGAAGCTGTGAATTCGGTAACTAGAGACCAGCTGTTTGGAGAGATATGAGCCACCGTTTTGACATATGTCGTGTAACACACGGTGTTCATATCGAGAGCATAATATAAAATTGTAAACCTTTTTCTCTGCATGATCATTGTAATCACGTTTATACCTTTCGTAGTTCGAAATAAATAGATGTTAGAATTCTGCTCTTTCTTTTTGAATAGCCCTTTATAAGATATACAATATATAACATACACAAAATATTACGTATCTCCTGGTATTAGGAGTTGCATTTTCCTTTGCCGCATTATGGTTAACCCAGATTGTGCCTATAATGAGCTCATTATAATAATAATGCCTTATTTCCCTTGTTCTATAAGGAAATGTGCAATAAAAATTTCTGCAGATTTCAAACAGGTTAACCTTAATTAAACAAAAGAATGTCATTTGCATGAACATTTGTACAAGACTGGGGTACAATATGCCAGATTAACTTCCTTTTTAAGATACTGCCAACTCAGGGCCATATGACCGTCGCTGATGTATCAGGATTTCGTCCCACAAGAGTTACTTTACATACAAGTAAACCTAGTGGCATTGGGCTGTCACTTTTCGGACACTTAAAATCTATCTGTCTGGGCCGGGGTTCAATACATAGCACTGGGATCAATATACCAGCACCTATCCAACTGAGAGACACAAATCGGCTTTCCTCTTTAACATACAAATAGAAGGGAATTTCAAACCCATAAAAAATGACTATCTCTTTGAAGTTTTAACAATCGTTTTAAGACTGGTGTGCTCCCCTATTCCCGTTTTACCTATAAGGAGATATTAATGGAAATTAATTATTCTTTCACACTGGCCGTGTGTAGGCTAAATTGTGGAAACGTAGTTAGACTGAAAAATTCAATGCCATAGCCGGGATTTGAACCACGGATCTTCTGGTTTCCCTCCAGCCGCACTACCATTGTGCTACTATGGCCAACGTGCCGATATGACATTAAATTCTCCAACTGACTCGTATTTTCCCGGTAAACCACTTAGGAGTTCTCATACACACATGAGACAACTACCTTAATGGCGACTTACATATTGTAAGTACTTTAAAGCCCTGGCTTCATATGGTAAACCACTATTAGGCCAGTGTGAAAGAATAATTAATTTCCATTAATTAACCTAATAGTGGTTTACTATATGAAGCCAGGGCTTTAAAGTACTTACAATATGTAAGTCGCCATTAAGGTAGTTGTCTCATGTGTGTATGAGAACTCCTAAGTGGTAAACCGGGAAAATACGAGTCAGTTGGAGAATTTAATGTCATATCGGCACGTTGGCCATAGTAGCACAATGGTAGTGCGGCTGGACGGAAACCAGAAGATCCGTGGTTCAAATCCCGGCTATGGCATTGAATTTTTCAGCCTGACTCTACGTTTCCACTATAAGGAGATATGTTATAAAAACATTTTAAAATATGTTATCTCAAGTAATATCAAATAGGTATATAAAATAATGAGCCTTTGTAAGAAGAAGCTGCACAAGAGTAGAGAAATTCATGCCAGTGGAACATGCGGGTGTTAAAAGAGAAATACCGCTTCTATAAATGTATCTATAATTTACGGTTTACAGTAACTCAAAACTACAAAACTCGGAACAGGAATTTGTGTCCGTAGTTAATTTATCTACATCTTCATCAGCCAACGTTCGGGCGCAATTTCGGATAGGATTTCTATGTTGGACGCACAATTCCTTCTCTTCTCGTGTGAGTTTTTGCGGCTATCTATTTCCTCTGGTCACCAATTGTATCATGTTATTCTAAATAAGAGTCATGAGACATCCGTTTTTCAGACGTGGTTCGGAATAAAGTTTCGGAGAAGCCAAATTCTGTAACTATTTAATTGTATTATTTAGATTACATTTTGCTTGAACTTCCTTTCCCAGTCACTTCCAACATGTCGATATATTCTTACTTTGTCATATTTATACAGATTCAAACTATTACTTAAATGTTCTTGATCTTACACCACTATTCATCACACTCCACCATTACAACAAAAGATCTCCCTCTCCTTAGCAGAGCTTTTAGTTCTTAGAGTTAACTTCGGACCCAAATGATCTTGTTGTCTACGGGCCCTAAAACACCACACACTCACTCACTCACTCTACCAAGATTATTGATTTATCGTAACTATCGTTACTCCCCTCTTAATTTTGTGATTGGCTGATTTGATTCCACGTCACTTTACGTCATACAATTATTACTACGGCCAATCACGAAATTACATATAATTTTACTTATTAAAATTATTAAATATATTTACATAATCATTTTTTTATAAATTTATATCCTTTTTATACTTCAAACATAACCCAAAAGTACTGTTACAAACTCAAGTAGAATTACGAAATTTCAGGACCATACCTGCTATTGCCAGGAAATTCTGGATATAATTACACTTTATTATGTAAATATCTTAAATATTTGGTTTCATCGAAAATATTATAGAAACTTTTGAGCAATAAGAAGTAAGAAGAACTTATCCATATAAAAAGTGATACCGAAATTAAGGGATGCAATGTATGAAGAATCGTAATGGATTACAAAGGAATGTATATTTGTATGGAACGCGTGCAGGGGCAGTTGAGTCGAATAGCAACGGAGTTGAATAGCTCTAAAGGGTAGCACTTGACTCCGTTTGAATAGGTATTCTTCGGACCCTTAATAATGGCATGACGAAATAGTCACAAAGGGAATCTTTGGTTGAATAAAGGACTTCGAGAAAGTGAAAGTTACACACCAACGTACAGCTGTGAGGACACTCATTTGGTGGCTTGGAGCCAATTAAGAAAGTCATCGCCTGTGTCTTGGTCGAAGGCAGACCAGAAATAATGAGAGAAGATATTTGTCGGTTCATATATACGTGAAGAACGAATTAAGTTTTATCGAGTAATAAGCATTCCACCTACAGTGACTCTAAACAGTGATATATTGGTAACCCTTGGTCGGCATCAAGTTTGATGTAATGATAATAGAAGCAGTCATTGAATCAGTTTGAAACGGGCATTCCAGTGTCATTAAAACTATCCTTCTCATATATACTCACGCATACCTTGAGAGAAACCTCATTGCTTTACCGTGAGCTAAACACTATTTGCTTCAAACTGTAGCGTGAACGTGGAACACTTTGCTCGCCAAAAGGAGCTGGAAGTTGTAAAAATGCTGAATTTATCTAATACATGTCTTACTATTACAATCTAGCTCATTTAAAATTATTTGTGCCTTATACACAGAATTTTTTGAAAACCTCTATGTCACGTCTTTGGAAGATCCTAAATTTATTTGGGAAATTTATTTATCCAGATTTCCTTTTTTGAGTTATACTCAGTGATTTAGTTGGAACAAAATATTTACAGGAACTCACCTTATTAATCCAGCAATTTCCAAATGGACTCGTCCTGGGTGTCCAAATCAGCGGCCTTGTGTTTCCGGCAAGCAGTTTCATCAGCTAAACGTATCCCCTTTCGTAGCCATGACTTGACATATGGTTGTGGATTAAATGTATGCACAGGTGGTGAGCTCTGTCGTTATACTCACGTCATAATGAAACTTATATTCTCGGAATTCCATTCAGTTCCGTGTTTACTTGAGCCATCACACAACTTCTTAGTATTCTTTAATTTTTCATCTTCGTTTTTTTAACCCAGCCACTTAAGTAAACTCATGCTCACAACTCACTTTCACAGCTACTGGAAAACTTGGAAGATACGATGGGGCTACTGATATTAATTAACTTCACAGAGATTGCCCTGTATCTGCTTTACAGCAACACTGAGCAAAACATAAAATAAAATTTGGACTCACAAAAACATAACGAGTGGAAGAAAGTTGTTGTGCTCACTTCCCGCTTTCCGAATCCAATAGCTGTGGAGTCAACATTAGAGAACCAGAAAACCGCCCGGAAGTGTAAAAGCGACCGATGCTATGAACATAAAAACGCAAGGTTCGATATTCGTCCGCTAGAACACACCCTTGACGTTTCAGCGCTATGTGTAGATTGCAAACAATTTTCTTACTGAATACAACAATGTTACGTCATTCTAAAGTGGAACAATATTTTCCGGAACGGCGTTCCGGCCCGCTCCGGTCCAATTAAACCACTGGTTTTACTGTTTAATGAGACATACTGCTGTGTCAAGAAAGTTTCGGTAGTTCAATGAAACATAAAATGTGTATTATTAATTTTATTTTATTTTATTGCCTTAAAAGTAGGCCCCTTCCGAAATTATACATTTTAGTCAATGAATAATCCAGTTATCAAAACATTTTTGTACGCATTTTTAATCGGAGTCATGTGTCACCGCGAATTCTTCTTTACGTCTTCTGTCTACTGGAAACGGGTGCCTTGAAGAGGTAACTTGAGTGTTAGAAAGAGAAAGAAGTCGGCTGGAGACAGATCAGGTAAATACGACTGCTTTTGAAAAGATTTGATGAGTTTTTTTTTCCTTCACAAAATTCGTTCACAGTGATAGTTTTGTGAACTGGTGCGTCATCGTGGTGCAGTATTCATGATTTGTCTTTCCAAAGTTCTGGTCTTATTCGCCGTATTTGTTCTCTCAAACACCGTAAAATGCTCATATAATAATAACCTTTCTTTTACGTCTGAAATTATGGCAAGAATACCCTCCGATAATCGAAACAAAATTGTAAACATGAGCTTCAGTTTTGATTGAGTTTGACGTGTCATTTTGGGTTCCGGTACATTTGGAAGCCACCATTCAGAAGCTCGTTGACTGGTTTGCGTGTCAAACTCACCTCTCATCAGCAGTAACAATGCGTTTAATGAATGTGCGGTCAGAATTGGCTCGTACTTTAGCGATCCTTAGACGATTGAGTTTTTGCAGAAATTTAAAGTCTTTCGGAACTAACCGAGCAGTAACGTGTGCCATGCCGAAGCAATCACTTAAATAGTACGAATCGATTCGTGGACACAGAAAGTTTAGCTGCAATTTCTCTCAGACCAAAATCACGATTTTTGGACACCATTTCCTTCACTTTTGCGATGTTCACTACAATTGAAACAGTTGATGGTCGACCAGAGCGAGGCAAATCTCCAACCGCATCTTGACCACTTGATTCAGTGTAAGCCCTTGAAATACTTTCAGCAATTAGGCACAAAAAATACGATTTGCAATACAAAAATAGAGACAGATTCTTTTTTCAAAACTTTTATACATCACATAATCGCAGAGCACCTTTGATGTGAATAAAATGGCGCAGGCGCACTGTAAACGAAATAGATGACAGATGACAACCAAACTCCGCGTGAAAATAGAGAAAAGTTGTACCAACTTAGCGACAACAATAATTTCGACTCCCGTGATCAATTCCCGGTACTTTCTTGAATATAGCCTTGATTGCAATGGAAAGATTCTTATATATTATTCCTGGCATGAGCATTACATTATATGAGAGACTTTATTTCGTCTTGGTAGAATCGAGATGGATTATATGGAGGGGAAGTCTGGGGATTGATGAGGAATGTGTGCAATGATACTAAGAAGTTTCTGGAAACTAATTTTGGGTGTGTCCAATAAGACTGCAAATTTAGAGGCTTTAATTGAATTAGGGAAGGTGGGTGTGAGCGGGCTATGACTGAAAATTAAAGAATAGTTATTTGAAAATGGATTAAGAGACTTCCTGGTTAATATTGGACTTTTTAAAAAGGCTTTTGGAAGGAAGTGAGATTGAGATTAGAAGATATGGTTAGGCAAACTTTATTTGCCCAGATAAGAGAGACAATTTCGCTCGGTTAATATAGGGGAATAAAAGATGACTGAGATAGCTAGACTGTCAATTTTCACAAAGAATGAATGAGGATTAGCTTGGTTTAGATTAGGTGTTTGGAAATTAAGGGGAGTGAGAGATGTCATGCCAGGAATGTGCCCAATCGGTAGGGATGAGGAAGATGAAATTCAATGTAGAGAAAACAGAGGATTGGAGGAAATATCTGATTGGTCAGAGATGGCTACTTCTGAATAAGGGAATTAGAATTAGATGTTTGAAGGTCTAAAGAAGATGCCAAAATTAAGAGAGCTTTTATGGAAGGTTAGGTTAACAATAGTACGGAATACAAAGGGATAATATACGGCAATATGCATTTTGTAACTTTCTTATAAACAAACTCTATCTGTAGAAGGCATGAAGGGACATGAGCCAGGGCTAAGTGCCTAGACATATTCATAATATGTAATAACGTAATGCTTATAAATAAATAAACAAAATAAATATTCAGAAACCTTCTCTAAACATGGCTTTTTGGGTGAATGGGACTCTGAAGTAGTAATTCTGAATGAAATATATTGCCCGCCTTGGTAGCGTAGATGGTAGCGTGTCTGCCTCACGTTCAAGAGGTCCCGAGTTCGAATCTCGGTCAGGGTGAGTTACCTGGATAAGGTTTTTCCGGGGTTTTCCCTTTTCCTGAAAGACGAATGTTGGGTAACTCTAAGCTCTAGGGACCCTGGGATCATTTGAGAATTATTTTATCCATTCCACTCACCGTCAGATATGACTTAATGTTGGAGGACGTATATTAAAAATAAAAAAATAAAAAAAAATAAAGAAAGAGAAATGAAATATAGGTACCGAATTGTTTGGTGGAATGAAAAACTTCTTTGACGTCGATATATGGTATTGATATGAAAGCAAGTACAGCTGTTGTATCAAGATAAAGAGTGTGTACGATATTGACTCCTTAAGCTTCAAAATTTATCTTTTAGTTAGGGTTGTGCGCTGGTGGTTGATTTTCTTGGCCTAGGTTTTTTATATTTCCTGAGGAAGGGATGACATAAAGAAAATATAGGAGGTTACATTACTATAGGTAGATAGGTCACAGGAGTACGCGCAATCCCTAAAAATCCCAGGATGGATGAGCCACATTTTCCATCCCTTAGAGAGGGTGAGGCCTTCTAATGTCCAATAGGGGTATCATTAGTAATATGCAAGCATCCGTGCCATATATCAGCACACCGAGTGCGATGGCTCAGGCGGTTTCATTCGGGAGGCTCAGATTCGATTCCCGTGACCGGCATTCCTGACTGGTGTGTTTCTGGTGGATTTTCCACTCTCGCCAGGTGAACGCCGGGTAGGTTAATTGCATCCTCCCAATTTCCTGACCCTTCATTTCATCTTCATATCTTATCTGGTGGTCTCTTTCAGGATAGAATCTTCGGTAGGAGTCTTGGATGCTGCATGGCAGGATGATAGCCTTCTAGTAAACACTTCCTCCTGTGGTAGGACGGTCTCCGGGTCGGCCTAATGGTCCGTTTGGGATAACGGTTGTAATGTTGTATTGGCTTGTCGGGGAGTTTCCAACTGGTAAATTGTAGGTGCATTGCGTCCTACACTGTCGTGACTCCTGGGGTCGGTCACTGCCTTTCTGCCCTTGCCTCATCTTTCCTCCTGTGGATGCCACTTCGAGCATAGGAAAATAGATCAAAATGGTCGAAGTGCCGAATCCTGTCCTTACATCTATTCTATCAGCACCACCATACGCCACAAAACCTATGAGGAACATCAAATATGATAAGGAAACAGAGTGAAAACAAAATGGTGGAAAAAATTATGGTACACGATAACACAACCCATTATAGAAAACTCAAAGTCAAAAGAATTAGAATCCGGGTATCCTAAATTCGAGCCTCACGCATTACTGCGAAGCTAACTCGCGAACACTAAATATTCCATCTCTCTTTCACTGTCATATAATTTAATTACAAACAGGAAAAACTATGAATCTACGAATGAAAGCTACCAGCGATTGGTTGGTTTTATATGCTCTTAATAAACACCTGAGTAATTAGGTGATATAGAAAGTAAGGTTACCATTAATGTTTTGGAAAATCCCCATTACACTGGAAGCTGGTAAGCAGCGCATTTGTTCCCTTTAGCAAAAACAGAATACTGCGAAAATAAAAGTTGATGGAAAATATTGATGTGAGAGGATTTATTCAGTGCTCAGGTCTTTTCTGTATTCTCTGAGGGAGAAAAAGATATACAGGGAAAAAATAAACAAAAATAAAATACAGCTCTCGATATAGGAAAATATCAACAAAATACGTCATAGTTAGAGGAAGTGGATTGATACGTCACGTATGCACAAAATTATAAAGCTTAGTTCTCAGTTCACAATACTGGAATATTGTGGTTTACAAATGTAAGAATCTTTTACAACGTTCTAGTGCAAAACAGTAAATTCTAAATCTTGTTTTAAATTGAAGTTACTATCTGGTCACTTTTGAAGATAGCCCGCCTCGGTAGCGTGGTGGTAGCATGTCTGCCTCACGTTCAAGAGGTCCCGAGTCCGAATCGCGGTCAGGGTGAGTGACCTGGATAAGGTTTCTCCGGGGTTTTCCCGTATCCTGTAAGACGAATGTCGGGTAATAACTCTAAGCTCTATGGACCCCAGGCTCATTTGAGCATCATTTCACCCATTTCATTCATCGTCCGATATGACTTAACGTTGGAGGACGTAAATTAAAGAAAAACTCTTGAAGATATAATTTCTCTCTGGAAAGCAATAAATACAATTATGATAATCGCATGAATTTGTTTACAAAATCTCAACAAACAATTGGGACAGAAATTCTTTATTCCTAGTTAATTTGTCTCCATCTTAAGTAGTGTCACCCAATTATCGGGAAGCACAACAAACGACAGCTGAGTAAGGGATCAGAGGCCGCGCCACGCCCACCTCATTAGTCTCTGTCACTAACTGAGGGGGATGATTAGGGAAATGTCATTTGTCGCTGGCCGCCTCTTTTCCCCCTCCCACTGCAATCTGGAACCTTCGCGTGGATTCACGGACCCCAGAGACTTCTAGAAGACTGCGATATTCCTATAAAAATGCCTGCAGTGAGTGAATCGAGTCAGTCAGTTATTGGCGTAAGAATGCAGTGCTAGTGTACGACGAGAAGACTGTGTGAGTGCACCGGAGGATTGTACGTAATTACGAGTGCAAGTGAAATTGTAACGGACGAACTGGTGAATCGTAATTGTGTGCATTACGTAATTCTGTGTAATTGGCAAGAGTTTAACTGTAAGTCGGTGGAAATAAAGATCATTTTTGAATGGTGCAATTGGACTTTTCATTTCACGAACCCACAAAGTCACATTAGCCACACGTTCGGGCGCAATTTGGTGCGAGATTTTTATGTTTGAGATGGAATGCACTTTGAATTTTCGAAGATCCAAGTTGAGAAGCCAGATATAACAGGGTTAATTCGTTGTATTTTGATTTGTTTCTTGATTATTCTGTTTTATTAAATAAGAGTCATGAGAATCTTGGTTTCAGGCGTCGTTCGGAATAAAGTTTCGGATAAGTCAAATTTTGTAACTATTTAATTGTATTATTTGAATTACCTTTACTTGAACTTCCTTTCCCAGTCACTTCCAACATCTCGATAAATTCTTACTTTGTTATATTTAAACAGTTGCAACTATTACTTAAATGTTCTTGATCCAGTACCACTATTCATCACACTCACCATTACAAAACATCTCTATACCAATATCATTGATTTTTCGTAACTATCGTTACTCATCTCTTAATTTTGTTAATGGCCGATTTAATTCCACGTCACAAAATTACGTCATACTATTATTACTACGGCCAATACAAAATTACATATATTTTTACTTATTTAAATAACTAAATAGATTTACATAAACATTTTTTTATAAATCTATAAACCTGTCCTAACTCCTCCAAACATAACTCAGAACTACTGTTACACAATTCTGTAAAAACTATTGTCTTGTACTGAAAATCTTTCCTCTACTTACTCCTGTAATAACCATTTTTACAACACCTAATTACTATCTGCTACATGTTAATTCAGATAAACATGCAGAAGTGGTTTTATGACATATTTTATTGCTGGAAAAAACACAGTAGGCTTATTTTGTTTCGAATACTCCTCCAACATTTTCTTACCGAACGATGAATTAAATCTGTGAAATTATACTAAAATGGGCCCAGGGTCTATGGAGCTTAGACCTACCTGATATTCATCCTTTAAGATGAGAGAAATCCCTAGGAAAATCTTACTCATGTAACTTACCCTAACCAGGATTCCAGCTCGGGACCTCTTCAACGTGTGGTAGACACGCTACTAATTACGCTACAGAGACTGGTACAATAGTCCTAAGCATAAGCACACCTTTTAGGACGTAGTGCTAGTGATGAATTTGATATTCCATTCTCTTTGCATGATTAGAATATAAAAAACCGAATGACTTCCTGTTTGAGAAATTTATAACTTTCTGAAATGCAAATACTGATCAAAAGGAACTTTTCAACGCATGGGTGTGATAAGTAAAAAGGAATAAGGAAGTACGACAGAAGTACATTGGTAGGATTTTCTTCGCCATTACCACTAGTTCCTCTCTCTCGAACTGAGATCTCTGTTAACACCAAAAGCAAGAAACCTTGTCTCTCCACTGAGATAATCCTAACCAGGGTAAAACGAAGCATAGAAAAGGAGAATCTACGAGATAATCATTCGGATGAGAAGAGGCGCCGCGCACGGTTTCGAACCTGAAACCTCAACGCCAAGTCAGCCTACAGGTAGTACTTTTGCAATTAAGGTAATCTTCGAGGCGCAACAACCTACTCAGCGTCTCAAGTTAAGAGATATGAAAATACTTATTAAGAAAGCACCAGCAAACGTGTGAGAACGCTTTTCAATACCTAATTTATAAATATAGTGTCAGACACCAGGAAGCAACGAGGCGCTACCGTCAATACATCGACAAACTACAGAGTGTCCCAAATTTATGTATACATTGTTACTTCTCTGCAACGAAATGAGATAGAAATACAGTTTTTGTTAGCTATGATCCACAGGGCACTGGAAAATGAAGCAGAAAGCACAGGTCTCCAATAGAAGAATGTAAGAAAGGGATGATGAAACCGTAAAAAGGAAAAAGTTGCCTTAAGTTAGAACAGGAAGATGAGGCCGGGTACGTAAACAATAGGACAATAGAGGCCCAAAATCCCTTCTCCAGCACGGAACCTCAGACAATAACGAGGTTTAAGGAAAATATGTAGAGGCAGGATGCGGTATCGTTATGACGCCAAAGGGTCATACAACTTTAGGGGTGGGCCCGTGACTGCTGCACCGTTGAAGGTGAGTAGAAATGACCAATAAGGTAAAATTGCAGAAATAAATTCCCCTTATAAAACGTAGCGTAAACCACGTGATAGGCGTGAAATAGAGAACAAACACAAAAAGGGTGGAGATAGACAAATAAATCTAGGATGAAGCTCAGAGTAGGGCGAGGTGAGAAGGGGACTCGTTTGGTTCCAGCGAAAGGGAGCAGACGAGTTAGTTTAATATCTGATGGCGAGGTAATAGTGGAGTTATATTTCAAACGCAACAAAAGTGAGAGCAAGTGAGAAAAGCCGAGCAACCAGACAGGTAAGACCTGTAGGAATAAACAATCCACATAACATTTAAGCAGTACTTTTCATTGACTGCTAATAATTGCTGGACCCTGAGGGAGTACTCTTGCTCACCACACGTAATCCTTAACCATCCTGCCATATCACACCAAAAGGCCACATCAAAAAGCATATGACACGTTCATAGATCTTCACAACAATGGCAGTGAGATTATAATAAGTGGATACCGAAGTGTTTTGGAAAGTTGAGAACGTTGTTGAAGTTAAAATACGTTGAATTTGGGACACCACCATCAAAGAGAAGTTCCACTGATAACGAGAGAACTGTTGCAGTCATGAAGATTTTTGCACGTCCCCAAAGAAGTCAGTGAGGCAATGCTCTCATGAGGTTTCTATGAAAAGCAGTGCTCATCAAGTATTGCGGGGCCGAAAATTGAAGCCTTACATTCCGAAACTTCTCCACACCTCAATGAGAACAATTCAGACAGGCGACTGCAATTCTGTGAGTGGTTCCTGCAGAAGTGTGGTGAAAGGGAAGAACTTCCACACTCAATTGTTTGAAGCCATATTCAAACTTAATGGTACAATTAATTAACATAATTGTGCGTACTGGGCTAACCAAAACCCACACATCATTCAAGAAAAGACAGTCGATCTTCCAGGAGTAGCGGTATGGCGAGGTTTGTCTCCCCAAGAATTAATTGGGCCGTGCTTCTTCAAAGGCTGCAAGTTTTCATTAACAGATGTTTACGAAACATATTAAAAGTATTCTGGCCGGTCCAGATAACTAATGAAAACCTATGGACAAAAACATACCAAAAACAGTTGAATTAAAAATTCGGCATAGGAAGTGGGGATAGCTGGGACATACACTTCGCCGACCTCAAGATGACCCCGCTAGAAAGGCATTGGATTGGTACCCTCAGGGCAGCAGAGGAATTGGTAGACCCAAGATAACTTGGAAGCGAACAGTTCTCGCAGAAGGCAAGAAGATGGGGAAGACCTGGAGTGAGATCAGGGAGCTAGCCAGGAATAGAGTCTGATGGAGAAGTTTCCTGAGAGCCCTATGTTCCACTTAGGAATGATCGGAAATTTGATTGATTGATACTTCTTCCAAGGGACTTTCAGGGGTCAAATTTACCTGGAAATGTTGTAAATAATGATTACATGTATTGAAGGTTTCTTTGAGAATGAAAATGAGGTTTACTTCCAACAAGACCTGGCTGCAACTCACATTCATATCAAAGGTGAGAAATTTTCATTATCTCACATTGAGTCAGAGATGGGTAGGACGAAGAGGAGGTGCTATGGAGTTTCCACCACGATCTCCTGATTTAACCCCACTGGACTTCTTTCTTTGGGGAACTGTAAAGGATATGGTGTACGCCACAAACCCAGAAACACTTGATGAACTGAGAGATCAAATTGAATATGCCATCAATGGCAATCCAATAGTAATAATTCAAAACAGGTGTCACTCCGTCCAACGTCATTGTTAGGAGTGTATTGTGGCAGGAGGTGGGCATTTTGAAAATGTATGGGCTTAAGAAGTAAAACAAAAAAGTGTACCGCAGCATTTTGAACATGTACAGGCTTAGGAAATAAAATACAACAGAAATTGTATTCTTTCTCATTTCCTTGTGGAGAAATAATAGTTCAAAGCGTGTTTATATTAATTTGAGACACTGTGTTAAGGAAATAGACTCTCCCATTCATGACTGTATTTGCTATATTAAAATGTAGCGTTAACTTAAAAAAATAGGTAAATAGTTTACTCGCCTGTTTACTAAAAATCATATTATTTATTGTATAGTGCTATATAAGAATGTGCTCTTAGGCTATCTTCCAAATATAAAGAAAATATAGTAAATTTAAAAAATTACAATCGCAGTAGAACAATTGTGCAAACCTTGGGCTATTTGTCTTTCTGCAGTAAGCATTTCATACGGGATAAAGAAAGAGGTTCCCGACTGTCAGCTGCTTTAAACCCTTTGCTTTATGAGTCTTACGGTACATGCTCCGTCCGCCTTCTGCCCCCAGGGGATATAGCATACACAAGGTTACTTGCTTTCTGCCAACACTTAAGGTAATCTCTTGCTCTTTCATGCAACCCAAAAGGGTAAAGGATTAACTTTCCTTTCAGCAAATATGTGATGCAGATATCTCTGCTGTGTTCTTAGAGTAATTAGGTAGAGGAAGTATTGATCCATAAATTAGATAGCGGGATATTACCGGAAATGTCTGTTTTGAGATTCCAAAAAAAATCATTTTTTAGGTAAAGAGGTCCCTATGCATGTGTGTATGTATCTGAGCAAGTACGTGCGTGCGTAAATGTGCGTATGTTCGTTTATGAAAAGTAGAACCCAGAAACTAAAGTTCAGTGAAATACCAAACTTGGTACACAAGTATAACTATTTGCAAAAGAAACAAAAAATCCCTTATCTTAAAAAAATGATGTAAATTTTCCTTATTAATTGGTGAGATCGATTTCGTAAATCCTTGGTTACATCTTTAGCCATTAAACAACTTCATTATCGACGTTACTATCGTCAGAGGTCTTTACGTTTTTGCCAGTATTACCAAAATCTGAAAATTAAATAAACTTAAAAACAGTATCGACTGCTGGTATTTAAAAATTAATTACGTGATGTCTATCTTTTAAATAAATACTTCTTCCCAAACCATTAAATCTATCGGACCATTTAATTGTTTCAATAATTTAACTTCTGGATTTATTTCATGGTTAAATGACCAAAAATGATCTGATACAGCCGATTTATCAATCTGTTTATACTTAATGTTACGAAAATGTTCGTTCGTTCTGGTTTCCAAATTACGTTTCGTCTTTCCAATATAAACTTTATCACAATCTAAACAATTAAATTGATAAATACCAGATATTTTATGATTAGTAATTTTATATCTTTTAGAGAAATGTAGTAAATTTTAATACTACATTTATTTTTAGAAACTAAATTTATACCAATTTTTTTTTAAAATGGTTATTAACCCATCGTCTCTTATTTTTTAAGGGTAGAAGTATCATTAACGGTTTTTTGATATTTAAATGTTTCAATCCTTTTTGTATAATATTTACTTAACCATTAATTAAAGTATTATTAGTAATATATTTATATTCTATATAAAATTCCTCTTTATTCAGGAGTATATTTATTACTCTATAAACCAAACTATGAAAACAGTAAATTTATGTAAAAAGGGTAAAAAAATTATTTTTATGTAATTATCGATGTTAGTAGACTTCCTATAAATACCAAAGTTTAATTTATTATTATTTCTTATTATCTTTCTATCCATAAAAGGAAGAAGTCCATTAAGTTTAGTTTCTAATGTGAATTTTATAGCTTTATCTTGCAAATTTAGTAATTTTAAAGCATAATTTATGTTTACTTTTTAATATGATGAGTAAATTGGAGAATTTAATGTCAGGAAGGCACGTTGACCATGGTAGCTCAAGGGGTAGAGCAACTGCACGGAAACCAGTAGATCCGTGGTTCAAATCCCGGCCATGGCATTGAATTTTTCAGTTGTCTCTAATTAATCACAATTTATGTGTTTACCAAGAACAATAGCAAAAATAGCATCAACATACCGATACCAGGTTTTAAAATTTAAAGGGAATTCTTTGTTGACTTGCATTTCGAAAAAGTTCATAAAATAATCAGCAAGAAAAGCTAAAAGAGGATTACCCATTGCTAAGCCAGAGGTTTGTTGAAAAAATTCACCATTGAAGTGAAAAAGTTTTGATCCAAACAGAAATTAGTAAGTTGAAAAAAATCAAATATGAAGTCCTCATGTAAATTTATTGAATTCAGCCAATTTTTAAATTAAATCAAATTTTTTTCTCTTTTAATACTAGGAAATGAGGCAGTTTCATCAAAAGAAACCGCTTTCTTTTATTGTTTTAACTTTCTTCACAAATAGTTATGTTGGTGTAGTATTTGTTGCTTCTCTGTAACTAGCTGTAGCTTTTACGTAGCAAAACTTGGTATTTAAGTTCGACATTTTTCAGGGATTCAATATGACCAATTACTTAAAATATATTTAAAAGAAGGATATCCAAACTATCCCTTACGTAGCAAATATATAAAACTGTTTTATTTTTCAAAAAAAACTAATAATTTTGCTTAAAAGTATTTTCATGGCAAATGAAGTTTATATCCTGCATTTTCTGGGAAAGGTCCCCGAAATCTTGTTCATTCCAAATGACCTTTTCATAATGATAAACCGTGAGAGATACTGGAAAGCCAACTGCAGAAATAACATCCCCTGAAGGCTCAGAATATATTGAATTTTGGAGTCAAGTTAACTGTTTTCAAATGGGAAGGCTTTTATGGTTGTTTACTTTCTATGCCAGATACAATGTAATGGGTAGAAAAGACATTGTATTTACCAATAAATTCAATACCAACATCTTACGGGATAAGTACATTTTGAGGTTCCTGAATCCGAAAAAAAAATTCAGAAGAGTTCTTGTGCTTATAAGTGAGTATGTGTGCAAGTGAATATAATCATAACAATTAAAAACGAAAAGTATGTCACCTACTAAATTATGTATTTACATTTTTCATCTTCCAAGGATACAACACGAAGGTATTCTTAAACATCTTTCTATAGAATCTACACTTTACATGTAATTTTAAAGGAATCTCAAAAATATCTCTACCAATAATTGAGGTATGATATGAGAAGTGTATATTTCCAATTTTCTGGGAATAACCACAAATTCCCTTTCACTCTAAATGTATTTTGCATAACTGGTAAACCGTAAATGTGGATCACGTTAAAGCCCACAATTTATTTCTATTTTCGATGGAGTAAACCATTTCCGGAATATACCTTGTTATGGGTTTGATTTTTCAGGTCCTCATACTTTCCACAAATACATTTTACTTTCTTTGCTATATTCTTCTTCTTCTTTAGCTTCCATAGTTTTACCATTATCTTGGTGTTAGGGGTTTCTTGTTCCTCTATCCCTTATGCTTTTAGGTGTCAGATAGGGATCAGATAGATGATGATTTGGATATAAGGGTGCTCAACTACTTGTCATCAGCGCCTTTACGAAAACTAATTCATGGCAATAACCAGATATAAATTGTTTTAAAATTCTATACAAGTGTAAGTAAACTTAAATAATACACGTACATAACAAAAAACAAATATAAATCCAACCTACCAAAAATTCCGTTCACTAAATCCTAAAGTCTAACCTAGAAAAGAATCTAAAGATCTTCTCCACTACTTTATTATCATGGCCGGCAGCTGCAGAATCAGATAGAAAACCCAGGATGGGTGATCAGCCCAATGCCTGATTTGAGTGTGAGAGAAGTGTATGATGCAATGAGGCGAAATGGATGCAAGGAAATGTTAATTACATGCTTACAATAAGTAGAACAATTTACTAAATTCCGCACAAAAGTATGATAGCGAGATGTCACTGAGATATTTTTGACACCTTCTGAATCCAAAAAAGTATTATTAGAAAGCTTTGCTGTTCATCAATATAACACATGACTTTTGGATATTTTTTCTTCAATAAATTGTGACTTGCCAACTCGTTCGTGGTCTGCCTGCACTCCTTATATTTGTTTTATAGTTCTGTTATTATTTGTGGTGTCTTATTTACACAATTGTTCGTTTTCTTCTGTACTTTGTTATTGTTTTATTTAGACTATGGATTCGCAACTCTTCTTTAATGTCGTTTTCCTTCTTTTGTCAAACCATCTATTTCAAAATTCTCATTTCAGCAACATTTCCCTTTTTCTGTTGTGAGCAGGTGGCATCCAAATCAACGTTGAAACTGCCATCACTTTCAACACTGATGCTTCACTACAAACTTTAGAAGTTCTTATATGTTATATGAAAATAGTTTAATTTGTTTACCTTATCTCTGTTACAATCACTTGGTTGTTGGATAATTGTATTGTTGGTACAGATGTTTCTTCTTATGTGGCCTTTATGTACTTTTAGTGACATTTTAAGGATATATTCAGTGTTTACTTTACACATATATAGCCGTTGCAGATTTTATTTAGAATTTGCGATCGAAATCTAGTTATCAGCGTTTAGGAATATATGTATCAATTTTGTCGCGACAACGGGCATAAATAGATAACAGACGGCGAATAGTGTTTCACGGTAATAAAGGATTTGTATAAACAGTTAACAATAGCGCGGCTAGTGTACACAAAGAGCCGGCTAAAGCAGATAAACATATGAAGCAATAAATGTTTATGGGTGACACACAAGTCCACGTTGGGACGCCAATTTGGTACAATAAGTTTTGTATCAAAGTTCCACGTTGTTGCGAGAGTTTGCAACTAAGATGATTGGCAAGGGTTCCACGTTGATGCTACTTTGAAGCTATTATAATGTGTGGCTCAGGGTAAAACAATGAGGTTTCTCACAGGGTATGCGTGGATGTGTGTGAGAAGGATATTTAATGACACTGGAATGTGCGTTTCCAACTTATTTATTCACTGCTTCTTTTTTTTAGAACATCGAAATTGAAGTTGCCGACCAAGGGTTACCACTATTCCTGGTTAGAGTTACTGACGGCAGAATGTTTATTACTCAATAAACTTTATTCGTTCCTCATCTATATATGAACCGACAAATATCCAAGACAGAACAAAAGGACTGCCCTAATCGCCCTCACGCCTCAGAATGCTCTAATCGGCCTGACGCCGAAGACTTTTTAATGGCTTCCCAGCCACGAACTGCTCTAATCGGCTCCACGCCGAAGACTGTTTGAATGACCATAGATGTGCGTGGGTGTATCACTTTCACTTTCTGAAAACTCCTTTTCAACCAAAGATCCCTTTGTAGCTCTTTTGTCGCCATTATGAATGGTTCAAACAATACCCTATTCAACAAGTCAAATGAGCCCCTTTAGAAATCTGCTAAGGGCACTGTTTGTTACATTGTTTTTGTTATAACAACTTTCCCCCAACTGCTATTCAACTCAGCTGCCCTTAGACATATTGTAACAAAGAACCAATATTCCTTTGACATCCCTCATGATTCTTTACTTATGGCAAACCTTAATTTCGGTATCACATATCGCTTGAGATAAGTGACTTGCCGGCCCAGATAGGGTTTCACGTAAGGAAGGTTCTAGTGATATCTTGATTGACAGAGAATTGTTGTTTTTCTTTTTTGTTCGAGAAGTCTATCGAATTTATGAATGAGATATATAAGAGATTGTGATACGCCAGCTGTGAGTTGTTGTAAAGACATGTAACAAGAGTGTTGTAAAACCGTGAGTAAGCAGATAACAGCTGTGAAGTGTTCTAACGAGAGCTGGTGTTGTAATCAGAACTTTTGTTATTGTCATCGACCTTGGTTGTGTAGATTGTGATATGTAATGTAATTCTACTGCTACGCAGTGTATTTCTACACAAATAAAGAACATTTAGAATTTCGACAAACTGGAATTTTAATTCCACGAACTCACAAAGTCACAATATGTTTTATTCATATTATAACCTATTTTTGGAGCCTTTCTTGCTATTGTACTACGTCATTAGTGTTGTCACGGCAACAGGCATAAAAGTTTCGGCACAAATAAGGAAACAGTCGGCGGATAAAGTTTCATGGTAATAATGAACCTTGCTAAGCAGTTAATGATAGCGCGTTTAGTGTAGACAGATAGCGCCGGCAAGCAAGATAACTGAGGCAAAGTCCTCGCCGGCATAGATTAAGTTACGTTTCTCGAAGGTGATAGAATGTTCGAATTACGTCATTAGATGCCTTGTTTTCCAGAAACATCTAGTGATTGACAGAACAGCCTGAATGTGACACGCCAGCAGGACAGTAGTAAACAGAGTGAGCTGTGTTGTTGTAACGAGAGCTAATGTAGTCAGCTGTCACGGTTTGTTATTGTTATCGACCTTGGAAGATTGTGTATATGAGATGTAATGTTGTTACGTCAGAATTGAATAGTGCATCTCTACGAAAATAAAGGAGACTTTTAATTTCTGTAACTCTGCCTTTTAATTCTACTAACCCACAAAGTCACAGTATATACTAAACAAAGTAGCTCTATGCAAACATTAGGAGATTTAGAAGATATAATTCAGATACTAACATCTACTAATGCTACTGGTGACTGTCTTCATATATTAATCAGGTAGTTATGGCAGTTCCGTAGCCACTATATATAGTGTTCATTTTATTTTCGTCCTTTATCGAAAGCATTGGACAATACTTAGCATCAGTGCTGTCTGGCAACCCTGAATACTTGGATGTTAACGGATTTTTACATAAATAGGTGATAGGGTGTTGGAAAATGGGAAAATAGTTAGAAATTTGGGACTGGCTACGTGATACTTTTTTTTAAAAAAAATATTTTCTTTAACTGCTAAGAGACATGAAGACTAAAACGTATTTACTTTGTACATTAAACATCCTTTGTATAAAAAATGCAAAAGATTTTCAAAATCGGAAGTAATTGACTCTCCCTTAGCGTTACTGCATCTACTTATTCCCTTACAAGAAAATTTATTCAAGTGGTTGCTTCAATTAACATGAAATAGATAAAATAACAAGTGTTTGTGGAAAGAGTTTGTACACATGTGTGTAACACATCAGATTTTACTGCAATTTCCCAAATGTTTCAACGAAGAAGTTCTGGTTTAGTTCTGTGCACACTCTTCACATTTTCAGCATTGAACCAGTGGAAAAGCTGGTTGTGCAGTAGAGATCGTAGAATGCTTACGGGAGTCTATGAAAAGAAGGCACTTATTGACAAGAATCTCCGATATTGGAGTGGTGAAACAAAAGCTCTTAATATTGTGATTGAGCTGACATTCTTCAGAATACTACAGTAGCTAACGTTTACTTCCAAAAGGGCTTCAGAATCAAAAGGTCTTTGAGGATAGAGTCTGAGAGTAGAGGGACATGACAATATTCATTTTTAAGTTAAGGATTCCCTCCTTATACAAGGAAGTTTTATGGTATATGAGGTTCTGTTTGGTTTGTTCCAAAGCATAAATACCAAATTGCTAAACTTTGTTAATATCTAAGAACTATTAGATCTAGTATTTTCGAAATTATTGAAACATATTAACCAAAGTTTTCCTCGCATAGAATGTACTATTCCAACCATTCGTAATATAAATATCAAATTAAAACAAGTACATAATAATTATGTTCACAGTCTCACTAAAGTAAATAGTATCAAAGCATTGCTGGTTATCTTATAAGGCGAGTAAACACTTCATTCACACCGAGGCTCTTTTAGATCACAGTGAGCCATTTTAGTGAATTACAACGTTAATGTTTGTTTGTAAACCTCGCGAGAACTTTCGGTCGGTTGGTTTGCTTTCCTCATTAACGCGAAACCATCAGAGACATTATGCCGGAAAAGGCGTCAGATGGAAGTGTACTGAGCAATTGCAGTCTGCTCAACTGAACCTGCTTAGTCCAGCTGCCTAGCCTCGTTTAAACTCTAACCTTGTGAGCTGTAAACTCAAAGATTATAGTCAATGTTCCTGTGTCACAGATGGGGAGCACCCCTATCATTGTAGTTTTGCAATATATTCATTTCTTACAACTCATGACACTTTTAGGTTGTTAATCGTGAAATTATGGAAAGAACATTATAATCCAAAGACACCGTATAGATATTTAAATATATAGATACCGTATAGCTTTTAAATATCTTTATCTCCCTTACACAGCCAAAGGTTGTCGTTTGTGTCGGTCTGATGGTTATGGCCTAATAATTTCAAGGTCATAGGTTCAAACCCAACACAAACTGGTGGATTTTATAGGTGTCTAAAAGATATATTTCCATATCAATACTGCCCAGCCAACACAAGAAGGCAAGGCAGAGGTGTTTGTAACGTAATCACTTTTGCTCTCCACATGACGTTTAACCGCGCCGTCCGGATATCATAAGGATGCTAGGTTCATCTAAAATACACTGTTGTGGCATAACTCACCCATACATAATACCTATCACTGAAGTTATTGTAACGAGCATTAGATCTCGCAACATTAGTGACCCGTACACACTCTCATACACTCATTTCGTAGTAAATATATCCACTACCAGAGCAGATGAACAGTTCAAGCTCCTCTCCCTCTTCAGTTTCCACTTGTCTTCTTGTTGTGGGTAGACAGTAGACTTAATGACATAAATGAAATGCCGAAATTCCGAAACACCTCGGTCTGATATGATTCTGTCAAACGACAACGTCATTAACAAACAAAATATTTAAAATTGAATGGCTTATGTTGATAAGGAAATATTAAACCAATTCTATTATATCCAAATTTCAATTTCTTACTTGTTCAATCGCACCACTAATTGTTTGTATTAGTCCGGTTTTGCCCCTAGACCATGAACATAAAACCTGTTTTTATACTTTAGTGTCAAACTTTGGACAATAGGTGAATATGAGACGTACTTATGCAGGGACTGGTGTGGACTGTTATTGCTAAACGTTTTGCAAGCCAGTCGGATGAAATATTTCCATACTCCTCCCCTCTCGTCCGTCACCTAGGCCTGAGCTCTTTCCATAGGCCAATGCAATGGTCAGGCTTGACCAATAGGAGACTGGCTCATCTAGAAATGTTGCGGGACACAAATAAGTTTCTGTTTACATTGAATAATGTAAAGCAATAAAGGTAGCATGATACGTTTCCGTCAAATCATTATATCTACAGTGAAATATATAAAGAAACATTTCTAAAAAGGTTAACATCGGATAGCAGAGAAAAGATTTCTAAGTATAGCTTATAGAAGGTAAATAAAATAAACGATATATTCAGAGAAGCGCTTGTGAAAGTAACATCAGGTTTATTTTATTTTTCTGTTTATCCTCATCGGATGGGGGAGATACCTATCGAGAATGTAATAAAAAAAGATCAGAAAGAATACCCAGAATATATGATCATTCCGTATCCTGTCCGCCTCGGTAGGGTAGATGGTAGCATGTCTGCCTCGCGTTCAAGAGGTCCCGAGTTCGAAACTCGGTCAGGGCGAGTTACCTGGATAAGGCTTTTACCGGAGTTTTCCCTTATCCTGAAAGACGAATATCGGGTAACTCTAAGCTCCATGGACACTGGGATCATTTGAACATCATTTCACCCATTCCATTCATCTTCCGATATGACTTAACGTTGGAGGACGTAAATTACAGAACAAAAAAAGAAGAAGAAGTCCGTATCCTGATACGAGGGTGGGGAGAGAGATGATTTTGAAATGAGCTAAACAGCAAAACGTGGAGAAAACTCCCTGGATGCCACTTTATATATCATATTTACACATACGGTCCTCTAGTATCGAAACCGGTTATCTGAATGTGAGAAGAGGGGTTCACTCGGCCAATGATTTTATTTACTTGTATTTTTGAATTAAAGTCCTTTAGCCATTAGCTCATATTGAACATGAATGAAATGATCCTCAAATGAGACCAGGGTCCATAGTGCTTAAGAGTTACCAAACATTAATCTTTCAGGATTACGGAAAAATCCAGGAAAATATAACCTTATGCAGATAGCTCACCCTGCTCGAGATTCAAACTCGGGACCTGTTGAGCATGCGGCAGACATGCTACCACTTATGCTACACAGGTGGGTGCCTCAGCGTTCCCATCAGTGTAATTGAGGTTAAACATACACCCGCCACAGTGACAGTGTATGGAGCGGCGCTGCCATCAAAGAACGCAGCGATAGGAACTGTCGTAGTTAGTTATTCGGATCGGCGACCCGAAATCAATTTTGCCAACATTTAGCGGAAATGCTTTTCATTAATTTTGCGATGCCATTGTGCATGCTACTAATTGGACACTAGTTAGTAACAAACCAAATAACACCCTAATCACGCCCACCGTAAAACACTTCATGAAGCAAGTTTACAAGTTGCTTTAGCATGGTCCATTCCAGGTGGAGATAAACTCGTTAACATTCCATTTTAAGCATGCTAACAACCACTGTTAAATACATTGTTGTGACGCTGCTGTAGCAAAGACACAACTTTGTTAGCAGGTAAAGTGAATCTGCGGTACAAGTGCCCCTGAGAGAATTGCAGTCAACACGTAACCTTTTAATAATGTTAATGCGGTGCTGAAAGTTGTCTGTTTGGGCGGGATCTTTATAGGAATATACATATAGGTTACTAGGTCGTATGGGATATCTCGTATTTACTACAGAGGGTCAACCTTGCAAATTAATGCCTACGCAGATCTTTTGTATTTGAGAAAGAGGTGAAGTGAAGTAACTACTGGCGGCTGACCCTTGAGACAGGCATGTGCGGGAGTCCCTAATAAGACTCAAATCAATGTTGGAGTTCTAGTGGGACGATCTGTCGACCAAGCAGACCTCTATTAAAAATGCTAATTATCGAGGTCCTATCACTGCCACTCCTGAAGTAGTTCTTTTACTTGCCAGTAAAACTATCGACATGGGGGTCGCTGTTTACCACATTTAAAATGATCACTGTGGGTTGGATTTTAACTCGCGAACTTTGGAAGAGTAAGACAGTGCCGAACCACATGAGCCACCCCACAAACTGACTACAATCCTTTATAATTGTTGCTCTTGTGAAGGAAGAACATATGCCGAATTGCAGTGCACAAAGAAAATAGATTTGAAAATGGTTTTAGACCTCAACTCATAATTAAATACTAAAGAAACATAAGAACATATATATTTTAAAATTAAATGTAATTTGAAAATTGGTAAGGCCAAAAATTACATTATATAGAGAATAAATTTATTTATTGCCAAACTATTTTCTTGACATTCCACTTCCATCTCAAAATACTTTTAATTTAATAAATGTATTAACCACACCTTAAAATTACACTAGATAGATTCAGCAACTTGCTGGACAAATAACCATAAGTGCGACGTTATCCACAATATCAAAATAAAATTAAATATAAAAATATTATTAAATAAACATCAAATAGACCTTAATTAAAAACAACTAGAAAAACCTGAGGTCGCGAAATATTTTGGATATAAAATAATGAGAAGTTGTGAAATAAAATTACTTTAAATTATTTTAAGTCATATATTGTTAAAATAGTCATATAAGAGAATATCAACAGAACTGTTTTGAGGTTCCACCTCTTAATATCAGTATGCAGTTCTCCAATCAGCTATAAGGCTGAAAGAAGAGTCAAAGTACTTCCCCGTCCTAATGTCAGAGAGCAGTGCTATCAAGCCCAGTTCATTCTTTATACAAAAGCCTACAAAATTCATTTTAAATTAAGAGAAATTCCCAGGCTACTCTCTGAGAATTCATGACACATATTTTATTTGTCATGTAAAAATATTAAATATACAGCATTTTAAGCTAAGTAAGCATTTTAAAGAAGTTTGAGTTTTAAAATCTTGATGTGACATCTTTGGGAGATACTGAATCCAATATACCAGTTTGGTATTTATGTGGCACTTACTGTTTTCTTTTATGCTATCTATTCATAGAAAAACACTGATATTTTATAGAAATGGTTCTTTAAGACAGAGGATCTCAAAACATGTACTGTACATGTACCGCTCAAATAATCAATTATATTTTCTTACAACTCCTTAGTTAAAATAAAAAGAGTATTTCCTTTCTTTGATTTCATTAATACCATGATAACCGCTGAACAATTTAGTATGTGTCAGCTCTAAAGTACTGTAACTGTTTTGGGTTTATAGTAAAAAGATGTTTAGTAACATTTCAATTAAAACAATTATGTTTGCCAAAAATATACGAAAGATATATCTTAATAATGAAACATAATAGTAAGCTTAAATTCGTAATTATAATGCAATAGCCATTCAGCAGCGTCTCCAAAGGTCGCGCACGTTGTACTCTGCGGAGGGATCTGACCTCAGCCATCAAGTGCAATTTTCTCACTTAGTAAAGGAAAGTGCGCCGTTGCCGAATGGCTCTAGAAGTCAATGAAAGTTTTAGCAAAGGTTTCATAGATTTCTGGTTTAAAGAACGGTATCTGCTTCTGCATTTTATATCTCTTCTGTATGTCGCATGCTAGATAATTGAAAGCAGTGTATCAGGAAACAATGTTTACCGTGCACCTACAGCATCATCTGTACTGCAGAGACAAATGTGGCAACATTGCTCAAAACTCGCAGAGCTTGACATGGACTAGGCAGCTACTATTTTCTGGATGCAAATTTGTTGCGGATTTTTTACCTTACCTTATTAACAAAATCCTGGTTAGAAGCAACTATTCCTACATTCAATCGCTGCTGTTTTTGTTGATTATGGACTTACGTACCTGAAACACAGAGAAACAAAAATAATGTTAATGAGGTCAGGTGTAGTTAAATAATTAGTATTAATCACTCATACAGTAAGCTTCTTATTCACGTTGTTCCCCTGATTAAATACATTTTGTATAAGATGTGAAAGGAATACAATCCCAGAGATGACAGAACAGAATATAGGTTTAAGACAAGGTTGTAAACTAAGCCCCATGTTATTCAGTTTGTTATAGATATAGTAGATAGAGTGAAAGAAACAAATGAAAACGTCCGATAACAGGATTGTTACATGCAGATAATCTGACAGTAGGAGCTATAACATCAGTGAAATTTTGTGAATATTGGGGGATTGAAGCAAATACAAAGAAGTAACACATTCACGATTTTTAAAACAGGATCAAAGTTGAAGAAAGGGAAACAATGGCTTTTAGAGGGACAAAAGTTAGAAGTTGTGAAAGAATTTGAGCACTTAGGAGTTATGATAAATAATAACGGAGAATGAGAAACACATGGCAGGAAGGTGGTAGCCAAAGAAAAGGCAGCAATGTCAAGAATAAGCATATGCAAAACGAAAGTCGATATGTCAATCAAATGGTTAGAGAGAATGTATGAAACTCTGGTAGAGTTAAGGATGGTGTATGCTGGAGAAATATTGGAGGTGTGAAAACCCAACAAATAAATAGACCAGTTATACAAACAGTTTGCTAAAGAGATGTTGGGATGGTATAAATCAGCTTCAGAGTAAGTAGCCTAAGTAGAATTATGAAACCCTGAAACTAAAGGTATAATAATTGAAAGAATTTTGATAGGTTTGTAGAAATGCTTGATAAGAGATGATGATGAAATTCTAAAGGTATGTATGAATCAACAAAATAAAATGTGAAAAATAAAAAGTTAATGGTCAGAAGTGGAAGAAATATGTATGGAGAATTTATGGAGACTAGGCAGTACGAATGTAGCAGGTTTATGAAAAAAGTCAGAACAAGACTGGAGGATTTTTTTAATTTACGTCCTCCAACGTCAAGTCATATCGGACGATGAATGGAATGGGTGAAAAGATGCTCAAATGAACCCGAGGTCCATAGAGTTTAGAGTTACCTGACATTCGTCTTTAAGGATAAGGGAAAATCCCGGAAAAAGCCTTATGCAAGTAACTCACCCTGACCGACATTCGAACTCGGGACCTCTTGAACGTGAGGCAGACACGCTGTCATCTACGCTACCATGGCGGGCAAGAGCGGAGGATATAGAAAGACAAGAGATATGGGTAAGAATAGAAAATAGAAAAAACATTAAGGTTTTATGAGATAATCAAGAGAGTGGCGAAGAGAAGGATATGTAGACCAATGCAACACACAGGAGAGGGAAGGAAGGACTGGGATTAAAACGGGATCAAGTTTTTCAGGAAACTAAGAGGTAGCAAGATAGGAAAATGTGAATTATGTGGAGAAACAGAAAGTATAGTTAATTTTCTGACAGAGTGCAAAGAGCTAGTGGTATGGAGACAAAAGTATGGGAGAAGAAATCGGAAATTATGCAGAGCGTGATGATAAAATGGTTACGGGAAAATATATAAGTAGTAACAGAAATAGCGGGAAGCTATTTTAGAAAGATAAAGAGAAGTGGATGAGAAAAGTAAAGATTAGAAAAGAAAAAATGCTGGGACGACAAGAAGAAACAGATAGCAAGGTAGAGTAGATGAGAGAATGGTGACTATGCTACTCAGTAATGCTAGAAGGCCTAGGTGCCAAGAAGGCTGAGATAGCTAGTGTAAAAGATGGCACCAAAGATCGTTAAATACGTTGTGTTAATCAGCAGGAAATTTATACGCCTATACGGAAAGATATATAAGAATCGAGAAATTTTCAAAAGGCTACCCACTTTTCTTGAATTAATGTACGAAATACTTGGATTAAGCAGAGGGTTTTGTGAATGTAAAACCGTACATGTAAAAGCATAAAATAATCAGAATATATATACGACGCACTTTTAAAGTGAAACGTTAAATTTAACGGGTGAAATACTTAATGATTCTAAAAGTACCTTAGTAAATTTTCCTGAGGGCTAATTATGTTTTTATTTGAAACTTCTAAGATATAGACATACATAAAGTAGCTTCAGTGCTAAATCTGAATAGAGCAATATTAATTACCTATAAACCTCATATCTTAGAGAAAATATAAGGGGTAGTTTGTAAAATAAAGCTGTTATGTGTCTTATATCCACGTTTCAAGAAATTATGCTAATGCACTGGCGTCGTAAGCAGCATTTGGTACGATTCCAAAGTGGCACTCCAAGATGCTCAAAATGTTTACGTGCACAAATTTCAAATGATGTGTTTATATTTGCATTCATAGTTTATGCAAGATATTCGCGAATGCCAGCCCACTTCTTGAAGTTATATCTTGTTGCTGCATATGGTTCGCCAGTAGTATTCATTAAGGATTCTAGGACTGACATAAGTTGGTATCGGTTATCACTTGTGACTCTTTATATAAATCTATATATAAAGTACAGTATGTGTTGCACATTAAATGATTTGCTAACGGGATGAAATTCGTGCGCGGATCTACCGTGTTGGAATACCACCATTATAACCACTCGTACACAAAGGATTAATGTAGTTCTATAGATCAAAGCAGTTCCCCATCATCATCGTTTTAAAATAACGTAACACAAAATATTGTATTAATGTTTATATCATAAAAATTAAAATTATATGCAATTATTAATATAAACAATATTAATTAAGTCTTCGTGAATGATCAGCCGTGTCAGGTTTATGCATGTCGAACTTTCAGCCCTTCTATACTCCATAGCCTTCTTCAGAAACTGAATTCAGATTCCAACACGGCTGATCAGCCACGAAGGCTTCATTAATAACGCTTGGTGTTAGAACTTCAAGTCTTACAATGCAAAAATAGGTTTCACTTAAGTTAGATTGACGTAAAAATCAACACATACTTGTGTTGTCATGGTTGGCAATACGTGACACCCTCTAAAAGATAAATCATCGTATGCATTTTGTTTCATTGCAATGCTTTAGGAGTTGCGTTTAGAGTTAATGTAGGATGTGTAAACGACCAAATAACCCCTTAAAGCCCTAAATTTAAAAAATACATGTAAACCTTTACTTAAAACATATTCTTTAATTAACATTTCAAATAATGCTCTGCTTCATATTCCCACTCCTTCAAAAGGTGTGCCCGCCTCCGTTGCGTAGATGGTAGCATGTCTGCCTTACGTTCAGAAGGTCCCGAGTTCGAATTTAGGCCAGGGTGAGCTAACTGGATAAGGTTTTACCGGGATTTTACCTAATCATTCAAGACAAATGTCGGGTAACTGTAAGCTCCATGGATCCTGGACTCATTTGAGCATCATTTCACCCAATTCATTCACCGTCCGATATGACAACGTTGGAGGTCGTAAATTACAAAAAGATAATGTAAATAGAAATATTGAAAAAAACACATTTCACCCTTATTTCACATTTAAGAATGATATTGGAGGAGGTAATCCAACTTTATATCAAGATTTATTTTGATTTTTTGTCATCCCGAGGGTTATATTATAATTTTCTCATTAAAAACACAATGACTTGCGCTTATTGTGCATGAGCAGATACGCGTACCAACCTAATGAAGGAAAAGAAATTCATTAGGCTGGCAGGCTTTAACATCTTTTTCGTCTTTCTTTTTTTCCTAACTTTTAACCAAATTCGTGGGTTTTTAATAAAAATGTAGTATGACATGCTGTGTGATAACATTTTTTTCTAGCCACTGAACCAATAATTCAATCAGTATAATTTGTGAAACGTTGCTGCGGTTTTCTACGAGTACAAATAAATATTTGTGTGGGATAGAAGGACGTTAAGTGATTATTCATTAAGATTAACACTTTTTACTTTAAATTTATTTTGCATTCGTCTGAAATTGCGAGACACGTAATTTGCTTACGTGTCGTGATTAATGTTGTAATGTTACATTTCGAATTGTACGCCGTGCTGATTAGGCAACTTCTCCACCTCTCCTGTTTTGCAGTACATCCTTCCCCTTAATACCAATTCGCTTGGAAAACTTAGCAAAAAAGTAGTGATTTCATGCCAACCATTTTTTATGAACACGGTAAAAGCGGTCTTTTATTAAGCGCTTATATTACTATAATTCTATTTTCAGAATTAAAGCTCAGAAACGTAGACGTCCACATTTCTAATGAATCATTGCCCAAGGCCTGACACAGATAAGTTTCTTATGTCTAAATTCGATGCCCTCTTAAATATAAGTTAACAACATGAGAAATTCAACGCACTTTTATAAAAAATGGGAGACAAAGGAATACCTTGACTGCCCCACGGTTAATAAGTCAGCGAATGACGTGACTGGTGGGGACAAATCTTACGTTTGATGTACACCAACTTTTATTGAACTAGAATGAAGGCAATAAATGTTTAAACTTCCAAAGTTTTACAAATATGTAAATCCTAAACATCCACATCAAAATTCAAGTATGAAAATATACTTCAATCTTTCCCTGCCCATTTTTCCACAAATTATTTTACAAAAGACAATGCTCTAAATAATTCATAGGATCAGGATTAATTCGGAGGTGATTCGGCACTCAAACCTGTGGTTTATTGTATATAAGCCCCAAGTGGAGCATCCTCGGGATAAAGAATACTGCGAGAGAAGACAGAGGGCGTCTGATACTGGGATTGAAGGCAGTGCAAAGGGCAGGATTACAGTTGGAAACTCTGGTATCCCACCCACCGTAGTCTGGAATCTGCTCACCTGGTCGGCCCGGAGACCGAAAACCGTCCTACTGAAGGAGGAAACGTTTACAAGGAGCATATCATCCTCCCATGCAGTGCCAAGACACACTTCTACCCTGAAGCACACTGTCAGATGAGAGATTATGTGAAATGATAATGGAGATGAGTCACGACCACGCACCAGCCGGTCTGACGACATGATCCAGCGAGTGAAGAACGTTGTTTTAGAGGATCGCCGATTAAGCGTTGCATACAAATTGGCATTTCCCTGGGATCTGTGCACACAATCCTGCATGAAGATATTGGTTATTTGTCACGCGATGTTCTGCCTTCATTGAATTGTAGCACCCAGAACGTACATTAGGCACATCTGTGGTGCCATCACCACATGCCTCACTCAACTGCCGATGAATTTCCATAGGTGTTACACCACGAAAATGGAGAAAACGAATGATTAAACGCTGTTCTTGCAATGAAAACGTCACCATTTTAAGGCAAGGCTACACTGAAAATTTGCCGAAAATGTTGAAAATCATGGAATTTTCTTTTTCGGCACTTTTGGTAGCTTAGGGTTTGTAATAGTAGGTAGCATGCTATTTTTATCATTTGCACCACTTTAGGCCACCACGTAACAATGTAAAATGATCTTTAACAATCGTTAAAAGTAACAATCATGACTTTAAAATTAATTTTCTGAGAAACTTTTTTTCTAACACTTTTCAGTATACAAAATGCTCCACACGTCAAAGTTTTCCATTTAACTTGGTGAAACTTTCAGGATAGGTGCATAATATGTAAATAAGAAACGTCACATTCCCCTTTTGGAAATTATATGGTGTTATGTAATAAAATAAGTTAATATTTTCAAAATTTTGAGAGCTAACACGTGGAAAATATCTTAGAACAAATGCTACAAGATTATTCCAAAAAATAAAAATGTGGGTCTTTTAAAATTGCTAAGTACTGCCAAAACAAAGAGTCAACTTAAAATCTCAAATTTTTTGACGCGTAGAACATTTTAAATTGTTATAGTATTTTTACAAAAAATAATTAATAATTAATTAATGATTTGGTGAAGCAACATAAAAATTTGCCTGCAAGTTTAAAATGATACTCTAATTATGTGGCTAAATTTTCATAACGATAGGTTTATTATTATCAAATTTGGAATTTTCAGTGTAGCCTTGCCTTAAGTAACAAAAAACAGTCCTATCATCGCTGCCACTAGAGTTCTGTGCACTGTACAGTGCTGCCATCTCTGTCACGCATTTACAAAGAGTCCGTGTATATTTTTTTGTAAAAAAACAGTAGTTCCAATTTGGTCCTAGTCCTGAAAAAAAATAGGAGGTGTTATAACTTGAACGTACCTCGTAGAATTAATTGTGTACATATACTCAAAAAAGTATTCGTCTATTCATATCACATAGAATATAACAAGCACAATCAGAAAAATATAGATAAGAAACGAACATTAACTACAGTCAAAACCATTGACTGCTATTTAAGTAATATGGGTCGAAAATGTCGTGAAATTTCAAAAGAAGAGAGAGAAATTTGTATTAGGTTATTTAAAAAAGGTAAATCTATTCAAGAAATTGGATAAACTTTGGAAGACATACCAGTACAGTGAAGACTATTATATACAGGTCTGATGAGAACAAAACATACGAAAATTAACCAAGAAACGGTCGTCCTGCAGTTCTATCCGAGATGGAGAAACGACAGTTATTTAGAGGAGTCAAGAAAAATCCTAAACTAAGCGCCCCAAAACTTGTTATTGCAGTTCAAACAACACAGAAGAGTCTGGTTCAGCACAAACTATAAGAAACATGCTTTATGAAGCTGAGTATAGAGACCGAACAGCCCGTAGAAAACCATACATCAGTAAAATCAACAGAAAGAAGCGAATTGCTTTTGCAAAAGAACCTAAATACGATAGGTTTGATTTCTGGAGGAAGGTTTTATTTACTAACGAGAATCAATTTGAGCCCTTTAAGTCAAAAGGGCGAGTAACAGTGTGGAGAAATAGCAATTGTGAGCTTGAGAAGAAAAATATAACGAAAAATATAATATCCAATAGAGAATTTGTGGAGTATACTGGACTAAAATATTAGGGATCATCAGATATCTAATATAAAGGATCTAAAGAACGCTCTACTAGAGGAACGGTGTAAAATTATAGTGGAAACAACAAAATCTTTGGTGAAATCCATGCTAAGGAGAATGCAAGGGATTATAAAGAGGAATGGAGGGCCTACTAAGTACTAACCGTAACATTCTACACCATTTTCAGTATGCGGACGAATACTTATTTTGCATTTATATCTCATATCTTTCCTTTTGAATATTTAACTATGTTTATATGAATGGATACTATGTGTTTTTTATTGTATTCCATTTTTTACTAATCAATAAATAAGACAGTGTCCCTGCTGTACTTTATTCTGATAATTTTCCACTATCCATAAATCCTTAAACATAAACTCATACATTAGACGAATACTTTTAGGAGTAACTGTATTTTTGAGTCCTCAGATTCAACAACTTCAACAAAACAGAAGATTGAGGCACGCATGACAAAGAAAACCGAGCTTGGGTACAATTCAGTAAAGTGGCACAAAACCTTCTTGGAAGTAGAAGGGACTATAAATATAAGGAATTTGAGCAAGAAGTGATCAACCTTATAAAGATTTAGGATGAGACAGATTTGGTTCATGGACATTGAAAACAAGCGCCTATTTCTAACTTTCCTCTGTAAGCACTGTTTTAGGTTTTGGTTTATCACAGAACTAGCGTTTCGAATTTCTTTACAGTCTCGTGAATTATAAATCTGGAAGGAGGTACTTTAGCAGGGAATGTTTGAATATACTCTGTGCCAACACGGCTTGGTGAAATGAAATGTATAGTGTTTAACGCCCGCTTTTACTACATACGGCACCGCAGGGGAACACGGCTTGGTGATTACCACTTATATTACCTTTTACACGCGACAATCATTGCTCTAGAGCCAAACTCTGTTCCTGTAGGTGTCCGGTACAATACTACTAAGTGAAGTGCACACCGCCATTCCACGCGCACAACGGTAGCCAGTAGTGGGGGCTCCAGCAAGGTCGTGAGAGAGGTGAAACGCCATGTGCTCGGTTAGGTTTTAAATGAATAACTCTGTATTATAGTTTTAAAAGTATTCTTTTGAAAAGGGAAATAGAAGTTTGTTATCCAACGATATGGTTGCTTGAAAGATCACCATTGTTTACTGGGATACTGATTCTCATACACATTCATTAACTTGCCCATAACAACGGTTTCTTATTATGAATGTCGTATTTTTTACATATATGACTACAATTTCCAATTTCAATGGTATAATTTAAGTTGAAAATAGCTTCTCGCGTTTTCTGAGGTTACTTCCGTTCTACGAACCCTCATGAATCATACTATTTCCTGCAGAGTCGAATGTCGAATACTTTGAAGGCAAAGTAATTCCATTTCTGCACGAAAAATCCATTTCAAGTTGGAAAATGACATAAACCTATGAGTTCTTGGAACATTTATCATAGAAGTGTCAAGTCACTTCTGGTACTAAGAAATGTGTTTGTTCTTGAGGTAGGACTTATAAAATACAATTATTACTAAAATACGTATAACTTATATAAAATTATTCATACCACCTTCTACTTCTTTTTCTCATCTGAAAGATCAAGCAAAGTGGTACCTCAGTAACGTATGAAGCTTACATTCTAGAGCACATTGTCACCTTGATCTTGGGTTTTCATGACGTTTTAACGTCACTAGTGTGTTAGAATGTATATAATTTCCTATCCCAATATTTATTTCAAGTGTTTCAGAGTTGTGGCGACCTTTTTGTGCTTTAAAAATAATGTATCCTTAGTTCTAGTGCCCATTAATGGGGTCTTCTTACCGCAATCGCCCGATTTTTCGCGCCGGCCTCTAGAATATTATCATTCTGGAATAATTGGGTCCCTTTTCCTTAGTAGTGAGCATCCTTTAAACCTTCGGAACTCCTCTTTCTCCAAGCGGTTAGCAAGATGCAAAGGGTCTACTGAGCTGACCCAGGTGTTTGCGAAGAACGTAATGATAATCACGATAAACTATTTATTTTAATATATATTATAATTAATAATTAGTAGTAATAGTGCTCTGCGCCGTGCCGTATCGGGCTATGTCAGCATGCCTTGTTCCCTGGCCACGGAAAGCGGTCCGGGTTCGATCCCATCTATACAGTGCAGGTTTTATACCCCAGGTATACGACCGGTGACCGTTCAACATCGTGAGAGAAGTGAGGAGGTCCTGGTCACGAAAACAACGTTCCAGCTGAGGGATACCGAGACGCTGACCACATCTCCTACCCGTATCGGTTTGATGATCACCCACCTCTACCGTGCGTACGTGGGCGTGAGGCCGGCAGTCGAGTTGGTAGGCCTTCTTGGCCTTCTCAGGGCTGTCGCGCCAGGGTTTCTTATTATGAGTTTTATTAGTAGTAATGTTAGCTATTTTATAAGGCATTTGCGTCCGTGAAAGATTCTGACGTAATTCTCGGATTTCCTCTGAATCTCTCTTATTACTCAATGGCAAAATAAAATGTTTAAATTACAGTGCTCAGTATTTCTGTACTTTTGTTAAGGGAAAGGTCCACGCTGATGTAAAGCATGCTCAGCTTCTAAGACAACCCAATGGCGAATTTTGATTGAAAATTAGATCTTTACATTTTCTATATTTGCATTTTTAATACATGGAAGTTTACACTACCATATTATCATACGCTAGTTTTGGTTTTATCAAGGCTCAATATCAAAGCCTTAAATACAAAATAACTGGCATGTGCATCTTAAAACCTAATGTTCTGAGAAGCAAAACAATTATACACATGTTTCAATACATGCTTGTCACCACTCAACTTTTCAGCAGTTATACTGTAACTTTCAGGCTAGCCGTCTAAAACATAGACAGAAGGTTCAGAAAGATCTTTTTATATACACTGGTCATTCCCACATTGGATTACTTACGAAGTAAAATTTTTATTATTTGTATTCTAGTAGGAAGAAAACAGTTTTTCAAGTCCAAAGCAAAATAAATACAATTTTAAAACCTTAGTAGCATTTTTAGCTTCAGGAAATATTTCTAGTACACACTGATTAGCTTCTTTAATTTACATCCTCCAAATTTATCATACTGTCACCTAATTATCGGAAGGCACGGCCAGCTAGCAGCTGGGTGGGCGACATGAGGCATTTAGACCACCCCTACCCATTTATCTTGTGGCGTTCACTGAAGGGGATGGTGAGGAAAGTGTCACTGATCGCTGGCCGCCTCTTTTCCCTCCACCTGACGTCTGGAACAGTCGGGATATTTCATCTAACCCGTAACCTTCTAGATAGGTCAGTTGGTTTTCTATAAGCGACGCGCCGGGCTGAAGAAGAGTTCAGTTCTTGGCGAGCAGCCGTGAGGAGCGCCATGCTAGCGAACGGACTGGAAGACTGAGTACGTGTATCAGAGGTGTTGTACGTAATTGTGAGTGTGGAGTGGACCTGTGACAGACGAACTGGTGAATTGTAATTGTGTGCGCTACGTAACTCTGTGTAATCGGCCAGTGTTCCAACTGTAATTCGGTGGAAATAAAGAAAATTTTGAGAAAATTTTTGGACTTTTAATTTCACGAACCCACAGTCACAATAAAATGGGTGAAATGATGCTCAAATGAGCACAGAGACCATAGAGTTTAGAGTTAAAGGAAAACCCCGGAAGATGCCGTATCCAGATAACTTACTCTGATCGAGATTTTAACTCTGGACTTCATCAGTTAATTTAAGGAACGTTTTCTATAGCAAATAATTGTATACCTGGGACGTCGCCCCTATACTGAGGGTATCCTTCTGCCACATACCACGGAGGGGTGCAGGTTAAAGGTAGGCATACCGATTCCCACAGTTGTAAGGTGATTATTTAACTTTTAGACACGTACCTTTCACCTTTCCATCATAATAACTACGCAATTGGCAGCAGAAAGCTGACTGTACCCTGACCAGATTTCTCAGCGAGGTAAACTCCCATAACAATATGGTGGATCGAACCGGAGTACTTCGCACCAGACACAGACGCACTACCACTGCTCTACGGCGTTCACTGACAGTTTTATATAAATAATAATTAATAACTTTTAATTTATTTTCACTGGATAGATGGAACTTTGTAGTGAAATATAAACAATTGTTTTTTTAAAATGTCACTAAAGTGTTGCCTTAATCCTCTAGGTGGTGTTGTAATAAGAGATAATAAACTTATGGATAATGGTCAGTGTTAAATTGAGGGTTAGCGAAAATGCGAACAAATCCGAACAATCGTTTTCTGAATTGGAAAAATGATTCAAAAAAGCGGACAGAGCGACAGCGGTACTTTAAAGGAACACTTCAACGAAGCGGCTATCAAGTTTTCATCGATCAATGAGGTTTCACAAACTTTCCAGACCTGCGAAACTTTTTATTGGAGAACTCTTGTGATTTTACTCATGGGATGCTTGAGAAAGAACGGCAGTCGAATTGCAGCAGATTGTGTAGTGCGCGAAGTACTTAGGATTTAACAAGGAAAACTAGAGTAATAAGCAAACATCTAACAGTGTGGCTAAATGAGAACCACATATCCACATATAGCCTTATTTTCAAGGGAAATAAATGTGCAAAGCCTGAAGTTATACACTTGATATCAAATTTAGGCGTATTAATGGTGATGTTAAAGCTCCCAAAGTCTAATTATATTCTCTAACATTGAATAGATACGTGAATATTTTTATGAGGTTTACCAGCAAATTGGATTATAAAAGACAATTTTCTCGCTATCTTTACAGAAAAGGGGAAAATCCAAAAGCATGCAAAGACAGTGTCAAAAATGGGCACTGCTGAAACACTTCTTGTTGTAGTTAATGAAAAATGCGCTTGCATACATTATCCGGAGACCTTATACTGTTTTCAGCGGGAAAAAAGTAGATGTAAACAAAACCACGTGACCGTTGACCATAGCGCGCCTTGTTCGCAATTTCCATGATGCTTCCGCCGTGTAAATATTTTCTTCAAAAAATACTGCTACAGAGGTGTGGAGTCTTGAGTTCATTTTTCTAAAGCGCACAAGTGAGCACTAAGTATATTCCAACTATAAAACATATATTAATAGATAGTTAAGTTAGTTTGTAATTAAAGTAAATCATGCTGCGCGCGCATATTGAAGCTGAGAGACGTATTCAGTTTTGAATCATTGTGGAACTGGCGAGTACTGTTAAACATGCCTTTACGAAGTGGTGAAAAGATAATATTGAATGAATTTAACAAGTTCACTGAAAAATTTCCAGGAACTGCTATCGATGAAGTGGTAGAGTTAACATCTGAGTTTACTGGCGTGACGTTTTCCAGCATTAATAGTGCACGCAAGGAAATAGCCACATTCTGGAAAGTTTCAACTCCCGACAAGAAGAGACCACGTGCCTGATCAATGAAGAAATGAATGGCGACGTTTTCAAATCCTGATTTGAAAACATTCTCCCCAAATTACAACCGAATTGTGATGGACAATGTCCCTACCACAGTGTGAGGTTAGAATGCATACGAAACAAGTGACATAACATGGTTGCAGAGTAGAAATACAGGTTGTATATAAAAGAATATTGGGGTTTTAATTCTTTATAATATTTATTACATTCAACTTACAGTTATAAATGATACGTCAAATGAAAAAGCAACTCAAACAGTTTTACCAAGAACCTTATATATGTTCAATGTGACTACCCTTTGTCACACGGCACACATCAAGTCTATAGCCGAGTTCTTCCCAAACGTTGATAACTGTGTATTCAGTAATTGTAGCAACAGTTGCTTCAATCCGGTTTGTTAATTCAAGAAGGTTAGCTGGTAGCGGAGACACGTACACACGATCCTTGATGAAGCCCCAAAGGTAAAAATCCCATGGCGTTAGGTCAGGAGAACGTGGAGGCCATGCATAGCAAGCCCTGTCATTGGGGCCCTTGCGCTTTATCCAGTGCTCGGGTACAGTGACATTCAAGCAATCACGTACTTCGTTATGCCGCTGAGGTGGCGCACCATCTTGCTGGAAAATAAAATTCTCTAGCTCATTTTCTTCCAACTGAGGGAAGAACCATTTCTCTAGTGTATCAAGGTAAAAAGTGCCAATTACAGTAGGTTCACCAAAAAAGAAAGGCCCATAAACTTTTGGCAGGGATTCGGCACAAAATCATTCACTTTAGGGGAATCTCGTTGCATTTATACCATCTCGTGAGGATTTTCTGAGCCACAGATGCGCACATTATGAGTGTCAACTTATCCACTAAGGTGAACGGTGGATTCATCGCTGAAGACAACACGATCCATAAAATCGTCATTGTCATGAATGAACATGTCGTTTGCGAAGTTGGCACGTAATCCGTGGTCTGTCGGCTTTAGAGCCTGTAGTAACTGCAAACGGTAAGGACGTAGCTCTAAGTTCTTTCTTACAACTTTGCAAAACAGTTGACACAGGAACTTGTAATTCACGACTCGCCTTCTGGACTGATTTCTTTGGGCTACGAGTGAACGACTCTCTCACTCGCACAACAGTCTCTTCACTTACTCTTGGTCGTCTCGTGCTCTTCCCTTTACAAAGGGCAGCCGGTATCTTCAAACTGATATCATCTACGAATGCTATTATCCTTAGGAGGATCACAACCGAACTAAATGCGGAAACGCACGTTGCACAGTAACCACAGATTCGGTCTTTGCAAACTGCAAAACACAAAACTCTTTCTGTTTACTGGTCGCCATCTTTGCTACAACCGCCGTCTAGCAGATTGCGGCAGCAACATTGTACGCACATGCGTACTGGTGCCAAGAAACAAAACTGAGTTGCTTTTTTATTTGATGTATCATTTATAACTGTAAGTTTAATGTAATAAATGTTATAAAGAGTTAAAATCCCGATATTCATTTATATACATCCTGTATAGTTTTCCACGAGGGTCATGTTAAGGCGGAAATTGCTGGCAATGATCAAGTATCGTGGTAAAGTATACGAAAATTACGTAATTGACGAAATTGCAAAACTTGCGGGTCATACTGTACTCAGACTGCCACCTCATCATTGTTACTTGAATGGATCGAGCGACACGGAGACGTCGGACCTGGAGGGTATCGAACCAATTTGCAGCTCAGATCAGAGGAATGCAATTGACGTAAGTAGCAGTTAACTTGCATGGGTATTAATAGTGTGCTGCGTGATACTTAGCTCGAGAAATGTGTCTTTAGTGTCGAAAACTTATATTAATATTATACTTAACGAAGCGATTGAGTGGTTGGCATGAATAAAATACGTGTTCTTTGTGTCGAAAATGCATATTAATATAATTAGTACTATTAATATTATACTTGACGAATGGGTAACAGTACGGTCATTTAAAACGCACGTGATAGTGGAGTGATACAAACTGGTGTTTTGTTTACAGTACTTTATTCTTTCGTAGGACATAGTATATATATATGTGTTCCACTATAAAAATTAAAACGAAATAGCTAAAGATGCAAATCACTGGAGTGTTCTCAAAATAGGGTAAATACATCAAGAACTTCGCCACACCCACCTTAGAAGCATGAGATATATTTTCTTTGCAGTTCAAAGGTAGTGCATTTTATTTTATTTATGTAATAAATGATTTAGGAGTACGTTTGAGTATGGCTCTAAATGCAGGTGTAACGATTCCAATGCATCCTCAATTTCTACGATGAAACAGGACAAATAAAAGGAGAAAAAGATTTTCACAGATACTTAAAGGAGAAACTGTAATAAAAGCTTTTGTCAGTTATCGATACCCACCAGTGAACAAAGGTTAAAAAGTTGGAAAATTCAAAATATGGTTTTACAAACCTACTTAAGTTCTTTGCCAAGTTTAAGTTCAATACCAACCTGGGGTCTGAATTCTAGTATTCTTAAAATTATATATCGAGGTGCTGTAGTGCCCCTAATTTTGTATGGTGTATCTGCATTCCAGGATGTTCTTAGTAAAAAATGGGCAGTTAAAAAACTTTCACAAATTCAAAGGGGATTCCTCCTTCGCATAATTCGAGGATATCGTACAATCTCCACTGATGCAGCTCAGATTATAGCTAACATCGAACCTTTGGCTCTCACTGGTTTATCAACAGCAGCTATTATGAATTTAAGACATGAACGTGAATGTGCGTCTTAACTGTCTCACTTAAAGCTACAAATCCCGGAGCATCCTACCATAGCAGGACACCCATCAAGTTTTGTAACCTGTTTAAAGGAAATATGTAATTTTCATGATTATTACATATATACAGATGGTTTGCGTTACCAATTTGAAGATAATATATCTACAGCAGGATGTGTTTTTGTTGTTTATGAAAACCAAACTGAACTAACTCACTCCATGTTTAAATTGTCACCTGATTGTTCTGTATTCCAGTCGGAGCTCTTAGCAATTAAAGAAGCTGTAAAATGGTGTACTGTTAATGGGAACAGTGCCCGTATTCTTAGTGATTCACAATCAGCTCTACTCGCTATTAATGATAAATGCAACTTAAATTCATTAGCACCTGAAATCAGAACCTTGCTTCAAACCCATCCATGACATATTTGCATGGGATGGCTTAAAGGACACAGTGGAATTTTAGGTAACGAGAGAGCTGATTGCTTGGCTAAGAAGGCTGCGAAATCCAATCTTCCTGTGACATACTCTTTATGTCCTATTTCTACTGTAAGGAGAATAATACATGAACATATTCTTGAAGAATGGAACCAACAATGGCTAACAACTCCAAATGGAAGTTTAACAAAAACATTATTTTTCCCTAGTGTATATGACAGAGGAAAATGCGAAACTCTTGTACCAAATTCTGTTTTGACACAATTTTTAAGTGCACATGGTAAATTTGGTGAATACTTATCACGCTTTCACTTAACATCCAACCCCGAGTGTATGTGTGCTGAAGAGTTTCAAACTGTGGTTCATCTCGTTTTCTGTTGTCCCATTTTCTGGAGAGAAAGACAAAAATTAATAGTCAAGCTAGACTCTCTAGGAACTGAATTTTCTGCTCCGCTCACATCTTTGCTAATGAAGCCACAACAGTATAAGTACTTCATGATGTTTATAAACTCAGTGTTTAAACGTCTGAAATAGTTTAAATTAATATGCATCAGATTATATGCACATTTTTATGTATCAACTCTAACCCTAATATACCACTGTGTAAAATAGGGTTCACAAATCTGGATGAATGAAAAAAAGTTCCTTGCAGTTGTTATTGCTACAAAATCTAACAAAACATGTCACAGAACCTTTAAAATGTTTCGAAGAAAAACTTCATATATAGAAATATAATACGATACTAAATTTTGTGACTATTAAAGTGAACAGACTATGCAAAAGAGGCAGCAGTAACTGCAAGCAATAAATATGTTACAGAGGAGGAGAAAACAGACGAATGTGTATATTCACAATGGACTTTCCAAACAGTTAATTTAAAATTCTTTGCTCCAGTGATTTTTCATTTGTCAGTATATTGTCGCGGCAACGGGCATATAAGTTTCGGCGCAAATAGATAACAGACAGATAGTGTTTCGCGGTAACAAAGGGCTTTTATAAGCAGTTAAAGATAGCGTGAGATAAATGTCTGCCGAAACAAACAAACTGAGAAAAATGGAAATTTCTGGTGACGTCTTGGTTGATAGAGATTATTCGGTTTCTTTATTGTTCCGAAAATATCTAGAATTTATCCATGAGGTATTTAAGAAGGCGACAACTCGCCAAGAGTCAGTCGTGAGAGTCGTAAGCAGTAAACAGCTGTAGAGTGTTGTAAGGAGAGCTGATCAGAACGTTGTTTGTTAATGTCATCGACCTTGGTAGACTGTGTGTGTGTGACGTAATGTTGTTACGTGAGAAATGAACAGTGCATTTCTACGGAAATAAAAGGCATTTGAAATATCTGCAACTCGGACTTTTAATTCTACGAACCCAGGTAGTATATACCTCCTTTTAAATATCATGATAAAGAGCGATGTGAGGAATTTGTGTTGATTTAGTCTTTTATGATATTTTCAAACAATAATATTCATCTCATAATTAGCATTTCTATTCTCTCAAATTAGAATTATTATTAAAACGCATTTCTATTATTATAAAGTATTAAAGTCCATTTTATTTACCTCTCTAAAGTACAATCATTTCTTTATGAAATGATCAACAATGATCTAGAGAATTGTTATAAAACTCGATATATTCCGTTTACTTCTTATAAATACAACAGAGGAAACATCCACTTAATCTTTTACTTAAAATTTTATTTCTGCTACAATTAATGTTAACTAGAATTTACCTGGTACAATAAATTTGATTTACTATCCAACTTGAAGGTGGATTTGGTTGTAATTGTTTAAATATTATTTAAGTGATTTATTATGAATACAAGACCTCTGGTAAAGAGAAAGATTATCTAAGTATAAATACAATATATTCCTCAAAATATGGGAAACATCAGCGGATTGTGTGACATTCTTAACCCCGATACTCTTCTAAATCCTGCAAATTCTGTGTGGACATAAGTATCCTCCCGCTGTGGAAGATTCTTTTCGGAATGTTTAGGTAAGCCCAATAATAGTTAAAGGAGGTAAAATTTTAAACCTCTGTGCCTTATTTTTGGTCCATTAGCTAACATAAAGGCTTCATCACTTTCACATAGCGCAGAAATGTTAAATTATACAAGAAAATAAGATAAGATACTCCTTAACAAATTCACCTCTTTTGAAAAGACACACAATCTGTGACAATATATGAGTTCAATTAGTAACACATCTTTTATTGTTGCTTTATAAACTCCGTGTTCTATTTGTCAAACTCCGTGTTCTATTTGTCCCAGTGTTACATTATATCCATCTACGTGTATTACGTTTAATAAAATATAAAATTCTGTTTTTTATATTGTACTGAGTATATCAATTTTATATTCTGTTGCGTAACATTTATTTTGTTACTCTCTGCTTTATTAAATTAAGGTCAAGACCTTGTTTCTAAGCATGTTCTTTCCGTAACTGTTTTCATTTTTAAGCACAAGTATTTCTTAAATCCATTACAATCATTCAATAATATATCAAATGAAATTAGAGTTTTATAACCCCATGAACACATGTCAGAAAAAAACTTGGTCTCTTCAATGTTGGAAAAAGTGATCAAAATCGCTTTGTGTGATTATTTCAACAACAAAGGTTATCTTAATAATAATAATAATAATAATAATAATAATAATAATAATAATAATAATAATAATAATAATAATAATAATAATAATAATAATAATAATAATAATAATAATAATAATAATAATAATAATAATAATAATAATAATAATAATAATAATAATAATAATAATAATAATAATAATAATAATAATAATAATAATAATAATAATAATAATAATAATAATAATAATAATAATAATAATAATAATAATAATAATAATAATAATAATAATAATAATAATAATAATAATAATAATAATAATAATAATAATAATAATAATAATAATAATAATAATAATAATAATAATAATAATAATAATAATAATAATAATAATAATAATAATAATAATAATAATAATAATAATAATAATAATAATAATAATAATAATAATAATAATAATAATAATAATAATAATAATAATAATAATAATAATAATAATAATAATAATAATAATAATAATAATAATAATAATAATAATAATAATAATAATAATAATAATAATAATAATAATAATAATAATAATAATAATAATAATAATAATAATAATAATAATCATCATCATCAAAGAGGTAATTATAAAGGATTAGCTTTAAAAAATTAATAACATGATATGGATTACTTTTTCGTTAAAGTAAAAAAGATCATAACAATATTAATATCCCTAGGTGTGTGAAATTTGGTGCAAATATATGTGAAAATCTGTTTGCTGTATTAAAGTTTCAAATAAGCCACCTGAATTTACAAATTGTAATAATTACCTCAGGGCTCTATACATTTATTTACAATATTTTTAAGCTGGACACAGCTGTAGTTTAAGTTTTTTTCTTAAAAAAAAAAGAACGGTAAGTAATACTTCTAATTTTAAATTTCCTTTATAGCAGTAGCGTTCTCAAAGTCATTTTATACACGTAAATGAAGAATGATACACGGTATTTTTGTGTAACAGCTACAAGTGATGATTAATGATGTAATGGAGCATTCAAATGAATGTAACTAGGCCACGGTTCCGATACAGATAACGTATGTTTTCGCACCTAGTAACTCTATTCCTGCTTCCATCAAAGCAAGTCTTGTATAAGGTGAGCAATTGAACGACGTGTGCAAACAATTCGATAGGGAAATGTGTCAAGAGTAACTCTAGTAGGGATGAAGTAGGATTGACTTCCTGCTCTCTAGATCTGAGCCTTAAGAGTAGGGAAACAACTCGAGACGTTGCCACAGATTACGAATCTTGAACGAGATACTACGTGAGGTGTGCAAATATTGTGTTTGGATCTGCAGAACAGATTAAATCCATCCAAGAAAACGTACACGAAACCTTCCTATCAGTCTCTACTCTAATTATGATTTTAATGCAAATTGAACTAAGTATATTTGATAATATATTATAACAACAGGTATAACAGTGAGATAACGCTCGTGTAAATATTAAATCAGGATAATACAATCCTGACGCTTCTCAGTATAGGATATTTAAGTTAAGGTAACAAGAGCAGGCCCTTGAGATACAACAGTTACCCTCTCTACGCTGTTCGTGTTCACGAATCCACCAGCCAGTTATGCACTATGCTGAAGTACCAATAGATCGGGCCATAGTACACTAGAATAAAAAGGCTCGATGTGTGGACAGAAGCATTATCGGAGTATTCTCTGTCACCGCACCCCATACCCAACCCCTGGACTCTCCCTAAGGAGCGTTCTCTTCCCGAGCTACCTCACCCGGAATTTCCCAGGGTATTGCAGCATTAAGGGGATACTAAATTATCAAAGTTTGGTTTTTGCAGTTTAGTTTTTAGTATTTGCTCTTTTATGTGATATATCACTTCATAGAAAAAAAAAGGCATAAATCTGCATGCTTTTGGAAAACTATGCTAACAAATTGATACTACTATGCCTCACTGAAAATCTGCTTTTCAAAAAAAAAGTGCAGCCCATTTAGCTTAAATATTATTTTAAATCCCGTCTTGTATGAAACGTTTTCTTAAATTTTAGTCATATCGCCATTAGTTTCTAGCATATCAAATTCTAAATCCGAATTGTATGATTCCTATCGACTGTTTTAAACTATGCTATTTTAAAAGCAATTGAGGTGCTGAGAACCATAGAGACCTAAAGCACAACATTGTCGATTTTGGGAATTTAGCATGTATGCATGGTCCTGACATTTGCCAGTCTTGTGGTTAACCAAATGTAACTGTGCTTTAGGCTCTTTTTGATTTAATGAAACATTCATAAGAAGCTCTCTCGCCAGTTTTTCCTGATATTCAGTTACATGAAGGCCCAAAGCATAAAGTATCTTTTGTTTGCTGTTCAATTTTTATCTACTCCTGCCAACATCACATTCACAATTACCACTTCATAATGGACATTTTTATATGAACAATCATCTATTTTTCTCAAAACTGTGTGTCTGTGTTCTGTGTTCTCAGCGCCTCAATTGTTTTATAAAATTTTAGGTACATTTATAAAATTATAACACCAAATGTGTCATGTGATTTTCTTTTACTACAAGAAAAATCTGCCGTTTGAAATAGCTATGTATTTTTATACATGTTTAAATAGAATCAAAAATTAATAACTAAAAACTGTATTCCGAATGTTTAACCAAAATTTATAAATGTATGTATATATTATATTAAATATCAAAATACATTTTAAATTTGTACCCCCCAAGTACTTCTAAAGTCAAAATATAAATGTGAATCTTGGGGAGTATTTTGCCAAATTTGAGTTGACTTTCTTCCTTTCTGCTACAAATAATGTTTTCTATTTCCTGATATAAATTACCCATATCCTTTTGGAAGTATTGAGAAAGCCTTAATTAAACTTTAGAATAATAAAAACAATCCGCAATTATTTCTAATGGATATACTTTGGTTTTTATAGCGTAATTAATGAACCATTATTCTTTTACGTAGAAGACTTTCATCCATTCCTGTAAGAATTATAGTCTTCAATCCTAAATAGTTTCCGAGATAAAGGGTTATAAAATTAGGTAACATTTGTCGCTAGGATGTCTTCTTAATGTATCTAAAACATGTTTCAAATGACAAATTAAATTTCCTGCTGTAATTCTTACTCTAAATTCTAATTTTAAAAGTTGTGTCGAAGCAGTCCTATTCTTTAGAGATCTGAACATTTTTTCCAAGCATTCTCTCTTGAAATCTCCATATTCTGAGACATTTAAGTAATTCTCATTAAAGTACAGGCTCGTCTGTGAATAAGCCGGACCGTCTCATCTGACTTGATTTGAAAGCAAACTTATTTTCCTTTAATTAAATTAATTGGGAGTCGATTAATGACACAAAACAACACTTACTTTTAAATTTTCCCGGAACCAGTTTCTGAGGCCTTCCCTCTATCTTCAGCCGGACATCGACTTCTGAAGATAGAGGGAAGGCCTCAGAAACTGGTTCCGGGAAAATTTAAGAGTGTTGTTTTGTGTCATTAATCGACTCCCAATTAATTTAATTTATACAACAACACTGTTTTCAACACTTCCATGAAAGGATTTATTTTCCTTTGTTTCTTTTTTCTTTCTTCTGTTTCTAATTACCTTTTGTTATCTTTCATATAACTTTCGACTCTTTCTTATTTATTTTCTTGTTGATTTTTCGACTGTTCATGGTACTGTTTTAAAACATTTGTTTTGAGAATAAATATGTATATTCAATACCATCACGAATGTCTATATGTACAGTTTATGTGGTTCGATACCATCCGAAAAGAAAATTAACTGCAATTGTAATCTAGCTTCATAATCTATATAGATACTATGCCTTCTAATGGAACTATTCACAATGAATCAGAAAGGTAAAGGTAAATATTGAATTAAGCATACGCTTCTCTGTGAGAGGCAAGCTTTCCCGTTATGCGTACATCAAACATAGGAAACTGTGAGATATTTGTTGTTTAACATTAGATTCTTGCAGATGTGCTTACGCTGATGACAACAATAACCTGCAGTCTAATTTTTTATTTTGTAGCTTTCATATACCTACAGATTTAGTTTGTTTTTCCAATCAAGGAAATAAAATACCACGTGCATTAGAATGATAAATATATAAATAATTTGGGAATGATAAATATTCCAAACGTCACTTGTCAGCACTGATTAGATGGCCCTTAAACTTTATTATTCGTCACGTAATAGATGGTACAGGGCAATTCTTGGAGTTTAGTGCCTTGTATTTTAGTGACGTGTTTTGACAATTTGTGTGCTCCCAAATATTATTTTCCCTCCCACTTAAAAATTTATAGAGGCCTTATTTATAATACGTAACCTATAACTTATCTAATATTGTTAATATTTTTATTTTTATACAGATCTACATTATTACACTTGCAAGAAAGCATTCAAAAATTTTGTTTCCACACATATCATTTGCAAACTCAGCGAAAAAACCACAAGAGATGTTGAAGAATGACAATGACATGAGCAAAAAGGGTGGGATTACGAATGAACCTCAAAAACAAAAGTCATGACCAACTCTACAGAAAATATTATTAAAGTTGATGGAGATCAAATAGAATACTGTAACAGCTGCATTTACCTAGGCCAAATGATGAGTCTCTCAGGGAAAAGAGATACAGAAATAAGGAGAAGAGTAAAATTAGCCTGGAGTAAATTCTGGAGCCTGAAATTCGTTCTTCAAAACAAACATTTAGGACCAGTTATTAGCATATAAACCCTTTAAACCTGCATAATTACAGTCTTACTATACGGTTGCCAAACTTGAGCACTAACGAAGAAACAGGCTCTGATGCTACAAACATTGCAACGGAAGATGGAAAGGAAGATTCTGTACATCAGCCTAAAAGATAAAGTGAAGAATGAAGTGTTGCGAATAAAAAGCGGCCTAGAAAATGTAGCCACCATAGCGAACAGGATCAAATGACAATGGGCAGGACATGTGGCGAGAATACGTCAAGACCGTTGGGCATGTGCCATAACAGTATGGGAGGAGAAACAGAGGACGTCCGAGGATACGATGGTCCCAAGAGTTCAAGGATGGGCTAGATGCAAAGTGGATTAGAACGGCAAAAGACAGATATCAATGGAAGCAAGTAGTAGCAGTTCTAAAGTGAAAGTGACAGTTAAGTGCAGAGGATCTACTCTCTTTTAATCCTGGACCGTAGGACCAAGGACCCGGGACCCCTTCTACCCGGGAGCGATGGATACTCCGGCGCTCTTTCCGAATGGCGATCTAGCACACCTTTCCCTCCGGGCGGCCGTAGCTTGGCCGGAAGTACCCAATTCCCAGTGGGTGTCGAGAAAACACTGCCCCCTCGAGTCCAACGCAATCCGAACAACTCCCCTAGGGGAGGGGCTCAGCAGTCCGGCCCGAGGTTCCTCTAGTAACGTCAGAGGTAAAGATGTATTATTTTATCTTGACAGGAATCCTGCGCGGTAGGGATGAGTAGCAACTGTGGTGAGGATAGTGCACCTATCGCCACAGTGCGTCCCACGCGTAAGATTACGAGAGGGGAGCGCGGTGCATAGGGTGTCTAAAAACAAATTTCATTCTCAAAGCCAGTTTTGCAGCTCTTATAAGCTAAGTTGTAATTCTTGCTATGGTAGTAATCTCCACACTTTTGTTGGATCTTAAATAGTACATAGACATTTGGAACAAAACCCTGTTCTCCTCTAGCAGGCATTATAAACAACTGTCGGCCTTTCACTATCGCTGCAGAGTCCCTGTAACTTATTTCACTCCAGGCATATGGTCCAGGATGTGCTGCATTTATATAAGTTTCATCCATATAAACTATATAAACTTCACTTCGGTATCTCCGAATATTTCATAAATACTTAAGCCGTTTTGCACGTATGGTGCGATGTTCGATTAAAATTTGTCTGTCACGCTTAGTGTCTTTTTTTTCCCAAATAATCCTAGCTTCAAAACAACTCTTCTTAATGTTTAGACACTGCCTTGGAAGTCAGTAGAATTTTTAGCTTCATAAGCACTTTTTTCAAAGTTGGTCTTTGTTTTTCTGTGCTTTAAAAATTATTCATAGTTTGCCTAACTACTTCTGAATTAAAACATCCAAATTAGATTTTGTGCATGTTCTTAATGTGTGTTTACTGGGCATAGAGAAGGACGTTGTTGCACTAGCACCAATGGCTTTTCTTTCCTTAATAACTCTCCTAAACTCCTTTCAGACACAACTGTTGCCTCAGATACCCTTCCCCAGATTTTTATAGCTGACCCAGACCATTGTTCCCTTTTTATAAATCTATGGATATTGGTTATTACTTCTCGTGTATTTAAATGTAGCACTTTATTTCCTAATATGCTGCTAGGAGGCGTCATTTACAAATGCTCTCTTGGAACCAGGAGACAAGCATATTTTGAAACAAGCTGTAGTGTTACCGAGTACCTTTGCACGTGTTTAGTTGCTCGCAACTGGTACGCAACTGACCTGCCCTCCCCTCCAATTGCAACCGTTCTGAGGTGGACTCGTGCAGATACCACTGCGCATCGCTCTGCACTTTTCAAGATACAAAAATACATCTGTACCACGAGTGCTAAGGGTCCGCAGCGCCCGCACCATGGCAGCTGAAGGGGACGGATCCCCTCCCCTACGGGAAGCGAAAGTGACAGTGAAAATGAACAGTCATGTCTAGATATAACGATACAGTATTAGTTCAGGATAGTCAAAGAACTAGTATCTTTCAGGGATTTGCCCACTCTGTAAAAAACGGCCGAGCTTACCCTACCAGTGGGTGGGTGGTCCTTACTCTTAAAGGATGTTATGGGCTCTTTATTATTATCCTTATTTATTATTATAACGTTCTGTTTTACCAAATAATATTTTTCTCAAGACTTGTCGTGTACTGGCCAACCGGAAAACCTCTAGATCTGTATTCAGAACCCTAATCTTTTTGTGCCCTTTTCCTCTGCTTGACATTGTGTCATGCTTCATAAACATTCTCAGTTTAATATGAACATATTTTCTTCGATATGCTTCTCATTATATTCACACATGTAGGTATATACGATTATTATTACAAACTTAATACTCTTTGAATTTTCTAACACTTTTTCTATACTATGACTACCGAAGAACTGCCTCATGAAAGAGGATATATTTTCAATACCTTTGGTCTAAGCCTATCTTTACAAAATATTTTAATTTTGATTGGATTATCAAATACCCGTAGGGTATGAAGTTCGTATTCAAATATTTCATTGGAACCCTGGTGAAATATACCAACTTTTGCAATTTCTGTGAATTAAAATGGAGCTTTCGGATGCTCTCATGGAATTTTAATACCGGAACTCCCCGAAGGGACGGAAACACAGCGCGATGAGGATTTACATAAACAGACAAGCGAATAATTACTCAAGCCACGCACGTTTCTCCTATAAACATTCTAAAACTGAGCATCATAGCAACATGTAACGCATGACCAGCCTACAGAGCAAGGGAAACAACAGTAAATGGAATATCAGAGCGTCATGGTGGTTCCAAAATTTACATTTAATGTTTAGTCTTAAAACCTCTAAAGTAGTAGAAACGCGTATGACAATCTCAGACACTTGGCTTTCTTATCCAATATGGCTTATTACATCCTCTAGCACTTAAGCACAGTACACACAGTAAGTAATGTACTATACACTATAAACAAAAACAATTCTTTTGAAAATGTACTTATACACTTGCCTCAGTATCACATATTGCAACTTTGTGGGTTCGTGAAATTAAATGTCCAATTGCACAAACTCAAAATGTTCTTTATTTCCACCGACTTACAGTTGAACACTTGCCGATTACACAGAATTACGTAATGCACACAATTACAATTCGTCAGTTCGTTTGTCACAGTTCCACTGTACGCTCCCAATTACGTACATCTCCCCTGATACACGTACACCGTCTTCCAGTCCTTTCGCTCACTCGGCGCTCCTCACGCTGCTCCCCAAGAACTGAACTGACCAAGCCAAGAGCCAAGAGCGAAAACAAGTCGTCCGGGTGCTCCCGGACGGTGGATACAGCGCCACGGTACCTATCCGCTGAGCGGATTTACCCGTGCGGGCTTAAAGAGTTTGTCATTTCTCCAAAACTTGGATGTCATTGTTGACTGAAGGACCTGATTCGGTCTCTGCTAGTGCTCCTGGCGGCGGGGTTAGCTTCCAAGTAGGAGGCCAGTGCCCTGAACCGCCACGCTAGGGGCAGCCTGCGTTGCAGTGTCCGTCCAGCGTGGTGGGGCCAGGAGCGAGAGGTCGGGATGTTGGGGACCGTTTAGGTTATGGTTCTCAACTAGGTCACACCGGGGGACCCGGCTGCCGGGGGTCAGCCGGCGGGCCAGATCCAGCCCAAGTGTGGCCGGGACAGAGTGTAGAGTAGAGGGAATGAGAGGCTGGTCTCACCACCCAAGGGTGTCCTTGGGGAAGCGGTAGCTCTTTCTCCTCCTGGGTACATGATGGTCATACTGCCCTAGTGTGTTCACTAGGTGATTGGGATGGGATGTAATCCTGACATACAATGTGCGCGAGCGTTCACGCAGAACGTCTTCAACGTAAGGCATGCCAGAATGGGTGTGCAGAATGTATGAAGGAAACATACGTTCGGTACCATAGATCATCCTGAGCGCCCTGTTCTGCACGGCTTGCAGTCTGCGGATGGTGGTACGAGCCACCGATCCCCAGACCTCGCATCCATACAGGGTCAGGGGCGGGATGATCGCACGGTACTCCCGTAGTTTCAGGTGGGTGGGCATGGTCGAACGAAATATAGGGTACAGCTGCCTAAGCGCTACATGGCCGAGGCTGATCTTTTCACGGGCATGTGGGGTGAATGTGAGGCCGCGGTCCAGTCGGACACGAATGTATTTGGCAGTCCGGACCCAAGGGATCCTTCTCTGCCTTAACCGCAGGTCTCCTTCCGGGCGCCAGCGGAGGACCTTCCCCAGCAGAAGGGCAGAGCTCTTCTGTGGGCTGATGGCCATCCTCCACCTTTCACTCCACGTGCCTATGGCTCGGAGTGATCGTTACAGCGGAAGGAGGCAGTAGCGGACGTTTTTGTTCTGGGCCAAGATGAGGACGTCGTCAGCATATTGGCACAGAGCAGTGCGAGGCTCTGTGGGGAAGTCAGACATGTAGTCGCCAACTGCAGGCCTTATACAGGGAAGATCTCCGGTTTTGGAAGTCTCGCGGTTCAATGAATCATCCCGAAGGTTCCAGACGTCAGGGGAGGGGAAAGAGACAGGACAGTGCCCGTGCCGCTCTTCTAATCATCCCCCTCAGTTAGTAACACGAGCCAAATGGGTAGGCGTGGCCTAAATGCTTCCCGTCTGGCCCTACCCTGCTGCTAGCTGGCCGTGCCTTCCGATAATTAGGTGACAATATTCATACGACACTAAACCTTTCTTGCATCCCCAACACTCATCCAGTCCTCAGCCATAGTAAAATTAAGCATAAGCGTAACGTAAATATAAAACTAAACCATATGTAACGTAACGCAACAGCCGTGGCGCAAAAGCCCAACGCGGACCTGAGCCTGCCAACCCGACTGTCGCACTTATGCCCACATACCCAATCAGATGTGAACGATCTCCTATTTCCTCACATGCTGAGTTAGCACCTGTCCTATACCCGAGACCTAAAATCTGCACCTTGTAAGGGTGGGATCGAACCCAGGCGCTTGTCGTGACAGGTAACCAAAGCATAACGCTCTAGCCCACTACGTCACGGCACAGCACTTAAATCCTATGTGGTGAAACGAAACTTCACAAAGAATCACGTAAAATAAAAGCAAAAATTAAACGTAAACTTAGAAAATTTTAGGATTCAGCGTTCTTTAAAGTATGTGCACTTCCCACATTAGAAATTGGATAGAATTTTCTGTTTCTTCTTTAACTGCCCTCTTATACCACTACTGATGTCAGTATTTTCTCTATAGCCGTATGTACGTGCAGAAACTCAAGTCTCGCCGCGTGCGGTAGGCTCAGCATCCTCACCATTTATCCCGGTACCTGTCCTTACCCAATATCACCTCTAGCCCCTAGGTTGCAGTCAGGTTTCATGGCTGTAGCCTAGTAATACCTCTCATGCGCTTGTACCAAATGAGTACCAGCTTCCCAGCTATTACATACTAACGCGGTTGCTATGTGGGACCGCAAGAAGCTACGCCATCTATCCTATCAATTTCCTTCCTATATCCGGTGGAGATTTTTAGTGGGTATTGCCAAGGACAGGCGCGCCAGACAGTCCCCATTGTGCCCTCCAACACAGTGGAAGTCTGTAAAGGGATCTTTCCTCCACTGTCGGACGAGGAGCGGAATTTCTGGATCAGTGAGAGAGAGAAAGAATTATGGGAAGTGGATGACAGAATAAGGGTGAGAAGAGATGAAATGAAAAATGGTGATGAAGCAGTTGGTGGAATGTTGGCGGGGAAAGCGAAGGACCCGCAGTAAACCCGCCCCAGCGCCACTTTTTCCACCACAAATCTCACATTTCGGCCACCTGGGAACGAACCCGGGTCGCCTTGGTGAGAACCAAACTGCCTAGCCACTAGGACACAGCGTGGCTGGATAGAACTTTCATTACTCATTATTCTGCCATCTACCACTAGATTTTCCATTGCCATATGATGACTCATTAATACACCTTCCATGTAAGATCACCGTTAGAAATCGTTGCAATATCTGTTATATATAATGATTGTTGAACACTTTTATCTGGGAGATTATGACTCTAGAATACGCCGTCTTGGCGAGATCAGGTCACTCGTATGGCATGAGGACATCCAAGCTAACACCAGAGGATATCCAAACAGCGGCAAAAACTGAGCTCCCAGAATGACTTGATTAGCCTAAATCACCCAACAGAAGCGGGTACGACCAAACACTAACGAACTCTGAGGGGCAACTTGCTGTCTCTTTCTAACTCACAAGTTAAATACATAAACGTTACCCTACAAAACCCCTATCTTAATTCCTACTACTATTGAGAGGGGTACGTAGTAAAGGCATCCAGGCTGACCACTGCCTTCCTGCCAGCAACACGAACGTAAGGATGATGTATTTGCATCCGTTAATATTGTCGCTGATCGCCCGACAAGCCAGTGTCGGGTGCGTGCGCAGGAAAGAAAGAGACAGTGAGTGGCGCGCAGAGCTAGACTCTTGCCGAGAGAGAGACAGAGATGAATGTGTAGTGTTTAACGCCCCATTTTACTACATACGGCACCGCAGGCGATGACACTGATGATAAATTGAGATGAAGATGGAGCACCGGTAGAATGTCACCGGAGGAAACCGGAGATCCCGGAGAAAACCCGCCCCAGGGCCGTGTTGTCCAGTACAAATCTCACTTTGCGGTCGCCTGGAATCGAACCCGGGCCGCCTTGGTGAGGGCCAAGCGGTCTAACCACCGAGCCACGGCGCGGCCACAGACAGAGATGTCTGGATAGTTCCGTCTTCTCCTCGCTACGTCGTGATTGTTATCGAACGATCGATTGCATTCTAGAACAATGACTGGAGATATAAAATCCCCGCAAAATGTTAGAGCGGTGTCATTTGCAAGTTGAGTTGAGTTGAATTGTAGTTGTGCACAGTGTGAGTTGTGGGAACTGTGCTGCACTAAATTATTTTATTTGATTACGTGCAGCTGAGAACGAGACGACCTTGAAAACTTCTGGTGTGTGTCACTTTTTGCTGCTGTAAGGGTTGTACAAAGTTACTGTTTACTGCAATAAAGCGCATTTTAAATTTCTGCAATCGAGGCTTTTAATTCTACGAATTCACGAAGTCACAATATATATGATCAGATGCTATTTCAAGATTATGTCAAAGTTTTGTTCTTATGTTAATCTTTAATTTTCATTGTAATTGACTGCTCAGTTATTACGTATCACACGAAGGCTACATAAATCATATAACTTAATTTACTTGCTAACACAACTGTGACTCATTTGGCAAAGATATCAAATCTAATAAGAGGTGGAAGATCTATTTTAACAAAGCAGTGTTATAATGGTGATCCAAATTCATATATAAATGAGTTTGCTACACAGTATACTTTTTTTTCTGAAGATTGCAGTTCAAGTTCGATTAGTCCTAAGTTGCCAGAAGACTAATTAGAACCGTGCACTTAGTAATGGTGGAAAAATTGGGGTGTGGTGAACTGTCGATATATTAGCCCATGTAACTTGGAGTCCGCTGGAAATTATAATCGATAATGTTTGAAATTCGTGGTGCGATGTCTTCTTCTGCCTCCAGCAGGGTGTTTAGAAGTATGTGTACGACAAATATACTCATTTATTTTTCATCTGTATCAGACAACGCTTTCAGTCTTTTTCTTATTCTTCTGGCACGTACTGGGCGTTTCTTGTCACAGTCACACATCCTGTTGATGTTAACTTTTGCAGCCGTTCAATTGTTCTTCATGATCTACCAAGTACATTTTCTTTAAATGTTGTTTCTTGAGGCATTTGAATTAACTATTTAACGCATTTTTGCTTTCTCCACTATGTACCTAATGCCTCTAGATGTACCTTATTGCCCAAAAAACCGAATAATAGGTATTTTCCCGCAAATGCATGATTTGAAACTCCCTGAAACAAATTAAAAGAAATTTGGTTGGCGTTCGCATGTCTATCTCTAAATAGCATGACTAAAATGCAGTAAGTTAAATATAATACCTTATTTATCTTTCCAATGAAGCACGGAACTCGCTTAAACCCATCCTTTAATTGGAAAAAATTAGAATGTTTTGATTTACTCAAAAAGTGCAACAACTTTTTATTAAAATAACATATTTAAGTTATTTTATATGCCTATAAGAGCCATGCATTTTCTGAAAACAACCTCTCAGATACTCTTCATTATGAATGACTTCTACATTATTTATAAATCATAAAAAATAAAATCATGCTATACAAACAATACAGGCATCGTTTCAGTAGATGGTTTATATCAAATAGATTTTTGAGATAGGTAGCAGTTTCGGGAATATTACTTGCTATTAATTAGAATTTTCTAATAATTTAAGTGGGGGTGATTCAGATTGGCGGGCACCTCAAATTAGTTTTTCCAAAATCTGCTCCCTGGGGAATGATAGTGTATTGTTGGAACGAGCTTTTTGGACAAATCAGTTAACTACCTGAGACAGTTAAGTGTGTAATAAAATTGTGTTTATTCAGTCTAAGTGAGAAATCGAGTTCCTTTCTGGAAAGGGAGTATGTAGTTACTCCATTCCTGGCATTTTGCTATTTTTTAAGTTCGTGAAGATAATTTTATAACGAACATACATTGAAATTTCTCTAGAAACTTGTACAATAAGAAAATACAGACTTACTTACATCCATAATCCTCATTTTTGTTAAGATTGTTACTTAATCAGTGCTGCAAACGGGCAAAAATAAATACAGCTACAACAGTGAGTGAAGCGGAATAAGGTAAGGCCCGAGATGCAATTTCTATTTATTTACGTTCCCCAAAGTTAAGTCATATCGGACAATAAATGAAATGGGTGAAATGATGCTCAAATGAGCCTATAAAAATGGAGAATTGTACCATGAAATCTGTTTTGGCACTGTGGGAAATGTGAAAAATGTGTGTGAGATGTTAAAGATATAAATGAAAATGTATAATTGTGTTATTTTGTTCTCATGTATGCATTATATACTGAAATTGAATATTCCACCATTTTTTCTTTCCATTCCGAATCGTCCGCTATGCCAATCCTATTGTCATGACAACAGGCATAAAAGTTTCGGCACAAATAAGGAAACAATCGACGGATAAAGTTTCATGGTAATAATGAGCCTTGCTAAGTAGTTAACAGATATCGCCGGCAAGCAAGATAACTGAAGTAAAGGACTTGTCGCTCAGACAGGGTTTCAGTGTTGGAATGTTCTAGAGATATCTTGATTAACGGAGAATGATTGTTTTTCTTGTTTGCTCCAGAAGGTTCTTGGTTCATGAATTTGTGTATAAAAAGAAGCCATGGCTAGTGATTAGTGTCAGTGTAAACAGTAGTTGTGAAATGAGAGATAGCCAGCTGTGTTGTAAGGAGAGCTAATGTAATCAGCTGCATGTGCTTGGTATTGTCCTCGACCTTGGAAGATTGTGTGATGTAATGTTGTTACGTGAGAATTGGACAGTGTATTGCTACGAAATTAAAGGAGATTTTTAATTTCTGCAACTCGGCCTTTTAATTCTACGAATCCACAAAGTTACACTATTGAACTTCCAATTGCGGGCGATTAGGATTAATTTTCAATCGGAATAAGAATGAAAGCTGAAGTACGCAAAAAATTTTACTCGAAAAATTCAGCATTTATCATAATCTAGAACGTCCAGATTTCAATATAAGGTAATAGCTTTCATATTTGCATGACGAATAGGGTTTCTGTAAAAGAATTTCTAAATTTTGACCCTAGTCACCCACGTTTACCTTACTCTTACTGTTCTCACAGTGGAAAAACGTATTCATTTTTTTCTCTTGATGATAAAAGGAGAATGCAGTTCATTACATAGCGACCATTTCTTAAAGAACTTCACATTAGTTCAAGCCTAATCAACTCCTCAATCTCCATTATACCTACAGGGAAATATAAATAAGACAATTCCTACAATTGTCTCGTTTGACAGAAAGAAGCTAGAAAAATAAGCTTTTTCTAAGTATAGTTTGTTGAATAATGGTAGAGATATGCATTTTTGTTGTGTTGTAATTTACGTCCTCCAACGTTGTCATATCAGACGATGAATGGAAGGGTGAAATGATGCTCAAATTATCCCGGGGTCCATAGAGCTTAGAGTTACCCGACATTTGTCTTTCAGGATAAGGGAAAACCCCGGCAAAATCTTATCCAGGTAACTCACCCTAACCGAGATTCGAACTTGGGACCTCTTGTACGTGAGGATACGCTGCCACCATGCTACCAAGGTGGGCGGTAGAGAAGTCCATATGAATACAACACAACAATTCCTTATCTGTAAAGCAGCAATTTTTAAAAAAAAATAGGGTAGTAGGAGTCACGGTGTGTTATGTAGATGCAGCTCCTCTTTTGAAATTCTCAAGAAATTGCATGAGTTAGTGTTCTCGTGCAATGCAGCATTCAGATACAATCATGGTGCATTTACTTCTGAATGCTAATTTAAACGTTTCACATGAGAAACCTCTAACTGGCTCGTTATGCTTTAACAAGTCAAGTTTACTGAAATGGAAAAGTGCAGCACATTTACAAGAATATTTTACCGTTTCTCTTTTACATTCGTTACATAAATTTGCGCATGTATACTGAACAAGTATAAAAGATGCAGAAGTAATTGGCTGTTGAAATCGCGTCTTGGAAATACATCATAATGTAAGGCACACATAAGGAGCCCAACACAACTTTCTCCGCTCCTGAAAATGTTGTTTGATGAGATTTTCATAGAGTTTACTCTTTCAAATAAATCATTTTTTAATCCAATTCCGATTGGGATTTGGTACATGATGCTCCGGTAATATTGGCTATATGCGCAGATGCTTCGGAACCGTCTCAAAACTATTTGAGCGGTTGTTCCTATCCCACCTGAACCCTCTTTTCGAGAAAAGGCAGCTGCTACCAGATCACCATTTTGGTTTCCGTCATGTGCACTCCACGACCCTGCAGCTACTGCGACTGGCCGAGAAGACGACCCTAGGGTTCCAGAAAACCCTCAAGACAGTCGTGGTGCTGCTAGACGTAGAGAAAGTCTTTGCCACAACCTGTCACCAAGGCCTTCTGTACAAACTCAGGGAGGCCAACGTACCTCCTCCCTATCTCGCCCTGATTAGCAGTTTCCTCAGAGACGGCACGTTCAGGGTGAGAGTGGAAGGACGGCTGTCATCTATGAGACCCATAACCGCGGGAGTCCCGGAAGCCAGAGTTCTGTCTCCGAAACTCTTTGCGGCCTACATGTCTGACGTCCCCCTAGAACCACGGACTGTTACGTGCCAATATGCCGACGACGTCCTCATAATGGCACGTAACAAGAACCTAAGATATTGTCATCCTCCGCTGCAGAGTCAGCTCCGAGCCATCGGCCGTTGGAATGAGAGCTGAAGGATGGCCACTAGCCCCGAGAAGAGCTCCGCTCTTCTCCTGGCTAAAGTCTGAGCTAGGCGACCGGATTGGTCGCTGATGTTGAGGCAGAGGCAAATCCCCTTGGTTACCTCTGCCAAATACCTTGGCGTCCTCCTCGATCGCGGCCTCACCTACGCCCCTCATGTCCTGGTCAAAGCCAGACAAGGGCATGCAGCACTTAGGCAGTTGTACCCTGTATTAAAATCCACCGTGCCAACGCACCTCAAGCTAGGCCTATACCGCCCCTGATTCTGTACGGCTGCGAAGTCTGGTGATCAGCGGCTCCGACCACTATCCGCAGACTACAGTACGTCCAGAACAGGACACTGCGAATTATCTTATACCGGACGTAGATTCCCGTCCCACATCCTTCACTTCTACTCCGGAATCCCGTACATTGTGGACGTGGTGCGGGAGAGATCCCGCACCATCTACACTAAGCTAGACTCCCATCCTAATAACCTGGTGAACACCCTTGGCCGTTACGACCACAGGGTTCCTCGCCGCCGACCAAGCTACCGGTTGCCCAAAGATGCTTTGGGTAACCAGAACTAAACAGGGTCACTTTCCCCTGACTTCATACCCCCAAGCCCAGAAATGGGCTTGGTAAGTCCCATACCTGAACATTAGTCCCTTTCCCTCTAGCCTGTCAAGCGGACTGTGCTCAGTTGCCTCCCAGGCAGACGGAAGAGCGCAGCTAGTACTGGGCGCACACCTCTCACGGGGCAATAGCGCCCATTCTATTATACTGCCCAGATAAAGCCGCGCTAAGCGGCTAGGTGCTGGGCAGTAAACACTCCGCCCAGGTAAACCTGAACGACTCGATTCTTCTGCTGGTCTGCTGGATGGTACATATTTTGATCAGTGTTGAAGAAGACCAAACGTGAGTAGTTGGATCACTTGATTCTCACCAAGGCGGCCCGGGTTCGATCCTAGGCGACCGCAAAGTGAGGTTTGTGCTGGATGACGTGGCGCTGGGACGGGTTTTCTCCAGGTCCTCCGGTTTACCCCTCAGCATTCCACCATTTGCTCCATCATCAGCTTTCCTATCATCCATCTCTCCCTCATATATATCATGCACTTCCTTCACACCAGGCATCGGACTGATTGCCTATTCTGGTTCTGTATCCGTTCCAAAGCTTCGGTTCCTCAGACCGTCCATAAAAGGGATAGAGGAACAAAAATCCTCACATCACGATAGTTGTACAACTAGGGAATGATTAAGAAAGAAAGAAAGAAAATATTGGAGAGATCTCCTGCAGAATTTAACTTGAATAATGTTATATTGGGTCATCTGTATAGCCCTTCAACTCCATGGGACATTTTGTAGGCTATAACTTAAGTAGCTGTAGTTTTTTGCTGTTCGGGTTTGCTAATTTTTAGTAGAAAACATTTACCTACACATTCATGCATCCAGACTCTGTGTAGGATAGGGAATGATTGTAATTAAAGAAAAGTGACATCAGAAGCATATACAAATGGACAAATAACATAATAGATAATTACTTCGTACGTTCCGTTCTTTATCACTCGTATTTCATTCCCAACACGGTTTATTTAGTCATTACAGAAAACAAAGTTATTAATTTTAATAATAAAAAGACACAGTGGCCATAGCTCAGTGAAAGTTTGGCGCAGACAAGTCGAGCAGTTGAAAGAGTTAACAGAGATAATTAGACACAGTAGCGCTGTGTAGGCAAATTTTTCTGAGCAACCCAGCTTCAAAATTAATATCATCATTTTATTAATTTCTCTACTACTTCTTCAAGAGTTAGTATTGGGTCTCTAAATGCGTTCTGAAACGAATCTATTACGTGAACTGTGATTTAAGCAGTACTAAACTTCGTTTTAGTTTCACATTACAAAAATATAGTTGCAATGGCAGATTAGCCGGGGAAAATAATTGCACTTGTTCGTAATATGTCACTTTTTCTGTCATCGGCTTTTATATTTGAAGTCTATGGCTCACGAATCTCTTTCGACTGCTTTAAAAGTCCTACGTTTACTCAAAGTAATGGCTTAGTTTAGGAGGCAATTTTTATTTAAATCCAATGTGATTCCAAAACATATACTAAGGTAAGTCGGGGGGAGATGACACACTTAAGGGTTATGTCCCCTTTTCATGGAAATGGGAATGAAGAAAAATATAAAAAGTATCTCAAGATATTGCCTTATATTTAATTGTTACTGGGAGAAATATTAATCATTATCAGTAAGTGTGAGGAGATAAAAAGGTACAATTAAACTAATTGCAACAAAACTTACACCTTACCACATTATTAGGGGAAGATGGGATTTAATATTGGGGAAAATAGAACCATAGAGGAAGATGCAACAACACGAAGTTTGAAATTAAAAAATTAAGTAAGTTGAGCATTTCTATTACAACATGTAAATTTAAAGCACGTTAGAGACATGATACAATGAAGAAAGGAGAGGACCAAACTGCAGTCTTGTAACTCTCTGGCCAGGGTTTGAATGAATTAAAGTATCAATGCTTGCTGATAAAATGTTTTCAATGGTTTGAAGAATGTTCGGTCAAGCCGTCATGATCGGTCATATGTAATTTATCAGTATTCTTTAAGAACTTTCAACTTCCCTCAATGCCTGGGGGGAGATGAAAGTGAACCTTATTTTTGGTGTACGCTACTAGTCATATTGGTCCGAGCTACCATGTGCTCACAAAGACGTGCATGGCAAAATACCATGGTTAAGTAAAGCTACATGCAGTACATCAAGCGCTATACCTTACGTAAGGGCAACAAAATATTACACAGCTTGTGCTTACCAAGTTTACAGAAAGCAGTTTCTTGTTTATTACTGGATGAAGCAAGTTATAAAACGGAAGAACACAACAGCACACTTTCAACTGGATACCCCTATGCTAGGCTGTGGTAAGTGCTACTATCTAATCTCATATGAACAAAATATTGCGAAACTTCCGTCTTCCCCCAACTTCCATTTTCCCCCCACTTATCTTACATAGATCATGATAAGGCATTGGAATTTCTAAGCAGTTGAGTTCAAGTTAGCTGCCTCTCCCGAGAAAGCGGTTGTAAGGAAACAGTTTATGTTTACAACACCATCATGAGACTTTCAAAATATCAACAAGAATTAAACCTCTTATAAAACTGCACTCGTGTTAGCAATACTGGAATGCTTACGTTGGATTATGTCTTTAATGCAGGCAGTGGATCTATTTATGGTAACATAGTGAACTGCCATGTGGTTCTGTCTCCTCTTACCATTGCGGAGGGAATAATATACCGCAGACGTTTTCTGGTCAGAGGTCCACAGTACATTCAAGACATCAACACAAACAGAAGCCAAGGGTCACTGACGGCATGCTGGTTATTATGGCGAGTGGTTGAGTGCTGTCTACAAACGCTAAGAGTTTGTACGAGGGATGGGGGTGGTTATGTCATTGCATGAAGTATAGAAACAACAAATTATTCTTTGTCCTGACTTTAATGATTGGAAAACACTAAGTCACCTCATGATCACTCAACAACTTCTTAGCGTCTAAACAAAGAACAATAATTATTATAATTAAATACATAAGTAACATTATTTGGCTTATGGATAAGAAAACACCTGTTTTGTGCCATTTCTGCCCTAGCTATTCACTCTTACTTATCTGTCCATTAGACATGTATGGAGACGTCCGGTGTTAACGTCCTAATAAGCTAAAGCCTACTGCAACAATCGTACTAAAATACCTAGTTTCTCTTGGAACAGAGCATTATGCAAACAAAACAGATGAAAACATATTCTGTAGCGCTGTCTCAAATATGACCAAAAACTGCAGTGTCGAATGCTGAAACGAATTCAGCCGCACTTCGATCCACTTAGAGAAGTCACGCAACAGTCTAATTTTGACTGCGCATGTCTAAAGTATACGTTTTTCAAAACATGACAAATTGCAAAAGGAACCGCTCTCCTTTACCGCCAGATTGTAACCCTTAGTCATCAATAGGCTTCTTCTTATCATCTTCCTTTATCTTCCCTAGTTGTACCACTATCGTAGTGTTAGGGGATTCTTGTTCCTCTATCCCTACCAACAATAGGCGATCATCATAAACAGGGCGAGAGTCAATGTAGCCAATTTTCTGGTTAATTTATTTCCACCAGATGTACAGGTTGTACCAATTGAATCACCCTATTCTCACTTCAGTATTTCTACCAAACTATTTGAGATATCGAAATGAACTAAACTTCATTAATACGTACGACTCATCAAGTTTGCGTACAACAATGAAAAAGGTTCCATCACTTCCACAAGTCACACGAAGGATATCCAGGTGATGGTCGAGCTCCACCCATGTGCGTTGAAGCTTTCCAGAAGGGACAGTTGCAACAGCATTCCGATTACGCTCACGCAGTTGGCAAATAGTCACTACTTCTATAGCATACACCATACCTTTGGCATACCCCCACAAAAAGAAGTCCAGAATTGTTATATCGGGCCATCTTGGTGGCCATGAAATTGGTGCACCTCTTCCTATCCATCTAGGAAACTCATGACACAATGTAACCCTTACCTCTCTAAAGCTTCTAAAGAAATACACATACATTAATTTATCACCACAAAATGAAAATAGAGCGATTCAATTGAGACACCCTGTATATAACTTGTAAACCCAAACATCAAAGTAATGTCGCTCTTTACCGAGGAATAGGGCAGAGGTATCATGTATTGCAAAAAAGGAACAAAGAAATCCATATATTATTACTGCACTCTGTAAGTGTGCTACACTTGTCTCAGCCATATTCAATAGAACGTTATTTATAGGTCGTGTCTCAGGGCGCTTAAAGTGTTGCGAAAGCGACATAATTCTAGAGATGATTTGACGAGGAAGTTATTTTCCAGTAGATCTTTGGAGGAAAATATAAAATTTAGGGTTAGGTAGAACTCGGTGGTATAAAACCGAGTATATAAAGAAATTTAGTACGAGCGTGTGGGAAAGTAGTTGGATCTGCGGATGTGATATTCACCATACACTTTTCTTCTATGATAGTCGAGAACAGTGATGTTTGGGGCACGGGGAAAGTAAAAAATATAAAATATATCTTCAAATTAATGAATAAACAGGTGGAAATCAGAAACTAAACAACACGCTTGATCTTAATACGTTGAGGATTTCAACTTGTGCGTCAGAAAGCAGCGACGTATAAACTTCATTCCAACATTGAGTAATTACAAATTTTTATGCTAGTGAACTTGTAATACTTTTATTTTTATAATATTCTAGCACATTTGAAGACTTTTATACAAGTCGCAGCTGCTTATATAGAAACGCCAACTTCATACAAAAATAATTACTATTTACTATAACTATTAAAGCAGAGGAAAATCATTAAATTAAACGGACATTTGGGTTAACAAAATCGCACAGTTCGTTTAGAGTTTATGTTGAATACGTTTTTGTTCAGTGCAATCATTCATTGCAGACATTTATGGTCGAATTGCTCTGAGGAAAGGGTCAAGAGCAGTTTGCAATTATTTTCTGTTGATAGACCATCCCCTTTTGTACTGGATATTGTGAACAGACCACGCAGGCGCATGTTTTGTATCTCACTTGAATCGAGAGGACTCCCTCCCTTTAACATGCACCCAGATACGTCCTATATTTATTACAGTTTGTGGCTATTTCCACAGATTTCAGGGCAGTCTTTTTTTCTTCCACTTCAGCCTGTTCCACACACGGCTATCTGCCATTGTTAATATCATACATAGTGTTAAAATATGACAGACTCAGACATAAGGGTCAACCAGTTTTTTCATTTTATTTAATCTATTTTCACCCAACATCATAGTGGGTCATTAATGTCAATCACATAAACTGACAAGGGAATTCAGTGAACTGAACTGCATACAAGTGTAGGATCCAAATCACAAGATATGTCACATTTTTGAAATCCAAATTTTTATTCAAATGCCTACTGTGTAGATTTGACGTGTCCATAATATCCTAAATAGCCTCAACTACTTAAAAACAACTGGAACTACAGATATAGATGCTAACATCTCAAAATTGGATATAGCCTGATTAGGGATTTTCTCGCTTAAGGCTCTTCTATTGTGTATTTTTTTCATCTGTTTTTCACTTCATTTGTTGACTTCTGTTTAAAGAAACCAATAATAATTATAACCAGAAGCATCACTGTGACTTAACCATATCTAAAAGTACAAAGTATGAGCCAAGTGAAAGGTTAACAACAATGAATGAAAGGAATGAATGAAAATAAATGAAAAGCCTGTCAGTTCCTTGAAGGCAAAGGCCTCTTACTGCAGGAAGTAGCAATTGAGGAACTCATTAAGTTTGCAACTCCTAAGAGCCTTATGCAGTTGCTGCGTACTTTCGTGGCCTTAGCATTGTCACTGTGTACTTCACACACTTAACACTTACATCATTGTTGTACATATTTAGCTATGATACACACTTCTAGTTATTAGTACCTGAGTAGCTATTTCTTCAAGTGTAAAATATAATATAATACATGCTCTGCATCCGTCTAATTCCCAAATAAAACCTTCCATGGTAAGGAAGGCTCACCACGGAAACTGAACACTTGACCTCCTGAATGCGGCCTTAATCGCTACCACTTAACAAGTTCCATTTGGTTAAACTTGGATAAACCCTTTCATTTTAATCAGTAATCAAAACATGTTCGATTACAAAAATAAGACCTGAAGCTTTCCTGACGACGAATATGCTCACTTTCTTCTCCGGCAACAAGCCAGGTGAAAAGACGATTAGATATTGGCTTTTCGGGAGTGTGATGCTGGATTTCAGTTCAGCTCCTCTTGGAAACCGGCCTTAAAAATGTAAATCCGTCGATTTAAGAAGCAAAGATTAGTACAGATTGATAATCAAGTTAAGTAGTTACGTTTCTTTGACATAATTCTGTATACTCACGCCATCTCCTGACCTGGCATTTAGGTTACTGAAAAGTCTTTTGTTCAGTAATGCCAATTTTGATAGTGTTTTGTCTTTGTTTATATTGGTGTTATATCTAGTGCTTCATTTGTTATAACATTTTACATATATATATATATATATATATATATATATATCCTGATGATGGGAGAGATGTACACTCCCGAAACGTCGATATCTGATCATCTTTTCAGCTGGCTTGCTGCCCCAGAAGAAGGTGAGCATATTCGACTATATTCGTTTTATGGCAAGTAAATTACCTCGTGTCCAACAGGTGGGCTAAGCACATTCAAAAGGAGTGCTTACTGAGTAAAGTATTCTAGAAAATGTTTAAGAAGGTTCACTATAAGAGATCTTCTCTGGCTCCTGGTCCAAAGTGACCTAAAGATTGCCATCTCCAGAGACTCAATGGCTCAGAAACACAAATGAAATTAAAGATCTCAGACTGTTATTGTTAGTCTCCTAACGTTGGTGTAGGAAGCTCCAATAGATAAACCATGTTTAAGTACAAATGTGAAATATTGTCTCCGGGCATTGTTTTGCCGCTGCATAGGTGAAATAGAGGGAGAGAGGGAGAGAGCAGCGGGGATTGAAAGAGACAGATAGCGCCCAAGCCACGCCCACGGAGCTGATAAGCACTTGACACTTGCCGAGAGAGAGCGCAACAGAGGGAGAAGGGGACAGATATAGTTCCATTTTGTTCTTGCTATGCCACCAAAGATCGTGCGGCTTCGACAAATTTCGAGAAACGATGGTTTGGTTATAAAAAGCGTCACGACTAATCAGTTCTCTACAACCTGGCACACCGGACTCATTCACAAGCTTATCCACCTGGGCCTACCAAACCAATTAATCAACATCTTACACAGCTTTCTAAAACATCGCACTTTTAAAGTCACAGTTGCGGGGCAAACATCTTCTCTCAGACCCGTGAGAGGCGGAGTCCCAGAAGGCTCTGTATTATCTCCCACACTATTCAGTGTATATATGGCAGACTTCCCAACCGAGCCGCGCGTCGAAATGGCACAATATGCTGACGACGTGCTGCTGTTCTGCAAAGACAGACATATTCGCAGAGCCTTCAATTCAATTCAAAGACACCTCCGTCTCACACAAGAGTGGTGCAGGCGTTGGCGGATGTCCGTTAATCCGGACAAAAGCCACGCTATTCTATTCACCAAGCGCCACACCCCCGCAGACTGCCCAGATTTCCATTTCAGAGGTCGAAGGATACAATGGGTACCCTTTATCAAATACCTGGGAGTTGAGCTAGACAAGGGTCTGACTTTCCGTCGACACGTCAGGGAACTCTCTGCGAGGATTCAGGGAGTTATTGCTTCCCTGTATCCTATGCTGTGTTCTCGATCGATGCCAGTCCGCGTAAAGCTATACCTCTTTCGAGCTCTCATAGTCCCGTTGATGCTATATGCCTGCCACGTCTGGGGCAAGGCCACAGATTCCTGGCTGGCATACCTTCAACGCGCCCAGAATAGAGGACTTAGGTCCATCTATTCAGTAGGCCGATGCTTCCCAGTAAGGTTCCTCCATGAAGCCTCGGGTCTCCATACGTGGAGGATGAAATTAGACGCCGGGCTACAAAATTATACCAGTTACCTTTGCACAGAAGTGCCCTGGTTAGGTCTCTTGGTGATTATGATCCAACCAGACGTCGTCGCCGACTATTCCGGGTTCCCCGCATGGCTTTCGGGCATCCGAGGTAACCACGGAGCAATTCCAGCAGCAGCTAAACCCGAGCTCCCATAATCTACCAAGAGTTGTTGGTCTCAAAATTAACAAAAATCAATTCAAAATTAAAAATAAATCCGTCAACGCCAGGGTGCTAAAGGAAAGCATTCTATCCTTCTAGAGGAGTTCTAAACTACCTCGAAATCAATCCACCATCCTCAAACAAAAACAGCCATCCTAAACCATCCCGAAAAGAAAATCCTGTCTGTGGTTAAACCCTAACCTGGGTGGGTACACAACAACAATCTTCGGGCTAACACAGCCTGTCAGTACCTGTGCGAAACAGCTCAGTGGTGCAGCGCAGCTGCTAGTGGCTGAATGAAGTTGCAGTTGTCTATGGACTTGTGAATTAAGTGTGTAGCTGTGTGGATGTGTGGCAGACGACCATGAAGGTTGCATTTGTGTATGTTAGGTAATTCTGCTGCTGCAAAGGGCTGTACAAAGAGTATTTGTACGGAAATAAGGAGTACTTTGAATTTCTGCAAACTAAACCTTAAATTCTACGAACCCACAATGTCACAATATAAATAAAAGCTTTATTATTCGTGAATCATATTCTTATTTCTGTTTTAAATAATTCAGCAAAATATTGTTTTCTTTGTCGTTCAAGTAGTCATATATCATTTATTAATTGCTATACAAAATAGTTTGTGTTACCAACAATATAATTGTATTTTCTTCTATGTTTTAAAGATAAAACTTTGCAAAAATAACTACATTGTATGTTTAGTTAGAGATACAATGGCATTAACTACTACCAAAGTTTAAGAACTGAACGTCATAAACTCGCCGTACAATACCAAGAAACACCTACCTAAAGAACTTAAAAGAACAAATTATAAAAAACCTCAACCATTATTATTTATTTCAGGATACTTCAATCTTGACATAAACATCTGGGAGGTAGAGGAGACAGACAGCGATAGTGAGACAGATGAGGAGCGAGTATGCGAATAAAAAATAGCACACGTTACCTCCTCTGACCCAAACGGTCATCAGGTTTGAAGTAGGTTAACATCGGTATAATAAAAATATCTCAGTAATTAATTTTGGATTTAAAATGTATTTTGAATAGATTACGTTCTATAGGCAGTTACATTTTATGCACTATGCTTTGGCCTATCAATTGACATATACATTTAGTTACACAAAGTTCTGTATGCAACATTTCTTCCCTTTGAAGAGCACTTCAAAAGCTATTCTCAGAAATTTTGTCATTTAAACATCCTTAATATTGTTTTAATATACATTTGAGTAAATTTTGGAAAGAAAACTTTGGAGATACGTTCTAGTAAACGTAGTTTGCTGTCAGCTCCGTTTTTAAATATCGTCAGTATATACTGAAATTTAACACAAAATTTATACCACACACATATAAACATCATTGAGGTGATTCAGGGAGTTTCATGGAGTAAGGTAGTGTGATGACCTCGGTGTCATAAATGGCTGAGGAAAGTAAATTGAAATTTTGAATGCCTTTTGCTGGTTCCGACGAACTCCATAGGCGCCATTTAAGATTATTAGAGCGTGAACAACAAAGGAGCCTGCTAAGAAATCGACGTCAAATGGAACAAAATGTAGGTTGTGTGTTCTTCTTTGTCAAAAAAAATGGAAAGAGGAAAAGAAATGCTATTGTTGTTCAGCGATACAGCGGACTGTCTTTCATCGTTGGAGTTGTGAAATAAATTGGACGTCAAGTAGCTTTAGGATTTAATGCATTTAGTGGTTTATTTTCCCTCCATAGGCATTATGCGAGGGTTGTTCAATAAGGAATGATCATAATGTTTACGGTCATAATTTTTTTTTCACTAAAATTCAATCTTATTATATTCTGTTAGCTTAATTTGAAGCAAACACGCCGTAGTAGTTTCATTGTTGGTACTCCTGGATCCCGCCTGTGAGAACCAGGTAAGTTCACACATGTTCAGTATCGCCTACCGCTGCAATGGAGGTAACATGCACTTAAAGTTTATGTTAGAGAAAGATCCGGAGTTTGTATCAAACGTAATCACTACTGATGAAACTTGGCTACATCATTTTGATCCTGAGAGCAAACAGCAAAGCTCAGTGTGGAAATCTCCTTCATCACATAGCAAAAGTGGTTGCTTCTGCTGGGAAAGTTATGATCATTTCATTCTTTGATATTCATGGAATGGTTTATCCGCATGTTGCATCTGCACATACACCAGTAGCTGGAAAATACTACAGGGATGTCCTGAAAACATTGAAAGTCCATATCCGGCGCAAAAGACCGCATTTCCATGAAGCAGGCTGGGTGCTGCACCACGATAATGCCATAATGCCAATGTTGTTGCTGAATATCTTGCAAAAGTCAACGTGAAGTGCATCCCTCACCCTCCGTATAGTGCGGATTTAGACCCATGTGACTCTTTTCTGTTCCCTAACTTGAAGAGACCTTCGTGGGAGGCATTACTCATAATCAGAAGCAGTGGTGAAGGCTGTGGAGGCGATTTTGAACCTCTTCCTCCCTATAGTCCGGATTTAGATCCATGTGACTTTTTTCTATTCCCTAACTTGAAGAAACACCTTCGTGGGAGGCATTATCCATCATCACAAGCAGTGGTGAAGGCTGTGGAGGCGATTTTGAAGAATCTCTCAAAAAGTGGTTTCCAGCATGTCTTTGAAAGACTGGCAGAAACGCTGGCACAACTGCATCGCATTCAGGGGAGATTCTTTTGAGAAGGATCATCAAAATTATGAGGATGAGTAAAGGTATGTTGTCAAAAAAAGGGTGATCATTCTTTATTGAACAGCCCTCGTAGTTTTTATGAGTATTGCATTTAACACAATTATGTGTGGTATGTGTCTGGGAGAGAGAGAGAGAGAGAGAGAGAGAGAGAGAGAGAGAGAGAGAGAGAGAGAGAGAGACAGTGTGTGTGTGTGTGTGTGTGTGTGTGTGTGTGAACAAAAGAGCTGTTTATATGTTATAAATGCATATTTTTGCCTATAATAGGAAAGAAGGGGTTAAGAATCCCAAATATAGGATTGTGGTATGCTAATGCAGAGAAACCTCACTCTCCTGGAACCAAGGTGAATCTCAGGAATACAGGATGTGCGGATGAAGTGAACCGCAGGAGGTTATATTTCTCAGATAGACAGGTCACAGAGACGCTCGAATACTTCGAAAGCCTAATCAGCCCATTGTCCGATATGATTTTAGCGCTGGAGGACGTACATAATCATCTAGGAACAAGAACAATAAAACAATGGTTGTCAAAGATGACCAAATATTAATAGTAAAAAGTGAGGATCTTCTTCAAAGAATGACATATAAGTTATATCAAATAGTACCGAGCGGGATGGCTCAAGCGAGCCCGCATTCGGGAGGCCTGGGTTCGTAATTCTTTTTTTAATATAATTTACGTCCTGCAACGTTAAATCATATCGGACGATGAATGGAATGGGTGAAATGATGTTCAAATGAGCCCGGGTTCCATAGAGCTTATAGTTACCCGACATTCATATTTTAGGATAATGGAAAAACACCGAAGAAAACCTTATCTAGGTAACTCACCCTGACCGAGATTCGATTTCGGGACCTCTTGAATGTGAGGCAGACATGCTACCACCACGCTAGCGAGACGGGAAGGCCCGGATCCGATTCCTGTGGCCGACCAACCTGACCCATGGGTTTTCCGGGGGTTTTCTCAGATCGCTAGGTGAATGCTGGGTAGATTAATTACATCCCCCGAATTTCCTGTCCCTCAATTTCATTTCCACCATCATCTCACGTCATATCTCATCTGGTGGTCCCTTTGAGGGTAGAAGTGTCGGGGGGTGTCTCGGCGGTGCATGGCAGGATGATATGCTCTGAGGAAAACTACTTCCTCCTCCAGTAGGTTGGTTTCTTGTCTCCGCTCCTCTGCTGGGACCATTTCCGGACCACCAGCCAGGGAGCTTTGGAGCTCGGCTGCTGGGCTGGTTGACGTCCCGCTGTAGGGAAGCATGTCCGTTGTCCTGGCCAGTCGGGAGAAGTCTCTATCCAAGTAAACTGTAGGGACCCTGCCCTCTGTACTGTCGTGGCTCCTTGGGTTCGCCGCCCTCTGGCTCCTTCGCCTTATCCTTTCTCCCGGGGGTGCCTCACTTGAGGGCATAGGAACAATGGGCCCAGGATGGGTGCCTATGTACCGAATCCCCTCTCTAATAAAATACTAGACCTATATTAAATAGCAAAAACAAAATAAATTGGAAAGGAAAATTAGAAATATCTATAAGAAAAACAAAACTATGGTATTTAGAGGTATTCACTCAGTTCAGCCGTGAGGAGCGCCGTTAGCGAACGGACTGGAAGACTGTGTACGTGTATCAGAGGAGTTGTACGTAATTGTGAGTGTGGAATGGACCTGTGACAGACGAACTGGTGAATTGTAATTGTGTGCGCTACGTAATTCTATGTAGTCGGGAAGTATTCTAACTGTAATTTGGTGGGAATAACGAACATTTTGAGTTTGTGCAATTGGACTTTTAATTTCACGAACCAACAAAATTACAATACTTTGTGTGGGTATAGAAAGTTTTCAATAAATTAAAAAAGAAGAAGAGTAAAAAGCCTTATTATCCAGTAGGCTGCTCAGCAAAACCATCTCTCTAGGCATAACTAAGCGGTTCAAAGTAGGTGGAGTCAAGAAGTTTTTCAATGAACCACATTTGTGCCATCTGTCCAACATTGACTGACACTACTCAACCATTTCCTACCAACTCGGGAAGAACGTGCAAGAAACCATGGTCAAGAGAGCGGTCTTTGGCCATCCTAAATATAAGCATAACGTGATGAAGGTATAGCAAAGGCAAACACATAAACTTTACTGAAAATAAGCATATAACATGGATTAAACGTGGAAACGAAATGACATTGTTGGTAGAAAAGGTAAATATCAACGTCACTTTTTCACGGTCATTTCTGCGTAACGGTTTAAAGTAACTAGTTCCTAGTGAGTGTTGCCAATGCAAATCTCACCCAGGCTCGTTAACCGTTGACGAGATAGATAATTACTTCGTCACTTTAGTAACGTCACTGGTTAAGTAAATATTGTACAGTCGTTAGTTCAGTAACGTTTCATTAAGGTAACCGACAGTACACACGTGGTAATGCGGTTTCAGATACAGGTGCGATTGTGAGTCGTTGTAAACAATCTTATTTGCTAAACGCTCTCCACTTCCTCCTCATGCTACATCTACATTTACACAGTATTGCAACGTTAGTGTAGTGTTTATAATGCTATCCTTACCTTTCCCGAACGATGAAATGGGATCAAATGCTAATTACAGACAGCAATTGTCACTCTTCGTCTAAATCATTAGTTGTTGCTCTTTACACTAATACAACAATGTCACTAATATATGTATACATATTGTCATGTACGCATGGTTACATAGTACATGTTCATTTATTTTTTATATTTAAATGGGACTGTAACATCATGTTATTTCCCGGCAAAGTTATATTACTATATCCGGGTTTAGGTTGACGAACCTAACAGCGGGCCAAATAACTAGAAACTCTTAGCCCGTCATTCATATGTCACAATCCAGGGGTTGCCCGACGTGACTGGGGATACATAGCGGGAATTAGAGGGTAGGATAATAGGGATAAGGTAGAGGGAGTAGAAGGGATAACAGGTTCATTGCATTAGGGGTTACTAAGTTTTAATTGTAGACTTAATTTGTACCGTTTCCAGTGAATGACTTAACGCGTGGAAGCGCGTGGTCTCACTGAGCCGACATGTTTGAAAATCAATAAGGATAAGGAAGCCCTAAATTGAAAAAAAAGGTCCAAATAGGATGGTAGGGAACCATGCACAACAATTTTCAAAGTTGGTTGTTTCCAACTAATTTTTTATACTGTCAAGATTATAAATATAACAATGTACCTTTTTGCTTTAGAAACTGTTAACAATTAGGTTTATTAGTACATGCCAATTGAACGTCTTTGCCTCTCGTTACAAAAGGTTATTTTTTAAATACACTGAAAGCCATTACGGTTTCTCTTTGTGTTCTAAGTGCCCTAACTCCTCGAAATTTGCCTTAAATGACTCGAGAGAACATAGGGAAAATTTGTAATAAAATTTATAAGGCGTGTCCAAACCTTACATGGCTAAGCGAGGCCAAACAGTTTTGTCCCAATGTTCCTACAAAGGGTCAAAGAGAAGGTTGTGATGTTATGCCTCCGAGATCCCAGTCGGAAGTCCTATTCTTGTCCACGATCCTCTCTGACGAAACGTCGGAGCTAGTCCCTCCCGGCGCTGCGTTATTCAGCTGTCGAACTTCTGGCTCCCTCTAGCGGCACTAGCGCTACCTAGTGCTCAGCGGCAGTACTCGTCGAAGACTCGTAACAAGGCAGCACGGCCGATAATCTTACGAGCTGGAGATGAGCAACACAGCGCGGACGCTGAGAAGAGCCAAGGTAGATGAATCTTTGGGAGGAGGTGGGTACATATTGTGACTTTGGTGGGTTCGTGGAATAAAAAGTCACACTTACACCACTCAACAATGTTCTTTATTTCCACCGACTTACAGTTTAACACTTGCCAATTACATAAAATTACTTGCTGCACACAGTTACAATTTACCAGTCCGTCCGTTACAATTCCCTTGTACTCGCGGTTACGTAAGCTCCGGTACACATTCACAGTTACGCACAGTCTTCCGTTGCACAACCCTTTCGTTCATTAACACGTCACTGACTAACTCTTACACCAAGAACTGCGACTGTCTCCTCACTGACAAAACCAACTCACTGACTGTCTACCAAAACCAACTCAACAACTGACTGAACTGAACTGTCTGTAACCCTCTTTATAGGAATATCGCCGGTTTCTGGTGTTTACACGATTGTTCTGGTAACAGAAAAATCGAGAAACAGGTAGAAGGAAAACAGACGACCAGTCATGTTTTCCCCTAACCACAAGCCTGTCACCAGTACAAGACAAACGAGGAGAAGGTGTGGCTAACGCGGTCCTCCCCCCTGCCTTCCGTTCGCAGCTGGTACAGGGTGTTCTAGCGGTCTTGTTACACTGCTCCCTCCTCAAAGCTGTTCGTCCTCGAACAGCCCCATCGTAGCGTGCGAGGCGGTCCAGGTGTACCACCAGGATCTGCCCGGAGTCTGAGCCAGAAGTAGCGCTGCCGTAGTTTGTGAATCATTCGGTTCGCTCCCAGGTGTCCTCCTGAAGTACCGGCGTGCACTTCCTCCAAGATTTCCGGGACCTTACTCCGGGGAAGTACCAACTGTCCTCTCTGCGCCTTCCCATCGGGTGACTCCCATACCCGGAACAGCACGCCCTCTCTCGTCTTCAAGGAGTCCCATTTTGCCCAGTGCGACTTGTAGGTGGCGCTCCTCGGTGCGATGTCCTCCCAGGTTGGTCTCGTCCCTGCGTCCACTTCCCTTAAGAGTGGCCCCAAGTCTGCGTCCGCCAGTTGCTCCCTCCTCAGGCCTGCGCTATCCCAGCCTTCAGCAGGCACTGCCGCAACTACTCGGACTGCTGCGGCACGCTCCTCCTCTTCCACTCTTGTGCGCTCGTGGCCGTCCTGGATCTGCGATAGGACACCTCCAATGCAATGGTCGCTGGCGTCGGTGTCCACAATGAAGGCGCCACCCGGTTGTGGGAAACCCAAAATTGGAGCACTGCACAGGGTCCCCTTCGGGTGCTGGAAAGCGTCTTCGGCGTCCTCCGTCCACACATAAGGCCGGTTTTCCTCCGTCAGGCGGGTGAGGGGTTTTGCGATGTTGTCGGCCTTTTCCTCTAAATCATTAAGGCGGTCGTCTACTTGACCCTTCCGCTCGCCCAGTTCCGTCACGTCATCCCTCACGCCGGCCAACTGTTCTTCAAACTTGGCGGCGAGAGCCTCGTTCGCCACCTTCATTTCGGTAGCCGGACCGTCATTCGCTGCTCTCATTTCCGTGGTTAACTCGGCCTTCACTTGTTCCATCTTCTCGGCGATGTTGTTTGCCGTCTTCATTTGTTTCAACTCTGCGGCGATGTTCTCCCTAGCCGTCCTGATTAGTTTCAGTTCCGCGGCCAGGTTATTTCTAGTCTCCAGCGTCTCTGTTAATTCGGCCCGCATTTCTTCCATCTTCCTGATGATGTTGTCTTTAGCCGTCTTCATTTCTTTCAGTTCCGCTAAAATCTTTTCTAATGCTGCCTCCATCGTTGTAATGTTCGGTGATGTTCTTTTCCCGCTTCCTGACACCAGTGTGACTTTGTTATCCCACTTCTTGACACCAGTGTGACTTTGGTGGGTTCGTGGAATAAAAAGTCACACTTACACCACTCAACAATGTTCTTTATTTCCACCGACTTACAGTTTAACACTTGCCAATTACATAAAATTACTTGCTGCACACAGTTACAATTTACCAGTCCGTCCGTTACAATTCCCTTGTACTCGCGGTTACGTAAGCTCCGGTACACATTCACAGTTACGCACAGTCTTCCGTTGCACAACCCTTTCGTTCATTAACACGTCACTGACTAACTCTTACACCAAGAACTGCGACTGTCTCCTCACTGACAAAACCAACTCACTGACTGTCTACCAAAACCAACTCAACAACTGACTGAACTGAACTGTCTGTAACCCTCTTTATAGGAATATCGCCGGTTTCTGGTGTTTACACGATTGTTCTGGTAACAGAAAAATCGAGAAACAGGTAGAAGGAAAACAGACGACCAGTCATGTTTTCCCCTAACCACAAGCCTGTCACCAGTACAAGACAAACGAGGAGAAGGTGTGGCTAACGCGGTCCTCCCCCCTGCCTTCCGTTCGCAGCTGGTACAGGGTGTTCTAGCGGTCTTGTTACAATATTATAGACTATGTCACATTAAGACATCAGATACACCGAAGCCTTGAGGAGGCACTGGAATAAAGTTTTAATGACAATTACATAATTATACCAAACTCCGGGCGATTACCTTCGGGAATATGTCTTGTACTTGATCAGAAGTGTAAGCGAGGGAACTGGGAGGTTATTTTTACCCAGAGAAGGGTAATTTTTACCAGTATTAAAATTTGAATGTATAGAAAACTAAACATTATCATAAATTGAAATTCTGTATGATTACTGTATACGGATGTGTGCATTTAACTATTGTATAACATTTAAATTACGTTCACATAGGTCCATGCAAAAGAGGCATTAATCACACCGTGTGTCTGGAAAAAAAATTTGCACCCTATAATTCAGGTGCACTTTACTTGTAGGAATTTAAAGCTACATGCAACACGTTTTATCTTGAATAACCTAAGATACAGTTTCATAATATACGATAAATGAAAAGCACATATAGTTTATATTATGCACATGAAAAATTAATTAGTTTTGAGTAAAAAAGGATAATATTTTCAAGGACTGAATATTTGTTTTCATCCATGTTGTAAATCACAAGAATATAAATGTTAGCCTAATGTGTTCAACGAACATTCAAAAATAACCAATACAAATTTTGTGTCAATATCTTTTATAGTTTTTGAGAAACGTGCCCCTAAAGTATGAAAAATCAAAGTTTTGGGAAATCACGATTAAAGATTGAGCACCATTTTCAGGAAGTGGGCGTATCATTATGCCGCCATATTTAAATTGACGAATTAAAGGACTTTAATACCAGCTGACAACCTATGTTATATATATATTAAAGCCGAAGAATTATATAATTTTTTAACATTAAAAACAAAAACAAAAAAAAAAAAGGATTTTTTGAAAGCTATCGACCTCCCAGTGTCCTTAAGATCTCAGATGATAGGCGGTGTGGTGACAAAAATCAAGCGTGACACCTCTTGTCAATCTAGACTGACAGGCAGTCTTCACAGGGACTCACGACAGGCAGTGGGCAGGGTCCCTGCAATTAACCAATTGTAATCCCCCCCGGGCAGGCCAGTACAACTGGTATCCCACCCACAGTGTTCCTGAAACGGCCAGGAAGTGTATACCAGGAACATATCACCATGCCATGCACCGCCGTGACACCCGCGACACTTCTGTCATGAAACAGACCACCAGATGAGAGATGGTGTAAACTGATAATGAAGATGAAATGGAGGTACAGAAAATTCAGGGAATGTAACTAACCTACCCAGCATTACCTGGCGACCCAATATAATCCCCGACAAAACCCAAGGGTCAGGTAGGCCGGTAACGGGAATCGAACACGGACTTCCCGAATGCGGGCGCAGATGAAACCGCCTGAGCTATCCCAATTGCTTCTTGTACCTTTAAGGAAATATATAAAAAATTATTTCCACAAGTGTTTATTTGTTTTAACACGAGAAGAATAAGTCTTGTAAGACTAGTTTGTAGAGGTATCGGAGAAAATCACATGAACATAACTATAAAAGACTTACTTTCGGCGATGTTATTATTTATGGCGAATAAAATTTGAACGTAAAAAATATGTTTTATGGTAAAGTTCTACTTATGGTAAGAAAATAAAGTTAGTTATATTTTATGTTTTGCCAATAGCCCTATTCATGAGTTTATTGGGAAGCATGCACAGCTACTGAATTGCCTTTAGACAGTTTCATTATCCTCTGTGTATAAAGAAGACCACGAAAGCATTTATCGACAATAGATATCTCCACATGAATCTACTTGAAAATTTATTATTGTGGGGAGAGCGCTAGTTGTACGTGGGCGAGCCTGCCAAATTTCTTCATCAGCAGTATGGACCACTAAATAAGCTGCTGACGTAGATTGCTGGGAATAGTGAATTGGCACGTGCAAGCTAGACCGCCACTTCTATGCCATCCCCCGACCTATTTCCAGATCACATAGGCATCTTTGGGAGAAATCCTGCACTAATTACATTCAAAATGTTAAAAAAAAAGTTTCTTATAATATTTCAGGTGGTTTCATACCGCATAGATGCGGTTTCATCTTGTTTAATTATGGGAAGAACGACCAAGAACTTTTCTGTCTAACTTTGCTGTCGGGTAAAACTGCCCTTATGTACATGGAACCTCTGCCGGTACATGCACTACGCATGACGACAGCGCTCTGCTTTAACATTGGACATGGTTCATATGCCTTTGACTTTTGCGAGCGTCCTGCTATCTGATCCTCTATCCTTGCAGCTACGCTCCCGGTTGTAGAGTAGTTTGTCAAACCGTTTAAGTATACACAGCTTATAGTGTAATCTTCCGGTTAACATTCTCATTTGCAACAATATATATAGTCTGTTCGACCTACCGAGTATCCTCCTTTTTTATGATATTTAGTCATATCGGACGATGAATGAAATGAGTGAAATGATGCTCTATGCGTCCGGGGTCCATGGAGTCTAGAGTTACTCGACATTTGTCTTTCAGGATAAGGGAAAACCCCGGAAAAAACCTTATCCAGGTAACTCACACTGACCGAGATTTTTTTTATAAACATATATATCTATGTATATAGATATATTTTTCTTTTCCTTACATAACCTTTTTTATTGTTTCCGTTTAATTAGCTATCTGTTTTCTGTAGTTTCATACACATACACTATACACTTAAACACCCATGCCCAGGGCGGGACTCGAACCCGCGACCTTCTATGCGTTGGAACGCTAGAGACATACACGTTCTAACGACCATGGCTACGAGGGCCGGCAGTGATTATTAATAATTTTTTACTAATTCCAGCATCATAACACATTTCACTCGACATATTCCTAGTAACACCAACCGACCTTTTGGGGATAATGGATACATTTAAGATTAGATGAATTTTCTAGATTTGAACTCGGGACCTCTTGAACGTGAGGCAGATATGCTACCATCTAACGCTACCGAGGCGGGCGAATATCCTCCGAAAGGTTCTATCTACCCTATCCTATAATGGAATTTAAGTAATGATGATTTTACTGTAGAAACAGCCCATTATTTTATTGTAGAATGGCAGTGTTAAAATGTTCGTGCAACTCAGAAAATTAATCTAATCTTAAATGTATCCATTATCCCCAAAAGGTCGGTTGGTGTTGCTAGGAATATGACGAGTGAAACGTGTTATGATGCCGGATAGTAAAAAAATTAATAATCACTTTTTGAAGAAATTATAGTGAGGTAGATAAATGAATACAATAATCAATAACTTCCAGATGTTAATTTAATGGGCAATGTATTTGTGAACAAAAGGTCACTAAACAGTTCTCTGTTAGAAAGGAGCCACCACTATCACACCCAAATGCAACACAACAGATTTTATCTTTAAACACCTTATTCAGAAACTCAAAGCGTGTTTCCGATCTAATGTCATTAAATAATGGGTAATACAGTATTTAGTAATAAAGAAAATAGCACGTGATACCCGTCTTGGAGATCGACATTTCCGAATATGAGAAATCATGTCTTTTATACGATATTTTAACCACTTTAAGTTAAGCAATCATAATATGAATCTGCCAATTTAACTCAAACAGGCCATCCAAATCCAAACGTATTTATATACAGTAACTTTTAATAGCGTTAGTCTTCTACAAAACATCATCTCTACCGAAGTGGGAGGTTTGAGATTCATTTGCCCTTTCAGCATCTTCTGTTTTGCATTTCCATCTCCTTCCGCTCTTCAGAAGTGTTTTGTTAATCACTTTTCTTGTCCCGGTTTTCAAAGCTCTCATGCCTTTGCTTGAGCCCTTTCACTGTGGCATCGCTCGCCTTATTCTGCAATTACTTTTAACGTTCGTCTCATGTGGCCAAAGAAGCTTCTATTTCACTAGCAAACGTACAGGAAACAGCAACCTACATTTTTGTCTCTCTGGTACACATGGCCCCTCTACAAGTGCTAGGAAGCCAACATCCGGCGGTAAACAGTCTTGCTATATGCGCGACGGTTGAGAAAGTTCTCTCGATAAAGGATATTGAAGGATCAAGTTGGAAACGACATAAAACAGTATAGGAATCCTCTGCAGGCACTGGAATTGTAACTGTGTGTTCATCGTATATTGTGTTCATTCTTTTGAGTCAGTTTCGTAACAATTCTACATAATTTCGATAGCTGCAATTCTGCAGTATTATTTGTCAATTGTATTTCTGTTAATCGTTGTATATGACTCAAATTCTTAATGGAATGAGATTATTACCATAACATTTTTATAAGTTGTGATTCTTCTTCTTTAAATGATATTCCTAGAATCGTTGGATTAAAATTGCTTTGCACACATTAAGTTCTGCTATAATTTTCTTAATGTATGCTCTTAAATTAGTCTATAGATATAATGCGGTGGCTCAGGTGGTAAAAGTCTGTGGCCCGCGTTCGGGAACTCGATGGATTGATTCCCGCCGAATGACCTCCATTACTTGGATCTTTCCGCAGTTTCCTCTAGTCGCTAAGCGAATTCTAAGGAAATTCCTTTAATCTATGAATTCAATTCCTTCCTTTCAATTCATTCTTTTTAACTTCTGGGTTTAATACGAGGCATGTTTTTTAAGTCAGAGCCGTTTTGGAATTTAAGAAAGACGTGCATAGATATCGCAATAATTTTATTTTTACATGAAAGCCTGTACCTTTATCTACTTTTCTACATAATTTCCGTGAATATTGAGGCATTTGCCATATCATGGCACAAGTTTTTGAATACTCTCCTCATAAAATTCTGCCACCTGACGTGTTAACCACTATATCACAACTGTTTTGACTTCGTTATCGTCTTGAAGACGCTGACCACCCAGATGTTTCTTCAATTGCAGGAACAAATGGTAGTCCCTGGGCGCCAGACCAGGGCTGTATGGAGGATGATCCCATTGAAAATATTTGATGAGATCTTTGGTCCGATTAGCCACATGTGGACGGGCATTGTCATGCAGCAAAACGTTACCCTTACTCAACTTGACACGTCTTTTGTTCTGGATTGCACGGCACAGATTGTTCAATGTCTCACAATAAGACACTGCATTGATTGTCTCATTACTCCTTTTCTGTCCCAAAAAACTGTGCACACAATTTTCCGGGCAGAAACTGTTTGATTAAACTTCACATTTGTGGGTGGTGATGAATGTCGCCATTCCATGGATTGTTGTTTCGATTCTGGTGTGACGTATGCCACCCATATTTCGTCACCAGTAACAATTTGATCTAAAAATCTTCACCTTCATTGTGGTAGCACTCAAGGAAAGTCAATGCACTGCCTAAACGTTGGGTTTTGTGCAAATCCGTCAACATTTTCGGAACCCAACCTGAACACAATTTCCGGTACTTCAAGTTCTCGGTCACAATGCGATACAAAACACTACGAGAATATTGAGGAAAATAGTCGCACAATGATAAAATTATAAAGCGTCTGTTTTCTCTCCCCTTTTCGTCCACTTTCTGCACCAAATGTTCAGTAACGACCGAAGGACGCCCACTCCGTTCTTCATCATGCACATTTGTGCGGCCATGTTTAAATGCTCTCACCCATCTTTAAATGCTCTCATCTTTAAATGCTCTCATCTTTAAATGCTCTCACTCTTACCATGCCATCACTCATAATGTTTTGTCCGTAAACTTCACAGATCTCACGATGAATATCGATCGGATTTACGCCGTTAGCACTAAGAAATCGTATGACAGCCCGTACTTCACAATCGGCGAGACTCACGATTGTCGGAGGCATCTTAACACTCAGTAACCAACGTATACAATGAACAATCAGACTGAAATGGCGTCAGTGCGTAGACAAGAGAAGTAGGTAACCAGCGCGCATGCGCGAAACGCTGACCGTAGCGCTGCGGTTGCGGAATCGCAAAACGGTACTGACTTAAAATAAAATGCCTCGTATTACAGAGCTATTCAAAAAGAATGAAAAAATTTTAAACATTTATTTCTTCTAAACTTCAAAAGATAGAAACATGAATCCAACGTTCATAGAGAGAGAGAAAAGTTTACAATGTTATGCTATGCATTCAATATGAGCACCGTGTGTTACACGAAAAATGTCGAAATGTTGGTTCATTTCTTGCCACACACGACACAGCTAGTCTCCAGTAATCGAATTCAGAGCTTCAGCAATTCAATGTCGTAAATCCTCAAGAGTGTCAGGCATAGGAGGGATAAAAACACGGTCTTTTACGCAACGCATGGATAAAAATCAGACGGGGTGAGATCTGGAGACCTCGGAGGCCCAGGTGACCAAGTTGATCTTCTGCTCCACCTCTTCCAATCCAACGTCCTGGAAATATGTTATTCAAGAATTCCCATGCCGTGTAACACACGGCGCTCATATTGAATGCATAATATAAAATTGTTAACCTTTCTCTCCCTATGAATATTGGAGTCATGTTTCTATCTTCCGTAGTTTGGAAGAAATAAATATTTTAAATCTGTTCCTTCTTTTTGGATAGCCCTGTATATTATCACCGATCGCATTTTTTGTGTTGGAGCCGCGACAAGCCAGTGCCCAGTGTGCTCAGAAAAGAAAGAGACAGATAGTGTCACGCAGAATTGGACACTTGCCGAGGGAGAGAAAGAGACAGAGTGATGTCTGGATAGTTCCGTCTTCCTCTCGCTGCGTCTCGATTGTTATCGAACGATCCACTGCATTCTAGAACAATGACTGGAGGTATAAAAACCCCGCAAAGTGTTAGAGTGAGTCAGTTGCTAGTGAGTTGTTAGTTGTGTGTGCAGCTGTGCTGTAATTGTGCGTCTGAACTGTGCCGCAGCAAATTCTTTCGTTTGTTTACGAGACGACCTTGAAGTCTGTTGTTGGGTATGTCACGTATTTTTACTGCTACAAGGGTTGTACAAAATTACTGTTACTGCAATAAGAAGCATTTTAAATTACTGTAAACAAGACTTTTGATTCTACCAAACCACGAGGTCGCAATATAGAGATATTATTCCATAAAGCATTATTCAAATTTCTTAGCTTAATTTAAATAATGAAACTAAATTAAAATTACCTCATAAAACAAAACATATAAACGAAAGGAACAACATAATTTCACCCTGGTGCAAAATACTTCCATGGTGCACTGCTTTGGTTACGTGGATTAAGATGAGTTTGGTACCATGTTACACTAGATCTGCACTGCAGTTCATAGGTCTATGATCCGCCTTTTTTTTTTTTTTTTGACCTATCACCTTTTGCTTTAGAGGCCCTTGTTAAAAATTAACAATACATCATTAATACCATAACAGGACGAGGTTGACCTATGACGCACCTTTACCTTAATGAATTGTGTGTTTGTATATTAATGTATACATTGTTTAAGTTATTAATATTCATAAACTGTGTGTGTTATAGTGAACAGTTATTTATAAATGTAATGCAGTAGCTACAATAAGATGTATGAAAACCGATAATCAAGGAAATGAAAAACTGCACATGCTAAGTATGTTTGACATTTGTTAATACTGAATTTATTCTTGATGAAAAAAAATTACTCTCTTCTGATTGGCTGAGTAAGGATGTCCAGAGGTAATGTTCGCTTTAATCTTGTTCTCTCTCGGATTTTTGTTTATCAGCTCCAGAGACATCAGATAATTTGTTATAAAACAAGTTGTCAAGTAATCTGATGTAGAGATCTGTGGCAACAATACCTAGTTCTTGTTGGAGCTGAATGTTTCATATAAACCAAGAAACGTTTTTGGAAATTCAAGTAAATATATTTTGTAGAACTTGTAATAAATTAATAGATATGCGTTTTGGTGGCTGCACCTCATACAAGAACAGCATATCTGACGAAAGAATTTATAGAATAACTTTGAGCATTCCAGTCCAATCTTGGAGCGTCTGTTTATCAATGGATATAATTTTGTGTTTCAAGAAGAAGCAAGTGAAGCTTTGAAGGTAATGTGGAATCCATGCTAGGTCAACCTTGTATCTAGCGGAACGCTGACGCATTTTACTGGTGTTTCAGTTGGTAACCATGTTAACTGTTAGTGGAGGAGGTATAATAACAGTGGATTTTGATACGACTTTTAGATTCAGTTTTGTTCGTATTTGGAGATGTGAGCCAGATCGTGAATCATTATCAGTAGAGTAAGGAAAGTCTGTAGACGATTGAGTGCTATTTTAAAGTTGGAATTTGAGTAGAACAGAAGAAGACAGCTTCGAGATGTGTGACGTATTTCAGCAGGGAGCGAGGCCTGCAGTGAATGTGACGTCAGCCAGGTGCCCTGTAGTACCAAGTTGCCTATATAAATGGCGCTGAGAGTACAAAATCTGAGGATTCAATCAGGTGTAGCGCACTCGATGACAACAATGTAGCTGCCACGTACCAAATGAATCTGTTAAATTTACAATGGGAGGATTTATTGAAGAACAAATATACACACAAGAAAGACTTGGCTGATTTTTACAAGAATGTCCCCCAAACCAGATTCCGAGGTTGTATTCACTTGCCGCATGGACATTGTGTATGTTTCGCTCGTCATATATGTGCAAATAATTTTGTTCTGAATGGGTCTCCTCTAATCTGCTTAGAATATTGTCACCCGAACGTCGGAACTCCCGATAGAACCGGCCGGCAATAGGGCCAAACGCGAAGTATTCAAGATACGCCTACCCATATGTCTCATGTCACTAACTGAAGGGATGATTAGGAGAGCGGCACCAGCCCTGTATAGTCTCTTTCCCCTCCCACCAGACGTATGGAAACCTCGGGATAATTGTGCGAGCCGCTAACCTTCTAGAAACAGCGATCTTCCCTATATAAGACCTACAGTTGGCGAGTCAGTTCAGTTCTTGGCAAGCAGCTGTGAGGAGCGCCGAGTGAGAAAACGGACTGGAAGACGGTGTATGTGCATCAGAGGAGTTGTACGTGATTGTGAGGTGGAATGAACCTGTGACAGATGAACTGGTGAATTGTAATTGTGTGCGCTAAGTAATTCTATGTAATCGGCAAGTGTTTCAACAGTAATTCGGTGGAAATAAAGAACATTTTGAGTTTGTGCAATTGGATTAATTTCACGAACCCACAAAGTCATAATATTACTTTATGTTTCATTTTATTTACTTTATAACATGCCTGACCTTCAGATAAACTACCAGTTCAAGTTTTGTATATTTTCTCATAACACAGAGGCAAAATTTATTTTTTTCTAAACTGTGACCAAGTGTGTAATTAAAACAGTCAGCATTAATATTACAACACTCAAGATATAAGTTGTACATATTATTAATACCCAATACGTTTCTTGTCTTTTCTACGCTGTCGGAACCCCAAAACATCAAACTACTTCCTTCCTCTTGGGCAGCAGAAATCAGTGCGGTGACATCACACGCTAACCTGCACTTCGTTCGGGGGCATTTTTGGCGGTTAGAGCTGACAGAGCTGGCGTCACACTGCTACTAACTGTTTTCCCCTGGAGTAGAGTATCATCGTGTCCTCCGCGCACATAGCAGTACAATTAGGGCTTACGTATGTAAGATCGTAATTGTGAATGTTGAACAATGGGAGCAAGATTTGAGTCTTTTTACACGGTCTCGAGTATGAATGTCAACAACGGTTTGCGTATAAAGGAAAAACGAACAGGAAAAAAATTAATTTATCAAATAGTTTACCCAAGTTGCTTAAATGCAGCTTTAATACATGCATAGCAAAAGTAACACTAGCAATAATAAATAAATGATTACCTGGAACAATTGTGAATAAATTTAGAATAACACGGCAATTGCAACCTCCGCCCACCGCATCCAGAATATATGTACGGTGCGGTAAACAGGGTCGGCATGTGGTCAATCACGTCAACACGCCGGTTGCTCTATGCGGATTCCACGATCTATGCTGCCACTGTTTCTGTAAAGTGGTTCACCTGAGTGCATCCATTATCAAGCCCCTGACATGAGAGCAGATTCCCAGGTCGGTATCGAAATCGAATTCAACCCCTTCTTACCGTAGCTCAAGCAGAGCTTCCTAGAGAATAAATAACTAAATTAATTTATGTGAGGGCTGTTCAATATAGAATGATCATACTTTTAATGGTCATAATTTTTCGCATTAAAATTCAGTCTTATTATATTCTGTTAGCTTAATTTGAAACAAAAACGTCGCAGTGGTTTCATTGTCGGTACTCCTGGTTCCCGCCTTTGAGATCCAGGCAAATTCAGACATGTTCAGTATCGCCTACCGCTGCAATGTAGGTAGCATGCAGTTAACGTTGATGTTAGAGGAAGATCCGTAGTTTCTTTCAAACGTAATCACTGCTGATGAGACTTGGCTACGTCATTTTGATCCTGAGAGCAAACAGCAAAACTCAGTGTGGAAATATATTTCATCAGCAACCCCCAAAAGAGCAAAAGTGGTTGCTTCTGCTGGGAAAGCTATGGTCACCTCATTCTTTGATATTCATGGAATGGTTTATCAGCATGTTGTACCTGCACACACATCAATAACTGTATAATACTACAGGCATGTCCTGAAAACATTGCAAGTCTATATCAGGTGCAAAATACCACATTTCCGTGAAGCAGGCTGGATAATGCGCGGTCGCATATTGCCAATGTTGTTGCTGAATATCTTGCAAAAATCAACGTTAGGTGCATTCCTAACCCTCCATAGAGTCCGTGTTTAGCCGTATGTAACTTTTTTCTATTCCCTAACTTGAAGAAACGCCTTCGTGGGAGGCATTGTCCATCATCAGAAGCACTGGTGAAGGCTGCGGAGGCGATTTTGAAGGATCTCTCAAAAATGTTTTCCAACATGTCTTTGAAGACTGGCAGAAACGCTGGGATAAGTGCATCGCATTCAGGGGAGACTATTTTGAGAAGGACAATCAAAATTGTGAGGATGAGAAAAGGTAACTTTTCAAAAAAAATTGTGATCGTTCTTTATTGAACAGTCCTCGTAGTAATGATGACAATAATAACGTTTATAACAATAGAGTCAATAACTACCAAATAATTTTATTTAAATCGACAAAACAATCGCGCACCAGTTTCCGGACGAAAAAGCAATTAGTTATAAACCGAAGTATTTGAAGCGTTTAGGCGTCAACATGAACTCAGTACACACAGCATCCATCAGCTCCAGTTCCCTGTAATAATAGCTCAATAAGTTTACAAATCACAGTATTCCCTGCATGAACAACGGTATGCGAGTTCTGGAACTTATAAAGGGGAATGACTGTTAGCAGTTAGCTATAAATTAGAGCAACTGAGGCAATTAGGCGTTTCTACGAACCGAAGCAGTACACTTCTAGTTTAGGCAGGCATGAAGAAGTACCGTTAAGCATAAGGGCAATTCATGGTGAAACTGAATTAAACAAAAGCAGGCAAGGAAGTGTTTGTCATTTATTCTCAAGAGGAAAGGGGTAGTGCTAACTGGAAAACCAGGAGACAAAACAATGCTCTATTTAAGGCACTCTTCTGCTGGACATCGACGGAAGCAGTGTTGTTAGGAAGATGATGTAAAACTAAGGAATGTGTGTAGACAAACACGCGTGTGTGTGAAAGCACAAACAAGAAGAGAAAGTGGAATCGAATACAGGAGAGGGAAAACGAAGCAGTCTGGTGTGTACCACTCCCGAGATAAGAGACCCATACAAAGACCCTGACGAATCGAGAAGCCTTCCTAATAAAGTCCGTAAAACCAACTCCACGCTTATTACCTTCCAACAATGCGTAACCTCTCAGAACTCAGTCCACAAGAAATCATTAAAGTATTCCTGTAATTAGAACTCAATAGGTTCAGAATTTGTAGAATTGCCTACATGATAAGCGGTGTGCCAGTTATGAAAATTATTAAAGGAAAAGAGTACTTAGATTTTTGTAAGTCATAGAGTAAACCGAGTCTTATAGCTTTACTATGTTTACATTGCAGAAATATGTTACTGTAATTGATAATCGGCAGTCGTAGGGCCAAAAGACCGCGCTCGAATTACCAAATATTTGACTATAGCTGCAACAAAACATGCCGTTTAGCTTTTGAGAAACTCACTGTAATTTACATTTCTCATTGTTATTACGAAATATTTATTTTAAACCGTAAAGTATTAGATGTACCTCAACAGTCACAGTACCTAGTGCAAAATTCACAAATACTTAGATCATTCAATAATTAGAGGCAACATTGAATTAACAATAAATAAAACATTTTTGGAGCAGTCACATTATTGCAGCGCTTAGCAGTAATCTCCTCTGACCTGACGAGCACCCCTCTACAAATCAAGGAGACGACGGATGTCATACACAGCGTCTTGTTGTCCTAATATTCCAACGGACTGCTCTACTGCTGCGATAATTGCCTGTCTAGTTCTAAAGTGAACTCTTCATTTTCGAAAAAGGGTCGAAATCAGATGGGCTCATATCTGGGGAGTATGGAGGATGCTCCGGAATTTCCCAGTTCCAACTGCGACGTAAATTAACAAGGCAGAGATGTGAGAGCAAGCACCATCATGTAACACAATGGGATGAAAATCCAGGAGATTTGGACGTTTACAAGGCACAGCTGGTCGTAAATTGTGTTCCTTAAAGTGGCTGTAATATGCCACAATTTCCTTGAGGAAGTGAATGAGTGATAAGAACACGTTTAACGGCAGAGGTTCAACTCCCATTACTCCTGGACCTGTAGGACCAAGGACCCGGGCCTCTTTCTACCTGGAAGCGATGGAAAACTCCAGGGGTCTTTCCATGGGGCAACCCTAGAGTCTAAAAAGCCCCCCATCGACTACAACGTCAAGACGGGTGGAAGTGTATACACCACTTACGCGCGTCAACCCCGCATGGAAGACTACCAAAAACCTCGGTGAGGCCGCCTGGTGATCTAGCACACCTTCTACTAGTTCTGCAGGCTAGTACCCAGGACTTATTAGCAACCCTCTAACCCCTTCGGGCGGCCGCAGCCTGGCCAGAGGTACCCAATTCCCCGTAGGTGTCGGGAACACATTGCCCCTCGAGTCCAACCCAATCCGAAAAACTCCCCTACGGGAGGCTCTTGGCAGTTTGGCCCGAGGTTCCTCTAGTAACGTCAGAGGTGCCACAAGTGCTAAGGTTCCGCAGCGAGTGATAAGAACACAGTGAAAATCATAAGCAACATTTAACATGACTTTAAGTGGACCATGTTCTTGTCAATATTTTTTGGCCATGGTGAATCCACGTGCCGACACTTCTTTGATTGTGTATTTAATTTTGGTTGGTAGCATCAAACCGAGGTTTCATCTAATATTATGCTACGCCGAAAAAACGCTCGCCTTCACGTTCATAACATTCTAAGTGTAATCTTGCTGTTTCCATCCTCTGCTACATTGTTTCCTCTGTAAGATTGCGTGCAAGATTGCGCAGATTTTCCTCGTCTTTAACTTCTTCTTAAGTATTTGGAGAATCGTACCAGTTGCAAAGCCAACTTTCTTTGCTAGTTCAATACATGTCCAACAACGGTGTCCTTCCAGCAGTTCTCTAGCAGCATTCACATGCACATCATCACTTGGTGATTACGGTCTGCCAGCTCCACGTATTCCCTTCCTCTACGAAATTCATTCGCCCATCTAGTCACGGTACGATATGGTAAAGTCTATCTAACACAAGCTTCCAATTATTCTGTATGACATTGTCGAGCATTAATACCTATTGCAACCTGAATTTTAATGAAGTTTCCCGCGCCGTGGCTCAGTGGTTAGACCACTTGGCTCTCACAAGGTGGCCCGCGTTCGATCCCAGGAGACCGCAAAGTGAGATTAGTGGTGGACAACACGGCGCTGGGGCGGTTTTTCTCTGGGATCTCCGGTTTCCCCCGCAATCTCACTTCACCGGTGCTCCATCTTCACTTCATGTATCATCAGTGTCATCGCCCGCGTAAAAGCGTAAAAGTGGTCGTTAAACACTACACATTTCATTTCTTTGTTCGTATTTACTAAACATATTTAGTGCACTAAAGATAACAATCTACAATTATACTTACTAAAAGTGTCTTATTAAATAAAGCTATTGTCTACAAACTCACAGGTAATATATATTAGATGCTCTTGTTTTTCATTGTTATCATCTTACATGATTTACCGCTAATAGCACCAAATGCTGACAATGTTGCCACTAATTTTTGAATGACCCATGTAGTTTAATTCTACATCATCAAAGAGTTTGCAACTCGCTTCAAATAACTTATTTGTTAGTCTCCATTAAATTTATTAGGTAATTTAACGAGTGTTATCTATTCCCGTATTCTTTACTTACAGTGAGAGAAATATACCAATTTTCACCATTGTTGCAACTCGCAGCAGATTTGGAGACAATATAGAGTGTTCCCCTCTTGGGAAAAATAAGACATTAATCTCATTTGTTACGTTTAGACACAAGGGGAGCAATATTGTGCGACATACAACGGAGAGATGAAGCGAAAAGAAGTGAGCGCGGCGCGCGCGTGGCGGTATCATTCTGAACTTGCGCTGCCATTGAGCGGGGAGTAGCAAAACTTGTACAGACAAAAGAATGGCGTTTGATATAGCAGTGTAACGACTTTCTTTCATCTGTCGCTCTCACTATCATCAAACTGCGACCATTCTTGCAGGTCGTTTGTTCCTGCTGTCGCTTTCAGCAATGGAGCCTCCACGGTTAGTAATCTGGATCATTCTGCACCGTGTTAACAGCTGAAGCCCAATAATGCACAAAGTTCTCACGTCTTATAATCAAGAAATTTTCACTGTTAACCAATGGTGCATAACAAAAATCCATAAAACGGTATAAATATAAAATTTTAAATAATGGTTACTCCTAGCTACCACCAATCTAGGAGGAAGAGATAAAGTAAAGGAACCAGAGCACAGTCTACAGTCACAGTCATAGGGAAGTTCTTAAACAGTTCCAATCTCAAAATTCATCCCATTGTTGGAATTTCCCACAGCGATATATAAAACGACCCGTTGACCAAGCAGCCCTCTTTGTCCCCCATTCCTTTGAGCAAGTAACCGGGTCACATGTCTGACAACGGAATACGCCAAGAAAGCTAGAAGTATACGTGAAATTTGAGAAATAATCAGAAAAAATGGAACTGAGGAAAAGGAAATCATTTTAAGCGAATAACCATCGCAGTGTTCCTGGACCAACCATGAACAACCATAAAGACAACCAATGGGACAAAATCTATATGTTTTGAATAATGTATGACTGGTGTAGTTTGAAACCTTATTCAAAAATAAGAATAAAATGACAAACTGTCTTCAAGGAAATTAAAATGGAATTATACATATTAAATATATGGATATTTATTTGTACAGTTTCCATTGCATTTTCATTACAATGACTTTGATATCTAACAATCACTACTATACCTCCTGTAAAAATTCATTAAATTGCTGACCCGAAGATTAACTTGTTGACTCAGGTCCCTGGCTATAAACGTTTGGTTTTCCTGAGCAGCTTGTCATTTCTTCCTGACCCTCGCTTCTTTTGTCGTAATCCACTTTTCTCTTAACTTATATAAGAATTTTCCTATCCATCTATTTTTCTTTTCAGTCATCCCCGTTAACATGTGTAACGCCATTACGTCTTTGCTCACGTTGTCCCACTTCTTGTTCCATATCTTTCTCCTGCAATTTGTAAACTACTTACATTCTATCAAGTAGTGAACAGTGCTCTCTTCATCTCCACAAAATTAACGTATGCCTACCTTATTACTTCTAAACCCTTTTAGACATATTATTCCTAATCTCGTCCGTGCTATGTGTTCTCTTCCAATTTGATCACATTGATCTATATAATTTTCCCTACCCCATTCACTATAAAATTTCAAAGATTTCTTTTCTCCTATACTTTCGCAAATCTCCTGCCTATCTATGTTTTGTACTCTGGTTCTCACTTTCTTCCGAAAACCGCTATGATATTAAATATAAAGAAGAACCCGGAGGAGTGAAGGATATATAGATATACGTAATAATTTAGGGTAGGGAGGTTTTGCTAGGGCGAATACAGGATTGAGAAACTTGAAAGCTATAGATCAAGATAGGGAGCTAGATAAATTTCCATTGTGTGGAGAATAGAATGCAGACTTCCATTATATATTATATTGAAGTCAAACAAAGATATGGAGTGAGCAGGCCTGTCTACGTAAATCAGACAATTTTTTGGTCGAAGTAGTATTTAGAAAATCTTTGTCAGTAAAAAAGGAAAACAACAGCTGATACCGTCCCTGTTAGGCATAACATTGTCATAATAACCATGAAAGTCTTATTAAATGCATAATTAAAGGCGGATAGATACCACAATATGAATTAAACAAAGTTATAGCAAATATAGATGATAATGATTAAATATACAAGTGCAGAAACTAAACAGGCAATCCCAATATATATATATATATATATATATATATATATATATATATATATATATATATTATTGAAAGCACGAGAACCCAACGTGTCAACAGAGCAAGGAAAATGAACACTTTCCCTCACAGGTATTTTCTTTGTGTTTCTAGCCGACAAAGGTGGTATTGTTCAAGGCTAGACCTTCGTCGCCAGCCCATGTTTTGGTCTGCAGATGATACGTGATGAGAGAATAGACATCGGGATTTAAGATACACATTTTCAAACATGCTTATGCATTAATTAGCTGGACCGTGGGAAGGTGAAAGTTGCGTGGAATACATGCCTCAGACACTAGAAATTGCTATTAAATTTAAGAGTAGGGATGAAACAAAACCTATAAGGAACAAGTAACACGTCACATGACATCTAAAGTGTCCAAAATTCGGCGAAAGGAAGGGTAAATTTGTGCCATGGCGGTGTTTGATGTTTGCTAGGAAAAACACTCTGTTTCGGCGAGTGAAGGAGGCAATAATTACTGAAAATTCATCAAAGTCCGTGTTCGCGAAGGGACGGAGTAACACACATTAGGTGGTTATCGAACACCCTGTTTTAGCGAGTGAGAGAAACTGCACACATTACAACATCATTAAGATTTCACCAAACTCCGTTGTTGAATAATCCTCCGGAAATACTATGGTGCGCAAAGTAACGCCCTCGACGTTCAGGAACAACGCGTACACAGTTGCATACAACACTCCTCGTGCCATGCGCACAGCAATGGGCAAATCCCAAATCTCGCTCCTAATGTGCGAATAAAATCAAGACAACAGTGACGAGTGGAGAGGACTACTTATATCAATAAACTTGACATTCAACGGTCGTGGTGTCTTCTATGTGATAATACCCACACACTGTCAGGACGCACCCACTCCCTCAAATTTAAAAGAGAGAATTCATGCAGATCTACCCTGAGAAAAACCCCTATCTGTTGAAAACCTCCCATCCGCAGTCCTCACCCATCACATATCTTATCATATGAGATGTTGAGTGCCGGGAGGACTCAACGAGGTACTAAACGGGCAAGGACCACCTCACAGCAGAAATATTGGTCATTATTTAGGGAAAGTTAAAGAGATATGGCTAAGAACAATTAAGAGAAAAATGCAGATTAGGATATGTGAAATGGCCAAATCTGTAAAACGGAATAGAGGGCCTTCAATACATAAAAGCATATGGTTAGGTGTATGGGGAAGAATTATTATTCAATGGCAAGCAACATGATAAGATTTTCAGGATTTAGGAATATATGGCGTTTTCCAGTAAGGATTTTATAATTTTAATCTTGATTTTGTATTTCCATTTGATGATGTAAAAAGAAAGATGAGAAATAAATTACAAATTATATATTAAATATAGGTGGAGCTCGAATTACGAGCGGAATCAGTCCATGTGAAAAAGTAAACAATGAATTGAGAGCAGGGATTTCTGAATTGCGTGCCAAGCTGTCCTTGGACGTCCCTTTAATAGCTGGGACTGAAGTCGAATAAGTGACTACAGTTCGGCCGGCTGTTCTCCGGCTCAGACATTTCTCGAGAGGGGGAAGCAGGCTGTTGCCACTTCCTTAGCGGGAATTTCAAGCAGAGGAACAATGCGTATTTTAAATATTTCACGAATTTGCATATTTCACGAACCAGTATCCATATTATTATAAAAGCGATAACAATAGGACTCACGAACACTAAATATCGGAATTCACACACGCACAAAATACCAAAGAAAGTTCACCAGCGCAGGCAACTAAAGCCACGTGGTCCACACAAAACTGCAGCGGCAACACGATATCGGATTTGGAGACCACGCCTAACAGCGACAATGCTTACAACATCGAGTGTAGAGACTCCCAGTACTATCATCAGAAGCAGTTAGTGTGCCTGAAAGGTGTGAACAAAATATTCGAACGGAGTCGTGTTGTAATGAATATCTTGCATGATAATGAAATTGCAAGTTAGATTTCAATATTTTAAGCTAAAATAATCCTATATTTTCATTGTAAAGATAATTTTGAGGATATATGTTCAATTGCTCATTACTGTATGTTGTACTACTAAATTTCCCCCTCTGCAACCGCTAAACGTCAGAGCCGGAGATCCAACGACTGTACTGTAGTCATTTGGTGTCTTCAAGAAGATAAATATCTCATCTTATCTTCAACAAGGTGTCACCACAATTTCCGCAGCGTTACCAACTTTGAAGCAGTGTGTGATGTAGGCTAAGTCTCCAACAAGAGTCTTATCTTAAAGTATGCGTTGGTATTTTAAGAGTAAGGACGACACTGGAATCCAAGTGTAACACCTGATTAATAACTGCTTCATTTTTTATAATACTCACGGAAATCGTGAAGTTGCCCACCAGTGTACACCAATCTATATTAATGTCCAGATTTATCGTGTGTGAAATACATATTGCGCGATAACACGTATTTCGTTATTTACGAACGAATAGATCTTCCTCCTGGTGTCACGTCTTTCTTCCTGGACGACCAGGAAGGAAGTTTCCTCTCAACTAAGACGCGTTATTCACACCAGAATTCCCCTAACCTAGTGTTCCTTTTCTGCATTTATTCGGTCACTAGCAGATGAGGTTGTAGCCTCTTTTATGGATGTCCACCATCTGGACCGCCCGCGAAGATGGCTTCCCTACCAATGAACTGCTAATAAAACATACATCCTATTTCACATTTAACAAATAAATCAGACGTTCATATGTAATCTATTATGATTCTTAATTTATTGAATCCATAATTTCTGTACGAAAGGTTAATGAAGAAGTTTAATTTAAGTTTTAATCCAAATAAAATATATATGGACTTCTAAAGAGCTTTATATATGCCTATTCGTAAAATTATACTAAGTGCAAACTTACGCGGATACAAATTTCACCTCGGACAAAGCTGGTGGTGGAAGATTCTGAATTTTGGTCTTAGCACGATTTATAAACAAAAGCATTCTGAGATTACTAATTTCCTGAAGCTAGTTTTCGGTCTTTCGTACCTAAGTCCCGAGTGGAAGACTGTTTTACTGATGACATAGCAATACGACCCAATGACAGGTGAGTCCATGAATTTTGTGATTATATTCTAAAAATGTGCATGTGACTGTCAACCAATTATCTCCAAGTTGACGGGCTGAGTTTTCTTCCTCTTGCATGCGTACAGCCAATACATTTGAATCCTTTCATGCACACTTAAACAGTTTTTTCTACTCCCCATAACCTAACATTTATCAGCTTTTAGACGTCCTGAAAGGTATTCAAGCCGAAGTGTGTATAACAATCAGCCATTAGAATCAGCCGTTAAACGACCAGTAATTCGAAGAAGAGAAACTCCTGTTCATAATAAGATCATAGACCAATGAAATAACACAATCTCAGTTCATTAAAAGGTATGTTATCAATGTTTGCCCAAAGCTTGATGAAGTTTGACGAAGTGGAATAATTGAGGTTATGAAACTGTAAAAGTATAATGTGATACACGTAACATCTTAACCACACCGGTCTTTAGCTTCTTCGTAAGGCAGGGCTGCCAGTCATAAGTCTGAAAAATGGCAAGGAAAATTGTACATGTTTTACTTGGCACTCATTTCGAGAACTCCGTAGAAAGCCATAGTACGCAATTAGTAAATCTGTCCCCTCCCTTCACGCACTTTGCTACAAAAGATAAAACATAATAATGAATTGACTGTGATCGCTGAATAGTTCCTCTTTATTCCAATATCTCTGCCAGCAAAGTATAGTGAATTTAACCTGAAATTTTGAGATAAAGTTAAATTGAAATTCACATTAGTTGACAGGAGTCGAACGCAAAACCTAATGAATACAAGCTTTGCACTTTCTATATTGTTTGTTAAACAATATTAATTAATTCTAATAAAATCTGGTGGCGATGGAGGTTTCCTTGCGTGCGGCAATATATTATTTGCAGTACTAAATTTTGCCGCTGTTCACCGTCGATTTACAACCGCATGATGTTGAACTTCGCAACTGTAATGGACACGAAATCCCCTGGTTGACTTTAATGAAACGGAACATCAACTCGATAAACCAATTGTTAAACAACAAAGTTTCAGGGGTAGGGGAATTCGTAATTAGGAAGTAAATGTTCAAATTGCTAGACTTCGTGCCCTTGCTAATTTTCTCCTACCAATGGAGAGGTGTGTGTGAGAGACTCATACTCAGGAGGTCACGGGTTCGAACAAACTCATATCAGCCCCTTAAACTGTAAATTTGCTTCTTCCTCATCTCAGCCAGGCATTGGACTGATTCCTTATTATTTTCACTAACGTATACCTTATACGTAAAAAGTAATGCACGCCACCCTAAAATTCTATTGGGAGATTTCATTAGAAATGAAGGTTTTAAGGTTTCCTGGTCAGTGTGAGTACAGGATGGTTCAAGGTCCACATCGGTAGTGTAGATGGTAGCGTGTCTGCCTTACTTTCAAATCTCAGTCAGGTTGAGTTACCTGGTTTTCCGCGGTTTTCCTTTATCTGAAAGTCGAATGTCAAGTAACTCTAAGCTCAATGGACCCTGGGTTCATTTGAGCATCATTTCAACCATTTCGTTCATCGCCCTATATATTTTAACGTTGGAGGACATAAATTAAAAAAACTGTACACAATTTCAAATATGCTTTATTTCCTGCACTGTACATTGTAATTGAATTACGTCAGATATATTTGAAAGAGGATACTGTACAGTTTTGAATACTCCAATAGAGTTTTCCAGAGCCGTAGTCTGCTACGCATGGAGAATGACGACTTGACACTTCAGTTCTGGTCACCGAGGTCCGCTGATCTCACATCCAGCATTTTTTTTTTCTGGTGGGGGTACGTGAAAGAGGCTGTTGACGTTGTACCTCTTCCCACAGATTTGAATGACGTACGAAACTCTTTCACAAGGGCGGTGAACTCAGTGAGACAAGACATTCATCATCGACTGTGGGGCCACGCCGTGGCTCAGTGGTTAGACCACTTGGCTCTCACCAAGGTGGCCCGGGTTCGATCCCAGGCCACCGCAAAGTGAGATTTGTGGTGGACAACACGGCGCTGGGGCGGGTTTTCTCCGGGTCCTCCGGTTTCCCCCGCCATCTCATTCCACCGGTGCTCCATCTTCATCTCATTCATCATCAGTGTCACCGCCTGCGGTGCCGTGTGTAGTAAAAGCGGGCGTTAAACACTACACACACATCGACTGTGGGATGAATTGCATTACTATCTAAATGCTATCCGTGCAGGTGGAGGAGAGCATATTAAACATCTATAAACTTCTATGTAAGTATAACCACATGTAATTTACGTAAGTCAAGTACTATGCATTGTGCAGGAAATATGGCAATTTCAAAGTGTGTCCACATTTTAAATTATCCTGTATGTATGTGTGTATGTATGTTTCTGTGTGTATGTACAGAAAACACAGACTTGAAAGTGTGGTTAAATACTGAACTTGCTGTTTGAATTCATCTGCCAAGAATGCGACACCATTTAAAAGAATATTGCTACGGAAAATTAACCTATAAGTCTAACAGTTTTCGAAAAAATTTTCTTGAACGATTTTGATCAAATTATTATGTGTTTTATGTATATTAAGTCCAAGAAAAGGTATGCATATCTTCAACTTTCTAAGATCTGTTTGGATGACCTTTACAAAAAAGTTAGATCTATTGAAGCACACAATGTATGTATTATTTTTGAATGAAATATTTTCAAGGTATTCCTTGAATACTGAATTCTGAATACTTATACTTTTATCAAACACGAACTCGTTATTAGTTTTTTATATCTCAGTCATACCAAGAGAATGGATATTTGAATTGTTAGAAGATTTTATTATCATTTAAAATCTACTGTATCCTCTTATGCTTCATGCCCCTCCAGTGAAATATGCAGTAAGATAATATGTGAACATGTTTATCTGATTTATATAGGGAGCCTTCCCTCTGCACTATCGTGATTCTTTGGGACGGCCACTCTGTGTCTCATATCGTCTCATCCTTCCTCCTGGGGAATGTCCCACTTGGGATACAGGTACATTAGGTCAATGTTAGTCATAGTGCCGAATCACCTGCATGGTAATCCTAACATGAAATAGAGATATAAGTGTTTGTAATAATTTTTTGTATATGAGTAGAGAAAATCATGTGACAGCAGATTTCCTTGGAGATACTAACGTCAGCTTGATTCTTGACAGTTAACTGACCCAAAGAATTGGATTTTCAATCTTTTAAGTGCATGTCCTAAAAAAAGAAGAGCAGAGAATGGGAGAGCAAGGGAAGGAAAGGAAAGTAGGGGAGAGGAGATAGGGGAGAGGAGATAGGGAAGAGGAGAGAGAGGTGAGGGGAAAGAGTGGATGATAAGAGAGAGCAGAAGAGGAGAGAAGAGGAGAAGAAGGAGAAGTTAGAGGAGAGAAGGGGAACTGAGAGGAGAAAGGGAAGGGAAGGATAAGTGGAGAGAAGACGAAGGGGAAGAGAAGGGAGAGAAGAAAGGGGTGAGAATAGAGGGGAGGGAGGAGAGGGAAGACAATGTAGAGACGAAGAGAAGGGTAGTGATAGGAGAGCAGAGAAGAGGAAAGAAGAAAATAGGGGAGAGTAGAGGAGAGAAGAATTAGAAGTGATTCATATGCGGTTAATTTCAATTTCCCCTTGCATGTCGAGATTTATCCTAAAGCTTCGTAACTGGCAGGAACAGTGGTTCGTGAGTGGGGTCACACATTATTAAAAATAGTTCTCTTCGAATTGCTTCCATGAAATACGGGCTGTATGTGCTGTGGCTTGGTCCTGTTCGGAAAAAAGGCGAAATTGCATTCTTTTGTAGTTAATTCCACAACGGAAAGCGTGCAATAGCTTTGGCATCGACCGCAGTTGCAAAAGCAATAAAAATTATCCTGCCACAAATAGAACCATGTGCATATATCAGCTTCGTGAACGGCATTGAATGTGCCTAAATTTCTGCCTTGATTATATACAAGATCTAAGCCGGACGAAATGGATCCGAGGTAATTCAGATGACTGTAGGTTCGATTCCCTCCAGGTTCCTTTGCATTTTGGCCTTGGATTTTTCATAGTGCTACCTGTTCGTTAAGAATGCTGTATTTCTATAACCCCCTTTCTTTTTATGTTTCAGCAGAGCTTCTGGATTTCGTAGTACATGCCGTGAATATTTGCTCAAAGGCCACCAGAGGGCTGCCTAGTCGACGGGTCCTTTATCGTCCTCATTAGATAACTCCAGAAATGGGAAGAGACTCCAAGCCTGGAATCTTTAAAGACTTCTGTGACCCCCCAGCATCAGTTTGTCTATAGCCTGGAGCCTCCTTCCCTCCTTTATCCCTTCCTTCTAGATCACATCTAGAATAGAATATCCCTCGATATCAGTGGCGGCTGGTGGGTGAAATTTATGGTGGTGCACAAATGAAAAATAAAATACAGAGTAGTGACGACTCACCTATTTATACAGATTCTCTGCTCTACTCTCCTTAGACCTGGCGAATCTATCGATAACTTTTGCATTGAAGTCGCTGATCTTCATACAAAATCTCTCTCAATTGAAAGCATTGCTAATACTGACAATCGGTCCTGTGGCATTATGTTGCTAAGGAAAGTTGTTATTCTTTTTAAAGTTGAGAAACAGCATTCTGCTTCAGCGGTAGACATTGGCATAGTTAACAGTACTCGGAGGAGTTTGACATATTCGCTGAATGTAGCACATAAATTGTTTTCCTTATAGAAGTCCATCAAGCACAACGAGCCGGACATTCCACGAAATTCCTCTCGACTGTAAATTACAGTCAGTTCTCTACCAATTTTTGTTCTAATGATAAAAGGATAGAACCTTATTGTTTCTCTAAGGGAATCCTCTGGAAATGTCTTAGAAATTTTCTTGATGAAACAAAGTTGAGGCTACCAGATGCCCCGTGAAGCTAAATCTGTCCTTTGCTTCTCTAAGAATGTCACATACTTCAAGAGCTTCACTTCTTTTCACATCATGATCTTCTATTCCTCTCCTCGTGTTCCTCGATATCCACGCTATTTCTTACATATTGCACTTTCCTTTTAAATGCGTTTAGCTGGGCGATGACAAATGTTGCATTGCAGTCTCGTTTCTGCAGCTGATTGTACAAAATGTCCACATGTGGCATGATCTTGTAGAAGAAAGACAGCCAGATTACAAAATTATAATCTTTCAAAGTGGCCATAAACCAGGAAGCCTGAACAAGTGTGGCGTCGTTGTTTAACAGAGCTCTCTTCTGAATAACCTCCATGCATTTAATTAAATTCTCCCTGTGTTCGAAAAGCAGAGCACACAGAAGCTAAGCCTGGTGGTCATACTATATCCGTTGCTAACAGTAGGAGGAGCTAGGTTTATAAACCTCCATTTAAGCAATGTATAAGAAGCCACTCCCCTCTCTTCACCTTCCCGCAACCCCCTCAGAGAGCCTACATTTGGGTGAAATCTTAGGTTAACTCTTCGCTGCAAACCTGCGGCTCCTACAGTTAATCACTGTTTATTTCGACTTCTGCGGTCATGGGCAGCTACAGACGATAAGCGTAATTGAAACATGTTTGTATATAAAACAATGCAAACAAGTACAGCTTTAATGTGCAAAATGCACCTGTTGTATATTTAGAATCAGTGGGTGTAGCGCAAACCTGCAACCTTATGGAGGAACCGCCCCTGCTCGATATGACCCCTTTGGTTGTATAACCTGTAGGATTGCATAGAACATAATCCTACGGAGGAAATTCGGTACGTCGACAGGACTTGACTATTGTGCCTATGTCCCAAGTGGGCCTCCCCGGGATGAAAGATGAGGGCGGCCGATGCAAGCAGTCACGACAATGTAGAGGGCAGGATACCTACCACTGACCAGTTGGGAACTTCCCGGCAGGCCAGTACAATCCACGGTCCCACCAAGGTCATATCGGTAGCCTTCTCATTTTGGAGTTGGCACGTCTAAGTGGCGTATCCACTTCCATCCCGTCTTGAGTCCACAGGACCAGATGGGGGGGGGGCTTATTAGTCTCTAGGTCTTGCCCTATGGAAAGCCCCACGGAGGACGCCGGGCGCCCTTTTGGGACAGCTCGGTAACTCCCTGGTTGAAGGAGGCCAGGGCCTTTGGACCTACGGGTCCTGGACTAATTGGAGTAAAACATCTGCAGTTAACGTAACCCCACACACCCGTAGGGGAGTTCCATCTCGGAAGTGAACCTGGACCACAGAGTCATCCTGCCTGAGTCATCCTATTCGGTTGTATGATCTGTAACTATGTATAGACTTATGTCTCATGTAGAACAAACCAGAAGTTCCTTCCTGTCCTTTCTTCTTTATTTATCTATCGTACGAATAATTCCATTGCCATTCCATTTGACACTGAGTCAGCTCATTTATCTGTTTGTTTATTACTTAATTTTTATTCTGCAACTCAAAAACTTCCTCGGCGCTTTTATTTTGATTGCTGCTTACTGATTACTAAGTAGATGCATACAATAGCTCCAAAAATACATAACAGAGTTTAATCGAAATGTGTGCTTCCCAATACAATTTTTAAAACTGGTTCGTCTGTCTGTTCGTGTACCTCTCTGTGAATACTCAGAAATAAAAATATATTTCAACACCAAACTTGATGTTTAATTTCAGCAACTGGAAAATATGCAACAAGAAGATTTTCAGGTACATTTCCCCAAAGTAAACCAATGGTTACATAATTTTTTTTTTTTATTTTCTAAAAATGCCTCTAAAAAGTTTGATTAAAATAACACGTTCAAGATATTAAATAACAAATGATAATGAACTGTATATTGGTTGTGGGGCTCCCCATAGATGGCTCTCAGAGATCAATTAATTAATTTTGCCACATCTCTAACAAATGTAAGTGAAGTGGCTTCCTCATGGTAATTTTACTGAGGACTGTTGAGAGTTATCTAACTTTTAGTAAACCCTTTTGTTTCCATTTCTTCTATTTAAAGAATTGTTTAAAATCCCACTAGCTGCAATAGAGATGTTTGGCTGTGTTTGAAAAATCAGATAATAATTTATACGGATAAAAAAAATCACTGAACTATCACCACTAAAATAAATGCACTAACAACGAACAAATTGCAAACTTTATAACGTACATTTATCAACATTTCTTCATAATTCGTATTTTTGTATTTATTCATTTTTATTTTCAATACGTTATAAACTTGTTCATTATAATATTATCTGCTTACTTATTCCTCGAAATCGATTATTCAGGATCTCACGTCGCGAATTTACCATGCTTTATTCAGTCCCTGAGTAAGCACCTCGTACTTTTATGAACAGTTTATTATTTTAATTCCTTCAGCTATTGTCTAGTACCCGATATCGTAAAATAATTTCGCATATTTTAAAATGCTTACATGAAATAAATAACCCTCTAATTTGAATAACATAATTCCAATTACAATTCTGATTAAACTTTTCTGTTACATACTGTTGCGAGCTCAGTGTTGATCGAGGCGGGCGCCGAGGCATTCAAAGGGACGGGCAGTGTTGTGTGTAGATAAAAGCTCGCCGAAAAGGTGGGGGAAAAGAGATGGATTCCTCGAGAGTTCTAGTTCTTTGTTCTAGCCCTCGGTTGTTGGAAAGCATTCCGGAATGTGAGTAATCTATAAATAAAGGAGCCCACCCGCCAAAGTGAGTCTGTTCGGTAATTGAACTCGCGTGCGCGAACATCTGTTTTTGGTCGATGACCTTGCAAGCTGTATTGTGTATGTGACGTAATTCTGAACTGCTATGTAGGAACTGTGTTTCTACGGAAATAAAGTGTAAGTTTTGGTGTTTGTAATCTGGACTTTTGACTTCACGAACCCACAAAGTCACAATACTTTTACAATTTACATATTTCTCTGCTACAACAGAAATTACTGTGAAAGCCAATGTTCTTAAATATCTTGTTGAAATTTTATTTTAACGTATTTGCAAAATTTTCACTCTGTAGTAAGGAATATATAATTCTGTTATACATTTTAGAATACTTTTTTTTCCTCAAGGTAAATTTACTTATTAAAATGGTACTTTAAAATAACAATACATGGGTATAATTAAGAACTCCAGTGTGTAAATAAATATACAGTGCATGAAATTCCTTTATCCTTTGCATTTGATCTTCTATTATGATTTTAACAAGGACTAAAAGTTCTTTAGAATCATTTTATCAGTAGCTACTTTGTAAATAAAATATATATCTTGAAATTTGTACAAATTTCTTGAGAATTCCTCTTCATTCGAACTAATTTTGTGTAACTGGAAAACGTAAGAGTTGGATAAAATCTTATGAATGTTCTGTCATTAGCTATGTTTATATATTCTTTGAAGTCCATTTTAAATTAGTGCGTCTACTTATATTCGTTTTCGGTAGCGTGGTGGTAGCATGTCTGCCTCACTTTCAAGAGGTCCCGAGTTCGAATCTCGGTCAGAATGAGTTACCTGGATAAGGTTTTTCCGGGGCTTTCCCTTATCCTGAAAGACGAATGTTAGGTCATTCTAAGCTCTATGGCCCTGGGATCATATGATCATTTCATCATTTGAGCATCATTTCACCCATTCCATTCATTGTCCGATATGATTTAACGTTAGAGGACGCAAAATTACAGCAACAACAAAACCAGGAAGTGTCTATTTGTTTTTTGTGTACATAAAAAATAACAGGAACTTCAGGATACTGATACTCCAACCCGTTTTTCCTCCCATTTACACCACAGATTTAACTGCAATGGTCATATCGGCGGTCCTTCTCCTTTTGCAAAATTTCGCTGTTGGCGATGGGGTTAACTCGTAGACGTTGGGATGCAGGTACTCTGGGTTTTTTCATCATTATCTCACGCACACATTCACAATTTCATTCATACTTCCACATTCTGCGGAAGATGGGGAATTATCTTGGTTGGAGAAAAATCTCCACCCCAGCCAGGAATCGAATCCGAGACCCCTCGCACGGCAGGCAGGTGCACTACTAACTGAGCTACGGGGGCAGCAACGACCTGTTTTACAAAACTTTAAGTATTACTTTACGCTAAAACTACAACGAATATGTAAAAGTGTAATTAGTTCATCTAGATTAACAAGTGTAATACACTTTTATAACAATAAGTTTAAAGAAAGTTATGTACAACGAATGAGGTCTTCAATATACCGTAGAAAGAATATTCAGGAACCAGAATCCCGATATAAATATGTAAGGTAACAATGATGCTGAATTAATGCAGACATTCAATATAATTATTCTACAATTTGTGACCTTTGTAAAAAGTAAAAGTATATAAGATGAGCTGGAAAAACGTTAAACTAAAATACATTCAAATAAATCATTATATTTGTTATATTCAATGCGGTCTTTATCCCCAGGTGACTGTGTTGCATTGCGATAACAAATACCCTTTCAAAGGTCATAATAAACCTAGCCTCATGCTGGTCTTTAGGGAGAGGGTGGGTATTACAACATGAATACTAACACGGTGTTGGTACCATTTTATTTCAGTCCTGCATGCCTGGTGCGTTTTCTGTGCATAGAGGCTGTTTGCGAGCTTATTAGGAGAATTGCACCGACCGACTGGCCACGTGGGGAGATAGAATGGAAAACCGGACTATCAAGAGGTAACCAGAAATTGCTCCCTGGCCGTTCCGAATATTCTAGAATTTACTCTAAAACTCCGGTTACTATATAGGTCGCGATTGAGCCAGTTAGATTAATGTGTGTCAGATCACTTCATTTGTGATGTAAATGTCTGGAAAGGAAGAGAGAAAAAGGCAGCGATATATGCCTTAATGTTGATTGGTTGGGGAAAGCATTTCTGTTATATTTTATTTTCATAATTTCTATGCCTAGCGGTCATTTGACTCACTATCAGCGACTCTCTCTTTTCACTCCCAGAGGTTTGTATCAGGAATGAAATAGTGTGACGTATAGTATACTGAGCGGTTTCTGATTGTCACTAGACTGAAGCTGTGGTAACTGTTGCAGCGCCCAGCGAGTGCCGAACGAGAGATTACAAGGTCCTTTGTTTGACTTCTGAGTGAGTGAAGCAGAAAGGTTAGGCTGTACCGCGCGTTTTTAGTTAGACTAGTAAGCATAGTCACAAAATCGAAGTGAAATTGATAAGTGAAGTGATAATTAAGACTGAACAAGGGCACACTAGCAAAAGGAAAAAGTGCATTGTTATTACGGGTTCTCAGTCTAGCACACGTGAAGTATCCCCTATGCCCAACGTGGTTCGGAGTCCACGGTAAAAACTGTAGGTCCTCTCACCTCACCGCCATCTTCACTATCACCCTATCATCGGAGGTAATGGACACCGCCCTCTGGGTGCCTCCACCTGAGAAATGGGTCCGGTCATCACTTGGTGGGGTGAGGTTACCCCGAAGGCCAAGGTTGCCATGTGGGGAGTGTTAGTAACTAACTTATGGGTTCTCAGTAAGTTCGCTATGGAAACTTAAAGTTCATTTTAAAGATATGTTCATGAAGTTTCGTGATGTACTCCCTTTAAATTCGGCACCTGAAAGGATTGAAAATTTACAGAAGCTATACTTTTGAACATTTTATAACTAAATGCAGCGTAGCTGATCATTAAAGAGTTTCTACAAGCCCAGCATAGCTTTTAGGTGTAATTAATATTGCGACGGGGGACACCTCGCACACTTATTCTACTTAAACCTACTGTGTCTACCACCTTTCAAGAGTGGTAGAGTGAAGGAACGAAGGAAGGATATGAACGCAGAGACACGCCTAGGTCCTTAACCTTTCCATGCTTGAGGACCCTTCCAATTGGTACGAGGTGCCCAAAAAAGGCAATGAACGACCTGTTGAACCAAACAGCCCTCTAGTGTACTCTTCCCTTTGAGTAAACATCCGTCATACTCACGAAACCTAAAGCTGCGAAGGAAATGAAAACAAAGGAATAAGATGGAAAAGAAGACGTGATATGTAAGAAATCATGCCTACCGACCAGGTAAAAACAACGAAAACCCGAAGGTCAAAGTTAACGCTTAACGGGAATCAAACCAGGGCCTCCAAATGCTAGCCTTTCACGTAACCGCAGAGCTTAAGGTATACTTCCAAAAGAGATAAATCGGAAATAAAAAGCAATACATTTAAATGACAGAAATGTCTCGAGAGAATCCATTAGTGTTTAGTACACGCTTCGGATAGTATATGGCATGTTATCGAAGCTATAGTCCACAGAATTGAAAAACTTAATTATATATCGAGAACACGAGCTGCAGGGCTCAGCACAAATGTGATTTCCTCCAAAATTAGATGTATATTTTCTTACTCAAGATATCCAATTCAATTACCTAGCTCCCAGAGATGGAAAATGCCACAGTACGGAAGGAGCTGAATCTACTGGAGTCTGTAGAAAATCCTTAACTTCGAGCAGCAGAAACAAGATGTAGTTCCGTGTTCCACAATTCTTTAATGTTAGTTTTCACACAATCGCTGTTTCCAATGCTCTACTATCGATTTCTCTAATTGTCTCTCTGTTTTTTCCGACTAGTGATTACTATATACTTTCAGTAAATTCAGTAGATTAGTATTCCCCAAAATATATATCCTATTTCATTAGAAATGCGTATTTTGAGTTCCCTGAAAAATAATAATATAGCCGTTTTAGATGAAAACATCACACACATATACCATCTCCAGAACTATTTCTAATCTTCCTCCGTTTTATATTTAACATTATTTAACCAGTTGTATCACGTAGACGATAAATGAAGTAACGTTTAAATGATCCCGAGATCCATAGAACTTAGAGTTACGGGATATTCATATTTAAGGACAAGTGAAAACCTCGGAAAAGGAGCTTTGGCCATTTCTTCCGAGAGGAGCACGCTTAATCGTGATGCTGGATTTCAGTTTAGCTCCTCTTGGAGACTGGCCTTTAAAATGGAAATCAGTTGGCTTAAGAAGTACAGATCTATACAGATTGATCATCAAGTTAAGTAGTTAACTTTCTATGACCTAATTAGTTTTCTACAATCACGCCATTTCCTGACCTGGTATTTAATATACTGCAGTCTTTTTTTCAGTGATGCGAGTATTAATAGTGTTTTGTTTTTGTTGATATTTGTGTTATATCTACAGTATGCGCGCGATAAGAAGAGCGATCGGTTTCCAAGTCCTCATTCGGTAAGTTTCGTTTAACTCCGTAAACTTTGAAATTTGAAATGCGATTTACACTGACATCTAGTGGCTAATACACTAAGCTTTATCATGTCCGCCATATTTCGTTTTGATCAATTTTGAGGTTAATTAGCTAACCAGTTTACAACAATGGTATGTTAGAATTAGAATTTTAGTTCGTCCTTGGCAACATATACATGTTATGAGACACGTCAAAATGTATAAATACATTATATACATAAATTCAATACAATATACAATATCCACAGTAAGCAGCTTTTCTATGGTTTCATGTGGTATTTGCATAGACTAAGTTACTACAAGAAATGTCATAATATCACTATTACATGTTTGTGAATGTACTATGCTCCCAGTGCTCATTTACATGGTTATAGTTCTAAAAATTCATTAACCGTATAAAAACAGTGTGCATGCAAAAATTTCTTAACATTATTCTTAAAGTGTTTTAATGATGCAGCTTGTTTAAATGAATTTGTAAGTTTATTGTATAACACTATGCCTTTGTAGTTAAAGCTTCCTTCATAAAGGCTCGTTTGGTGCGCTCGAATTGCCAGTTTATCCTTGTTACGAGTCTGGTGGTAATGTACATCAGCATTTACTTCAAAATGATTTATAATTGTATGAACATTTGTGGATGTTATGGCTCTCGAAAGGGGACACATTATTGTTCGCCTACCTCTGTATAACTGTGATCTGAGTGCAATTGAGCTGGCATGGCCAAAACTAAGGAATGTTATCAGAGGATGCAACATTACTTGTGATATCTACGCTTATTATCTTACACGCTATTTTGCTGAAGTGTGTTTTTCAAGGTTGACCACACTGCAGAAACAAAAGAGCGTTAGCTCTCGCTTCTTCCCCTCTTCCCGCACCACACCGTAAATCCAGCGCTCAAGGAAACATGCGTATACTGTATTTTGAGGTTACAACATTTCTTTATTCCTTTGTGAGCAATGCACGCTCCCGAAACGTCGATTTCTAATCGTCTTTTTCCTGGCTTGTTTCCCGAGAATATCTTGAACATATTCGTCGCCAGGAAAGCTTCAGGTCTTACTTTAGATATATCCAGTAAACTCACCCTAACTGAGATTCGAACTCGGGAAGTCTTGAATCTATGCTATCCCCAAGGTAGCTTCAAAACTTTTAATAGCGGTAAAATGTCGGTTTGAGCTCTTGGAAATCGGTACTTGCTCTATTTACTGAATGTGGGCAGTATAAAAGATAAAAGGTACAGGTAAAGCCACACATCAGTGTTTCATTAGCAGCTTTTCAATTTTTTGACATGCAACGAATCGCTGTTCCACTGAAACTTTATACATGTCACTGATACTGGGTAAAAGGCAAGCTAGGATATTGAAACATCAAAATCGTGGTTTCATAATGCAATTAGTGCGGCTTTTGATATCGGACTGCTGCGATGAAATGTGTAAAAGCAGCTCTTGTCATACGAGTATATTGTTCATTATAACACTTTATTTTGAATGCTTCAATAAATCCTACACCTACCATTTGAATACCGAATAGCTACGCAACACCATCAGCTGAGTATAAAACTGCATTTGAATTTCAAGCACATACATTTTCAACACTTCTTTGAACACAGTAGACTATGTTTAATATAAATGCATATGGTCAGGGCTGTAATATATAACAGGCTTTCTTTTTAGAACTTTCTGGTTCGGTGAATTGTTTGTAAAGGAAATTCAATTTCAACAAAGAGCGACTGGGTTTCTGGTTTATCATACTCTGAATGATGCAGCATTGCCATGACATGAAAGAGCCCAACATTCCATTGCTCTGCTATATGAATCCATTTCTTTTCTACATATACTGACATGCTGAACACAAAGCCGGACCAGCGGTGAAGAGAGCCGCACAGGACCGTGTTGCTGCCACCGTTATTGTTTGCAAAAACGACACATACGTAACCTTTTGTTTTACTGCCAGACAAGCATCAACACCCTTCGTTTTGTCGTATCTAAAACTATCGACCCTCCAGGGGTCTACTTCGGTAGGTACTGGTTTGGCGCACCCGGGGTCCCGAGCGCACAGTCTCCCTCGTGTGGGTTCCTCTTCGTGGTTGAGGGAGACGGTCAACAGGCCCACCCACGTGTAGGCCGTGCGTGGAGACCCGTGGAGAAGGTTTTTAGATTCTTGTCTAGTTTAGAGTTTAGGATTTAGTGAACGAAATTTTTAGTAGGTTTTGACTGGTGTTTATTATGTACGTGTATTTTTAATAGGTCTTATTACACTTGTATAGTTGTATAGTTTTTAGAAAGTTTTATATCTGGCTTTTGCCATGACTATTTTTTTTAAAGGGCGCTGATGACCGCCGTAGTTATATATATATATATATATATATATATATATATATATATATATATATATATATATAATCATAAAACTATCGACGTCGAAATTCTTCAACAAACATTTTATCATGATCCGGAGACAATAATAACGGAATCTAAAGACAGTCAGAAGAGCGAGTCAGTGTGTGAGAATCGAAAATTTCCGAAACAGAGTTGAAAATATTGTAACTTTTTGGGTTCGTATAATTAAAAGGCCGAGTTGCAGAAATTAAAAATCTCCTTTATTATCGTCGACATACACTATTCATTTCTCACGTAAGAACATTAAATCACATATACACAGTATTTCAAGGTCGATCACAATAACAAACAGTGACAGCAGATTACATCGTTAGCTGTCGTTATAACAACACAGCTGGCTGTCTCTCATTTCACAACTACTGTTCACAACTGACTAATCACTAGCCATGGCTTTTTAATACACAAATTCATGAACCGAGAACCTTCTGGAGCAAACAAGAAAAACAATCATTCTCCGTTAATCGAGATATCTCTAGAACATTCCAACACTGAAACCCTATCTGAGCGGCAAGTCCTTTACCTCAGTTATCTTGCTTGCCGACGATATCTGTTTACACTACGCGCTATCATTAACTGCTTAGCAAGGCTCATTATGACCATGAAACTTTATCCGCCGATTGTGGCAGCACCTCCATTTTTAATGCCGAGCTTTATGCACTATATCGAGCAACTTTATTTGTACGTCGTCGACGGCTGGGAGACTGCCTAATTCTCAGCGACTCCCTTAGTGCCCTCCAGTCTTCGCCATTTATACAGCTCCCACCCTATCCAGGATACCCTCCACGCGCTGTGCGCCTCGGGCGTAGGCGTTGTATTTGCATGGGTTCCTGGCCACACGGGCCTTACGGGCAACGAATTGGCGGATTCGGCAGCTAAGGCGGCGACCAGAGAGTCCAGGGTTAACATTCCTTTTTGTATTTCCGAAGATTTTAGGTCCGTCGTGCGCAGAGCAGTACTGTCCTGCTGGCACGATGACTGGTATGCTCTCCGAAGAAACAAACTTAGAATGGTGAAGGAGTTTCCGATACCCTGGGCCACTTCCTCTCGTGTATCCCGGAGAGAGGAAGTAATACTTGCTCACTAACAGATTGGCCACTGTGTTTTTAGTCATAGCCACCTTTTAAACAGGCGTCCTGCTCCGCTTTGTGCTGACGACCTGTCAGTACGCCACTTCCTTTTAGACTGAACTTGACACGTCTCCGCCAGTCTCTCCAGCTGCTGACCAGCTTGGCAGAGGTTCTGGCGGACGACCAGACTGAGGTGGCTAAGATTTTTAAGCTCCTAGCAAATCTTACTTTTAGCATTTAATAAGCATTTTATGCCTTTTTACGCCTTTTAATCCTTTTAAATCTTTAGATTTTCACAGACTTGCGTGTGTGTGCTTGGGCAGTGTTTTTACTCGCGATGACTCTGTTTTAGATAGTTTTAAGCTTTAGTTTTAGCTTTATCATCTTTTATGGGTGCTAATGACCATGCAGTTGTGCGCCCTTAAACACCAGACATCATTATCATCATCATCCGCCGATTGTTTCCTTATTTGTGCCGAAACTTTTATGCCTGTTGCCGTGACAATATTTATGGACTAGTCGTGTTTGCTCCGAGCATTAATAAAAGTAAGACTAAGCGAGTGTTGTGCCAAATGAAATGTGTTTAGCACAACTGGTATTATAAATTTGGTCACATTGCTAACGATGGACAACAATAGGAACATGATATACCTGCCCTTTGTTATAAAGTGTTATTGATAACTCGTGTCATTTATACAAGCCTGTAATTTCAAAATTTTCAAATTTCATATTAAATACGTCACAAATTTCCGCACCAAAATCTTAAAATGTCTTGTATTTCGCAGAGCATATGTAGATTTGTTGCACTTATTAACAGTTTTTTTCTGTTGAATTTGGGCAAGTTTTTCTAGGATTTACTTCCTGGACAACTCTTATTTGGCTAAGTTTTCTCGGTTCGTTGAACCTAAAACCTCCCAAATTAACGATGCGGTAGGGTGATTTCGCAAATAAGGTCATATCTCTGTCGATACTGTCTTTGATGACCAACAAACCCATATTATAATGAAGAAGCGATACTAAGCAATAAAAATGAAATAAATTTAACAAAGAAGTAATTTTATAGACAATACAATGATGTAATTTTACGTAGCAACAGGAATTTTCCAAATCAGTTCCAGCACTTGCATTTGTCAGGAGGTATGTTAGCGGCATTTTCAGAGGTAGTTTAAATAAAGGTATTTGGTTGAAATCGCAGTTATTAGAGATTTTTTGTAAACTTTTTGCCCTTAAATATTTTCTAAATTGCCAGTATGCATTGTTTTCTGTGCCAATGAATAAAAAAATTAGAAACTCAAAATTAAAGCTATGTAATTTGATATGAGGTGTATAAATTTACATCGAAATTGTATAAAAACTGAAGTGAAGGAATCAATTCACACTAAAATTTTAAAACTGAGAGAAATATATACACAAAGGGAAACTGCGTCTATTCGTTGACGTTTAAAGAAAATACATGTTTTTCTAAGCTTTAAATAAAGGAGGATACTGAAAAAAATTGGCAAAACGTTTCACAGGAAATCTACTGAATATTCATCTATCATTCTAAAATCTAAAATGGCATTTTTAGCTTCAAATTCATGTCAAATATTCTTCAAAGAAGCCTTTGCCTAAAAATATCAATGATCAAACATCAGTACAATGTGTGTCTGAATCGGATGTAAGTGCCCATTCTCAGATAAAAGTCCTTTTAGAGCCTACGAATGTGATATGGGTTGACGTCTGATCTCTTACCTCTCTACAGGTATACCGCTCCACGTAAAATGGAGCTTTTCCCACTGGGGGCCTTTAGTTCTCGTTATGTTACGACAACACACAACGTTTCCCTTACATCACTGACACACCACCTGCATCCTAAATTTTTGTCTCAGCTGTCTCTCTCCAGGACAAATCGCCGGTTGACTGCAGGATGTATTATTTGGTCACTGCCAGAAATTTGCGTTAGTAAATGAACACTCTATATCCCTTCTTACAAATAGACAAGTTTTGGGCTAGTACAGTCCTTAAATGCGTATTTCATTATCAATGCATCCCTTAACAACGTAAAGAACTTTCATGGAGAAACTTGAATTTCTTCATTCAGAGCTGGTGGTCTAACCCACTTTCGTGTTTTTCCATGTATATTCTGAACTGTGCTATTTCCTCTAATTTTTAAAATACGAGGTACATCCAGAAAGTAAGCTATTTTTGGTAATAAAATTAAATTGTGTACAGATACAGAAAAATTATTTATTCCACAGAATGCTACCACTCCTAAAGTACTTTTCCACATAACTGCCGAAATTTTGCAGGCATTTGCCATAGCGAGGCACAAGTTTTTGTATACCTTCTTCATAGAAGTTTGCCGCCTCTGTCTTCAACCAGTTGGAAACATTTTCTTTCAGCTCTTCGTCATTGTTGAAGTGTTGATCGCCAAGGAAAGATTTGAGATGCAAAAACAGATGAACGTCGCTAGAAGCGAGGTCAGGGCTGTACGGGGGGTGGTCAAACATGTCCCAGCCAAATCCCTGTAGCATGTTTTTCCTCGTATTTGCAGTGTGTGGTCGTGCGTTGTCGTGGATAAACGCAACACCTTTTGACATCACAAATTTGTCGATAAATTTCATATTGTTCCACTTTCCTAGCTTTCGGAAAACGAATCACAGATCTGACTTCACAAGCGGCAGGATTTTCAATCAACACCGATATTGTAAACAAACACAACAAAGCGTACGTGGCTGCCAGCGATCTCAGAATGGCGCACGTTTCTTCTCCTTGATACAGAGCGTCTACCTCGCATGTGCGGAACTGCGATCGCAGCGCTGCAGCGGAAATAAACTGAAACAGAACTTACTTTATGGACGCTCATTTTATTTACCAGAAACAAAACAAAATATAATTATACCTTAGAAAAAATTGCCATTTGAAACCTACCTGAGCTTTTCTTTTCTTTTCATTTCTTAATATGTTTTAACAATTTATGTCAGGTAGTAGTTAAGCACAATTTTCAAACAACTCATTCTCCAAAGGCGTACTCATGTATCCAACATATAATATTGCTACACCTATGTTCTAAGATGTCTTATTGAACACCTATAATTATCTAAAATATAATATAATTATACATTTGTGATTGTAATTCTTGATTATTCTGTATTAATAGTTTCTTATAAAATTGAATCAATACGCGTTTACTTCTTTTTTATAATCTTATATAGTTAAAATACTGTATTGTGACTTTGTAGGTTATAAAATTAAAAGTCTAGTTTACAGAAATTCAAAACTATTTTTATTTCCGTAGAAATACACGTGTACAACTCTGATATCAGCAGAATGACGTAACGCACACGAACGCAATCTTCGAGGGCGTCTGCTGCACGTCCATAGACAACTACATTCACTCATTCGCAGCTTCGCTGCACGACTGACTCGCAAGCCTCCTTGTTCCTTATTTATACACGAGCCGCCGTTTCTCGAAGGTTGGCGAAGGCACACGATCCTTCGTGGCGTCGCGAGACAAGGGGAGAATTATCCAGAACTCACTCCGTCTTCCCCTCTGCCCGCCACTGTCTCTCCCTCGGCAAACGCCAGCCATTCACCCATGTGTGGACGTAGCTTGGACGCTATCTGTCTCTTTCCTGCCAGCTGGCTGCGGCCCACCGCACATAATATCTCGCGACAGTATGCACTAACATGTATTTAAATATCTTTCAATTTTTTATTAAATACCTTTTATATTTCCGATGTTATATACTAATGTTTTGTTTTTGCTTTTAATATATGTATTCAGAGAATTAACTGCATAAGCTGCCATATATGGAGCAATGTCTTGTAACAGCACATGAAATAATTGAAAATGAAATATAGGAGTTTAAAACTAGGACAGTACATGGTTCTAAGCGACTGTACGAGAAACCACATGGGAATAATCAAATTTAGCAGCTGGTCAAGCGAAGAGCAAGAAATTTCTCATAGAAGTTGGGCCTGGGCAGCTCAGGAAAATGAGAGTTCAAAATAAAATAACATTTTGGAAAAACGTTAGTCAAAAAGCTAAAGAACTGGAGTTCCAAGAAATTTGTAGCACATTTGAGAGTGAGGGGCTTCACTTCGATGCAGATCAGGAGCATTAAACAAGACAATGAAGAAAGTTCCTTTACGTCCAAGGAGATAGACGTATGTTCTTTATTATAATGTGAAATGGTATACAAAAAGGATGTATGGAAGCAAAATGTGATATAAAAGACAAAGAGTTTTTTTTTGCCTTAAAGAAACCTAATAACTTAAAACCTCATATAATTCAAAAGTTAAACCCAATGACTTAAAAAATATTTTAAATGTGAAAACCATTTGCATTAAAAATGTATCCCGTATTTATTGACGGCGTAAATAATTACGAAACGATGGTAAAGCACATAAATAACTGTAAGAAGCTTTGTGTGTTGAATGAACGCATCAGGGTGAATCGGTAACAAGCTCTTGGGTTGTAGCCATGTTTTGTGGAAGGTAGGTATATGGTTCAACGGACACTCAGATTTAGCAACCCTATAGAAAAGGAGAAGATCTTAAATTCATAGAATTGAACAACATAAAGAAGAACAACTGTATTTTAAATATGTTTAGATAGATTTTTTTTTTTTTTGACTAAGTAATGTAAGAAACCTGGTGATAACAGAAACGTTGGACGTGGTTCAAGCAAGCTGCACATTTCTGAAGAGAAAAGAACGCGTTTCAGAGTTTTAACCGAAACAAGACAAAATGAATTAAAATGGTTTGAGTATATTTAGGAAAAGAGAGAAATATATCAGTGTAAACAAGAAAGACAAGAAAGGTAAAGTAAATGAATTTAAAAGCAGAAAGGAATGTAATGGTCCTATATGAATAGATGCTAGATTTATTTAGTATGCGTGAAATTTTGTATGTCATATATTATAAATATGAAAACACTGTTTACTAACTCACTTAATTTTAATTGTCAAACATTCTATGAACATCTGAATACTGGACAATGGTGCATAACCCCTCACGCATATGTACACATCTTCTAAATCCATCAAGCAAAGAAGTACGAAGCAGTGCAACAAAGTTGTTGCATTTTTCCATTATTATTCTGAGCTTTGATTTACATTTGCCTGAGAATCGATCTGTTTGCTAGCTCTTGTAGAGGCGTCGTCCGGGAACCGTACCTTTCAACTGTTTTTGTGCGATAAGGAAGGTAGTACGAGACAGAATGGAGCAGTCCTTGATGAAGCACGTGGCTTGCGCGGTGTCAGGTCTGTGAATGTGGATTCAGGAAGTCCTGCTACATTTATTTTCATTTTCTAACAGAATAAAGGGGTAATGATACAACAGATGAGGAGAAGCCTTGCTCTTTTTCTTTCTGTCTTTCTTACTGAATGAGATGAATCGGATGTAGGGATGCTTGTTTCGTAACGTTAACTGCCCCTCTGTGTTTTGCCTGTGGCCACCAGATCTTGCTGAACTCTCATTATTAATATGCATAAATTTACATGGATTAAATCATATGAACTTTCCTACTCTCTCTCTCGTTCAAGGTTCTCTTACAAATGTTTATTCTTCTCTTTACTTTATGTTCATGATGACAGACATTCGTACAAGTGGTTTTATTACAGATTTCCTTAAGACGTATATTTGAAACAAAGGAACTCTCAGCAGTTCACTCTCAGCAGTGCGTGAAGGATTTCAAATTCCGTTCACCTTCCATGGAGGGCAGGAAAATTATAAAATAAAAAATAATGACTTTAAATTTGAAAAAATCACAACTATTTTAAAATATGAAGGAATATTTTGGTAAAAATAAATATACATAATATAAATAATATGCTTTCACAAGATATACATATTTTTATAAACTGTTGTGCATCTCTTAAAGTTTAGTGGTTATACAAGGCATCCATAATGTAGAAAACTTCACAGTCCTCTCCAGAAAACTCAATACCTATGTGATTTTCATTTTTCATGAGAATATTTTTAAAATATGCTATTTAAATAGAAATTATTGGAAGATATTAAAAAACACTCCAATTTTTCAAACGTTTACTATGTCAGAGATAGTTTTGAGTGCGGGATTGTCTTTAAAATTTTTCTTGGCGCCTCTTTGGAAGTCGCTGAACTAAAATATCAAGTTTGATATTTAACACACGCCTCATTTCTCAATTATGTTGACCAACAGGTAGGCGTAGGCATATACACACAAATACGGTTCTCTAAAAGGTAAATAGATAAATAAATAAGATACTGCCTTTATTGTTATTACTGGATTTAGAAACACTCAAAACATGGATATATTTACTGTCAAATAAAGGAATAGAATCGTATTTAGTACCTAACATAAAAAAGACAACACTATGGTAAGTTCAGCTTTCCATATCCCTTCCGTGGTATCGGCCTTCTTGGTTCTCAGTTGCCCCTCTTAAGTAGAAATTATGTGTCGCCAAACAAGGATTTTTTTTTTGTAACTTACGTTCTCCAACGTTAAGTCATATCGGACGATGAATCAAATGGGTGAAATGATGCTTGAATGAGTCGGGGGTCCATGGAGCTTAGAGTTTCCAGAATCGTCTATCAGGATAAGGGAAACCCCTGGAAAAAACCTTATCCAGGTAACTCACCCTAACCGAGATTCGATCACCGGACCTCTTGAACGTGAGGCAGACACGCTACTGTCTACGCTACCGAGGCGGCAGGCATCTGAAGTTTTCAAATAACAAACTAAGGAGCAACTCAGTTACCCTTTTGTGTTGCTTCCAACTTAGCTCACACCTTGGCTCTTGATTCCAGTGCAGCAAGAGGTAGGTAAACTCACCGTGTGCAGAAAGTTGATCTCCTGTCACTGCTATACACTAACATTATATAGTGCGATCCATATAAACCTGAACCACTTCAATAGGCCATGATTCCCCTTTGAAAGCTCGTAGAATGTAGAAATTTGCTTTAACGACCTTAGTGGCTCTGTGAGAATTGACAACACTGACAATTGTTGACAGTTGAGTCTTAAATGCGCCATTCTCTTTGATATGATTGTAGACACTGAAGTTTATATGGGTATCTTCAATACATTTATGGATACGCTGGATGATATCGAATCGATAGAAGGTTATTTCCAGAAAGATGGAGCAACTTGTCAACACATATAATGACACCATGGAACTTGTAATCAGTTTCTTTAATAATCGAATAATTTCAAAAGGTCTGTGACCCCCAAGATCCCCTGACCTAACCTCACCGGATTTTACCTTGTGGGTGTATCTAAAAATAGAGTGTACAAGAGTAGGCCAAGGACAATTCATGTTCTCAAGGAATCCATTTGAACCGAAATAAGTAACATTTACTCTCCGTAAAACTTCAGAGAATATGGTGAGACGAGTGCAAACGTGTATAGATGCTGGTGGAGGACACTTTCAACATTTTCTCTGAGATGTAAATAGTGTAATGTAATCTCCCAATTGTGTATTATATTCTAACAAAGTTGCGCGTGCGTCCTATTATTGGTTCAAAAGTTATGGCCTATTGAAGTGGTTCAGGTTTATATGGATCGCACTGTAAATCACTGCACTCTTCTAAAGGGTCTATGCCCGACATTTCACCATCACTATCACCAACAATAAACTCGTATATAGCATTTCTTTTCACATCTAAACGAAAAATTCTGTAAAACAAACATGTGCTGGTTTCGCTATTTGCAATAAGTGACTGAGTATCCTCATTCAGAGGGGAAGTTAACTAATGACTTGTTTCTGGTGCTTAATGAGGGTGAGAGGCGTGGGGTCCAAGATATTATTTACAGCCCTTACTTGTATAGGCTCGTCCACTAGTTCCAAAGAATTTTTCACGTACTAAATTGTTTGGCGAGAACTGTGCTAATATCATCCAACCTGCTACTGGTACACGAAATCTCGTGGTGGTAAAAAATCGTGATAAAACTTTACCCTCCATACTGCTACAGTTGGACAAAACACACAACCGTTGCTTCTCCTCAAAAAATGAGACAGTGTTCCATTCCATGTTATTACTAATTTTTATCTCCACCATGTACCAAAATTAAGCCACGCAAGCCCATGTCGAATGCCTTTGATGTATTGCTTCATAGCCACTCATATTTTATCCCAGATTGTTGTTCCATCGAATTCTTCTCTGTATATTCCGCAATTATTTGTTGCCTGTCAATATCACAGTAGCAGTTTTTAATCTTTTTCCTCGTACGCCTAATATTTCCCTGATCCATCATTCAACTGTTGCCATTTTCTGTGGTTTACAGATAGTTCTTAAATTTTGATGCTGATGTGGTATTCCCTTTCACTCCCTGCTGTCGTCATGCAGTCTTTAATAAAATATTGGTCTCCATGAAAGGTTCTGATCGAACATGTCTGTTTGCTCCAAATTCCCTCATTTGAATTATCTGACATATATTTATATCTATTACAAATTTTTAACATGATAACTTTATAAAAATATATAAAATAAGGACTTCCTTACAAGTGTTAGGCTCTTTGTTAGAAATGTGCACTAATATCTGGTCATTCTTCTGTTTTCATTACAGAACAATTGAAAGAAAATAGTCGATCACTAAAACAGAAATTCAAGTTCCACATGCCTCTTGAATTTACGACATGTAAGGTTATCCTTTCTTTGCTCGCAGAAATGAACAATTGCACAACACAGGAAAGCAGCTTCAAAAAATGGAAATCAGATTTAGTCAATCGGAAAAGCAGCAACATAAAGTTCCAACTGCAACTTTGAGTCAGATCTCTTTCTACGTATTAGTGTATATTATTTTCTACAAAGAAAGATTATTGAACTAAAAATTACTGTTTTTACTTTCTCTACTGCTTACTTAATAGGGAAAATTTTGAGACTTTGTGGGTTCGTAAGATTAAAAAGTACTATTTGCAGAAATTTAAAATGTTTTTTTTTTATTTCCGAAGAAATACACTTTGGTCAACCCTTACAGTAGCAGAATTATGTCACATACACAATTAAAATCTTCCAATTCGTCTGCCACACCCACAAACAAAGAGTTTACTTTCAAAATACAGTTGCAGGCACACTATACTCAGTTCCGATTACTCTCTCTCTCTCTCTCTCTCTCGCTCTCTCTCGCTCTCTCTCTCTCTCGCTCTCTCTCTCTCTCTCTCTCTGGCGTGTCGCAATTTCTTATATCTATATACCTCTTTTTTGTAATTTATGTCCTCCAACGTTAAGTCTTATCGGACGATGAATTAGGTGAAATGATGCTCAAATGAGTTCAGGGTTCATGGAGCTTAGGGTTACCCGACATTCATCTTTCAGGATAAGGGAAAACCCCAGAAAAACCTTATCCAGGTAACTCACCCTTACCGAGATTCGAACTCAGGACCTCTTGAACGCGAAGCAGGCATGCTACCATCTACGCTACCGAGGCGGGCACTACCTCTTTTCTTATTTCTGGAATGAACAAGACGGCACTAGAATCTTCGAGTTATTTAATTTTGTCTCTTGGGGCAAGCTCTTTATCTCCGAGCCACACTATCTGCCATTTGTGTGCACAAGCCGTGCTATAGCGATAACGGGTTCGCGAAAATATTGTATTTCACCCAAAAATTTGATGTTCGGAATCCAAAGTAAAGGCATTTTTATAAAAACGTTGCACTTGAGAAAACATAAATCAAAACAGAAGAGTTCTTTGCGTATCAAACTTAGTACTCAAGTTCAGCAACTTACAAGAAAATACGTCAACCCAATATACTACGCTTTATATTTTTCAGAAATTTTAATTTGCTGGAATATTATTTTAACTATTTTTAAAAATAATATAGGTATTTATTTAGGATGTTTCTGTGAAAACAAAATACATATTTTGAATTCTCTTGGCAAAGCCCCTGAAATGCACTTAATTCTAAACTACTTTTTTATAATAAGAGATACATAAACAAAATCTTACGACATAAAAATATGGATCTTCGTAAGGCACAAAATTTATAATGTGTTTTTATTATTATTTGAGCTAATATTTTCAAAATATTTTTCTCTATGGTTTATGTTTTCAAATACCTACTTATGCATTTCTAAAATGATAATTCATTATTCTTTTAATCTCTTGGCTATGCAAAAGAGGAGAACCTGAAAGCCATAACATAGTGAATATCTCTTAAAAGAACTGAGTATCACTTAAGCCTACTGTATTATACTTATAGGGAAATAGGAAAATAGATAATTTGTGCTCGTTTAAGCGTTTGTAAGAATTATTTGTACACTAATGAGTAAAATAGACAGTGAATGCAGAAGACGAAACTTATTGTTGTTGTTTTGGTTTTCTTAAAAGCAAAGCCTGTGAAATCATTGGCACTTTAAACCCTGCTTAGGTTTTTCTCTTTTCAGGGACCATTTACTTAACTAACAACCTAACTTTATCATCTGCTTTTTAAACAAAATTAAATGTCTAATTTGAACAATCTTTACTCTATAAACTAATCAAAACAGGAATCCCAGAGAAGTGGCTTTTAATGTTGGCTTAAAAAATATCCTTCCAAATAAAACCAAATTCACCCATTATTGTAATTATACTCCTCCACCACCACTGGAGTGGTCCAAAAGTGTATTATTTTTATGGTTTTATGCAAAGCTAACTGGATACTCGATGGGAGTTTGTCAATGAAGGTCATAACCGAAAACGCGGTCGCTGTTTGGGAGAACAATAACCATAGCAATAACGCAAACACTAGCAGTAAACATTAACTGTGCCGTATATTAAATTAAGCTCTCCTTTGTATAGCAAAATGCTGGCACACATTCAGTTTTTTGTATCATTATTTGCCCCCTGTTACTGTTGTGCACCGTTTCCAAGTACAAACTGAACCATTTGCTACCTTTTAGAATCAAACAGCAATCTGTTGAGAGTTAAAAAATGTATATGGTACAGTACATTTCAAATATATATTTCCCTCCGCGGGCAATCGTTTGGTTGATATCTCTCGTTAAATTAGCAATGGTAGGCCTCTCGACATCCTCCACGCGGTAGAATGACGTCACGGGTCAATATCCGCCGTACTACCCAGAATATTGATTGTAGATGAAACAAGGGATGGTGGCTCGCAAAGTCGAGTACTTCTCCTTTTATTATCAATTTTTGTATGCCAGAGTAAAAGTTAAGAGTTTTTCAAACATCACAGATTGCAGAATATTACGAACAAGATATAGGCCTGATGGCCAATGTATAAATTCATCCTCAGTCATTTATTTCCTAGTCTACCCTAAAACAGTTCTAATCTAACTAAAGTAAACATTTTGAAAAGCAAAAATACACTTTATAGTTATTTAATGTGAAATAAATAAATATGACATTCAAAAACCTTAAGAGGGGACGTACGAGGAAATGTTCAGTAAATCTAATTTCCTTTTTTATTGCTTTGTAAAATAGTATATAGTGTTAGCTATCAAACACCAAAATATTGACTGTACGTGGTCTGTATGTACCTTTAAAAAATTAAATGCCCTAGTGTTGCATAGTAGCATAGTAGCAACACATAGTCTTCCATCAGCTGTCTTGGAATCTATAAAGCCCACCTACCAATTTTTAGCACACCCAGACTTGCTAAAAAGATATGTCTATCAAAACCCAAAACAAAACAAAACCCAAATTAAAGCCTCAACAGTTTTATATGGAAAAAGTGTCCCAAAACATCATTTGTGTCTTCTATAGTGGTGAAAATTGCTACATTTGATGCTGCAATAGTGTTTAATGATGGGAATGTTGGCAGAAAGAAATTTATGCATCAGTTAGGGTATTAACCTGGTGTGTTTATGGAAAAAAATTTGCGGAGTATCGACAACATTCGCATCGCTGGTGCAGAAAGAAGCAAGAGAGAAGAGGAATTTAAAAAGAAAGGCTGAAGGAGACCAAAATGAGGATACAAGACAATGGATATGGGAAGTTGTGACTTAAAATTAAAAGGCAAACTGAATAATACTTTTTTGTATTTTTAATTGCCTTTTCTCGTAACTTGCATTTTATACAACTTCAACCCATTTTTCTCTCAAACTACTTCATCTACAGTGATGCAATTTAGCACACAGCATTCTTATGCCACAATGAACATTTTGTTGGTTCTAGAATTTAAGATTAAGCTCCAGATGAAATGTGATGGCACAAAATATATGAAATTATTTTAATTTTTAAAGGATGCATATGATTAACATTTTTTAATTCATTACAGCTTCAATAAGAAATCTAAATCCAACAAATTCATTTTAGTGTGTTTCAAAATAACATACCAAATTTCAGAAAGATAGCATATGTAAATTCTGAAAACAAATGGGCTTAAGTTTGTAAATATCTCTGCATATGGACAAAATATGTAGTATTAGTTATAAACAATGGAAAATTATGACAAAATTGTGCATATTAACTGTATTATTTTAAATGGGTATACTAAGTTTCACTTCTCTAACTTGAAAACTTTGGATGTTATGGCTAGGTATGTAAGACCCTGAATATTTGCATACGTCACCCCTTAATTTGTTCGCATTTTCTTGGAAACCTTGTTCAAATTCGTGAACTCTTATAGCTAAGATAATAATTTTATATATAAATTTAGATCATAATAGATTAATATAAGTTTATTTGACACACATTTTGAGTTTTAGGAAGATCTACATACACTTCTGTGTAGTAAGTCCATCTACCTCTTAAGGTTTATCAGTTATACAAAATCATGCAGAATTAAGAGAACTTCAGAGGACATTCCCATAAAATTTAGGATGTACATTTAAATTGTAATAAAATATCATAAATATGAGGAATTAAAGCTTTTTGAAACAGTGTCCATATAAAGGAGTGCCTGATTTAGCTGGATTTCATTTGTAAATGTTCGAACTGAATTAAAACAAAGTTTGACTTTTTCGTTTTGGCATGCTGTTCACAGAAATAGAGATTTACTCTCTCTCTCTCCTTCTCTCTCTCTCTCCCACACACACATACCGTTTTCTAAAATTATTTATTTGGGTTCAGGGGACCTCAGAACATACACTTTCGGTGAAACCTCGTCATCGAATTTTTTGGGCAGAACACAATACCTTCCCTAATTGCTATACTAATAAAGAAATTATTCCTTCAAATACTCTGCAGTGTCTTACCAGAAACATATACCGTAACTTTATCCCTAAGTAAACTAGAAGATATTCGTGATGACAGAGAAAATATAAGAAAGCTTGCGAAGAATTCGTTACTACTGTTGGTAGAGTTGGTTGTTCAATTTATATATTCTTAAATATGCTGTAGAATTTTTAGGTTTTTAATTAAAAAGATAATTTATTTGTTTTCTGGCTTATAGGGCTTATAGGGGCCAACAGTGCCCTGCAGAGCGACCTTTGCAAATCCATTGTTCATCCGCAGTCGTGATATAAACGGCCCAGTGATCTAACAATTATAATCTACTGCATCAGATTCAGGTTATGTGATGGTTTAAGTTTTCTTCAATTTTGGACACAAACTACCGCACAGAGCTGGTAGTTGTCCAATCTCCCATTTGTCACCGTCCATAGACAGGATTCACTTCTTGTTCCATCCCATGTAGCTGCCTTCTATGGCTACATTTACCAGTAACAAGACCCGTATTCCATGAGAACTTTATTGCCCTTAGTTGTAGCAGTTCTCGAGACCTACATCAGTCCAGTCTCTAACAAATGACATCTACCAGAAAAGCCTGAAACATATAGAGCAGTTACAGTATTTCTGCCATGATAAGCAACTACTGACAGCTCCATCGCTGTTCAAAGGCTTTGACAATTCTAACAAATCCAGCTGACGTATCAACACCTCAGGTGAATTGAATGTAGCCAGTGCACTTGCATGATTCTGAATCATTGTTACTGAACTGAATAGTAATTGGGGGTCTTCAGGCATGAGTATCATAGAATAAAAGAATCTGGCCATTCCTATAGTATCGGCTTGGTATAAACTAAAAGAGAACATATTTCTGACTAAAAAGCAAGGATATATTAGGCCAAGCTAGATGAGGGTATGATAATGTTGACATAAAATGAGTCCATAATCAAAATTTGGTTTTAGAAAAACTTTTATACCAATTTGGGCTTTCAATTTATTCAGTGTCCTTTCAATTTATTTCGTTTAGTATAAGAAACAGTGAAAGCTTTGTGAAAGAAAAACCATAGGTTCAAAACTGCCAGTCTCCATACCCAGTAGCTTAAATAAGTTAGTTGGACATGTTCTAAGGGTCCCTCAAGGGAACTTCATGGACGTTTGAACCTGCAGAATATCCCAAATGCTCAGCCTCGACCAAATAACACACACACACACACACACACACACACACACACACACACACACACACACACACACACACACACACACACACACACACACACACACACACACACACATACACACACACACATATTACTGCAGTGGTATACATACTCCACAATATTCTTGTAATGACAATGCAAAGCACCTCTTGCAACCTGAAATTTCGTACCTTACTTTTTATAGAAAAACTAAATCCTTTACTGCAGTAACGTTGCAGGACCGTTTTAAAAGAGTTTAATAATCACTATTATGTCAAGGAATGAAAACTGTTATTGCTTCTGCTCCATCTAAAAGAAGTCTTCGAGAGATACTCTTTCATAATAGCAACAAGTATGTCAACAAAGGATTAAACGTCCTCAAACTAGGACCTGGTGATTATGGTCGGAAATTATGCAACAATTTTAGGAGCAAGTGCCAGATTTCTTGGACAACAGACAACAGAAGGGCTACAGTAAATCCAAATGTGACACGAATATCCCCATTTCAAACTACCTTTTACTGGAAAATGAATCTAAAACTTTAATTTTCATAAAAATAATTACAATGATTTCGACTAACATATAACGTAGGATCTAGATAAAATATAAATCTCACTAAAGCACACAATTTACATCAAATACATGTTTTGTGGAGGTAACCATTTTAGAAATTTCTTATTATTGGTTTTAATGTTTAAAAACCTACAGTGTTATCAAGAATAAAGTCGTTTTATGTTATGGATATGCAAGAAGAATGGAATGTTAAACCCATGACATAGTAACTAGACTTTTAAACAGTTGACTAACGCTTAAAGCCTGCTGTATTGCCTTATTCCCAGGTTAGCTATACGAAAATACACAATAAAGTTATTTTTACAAGTGTTTATCTTGATTAACAAGATTAAGATAAAGAACAAAGCTGTTGCAAGTATCCAGAAGAGTGGGTAGATAAACGAAGTGAATATAGATAAAAAACTGTTTTTCCGATAACTCCAAGTATATAAAATATATATGGAAGCACACATATGAATGCTCATTGACGAGATGCGGATTTTTAAACCCGTGAAATTTAAGTTGCACTCGTTCAAATGACATCCATTAAATGGCGTGCACGACAGCAAGAGCTGTCTGGTATTCATGTATTACACACTCTTTGAGCGAAACACGCGTCAAAAACACCGAGAGTCGGGGTGAAAACCCTGATAAGTGTAGTACTAGACACAGAGACGTGCGTGCCATGCAAGCCTTGCTGTTCTGTCCGACATGAAACACTGTCGTGAAAACCACGTACAAAGTAAACGTTGTAACAACTCTATAGCCGCTATTTCATTATAGATGTATCAAAACATAATGAATAAAATGTCACTGAGCACACAGGCTTTTACAATATACTCAGGGTGGTTTGTTCTTCCCCAGTCTTGAACATGAACATGGGTGGTGTCATGGCCGAGTAGTTAGATGACATGGATGCAACTCACTGTAACATATTGGGATATTTTGTGGATAAAATGACGTCTGGGAGGGCTTTCTCCGTGTTCTTCGGTTTGTCCCACCATTTAATTCACCAACTTTGCAATCAGCTGTTGCCCTCGTTTCGTATCATCCCCAATCCTGGCTCTCTCTCTCCCTCTCTCTCTCTCTCTCTCTCTCTCTCTCTCTCTCTCTCTCTCTCTCTCTCTCTCTCTCTCTCTCTCTCTCTCTCTCTGATCCAGATTTTGACTTTATTCCTCAACAGGCCTCTGAACTCAGGTGCGTATTTGTAAGTCTTGGGAAGATATGTTAAGTTCTAAAACAAAGAGGTTAAACAGAGAAATATGGTTTTAGGTATAACGTGGACAACAACTTTCCTAAGCTGCAACTTCTCAGAAATCCATTGTGCATCCTTAATCTTATTTTCATCCATCCACAAGTCTGACGTTCATAAAGTGAATCGGTTAAGGACCGTGACAGTTGACTGTTCCTCCAAATTTTGGAAATTGATTCATAAAAATGAGGGCTCTTTTGTAACAATATGCTTGATACTTAGTGACTGTCTACAGGTAAGACTCACCTGCTGTCGTATTTTTACAGGTGCCCTTTAAGGATAAGTGTCCTTCAAAGGAGCCTGTAGTCCAAGACAGCTTCTCCGTGCTTAACTTTAGCTGTTCCCGTGACAAGCTTCTGTCCAATATATTGGACCTAACCAAGTGATTTCAAAGTTGATAGGCCTACCTGACTGTCCGAAATAAGAATTTGTATATTAAAGGTATAGCACCTTCTTACACTCTCCCAAATAAGAGTGCTAGCTAAAATATAAAATATCTCTACCTAAAGAAATACGGCATATTCGCCCAAGTGAAATAACAGCTTGCGGCCTTTGCTATAGAGTACAGCTGCTGTCCCAAATGAGGGTTTAGGGACATCAGTATCTCAGATTGAGTCTTATTGCGTTTAGCAGAAGAGATACTACCAACTATTTAAATCAAAAGCCTTGGTTTCATAATGCCGTTCTTCTTACTGAGTAGACTAAACAATTCTTCTCCCAGGAAACTACAGATGATCCAAGTGTCCATCAAGTTTGATGCTCCAACTTATGGAAAGCCCCAATGGCTCCTGTCGTAGCCCAAATGGGTAAAGGGGCGTATTGCAATAAAATTTTGCGTCTTGTTAACGTAAATTTGGCATTGCCTTAGTTTAACATTATGTCACCAATTCGAGAAAACGAAGGCCTCAAACCGACGTGGCGTATACACAAAGAATCACTTTGCGTGTTACTTCCAGGTCCTACAAGAAGGCTTCTATAGGTTCAAAAGATCCACTAAGCTTTAGCAGCAAAGTGACCTTTTCCTCACATGTACTACTCCTAGCATAGTATCATTTCAAGGTCTAAGCCTCTATATGAACAATTTCTCAGCGGATTTTGTATCCAGTAAATGTAAAAGCACGGAGCATTCAACAAACACCCATTATTATTTCTATATTTTATGAACGCATTTCGTAAAATAATCATAGATGAACTCTGGGAAATTTTTAAATATGTAAAGATACTTTTACACCTAATACAAGTAATTAATTTTATGCCAACGAACAAAAACGAAAGTTAATTTGCAATTACATCAAGTGCTACATCCCGTCATTATCAACAAAGGGATGAAACAGTGATTTTGCCATCCTTAAGAGTATGATACTTAACATAGACGAAATTTAAAATATAAAGTTATGATTTTTACCCAGTATAGTAAAATTAATAATATTTTGATATATAATTTAGAGATTGTTCGTATTCTTGCAAATTAATTGCCATCACGAACAGCAGTATTTGAGTTCGGAAATGTTAAAGCTTTTAGCCTTTTTGAAAACAACAATAAACGAACTAGAAAAATCTATTATTTAATTTCCTTGTACCTGTTATATCATAATATTTTGGCAATGATCTTCAGAAGAATTCAACAAGCTTCATCACATTAAAATTTATCATAAATTAGAACATTTAAATAAGTAAAGTACAATAGAACAAAATTATTCAAAACCCTTGTTCTCACCACATGTCCACGCGGAGCTGAAGTGTTTACCGTTCAAAGCTGCAGATAAAATAGGAATCCGTATCTCAGAAAGTGTTTTAAGAAATGCAGAAGGCATAAAACTGAGTAAATAATGTGGAAAATGCGAAAGTTTAAAAAAGACTACTAACTTATTTAAATCGAATGAACGAAATGGAATATCAAAACAATGAAATACAAACAACTGGCAATAGAAACTTAGGGCGTCCAAGAAGGAAGAGGATAGACCAGTCTTTGTGGTAACAGATCTATATGCTCACGGTGTGATATCGGCGATGAAGGGTAAATTCTGGAGTACAAAATTCTGTTAATAAACAAAAGCTCTTTCTGAAGCAGAAGACAAAAGGAATGGTGTGAGCTTTCAAGCGAATGGTTGAATTGCTGCTGGTTTGTTAACTTTCTTCTCTGTGCTAACATTTCATTCTACGAAATGAACCTGGACAACAAATCAAAGTTAGTGTGGCTTTCTGAATTACGAGGAGCTGTTAGGGCTTTTGAGTTATTTTATGCCATGAATTTTAAGCTTCTAAGCCCTTTTTAAATGGACCTGGCTAACATCGCGGAGTACTGAGATTGACCAAATGCCTCCATAAAATGTGTTGTACTATTTCCTATATTATTAATATTGTTATTGTTATTTTAAGGCTATTTCATATTTATATTTTCATATAGTTGATAGAAAATAAATTTAAAATGGTGTTTAATGTTTCACCAAAAATGAGTTTTATTACTTTCGTGTTTTATTACTTTATTTTTTGGATAAAATTTTTATAACAGTAGTGTTGCGTAAGCTGTATTTCTAAATATAATGTTTATTTTTAATCTACATATGTAACGCTGCATAAATAAATAAAGTCCTGGAATAAACTAAAGATACCTAATTTTATGTGTAATATTTAATGTACGTAATTATAATTAAAATAAGAATTTTGCCATAAATATTGACACCTATCACAGAGTAGCTAATTATCAGAGGCATAAAACCAGCTTGTTAAGAGTTGATCTTCTGCTTGTTCATCGTCAGGCGATAACCCTCCTCTTTGAAGGACGTATGCCCCTAAGGGCATACAAGCCAATGTATTAGTTCAGTAGCCTGTCGAAGATGAAGAAAACTTTGGATCCTAGCATATCCAGGATGGACTATCAGCCTTATATCTTGTATGGTAGTGAAAAAGGAGAAATATAGTGATGAAACAGATGATACAATAATTCGTGAATTAAATTATAAGCAACCTAGTATCCGCCAGGGGGCAAGAAAAGACATGAAACATTTGGCATTATTTATGTTACCAAGAGATAATAAGGTCAAAAGTCAATGTTGTCAATCCGAAAGTATTGGTTGAAACAGAATCGAACAAGACAGAAGTATTGAACTTCTCATTACGCTGTTTCACATATGAAAACGCCACAGGTATAACCGACTGTAGAATCACTCATTACATAGAAAATGGACAAAAGATTTCTATTGCATTTTATATCTAGATGCTTAATGAACAACACGGCGCAGGACGGATTTCTTCCGGAATCTCCGGTTTTCGCCGCCATCATTCCCCCAACTGGTCCAATATCATCTTTCCTTTCATCCATTTCGCCTTAATTCTACTGCTTCTATCACTCTCATACCAGTAATTGGGCTGATCACCCATCCTAGTTTCTGTATCATATCCAGAGTTTCTTTCCTGAACCCGATGTCTAAAGACATAAGGGATTGAAGAAGAAGAAGAAGAAGAAGAAGAAGAAGAAGAAGAAGAAGAAGAAGAAGAATAGCCCCCTAAAGCCACGATAGTGGCAAAGTTAAGGAAGTTGAGAAGAAGAAGAAGAAGAAGAAGAAGAAGAAGAAGAAGAAGAAGAAGAATAGTCCCCTAAAACCACGATAGTGGCAAAGCTAAGTAAGTTGAGAAGAAGAAGAAGAAGAAGAAGAAGAAGAAGAAGAAGACGAAGAAGAAGAAGAATAGCCCCCTAAAACCACGATAGTGGCAAAGTTAAGGAAGTTGAGAAGAAGAAGAAGAAGAAGAAGAAGAAGAAGAAGAAGAAGAAGAAGAAGAAGAAGAAGAAGAAGAAGAAGAAGAAGAAGAAGAAGAAGAAGAAGAAGAAGAAGAAGAAGAAGAAGAAGAAGAAGAAGAAGAAGAAGAAGAAGAAGAAGAAGAAAGAAGAAGAAGAAGAAGAAGAAGAAGAAGAAGAAGAAGAAGAAGAAGAAGAAGAAGAAGAAGAAGAAGAAGAAGAAGAAGAAGAAGAAGAAGAAGAAGAAGAAGAAGAAGAAGAAGAAGAAGAAGAAGAAGAAGAAGAAGAAGAAGAAGAAGAAGAAGAAGAAGAAGAAGAAGAAGAAGAAGAAGAAGAAGAAGAAGAAGAAGAAGAAGAAGAAGAAGAAGAAGAAGAAGAAGAAGAAGAAGAAGAAGAAGAAGAAGAAGAAGAAGAAGAAGAAGAAGAAGAAGAAGAAGAAGAAGAAGAAGAAGAAGAAGAAGAAGAAGAAGAAGAAGAAGAAGAAGAAGAAGAAGAAGAAGAAGAAGAAGAAGAAGAAGAAGAAGAAGAAGAAGAAGAAGAAGAAGAAGAAGAAGAAGAAGAAGAATCTTAATTAAGCCCAGCTGTAGTAGGTAAGGTGAAAATAAACATCTTATCTCAAATAGGAATCTTTACGAGACTTTTGACTTCGGGAAACTAGATTTACGAAATGACAAGTGAGCACAAAATGATAGACACCGGAGAATAACTCAACTGTTTAAGACTTAGAATATATGGTCAAATACAGGTGTCAGGAGCATAATCCAGGATACAAATAAACATGCCTAGTTTTTAGCTGACGAAGGGTCTTAACAATCCCTATTTAATTATCCCCCAGCTTTAAGTTAAGTGCAGAGGTTCTACTCCCATTAGTCCTGGACCCGTAGGACCAAGGACCCGGGCCTCCTTCTACCAGGGAGCAATGGATACTCCGGGGCTCCTTCCATAGGGCAATACGTGATTTCTTAAAAAGCCCCCCCCCCCGTTGTCAACAACTTCAAGACGGGATGGAAGTGGATACGCCACTTACGCGCGTCAACCCCGCAGGAAGACTACCGAAAACCTCGGTGGGGCCACCTGGTGATCTAGCACACCTTCTACTAGCTATGTAGGCTAGTACCCGGGACTTCTTAGGCAACCCTCTACCCCTTCCGGGCGGTCGTAGCCTAGCCGGAGATACCCAATTTCCCGTGGGTGTCGGAAACACACTGGCCCCTCGAGTCCAACCCAATTCGAACAACTCCCCGACGAGAGGGGCTCGGCAGTTCGGCTCGAGGTTCCTCTAGTAACGTCAGAGGTACCACGTAATGTTTTAGTGCACTTATTTTGTTATTGTAATATTGTAGTGACCTTTGTCAATTATACATACAAAATATTGAGTATTTTCAATTATATTATTTTTGCAATTACATTGTAATATTTTTACTATAAAAAGACAAAATCCAAGCAACTGCAGTCAAACGATATCCCATCAATATCCAAAAAAGTCACCACACCGATTATTTTACTTGGGCACTCCCCGTCTTTTACTACAGGCACATTTTACTGCACTTGCCGAGATTTGAACTCACCACTCTTGAGTTTGAATGGATGGCGCGTCCATCATCTATGCCTTTAACGACTACGGCTATTCGAATCGATTGCGTTGAGGCACCGCAGTAAGCGATATGAGAACCGGTTCAGAAATTACAGCAAAAGCGGCATAAGTAGCAAAATAATTCATGCCTTATAGGGGTCATTAGTTACCCAATATCGGTATCTAAGTCTAATTAATAGGCTGACATAATGGATATCCCCATATCAGGTAAAACGACGGTAGTTTTCCTCATTCATTATGTGAGATGTTAAGTATGAAAGAAAAATACTAGACAAATTTACAAGAAACAAAATAATACTGTATTTTTAAGGCTGTTTAATTTTCTATACGGTGCTCTGATACTTCGTAATTTAAGTTCCTGAGCACGTTCAAGAGGTCCCGAGTTCAAATCTCGGTCGGGGTGAGTTACCTGGATAAGTTTTTTTTTCGGAGTTTTCCCTTATCCCTAACGTCGAATGCCAGGTAGCTCTAAGCTCCAAGGACCACAGACTCTTTGGAGCATCTTTTCATCAATTTCATTCATCGTCCGATATGACATCGTTGAAGGACGTAAATTACAAGAAAAAAAAAGAAAAAAAGAAAGAAAGAAAGAAAGAAAGGAAGGAAGGAAGGAAGGAAGGAAGGAATGAAGGAAGGAAGGAAGGAAGGGAGGGAGGAAGGAAGGGAGGAAGGGAGGAAGGGAGGGAGGGAGGGAGGGAGGGAGGAAGGGAGGAAGGAAGGGAGGGAGGAAGGGAGGAAGGAAGGAAGGGAGGAAGGAAGGAAGGAAGGAAGGAAGGAAGGAAGGAAGGAAGGAAGGAAGGAAGGAAGGAAGGAAGGAAGGAAGGAAGGAAGGAAGGAAGGAAGGAAAACAGAAAAAAAGTCCCTGAGTCTAAGCCCTGTGACAAAATCTAGTTAGCAGTTAGAGGTATCCAATTAATGTTAGTTAATAGAAGTACTTTTTCTATGTCGTTTGTACTTTGGCTTCAGAGTAGTCATATAACTTTTTCGAAATGTGAAATAACCAGATGAGTTTTACTCAGCGTATTAGATATTAAAGGTTTAGATAGTTATTCAGCTTACCCTAAAGAAAAACCTCACTCTTTCGTTATGTACTTTAGTCATCTCCAATGCAGAAACTTTGAGAATGTAGGCTTACCTGAAACAAAATTACTTAAATAAGTTTATAATTAAAACACTTATAGGTACTTAAAAATTCAGAAATAATTCACTGGGCATATATTTTATTTCTGCACAGAAATGGAGAAATTTCAGATAGAAATGTTAATTTGCTTTCCCTGTAAACTGATTAACTTTAATCAAATAATTTAGACCAATATTTCAGAATAATGCCTAAGTAAAAGATCATAAGAATATACCTTCATAAATACTTTCAAGAGTAGGCCAAGGTGAGCGCTTGGCACTTGCCGAGATAGAGAGAGCAACAGGAGAAAGAGACAGAGACAGTCCCATGGTGTTCTTGCTACATCACGAAAGATTGTGTGGCTTCGTCAGCTTTCAAGAAACAGCAGCTCGTGTATAAATGCGGCGGTGGGAGCTCTTGCCAGTCAGTCGCGCAGGGAGCTGCTAGGAGTGAACAGAGTCGCTAGTCAGCTGTTTATTGTGTTTGTGGACATCTGAACTGTACCAAGCTGAGAGTTGATAATCGTGTGGCCATTTGAAAGTGAATTCTTTTATTTATTTACGTGTGGTGAAGCCACGAGAAACCGTGTTGGTGTATGTTACGTCATCATACTGCAAAGGGCTGTAAAAATTGTCTTTCTACGGAAATAAAGAGCATTTTGAATTTCTACAAACTAGACTATTCATTTTACGAACCCACAAAGTCACAATATCTCTACAACCAGTTGACGCAGGAAATTCGATTTTAGACTGACCACTTCAAAATAAAATGCTCTTCATGATCAGGTTACTCTATTTTATGTTGCAAAAATAAATTTTGAGTGCACAATCACCGGCTTTATACCGTGACTTCATAGCTTATTTAACCACACAACACCGCAAGGCGTGGCAAGCATCTGATTGGATGTTGTGTTGACCCGCTTCCTCCCGCCAAACACCATTAAACTTTGCGTCAACCATAGTGTTGTATCGCCCACCTCGGTAGCGCAGATGGTAGGGTGTCTACCTCACGTTCAAGAGGTTCCGAGTTCGAATCTTCGTCAGGGTGAGTTACCTGGATAAGGCTTTTCCGGGGTTTTCTCTTATTCTGAAAGACGAATGTCGGGTAACTCTAAACTCTATGGACCCTGGGCTCATTTGACGTAATTTCACCCATTCCATTCATCGTCCGATATGACAACGTTGCAGGACGTAAAATAAAAAAAAATAGTGTTGCATTTTATAGCTTTGAGCAACTTCGAACTTCAACAAATTGCGGGAACAAACGAATTCTGAACCAAATTCAGCAACACTGTTACTATAGGAAGCAAACTCCGTTTTTGATATCACTCTTATACAGATTTCGTACTTTTAGACAAGAGTCCCAAAGGTACACTTTAATGTGAAAGCACTTCAGTTAAAAGTAATTTGGTTGCATGTGTGATAAAAGAGCTTTAGCCGAGTTAGAACCATTTTTGCTAAGGAATGTTTCAACAAATTGCGGGAACAAACGAATTCTGAACCAAATTCAGCAACACTGTTACTATAGGAAGCAAACTCCGTTTTTGATATCACTCTTATACAGATTTCGTACTTTTAGACAAGAGTCCCAAAGGTACACTTTAATGTGAAAGCACTTCAGTTAAAAGTAATTTGGTTGCATGTGTGATAAAAGAGCTTTAGCCGAGTTAGAACCATTTTTGCTAAGGAATGTTTCAACAAATTGCGGGAACAAACGAATTCTGAACCAAATTCAGCAACACTGTTACTATAGGAAGCAAACTCCGTTTTTGATATCACTCTTATACAGATTTCGTACTTTTAGACAAGAGTCCCAAAGGTACACTTTAATGTGAAAGCACTTCAGTTAAAAGTAATTTGGTTGCATGTGTGATAAAAGAGCTTTAGCCGAGTTAGAACCATTTTTGCTAAGGAATGTTTCAACAAATTGCGGGAACAAACGAATTCTGAACCAAATTCAGCAACACTGTTACTATAGGAAGCAAACTCCGTTTTTGATATCACTCTTATACAGATTTCGTACTTTTAGACAAGAGTCCCAAAGGTACACTTTAATGTGAAAGCACTTCAGTTAAAAGTAATTTGGTTGCATGTGTGATAAAAGAGCTTTAGCCGAGTTAGAACCATTTTTGCTAAGGAATGTTTCAACAAATTGCGGGAACAAACGAATTCTGAACCAAATTCAGCAACACTGTTACTATAGGAAGCAAACTCCGTTTTTGATATCACTCTTATACAGATTTCGTACTTTTAGACAAGAGTCCCAAAGGTACACTTTAATGTGAAAGCACTTCAGTTAAAAGTAATTTGGTTGCATGTGTGATAAAAGAGCTTTAGCCGAGTTAGAACCATTTTTGCTAAGGAATGTTTCACAGAACCACGCTGAATTTCCCCCTTTTCTCGCCCAAATTTATGTGCCTTCTCCAGGCACCCCTACCTTCAGCCCACCATACTTCCAATTCCTAACACTCTCACAGTCAGCTATCTATTGTTCCCTACAAATTCTCATCCTCCTTGTGCTCTCAGCTTCTCGTGATAAAACTTTCCCGGTATTCTCTTTGTTGGAATCCCCTGACGGTTATAGCCCCACTAAGGTTCCGAAAATATTTTTCCTATACCTCATTGTTTTCTAATATCCGTAATTTTATGGAAAACAAAGAAGTTTTCTTAACTTTATAACACAATTATGCGAATATTTAAGGAAGAACTTTTGCTTTAGAAACGAAAAGGTTATATGCGAGCTATCAAAAACTATAGGGTGCATAGACATGGAAAACATGTACGAGATATTCGTAAAATAAGAAACAAAGTACTGGCTGTTTAAATATGGAACAGAAATTATAATACAGATATCCAAATACATTTTGAGAAACTTTTAACCAGCTTGACATGTGCTAATATGTTACAAAATCTTTAGAATTGTTGTCGCCTTACACACAGGAGTTTTACAAATCGTCACTGTTTACATTAACAATCACTAAAGTTCTTCAAAGTAGATCAGAAACGGCAAATAACATTCCTGATGGTCAAGGACGACTCCAACTCCATCATTGTCCTTTCACAAACATATTTGATAAGAATTCTTATCAAAAGATTGGGCTCTACATAAAAACGAAAGTTAACAGCTGTATATGTATTATTTTCCGTTTAATTACACATACAAATTATTTCTCTGAATGAAAGAAGCATTCACCTCTCCAGGAAAACCGCTGACTTTATTTTTTTACCCGTAACTAGAGAGGTAAGCCTTTTGGAACGTAACTGGTGAGGTGGGGTTTGACAAACCCCAGAACTTAAAAAAAAGCTGACAAGGATATGGTTATAAATATCAATGCAACACTGAAATGGTATATGAAGGGAAGTATAGTGAACATAACAATATCATAGTTATTGGTAAACAATAACAAACACAGAACTTACATGGTTCGTATTTAGACAATGTAAATTAGAATGAAAAGATGCAGCACTTTAGTTCATTTAGCTTTCCAGACACAAAACATTTCTAAAACTGGTAACTTCTTATATAATACCATCTAGCACGATGAATATAACAAATAATTAACATTTTGTTTTGCTGAGAGTACGTTAGAGCACCTTTGAACAAAGTTTACTCCGCACAATTTTCACACATGCTCTCTGCACATTTTGAGCACACCGGAGTTTCACAATTAACACAAGTAATTCTAGTCTTTCTGTCCTTGTTTCTGGGGCACATGCTACATCTTACTTGCTTCTGTAACCGTTGTCTGGCTTCTAAGGGATGAGGTTTGTTGAGAATGCGCCCTATATTTTGACGTAACTTTTGAGGAAGATATCCGTTTAGGAATCTTGGGTTCATCTGTGGCTAATCATTTGTCGCGCTAAAGATTTCACAAAATCAAGTCTGCTTTGGTCAGGATTTCTCGGAAACTATTTAAAAATAATGTAAGCATTGACGAGGCTAACATTTAAAAGTGTGAAGAACACAGCCAATGACCAGCGGTTTGAACGTCGGCTTGTTGAATAATTTGCACACTACTCATCCAAATCAATGCCTCGTTAAGTTTCATTATAGAAATGTACGGTGTCTGGTTTTTTGGTTACATTGTCAGTACACATTGTATGGTGCATAGATGAGATAAGAATAACGGCCCTGTTTTTCTTTGGTACAGAAGATATCAACGTGCAATCATTTATAAATCCATACATGACTGCATTTTCTTGTTTATTTCACCACTGAAGTCACTTTCCAAGTCTTTCAGGGTATCATTAAGCCAATCATTAAAATTAGGTTCATTGCCCGTAATAGAATTCCCTGAATTCTCCATTATGATGTCTAACAGTTAATTGCAACACCCAATAGAATGTTACGTCACTGGTTTGGTGGGGTATGTGCTACCCCAGTTAGTAAGAAACATGAAATCACTCTTGAAACTTTTGCACTGGTTAACAAAACTACTTGTGTCTCAGCTGCTAGAAAGGTGACTGAAAGGTACACCACATTCGAGGCTTGTGAGCCGTCCAGCTTGAGAGTACAATCACTTCAAAAATTTTGTGGGGTAGCTCAAACCCCACCTCACCAGTTACGGGTTTTAAACATTTAGAAGTGCAAATAGTGGGCTAGTACTTCGAATGCTGCATTGCATTAACATCGGTTTGTTTTGTTCTGCCACTCGTTCCTCTACACTACTGACTCTATGGTACAGTTAGAACTAACCTGTTTGCAAGTTTCGCTGCCCCATTATCACCTTTTCAGAGCAGAACCAATTTCGCATTTCACCGCACGATTTTTCTTATTTTATACCATAGGCTAGTTTCAAAATTATATTCTCGTATAGGAGTTCAGAACATAATGAAAAGGCACTGCATTCTCTCTATAGGAATCCATGAAAACTGAAATAATAGTTGTGACACAAAGGGATTTTTAAACAGATTTAGTATTATCACATAAAAGCCGAGAGGTGTGGTTCAGGCTGTTTCATCTGTGGCCTGCATTCTGGAGGCCTGGATTCGATTCCTGTGATCCACCTACAGGACCCATGGGTTTTTCGTGGGTTTCCCGGGTCGTCTACCAAATGCTGGGTAGGTTAATTACATCCCCCGAAGTTATGTCCCTCCAGTTCATCTCCATTATTATTTCAGATCATCTCTCATCTGGTGGTCTCTTTCAGGGTAGAAGTGTCGGCGGATGTCTCTGCGTTGCATGGCAGGATGATATGTTTTTGGTTAACACTTCCTCCTCCTGGAGAACAGTCTAACGTCTCCGAATCCGGTCTGATGGGGCCGTTTCTGGACCACAGTAGGGTGGGATGTCAGTTGTTCTTGGCTGCCGGGGAGTTTCCATCTAGTAAAGTGTAGGAGCCGTGCCCTCTGCACTGACGTGGCTTCTTGGGACGGCCGCCCGCTGTCTCCTCTCGCCTCATACTTCCTCCCAGGTATGCGCCCGACTTGGGGGTATAGGTACAACAGACTAAGTTTGGACCTCCGTGCCGAATCCCCTCCGTAGAGTAGTCCAGTCAGTCTTATCATATAAACGTGTCCAACGTTTATACATTCCAAGTTTTATCCTTCATCATTAAATTCTGTTAGATCTTCATTTTAAAATATTCAGCAATGCATTAAGCATAAAACAAGACTCCACGTTTGACAATAATCGATAGCTTGAAGAGGAACTGCCAGTTTTTGTTGATGAAATATTAAAAGTATAAATAAAAACATCACAAGGTGATTATGCGTCACCTTTTTTAAGTCCTGTGATGTTTATCTCTGAATAGTAAATTGGACACTTGCTAATGGTTTAAGACTCCTTAACAATGAAAATGTCAACCTCCTACTGTAGAGCTGTTGCATCTTGGTAGATGTTTTGTGGAGATAATCCGGAGCAAGTTCCATAAAGGAGTTGCCGCTTCGGTTTTCTCATAATCTCCCTTGACGAATACCCAGAGGGGATTATCAGGTGTAAGGTTGAGAGTTCCTGGCAGCCGGATGAGGGAGTGGGATAATCCTTCAGAACGTCTTCAAATCCACCGTCGGAGAAAGTTCAAGCATTTGCACCCTCGGTTTGTGCTACAGTTTCTTACCTGTTGCATGGCAACAATGTCTTTTGTGTGGGCTTTGTAATTTAATGCGCACTAATCTTTTTCTTAGCAGAGAGGCAAAACGAGAAATTTTCTTAAACAAAACCTCTCACTCATTTTTTAAAAAGACAAATGTAAATAGATAGTGCAAAAAAGACAGATGGTTCCATTTTCCCTGACATAAAAGTAAATAAAATCAAATGAGTATAGATGTCAACTATTTTCTGACTGAATGAGTTGGCTCTGCGATAAAGTGTGAGGCTCGCATTTGGAAGGTACTGGGTTCGGTTTCCTTCGGTGCTTCAATTTAACCTTAAGTTTTCCTGGTTTCTATTTACTAGAATTTTTCCCCTCCTTTCCCTTTTATTCCATTTCTCTCTTATCTTTGAGGTGTACTTCTCGATTTGCTGGTATCAGTTAGAAGACGTGGATGCTTAAGGGTGGACACCAAGTAGCTGTTGGGCTGATGAGGTCGTTCATCGTTCTCTCTGGCCCTTTGAACAAGGAAATTGTAAGCACTTCTGTGCGTCTGTGAGGCCTATCTGCTGCTTCCATCAAGATATGGGTAGTATGTAGTACTCCAGGACTCCCCTGAGGTGTATAACCCTTAATTATCCTGTTTACAGACATGTCATTTGCTAAGTACCACATGCTCTACTCTCTCCCTCTCCCTCCCCTGTTATTTATTTATGTGTATGGGAACACAATTATATGTACTAAACGTTGCCAAAATTACAGACAAAAAATTGTTGTTTTAAATTAGTTTAAAGCTTTTTGAAACGGAAAATAAAATATTTTAAAAAATCGTAGTCAATGTGCTTCATATAAATGTTTACTCAGCATTGAACAAAATTATACAACGTTGGTACTAAATTAGATACATTAACGAAATGTATATTTAGAATCAACAAGAGTTTTCGAAATAAGAACATATGATTCTGTTAAACAATAGTGATATACTTTTCCTGACTTAAGTAGGAAACATAAAACTATTATGAGAGAATATTTGTGTAGGTATATATTTGCATGTAGGGTAAACTCAAACAATTCTAAAATTCTTCCATGACTGAAAAATGTAAGCCTTTCTGAGCTGCAAACTACCTATCATTTCATAAATTAATAAAAGAGGATTTCTTATATGTAATATTTAAATTTGAATACTTGGGAGCTATGTAGAAAATATATGAAGACTCTTAATTTTAGTGAGAATATCACGGAGTAGAAAAGGACTGCTAACAATAATAAACCTGCATTGTTAGAAGTAAGGCTGGCCTAGCGTTAGTAGCCCTACCGATCTCACGCCCACGTACCGTGGCAAAGTCATCCAGTCGATATGGAGAAATCTTGGGATCCAGGATCGCTGGCTATCTCAGTTCCTCATTTCTTCATGATGCTGAGTGGACACCAATCCTTAAAATCCGTACTCCCCATGTGCGTGATCAGTCCAGGGCGAATTCCACGGCAGAAAATAGTTATTACTCTACAGAATACGCATGTAGAGTAAAACAAATGCCACGGATATTTCACTGTAAGCAATATCTTTCTAAATTAACACAATTTACAGAATGGGACATAGCAAAACGAAGAATAATATAATCTGTTTATAACGACGTTAATGTCAACACAGTAACAAAGTTTTGCTTACTATTACATTATACTAAACAATTGCATAAAGAAAGAAATTATTTTGACTAACATGACAAATGAGTCAACTGAACTTCTATAATTAACTGCCTACAATTTTGTTTCAAGATCATTCACTGTACCATTTGTAAAGTGGTGAACTTGGTAACTTGGGTTATTTCGCTTTGTTTGTTAAGATTCTATATATTACCTGAAGAAAATAGTTTTAAGTTGTTAAATAACTGTGTGTCCAAAGAAAAGGTACAAAAGTATAAAATATTATCTAGAATTACTAAAATATTACTCGGTAATTCCGACAGATAATTGTTTCATCACCCAAGGATACTTATAAGATATGTAGAATTTCAGTACTTGAATAACTCTGAAGCTAATTAAAGCAATTAGGCTTTCGGTGGATAGCTCTGCTTCAATATTGTGACGCAAAGGCTACAGCTCAAGGTTAGCGGAGCTCGGTGGTGGGTGGTCGAAAGAGTGAAGAGATAAGCAGCGTGTTTGTCCAGCATAAACACTGTAAGGGTTGTATGAGAATCTTCAGGAAATTTCTGCATCTCGAACGTTTCGGAACCCGGGATATTTCCAACAGGCGAAGGTTCTCTCTAATTGAGAGAACCAGGCAGTGTTTCTGATACAACCAAAAACACTGAGTGAGTTTGAGATATGCGAGTAGTATTGCTAAAAGGGACTCTCTTCACTTCATTTCGTCACGAGGAAAATGAAGTGTCAGAGACGACTGGAACTAGTTCACATTATTGAAGTGTCAGTCTGAATAAAGTGAAGTCTCAGGAAAAACTGAACTATGTTATTAAATGACACTACAAATTGAGTGAAGTGACAGTATAAAACTAGACGAAGTCACAATTATAGGAGGTTAAGGAGAATGTTCGCTATAAACATTTTCTAACATTATTAAAGGGTTATTACTTGATAATTTCATAAAGAACACGTAGATATATTAAATTAACATTTGAATTTAAAAGGAAATTTGTGCAAGATTGGATAAGCCAGCAAGAAAAACTGGTCTTATATTGTGTAATGCACTTCCACTGCATTTTGTTGTCGCCAGATGTGCACTAAGAGGAAACATTTCAGTAAACGTTTTCCTAGCCAAAGGATGGTTCACATGGATGTGCCACTAAAAGCTAATGGCAACGACATCGGAAATAAATGACAAGGTTTCTCGTAGGTTGCCGTTCACCTTAGAAATCCTGAGAGCACTTGTAAAGGGAGGCGATATGGCATTAACAAGCGCTTTGTTGGTAGTAGCGTATTGGGACTACCCTCCCATTCAGGCGAACAAATAGGGTTAGAGGCCTGGCAACCCTCCCCCCTCTAGTGCACTCTCCTAAGCTTAAGTCACAAGGTAAACAGCGCAGTACGTGTACCTCACATCTGCAATTTGATCAATCTTCTCAAAGGATTTTGCAAGGCTCCGTTTATTGCTTGTTTTGTTGTAAGATGCTACACCGCGTGTCTTCACCTGTAAAAGCAATTATTGGTAAACACACCTTGCGTCAACTAAACCTACATGAATAAGACAACAGTTTCTGCCAACTGAGGTTCTAAAGGAGTTATAAAGCCTTCAGTTACCTTTAAAGTGTCGTTTTAAATTTACTTCCTTACTCTAATGTTTAGATGAACATCATTTCAATTTCCTGGAACTTGTTTTAAAGCTTAATGCTCTGTTACAAAAACGGCGATCACAGCTAAATCTATGGATATCGGCCATGTACTTCAAGAATTTCTGAGTGATAAGGCTTATGAAATAATTGAAAATACTTCAAAGGGGCATAACTTCCTTAATCAGCTCTGATCACTTCCAGATTTTGAATTACCACAACGTTTCAAGCACACCAGAAAGTACTAATTGTATAACCATATATTATATTATTGGAGCAGTATTAAAGTATTGTAACGTGGATGGTTGAGGAATGTTTGGAAACATATCAAACTTTATAAATGTATTATTTTAGGCTTATTTCCTGCTCCTTGGTGCACATTTTCTGCGGCATATGTTCCCCTATATGACCCGTGAGAACAGCTTAATGAGAGATTCCTCATGACCTCAGCTTATGACATCAACCTCTTTTCTGCTCATATCGATCAAAGGCATGTGACCGGACGCTGAATTGCATTCTGTATCAGCTAGAATGATTCTAAGAATTATGAGAATGCTTACGTTTGCTTCGGAAAAGCTTACGACACTTTTGGCTTTGCATTTGCCTTACTCGGCACAAGGTGCCTCCTGTAGGGAGATACTGCTTATTTCTGCAGCCGCTGGACTTATCTGTGGAGCTTCGTCCTCGAATCATTCTTGGAATTACTCTTGATCACGGTCGTTATGCCGCCTTTCAGTGGAGGCCTTAATGCATCCTCGAACAACAAGACACAAAACTTCTAAAAGGTAAGCCCCGCATGGGGATCTGATAACTATGTAACTGTTGCTATCACTCCACCTCAAAGTATCTTAGAGACGTTGGAGTGTACTTTTATATTGTTTCAGTTTAATTGTGGCCAAAACTACTGTCTCATAAGTATTGTCATTTTTTAAAAACAGCAATTAGCAGAAATATGTTCTGACAAGCAATTAACCAATTTGCAAAGCACAGACCATTAGATTCTATGGTCTTTGAGCAAGGTTTGTTATCCCACGATGGTACCATTCTCTGGTTTTTGATGTGAAGAATTTGGTGACATCCACTTGCACTGTTCAATGTTGTCAATTTCTTACACGTAGCAAATGAGCTATGGACCAAAAAAGATCATAATTTGATGACGCCAGATCAGGGCTGTATGCTGGATGTAGTATCAGTTCTATTCCTTCCAATTTCTGAAATTGTTCCATAGTTTTTCGTGCAGTATGGGGTGTGGCATTGTCCTGTTGCAATAGCACTCTATTTCGGTTAACTGATCCTGGGTATCTCCGTCTCAAAAGTTCATGTACTCCTTCCAGTTGGGACTAAAGATCGGGATCAATCGCTCGCCCGTTAGAAACAAACCACCAGTAAATTACACCTTCAAAATTCCATCAGACACACATTACTTTGGGACCGAACCATTTTTTTAACGATGACTTAGGTTGACAGGGATCAAACCATTTCGAGGCGGCAGGGTTTCGGTAATATACCCATTTTTCTTCACAAGTGACAATTGTCCTGACAAATATGTCATCCATAGGATTGCGGATAAGCTGATGACAGATATCCACTCTACGTTCAGCTGGTTGAGGTGTCAGTTCATGAGGTACAGATCTATAGTTTCTGTATTATCCTGCAAGTATTTTAATGTGGAGATGTATGATATTTTTTGATGTACCAAGTTCTTTTGAAATCCTAATGTTACTTCTTTGAGGATTTTGTCGCAAAATATGGCGTCCATCCTCAATATTCCATAATTAAGATCTTCCAGAACATGGTACATCTTTACTGTTTTTCTCTCCAGTGTTAAACTGTTGGAAGCATCGCTGTGCCACATGATCACCAATGAAATTTTCTCTTTCTACTTCACATATTCATCGAGCTGCGAGAGCGGCTTTATAATCTTGTTTCCAGTAGTGTCTTAGGACTCCAAGTTCAAAGTTTAGTATCTCTATTTTGTGAATGTTTATTAACAACTGAAGACTGCATGTTAACAAGGTACGAACACCAGCTATGGCATCCTGTAAATAGCAATGCCAAACAAAGAAGCCCCTCCCCCCTTACACAAAAAATAAAAAACGACTTTACTCATGGGACCACCTAATACATAAGCACCAAATTGAACCAAGTGTTGTCTCTGACCCTTGTTGCTCCCATCCTATCAACTACATCCCCAGTTAGAAAGTGGTTTGCAACATTATGATGTAGTCGCCAAAGTTACTTTACTCAATGTAACTGCATCAACATATGCTTGAAATTTAAGTGTAAAATTAAAAGATACAGACCACGAAATTAATCCAAGCGCTAAAACCTTCCGTTAGCATTAATGTATTAAATGTATGTTATTTTAATCAAAATCATTCAAGCTATTTTTAGGAAAATACGAAATTAGGAATCTTTCTCTATATAAAATATAGTTTGAGTTGCCGGAATTTTCTCAAAAATGTCCTTATCGTATTCTTCAAGGACAATACCATCTTTAGTGTATCACTGAAATTCAATTTTGAGTTATGCTGGACAAAAGCGGGCACACACATATACACACATCACGATGTACTATTTGTAAAAAAGGGTATCTTTTTAGATTTAGTGGAATGCGAAATATATGTTTTTCTTTAAGGTAAATAAAGCGAAAGGAGGGGCGTTCTATATGTTTAAGAACTGGCATTTGGAGATTAAAATGTAATAAAAATGAACACCTCATTCAATAGCTACTACTGGCAATAGGGAAGGTATTTTTACACATATATTTTAAGTAAATGTACAAACTTGTGGAGGAAAGCATTCCAACCCAAAAGTGGCTAAAATCTAGAGAACGTTTTTGAATCAGGTAGAAGAGAATTGAAATCGGGCAGTGAAAAGAGATTAAACACTCACAGACACCCACAGTACTGAGAATCTAATATATATTTAAAAAGTGCATGCATTGGATTCGTAAATAGGTTATCATCTGGGCTAAAGTCATATCATACTCGAACGAAATCTGCTTAACACAAATTCTGACTGGGGTTGCGATGATTACCCTTTGCCAGAGGTGATCCAAATCCCAAACTCGGTCACATGCACTTGAGCTTTCAAAATCCGCTTCTTTAGGGTTCAGGTACCTGAACGTGATACACATACTAATGGCACTTCTTCCATACGAAAGTAGCATAATGATGATGAGGCGTCTTGGATAACATCAACATGTTCCCTGGAGTAACTCCCGACTCTATATACCATAAAGCGCATTCTACACTTAATATTCGTTTTGTATCGATTATTATTTATGCTTCAAGGTACCAGTTTAGCATTATACCATTATATATTATGCTTCAGAACGTTTTATATTTAACACAATATGGTCAGATGCATTACTAAAACAGATGATTATCTTCATTTTGAATGCACGTAGCTGCTCTTTCTATGAAGTGTTTTCGTTTCAACTTGCATTGAATGAATGCAATTACCATCTAATGAAAATGGCAGCTTTTGAAAGTCTGTGTAGCCAATCATGTTGTGTAATATACGATTCAAAATAAAGGCTAATAGTATATTAATCAAGTTTAAAAAAAGAATGTTCTATTCTAATTCCATATTTTGTGTTAAAATTAGTCTCATTCGATTATTATCACAGACACATTTAAGCTCATAATTTATATCATTGTCCAGTAGGTTTTTTTCTCAAGTTTTGCGATATTTCAAATGCCCAATCCTAAATTAAAACAGAGTAATTTTTAGGCTTCCTTATTTCGAGTTCCTAGCAATTCCGGTGTACTTCAGGCAACCCAACTATACACTGCAAATACTTATGCAAAATTTAGAAAAGATTAAAACAATATTATGCTTTAAAGAGGGATATATTTCTCGATTATACATATTTATATTGACTGCTGCTTCCATTTAATTCTCAAGGGTATCCACGTATGCATATCTCTTATCAAAGAAGTATAATCGTAGGTGCCTTTCCTAAACCTTGCACGGGGTATTGTGGGTCTAGTTTTCTTCGGAATGTAATAACTTTATTTCCATCGTATATAAGCAAATAAATAAGTAATTCATTCTACTTTAATTTAATGTATAATCACTTTTTAATCATTTAAAATCGATCTTTCTGCAGGAAGGGCACTTAACGCCTCTCAAAAAGAATTGGTTGTCTAGCACACACATTACTTTCTCTTCTCACTATTTTTAAAAAAAGCTTATTATTCTCTCTTTTTAATGTAAATAAGGTTACATTATCTACTTTTTGTATATAATACAAGGTGGACCACACGAAGCTTAGTATCTTAATATACAGTTGAGATTTGAGGTAGCACCAAAGGAGATAGTCGCAAACTCACATATCTGGGAACTTGCGGATCATGGAATGTCTCCTCTTCTTGAAATCACTTTGTTTAGCAACATTTAACCTTGCAATGGACACGTTGGCAGTATGGGCAGTAGCCCCCAACTTGTTTAAATCAGATGGTATTGAGATCGATTCCACGATATTGTAACTCAGGGGTAGCAAGTCCCCTAACGCCTGTACGTATCGATCTATAACTGCCGTTTGATTAGACTCCAAGAGTTGAATATGTTTAAAATGTTTAAAGCTGGTTTAAGTGTAGGTATGGAAAGGTTAATATGCATAAAAATGAAAGTGTGAAATTCAGTAGGTCATGAGTTGATGCAATGCGCATATGATATGATGCAATATGCGTATGATATGATGTAATATGTTAGTATTGGTGGTTGCAAAAATGATATGACGTAATGTGTTGATGTGGAGCAGTAAAAAAGAAGTTTATTCGGTGGTTATAGCAACGAAAGGTGAAAAATCAATTGTGTTGGACAAGCAGCTTAAAGAAAGATATCGATAGCGTGGTCGTAGCGTGTCTGCCTCAAGTTCAAGACGTCCCAAGTTCGAAACTTGGTCAGGGTTAGCTACCTGTATAAGGTTCTTCCCGTGGTTTTCCTGATCCTGAAACACGAATGTCAGGTAACTCTAAGCTCTATGGATCCTGAGCTCATCTGAGCATCATTTCACCCATTTCCATTCTTCGTCCGGAATGACTTAACGTCCGATAAAGCTTAATTTTAAAAAAGATGGCACCTTTTGATCTCGGAACGTTGAAGGGAGCAAACGTCTTTTGATCTCGGAACGCCGAAAGAAACAGACATAAAATTCAGTGACGGTATAAAATATTATAAAGACTTAAAATTAATACACGGAAAATTGTAACAAAGAAACGCCATTCATGTGCAAAGTTCTGTAAGTAAAATGGCAAAGCGCATTTAAATTAAATTAGGTGTGGATATTCTTAAATTAAACAAAACCGATTTATTTCAACGTTTATGTAAAAGGTTAATTCTTTCACTCGCGACCACACCTGAAAACAGAGTTCTCGTGCACTGACTGAAGCAGCGCCGGAGGAGATCTTCCAGAAGCATCGATACATCTAACTGCCAGATCTGAGAGAACTCGGATCCAGAAGAAGTGGCAACCCGTGGCTTCATCGCCATCCCAGAGCGCAGGAGACATCCCACGACCCTAGCCGCAACGCGGGACAACATTGCACACGTACGTACGGAAATACCGTTCCATATGGTCGCCGCAACGCGAGGCTTCGAGAACAGCATCAACCTACATCATCTCCACCATCAATATCAAACCCGTATGTAAGCAAATTTCCGTATCAGTTCTGAGGTCGTGTCGCGGCTCTATCATTCTCTTCAAAAAAATAAGAACCTATGATTCCAAAACTCACAACGCCACGCCAGACTGTTACATGATAATCATGAAGAGGGCACATAAATAACTTATGGATTTGAATCACTCCGATAGCATACATTTTGTTTGTTTACCATACCATTTAAATAAACGTGAGCCTTATGACGCTTAACAGGACCATTAAATGTTTCGCACAATGCTTGAACCACAACCATCTTGTAGGGATGCAAACGTGAGACTTCTCCTAAAACATGTGAGTGATAACCGTATGTCAGCAGCGTCAAGTTTTTTTAAGTGACTAGAATTCTTACTTATTGCTTGTCTGATAATTTCAACGTTTTCTGGTGTTCTCACAGTGTGTACAGGTTTGTTCTTCACTGCAGAAGCTATTTGCTCGGATATTCTGTATCCATAACTTGATAGTGTTTCTGCTAAGAACGTTTCCATGACATGGGATATCCAAATGACGACGAAATGATCGTTGTGTAATGTCAATCGGGTCACCATTATATAAAAAATGTTTCCACCACAAAACATGATGTTCAGCATTCCAGTGCACCATTTTAACAATGACACACATTGGTGTTGCTAGAGACATCTCGCGCTCATTTATTTTTCATTTTAACCAACTTATTTAAACTTGAAAATCGCCAGGATTCCGATGCCCACCCTGTTTTAGAATATGATAACCTAGAGAGACTATCAAATTCTTTCAAACCCGGTCGCTATGTAAGGTCTTTGAATTATCGTTTTCTTTGCATGGTCTAGAAGGGAAAAAAATGTCATATCTGAGAATAGTATTTTAAACGGAAAACAATAAAAGAATATCTCGGAAACACTTAACTCTAAAGACAAAAAAATATATACTCGACATGAATTATGTGCTTTACGAGATTTAAATTTTCGTAGAGTGAGACTCCATATATTCCTCATAGTGTACCAGTTACGCAAAAGTCGTTCAGAATGAGGACTTCGGAGAATAATTCTCGAAAATTCAAAATATGCATTTCATTTGGTATGCAAATATTTCAAGCGACAGCAGTAACTTTATATGGTTTGTCGCTCTGTTAGTCTCAGTCACACGGACATCCCTGAAGTTTCTGTAATTATTCTAATTGAAATGCAAAGCTTAGTTGGTAAAACAGATGTTTCATGTTTTTAGCAGAAAATCCCAAATGCCTGGATTTGCGTTACACGCTATCCAACCTTAACTTGTTTACGGATACCAACGTTACGCCGCAGCACAACTTTAAGAGCGAGCGAAACTGTGAAGTGCGAGTGGGAATACCTCGTTACGACCTTTCATACGAGAATCGGTTGATAAGTCCCAGGCCTCAGAATAAATGATGATGATGATTTTTTTGTTGTTGTAATTTTACGTCCTCCAACGTTAAGTCATATCGGACGATGAATGGAATCGGTGAAATGATGCTCAAATGAGCCCAGAGTCCTTAGAGCTTAGAGTTACTCAACATTCGTCCTTCAGGATAAGGGAAAACCCCGGAAAAAACCTTATCCAGGTAACTCACCCTGACCAAGATTCGAAATCGAGACCTCTTGAACGTGAGGTAGACGCGCTGCCATCTACGCTACGGAGGAGGGCAATGATGATGCTGATGATGATGATGACGACGACAACTTTTCTCTCAACGTATCTCCAGAGAGGTTTTGTCATATTGGTGTTCCACTTTAATTAAGCCATCTCTGTAGTCTGATTTATTGTGGTCCTCAAAACAGCTGTTTACCACAACAATGACCTCCTCTTTGTGTGAAATCTTCGTCCTCTAACAACTTTTTTTGTGCTTCGGGAACAGGTGGTGGTCACTGGGTGCTAGATCTAGCGAATAGGGCGAATGTTTAAGCATTCAAACTTTAATTCGCACATTTTTTCCCATTGCAATGACTGAAAGATCGGCCGAAGCATTATCATGAAGAAACATTTTTTTTTTCTTTTCCAAATGAAGTCTTTTACTTTTCACTTCATCACTCAGATCTTGCAGTAAGCTTGTGAAGTACTCAACAGTGATACTTTTACCCTTTTCCAGTAATCAATAAAAATAATACCCTATGCATCTCAGAAAACACTCGCCATAACCTTGTTAGCTGACAAAATTGTGGAGTTGGTTTATCTGGTGCAAACCACTGTTTTGACTGTGATTTACTTTCTGAAGTGCAGTAGAGAGTGTAGAGCTCCAAATTAACGGAAACAGTTTCTCTTTGCAACTATTCATCAGGTGTCAACAAACCTGGAACCCATTCTGCACAGAACTAGTGAAAGCTCAAAACAGTACTTACGAGGGCTTTCAATAAAGAATGGTCACTCGTTTTTTTTTTACAACGTACCTTTCTTCATCCTCCAAATTTTGAAGGTCCTTCTCAAAATAGTCTCCCCTGAATGCGATGCACTTGTCCCAGCGTTTCTGCCAGTCTTCAAAGACATGCTGGAAAACATTTTTGAGAGATCCTTCAAAATCACCTCCGCAGCCTTCACTACTGCTTCTAACGATGGATAATGCCTCCCACGAAGGAGTTAGGGAATAGAAATAAGTCGCATTTGTCTAAATCCGGACTATAGGGAGGGTGAGGGATGCACTTCACGTTAATTTTTTTGCAAGATATTCACCAATAACATTGACAATATGCGGCCGCGCACTATCGTGGTGCAGCATCTAGCCTGCTTCACGGAAATGTGGTCTTTTGTGCTTGGTATGGACTTGCAATGCTTTTAGGACATCACTGTAGTATTGTCTAGTTACTGATGTGTGTGCAGGTACAACATGCTGATAAACCATTCCATGAATATCAAAGAATGAGATTACCATAACTTTCCCAGCAGAAGCAATCACTTTTGCTTTTTGGGGTTTGGTGGTGAAGGACATTTCCATACTGAGCTTTGCTGTTTGCTCCCAGGATCAAAATGATGTAGCCAAGTTTCATCATCAGTGATTACGTTTGAAATAAACTCCGGATCTTCCCCTCACATCAACTTTTAACTGCATGCAGACCTGCATGCGAATGTCCTTTTGTTCGGGAATCAACAGTCCTGGAACCCATCACGCAGAAACAGTCTCATGTGTAATGTTTCTGTCAGCAACGTGTGGGTGGCACCCAATGAAATGTTCAGTATTTCAGAAAGTGATCTTAAGGTAACTCGTCTATCCTCTCTCACAATGGCAGCAGTAGTGTTGATGTTTTCTTCCGTAAGAGCAGTAACTGGAGCACCAGGTCCACCTTCTTTTAAAATTGATTGTCTCCGCTCTTTAAACATTTTAAACCACCTTCGAGGTGTGCTGTAGGGAAGAACAGACTCTCCATAGGCCTCCTGTAACATTGTACAGGCCTCAACTGAAGATTTGTTGAGGCGAAAGCAGAATTTCAAAGCTGCATATTGTTTCTCGCGTGTTACATCCATTGTAGTGGTAGGCGATACTGAACATGTCTGAACTTCCCTGGTTCTCACAGGTGGGAACCTGGAGTACCAACAATGAAACTACTACGGCGTGTTTGTTTCATATTAAGTTAACAAAATATATTAAGATTGAATTTTAGTACGAAAAATTAAGACCGTAAGAATTATGATCTTTCTTTATTGAACAGCCCTTGTAAAATTTTACCTGCACGTTTAGTTCTGCTATTACCTTGATATTAATAACATGAATGGTTACTTTTTTAAGAGATAGCTGATGACAAATTTTGATGCAATAATATAATTAGGAACATAATCCTATCTCGTTTAATAAGAAAATCTATATTATAAAAGTAAAGTAATGGACTTCTACGTCATACAGAATGTTCAGTTTGATGCCATAAATAATTTTCTGTCCATGAATTTAGCAGATTTACTGGTGGGATAGGAGGGAAGAAATAAAGTAATCCTGTAGGAAGCAGTGGTAGGACTGTTAAAAAGACGGTCGGAACAACTTAGAGCGTCGAAACGTACCCTCAAGTCTTAAGCAGGAGATCAGACAAATGAGTAGAAGTAAGATGCAAAATGGACTGAAAATCTAGCTGTCCCGATTTTGGAGGTGAATGGAAAGACAGATGAGCCCAGAATCTCTAAGCGGGCTCCCTATTGATTTCGAGGGAATTGCATACATGAGACGTCGCAACACAAGGGGAATTTCAATTTAACCCATGTGCGATGTGATGGAACTAACAGGGCCATGTTTTGGAACGTACTTCTTGAGACCCTTCTCTTTTTATTAACATTCTTTACCTAATCGAGCACGTGTTGAAGTGCTCATCTTATTGCCACGATGTTTGATTTACCAGCAGCAGAATTTCATACTCCTGATATCGTACCTTGTACAGTTCTGCGCAGAAAATTCTTTTGATATCCCACACTTCATTTATTTTTCATACAGTTCTCACTAATGTTTCTTACTCTAACAGCTCACTCTGGTTATTCCTATGCAGCTTTCGTCTGTGAGCTAAGATGATTCGAAATGTGTAGTGTTTAACGCCCGCTTTTACTACATACGGCACCGCAGGCGATGACACTGATGATACGTGAGATGAAGATGGATCACCGGTGGAATGAGGTGGCGGGGGCAACCGGAGATCCCGGAGAAAATCCGTCCCAGCGCCGTGTTGTCCAACACAAATATCACTTTGCGGTCGCCTGGGATCGAACCCGGGCCGCCTTGGTGAGAGCCAAGTGGTCTAACCACTGAGCCACGGCGCAGCCAAGATGATTTGAGGTACAATAAATAAGAAGCATGCCAAGTTTGCTAAAACTGCTTTTAAATAGCAAGTACAGACTAGTCCGCGCCATGGCGTAGCGGGCTGATCCAGCATGCCTCGGTCCCTGGCCACGGAAAGCGACCCGAGTTTAGGTCCCGGTTATAGGACCGGTGCCCACTCAGCATCGTGAGGAAAGTGAGGAGTTTACGCTAGGTAAGCGACCCTGGCCACGCAAACCAACATTCCGGCTGGGGGATGCCGAGATGCTGACCACATCTCCTCCCCATATCGGTTGGATGATCGTCCACCACTGCCGTGCGTAAGTGGGCGTGAGGCCGGCAGTCGGGTTGGTAGGCCTTGGCCCTCTAAGGGCTGTCGCGCCAGTGATTAAATTAAATTTAAACAGGAAGTCCAGTGCAAGATGTAATCGCTCGTTCATATAGCCTTGACCTTGTCCTAGAATTCTTCTGCACTACCTTTCCTTCCCATTTTCTTGATACGTTAACGTACACTTTTGAATTGATGTACAACGCAAGGCAATAAAACTTATGTAAACTCTCAGGATAAATGCAGGCGCTATCGCCAATTTAAGAGGCAGCTTATAATGAAAGATCTTCTGTGTAATTTATTCATAAAATTTACATTTGCTGCAAATGATTAACTCTGTTACACATTAATTCTGATCCATGCCGTTATGAAAATGCACATTTCCAATTCCTGGCCATTTACATATACAGAAATACATAATCATGTTAAATCTTTGAAAGCACAAATAGGTATCAGCTATTTCTCAACTAATAACTTGAAACTTGTTTGTAATAATTGGCATGTGCTTTATAAATAAAATAATTATGAATTTCCAAGGTAAACTATTACTGATAAATTAATTATTTGCTAGCAGTTTAGCTTTTCATATTTTCAAAATACTCTTTGTAATAAGCAATTATTGCTCTCCGGTTAATAGTGTAATTTATGTAGCCTAAACCATAATAAAACACTGATTTAAGCCTTTTGGAAAACGTCTTTAGGCAAGCAGTAAATGTTTTCAAATATGAATGTCATTTTGGATTATTACATGGAATAGGTCATTGCACAAAATATGTACTTTATAAAACTAAAATCAAATATTTCGTTGCTGAAGAATTCCCCATATATACTGAAGATTTCGCAAAATAGGTTCAGATTTCCAACTCACGGAGAAATTTGAATATTGCAAGACGAAAAAAGAATCAAATGTAGAAACCGACAGTTTAAAACTGGAGTTTGCTGCAAAATATATGCTACTATCTCTTTAATTACTTCATAATAAGCACAACTATTGATATGCTAAAAGCAACATTGAAACAATAAATTAAAAATATAAAAACGCCAATGATATGAAATGACTTTTTGGCCAATTTTGATATTTTATCCCATTTCCTTAAATAAGTAACCATTTTGTGTTACAACCTATTTCGTGTCAGCAGTCAATAAGAGGTGAGAGGTGTATGTGACAGTTAAAAGACAGGAGCAATCAATGGAATATAATGACAACCTTGTGAGATTGCACAGAGAATATGCATATCACTCAAATTTTGTGTTGAGAGGTTGAAGAGGCCTTTGACGTACCAATAATAATGATACCGCTGAGCTTCTGAATCCTCAAGATTGTGTGCACGTTACTGTAGCTTCGCTATTTTATATTACATAGCTTACATTACAAAATATGAACGTCCATCTCAAACAGAATCACTTTATATAAACAAGTGCGTAACCTGCGCCTGCCAAGTTAGGGGCGTACCTGCCAAAACATACGTTCACTGACTCCAGACACTCCAAAACTGTGTTCTCCACATAGTAGTCAATGCTGATTGGTACATACCCAACGGAGATATCCATAGAGACCTCTCCATCCCCTACTTTACAGACTTCATCTTATCCGTCTCTCAAAACCTCTTTAAAACCCCTTCCCACACTTCAATGCCTACGTTCGTGGCCTCGGGGAGTACGACATTGACCCCGGGGAATGTTATAAACACTCCAGATTCCTCCTCCACATACCATAACCTAAAAAGTCAAAATAACACTTTTGATCAAATTTATAACCAAATAAATAATGAATATTGAAGCAGCATCGACGATTAAAATCTTCCTCTAGTCTGTATAATAGATATGAAATTAGATATGTATATCCTTCCTCTGAATTAATTAATCTATATAAGTTTTAAATGTTTCATTCTCTCTCGTTCTCTTATCTGCATAACACCATCTCGTAAGGTATATATGCATTACAAAAAGGAATCAATTGAAACGGAACTAAGCTATAAAGCATTTTTCCAAACTGTGATCGTTTCCAGCCAACCTTTACATCTCAAAATGCATGAAGCCGGCCATGCATACAGAAATATTGAAGCTCGTTCGTGAATCAGCTACCAGGTGTTTCATTATGATGGAATTTTATTCAAGTGTTATGAATTTTAATGATCTTAATGAATTTTAATGCTGATATCTCGGTGCTGGTTTAGTAATTACTTTTTCCTCTGTGGAGCAACAGCGATTATCTTCATAACGTACGTTCAACTACCAAAACAGATTCAAATGATATCATTTATTAAACCATATTCTGTAAACTTATAGGTAGTCTTTTTCATATGAGAAACGTTTACATAGCTTTATTTTCTCTAATGATTTTGATAACATTTTATATGTTTATAACATTTTCATGAAAAATAAATGTTTATATAAAATGTCACGAAATATCCTTCATTCTGAGTTACTTTTGTATAACAGATAAAATTTTGCTACAAAGAAAAACTGATTCTGCAAAGGTCCATAAATTTATGTTGAAGGAATATATAATGCCCTACACCTCCCATGTTAAAATTGCTAACTTAAAGTGCATTTTTTTTGTAATTTACGTCCTCCAACGTTAAGACATATAGGACGATGAATGGAATGGGTGAAATGATGTTCAAATGAGCCCGGAGTCCATGGGGCTTAGAGTTACCCGACATTCATCTTTCAGGATAAGGGAAACCCCTGAAAAAACCTTATCCAAGTAACACACTGGCCGAGATTCGAACTCGGGACCTCTTGAACGTGAGGCAGACATGCTACCACCACGCTACCGAGGCGGGCCATATTTCTTTGAAACCACTACAGATATCAATGAGAAATTTTTACAGCTGATAAGTTCAATTCTTTTCTGAATATGTGGAAGTAGCTGTTTATAAGGTTTACTTATGTAAAAGTTAGAACATTTCTAACAGTAACAATATTTTCTTTAATTTACTACACAAAAAGGAACTTAAAAATTATATATCTCACTGATAAATACAAAAGTAGATCCACAATTCTCTTGTAGTGTGCTTGATATGTGTTGAAAATTTGAGGCACCTACCTTTCATAGATAAGTATTAAAATTTAAAAAAAAATCGAAAACTCACTTTTACAATTCTAGTTTTTACTACTTTTTCCTGTACAGGCCACGGCTAACTTAGCATTAGTGGTACCAATCGCTGAAGCGTAAATTCCACTACAAAATAAGCTGAACTTGATATTTTAACCCTATTGATTCAAAAGTTATGATTAAAAATATTTGTAGTGCGTTCCTAACACTAATCTATGCATCAAAATGTTCAGAAAATGTCATATAACAATGCAACATTAAATACAGAAAATGACATTTTTTAAACCTAACTTACATTTTAATCTCCCCGTAAGTATGTTTTGGGAGAAGTTGGTGTTAACATTTCCGACATATTCTCTGTTAATTGTTAAAATTTCCTAATAATCATACTTCTTACAAAAGGGAAATATCATTTAAAATCGCATAAGTAAAATGTTGAAGCTTTTACTAGACTGAATCCTGTTAAGGCTGCACAATACACCTTTGTAACCGTTATTAAAGTATTTTATGCATTGTAAACTCGAATATTTTAGGAGTCTTAAATCTAAATAGCTATTTATGTATCAAGCATATAAATAAGGCTTCAGTGAACGAAGGACTGAAAATATCCCTAAAGGTTTTTTACGTGAGAGAAAAGCGCTTTACTAAAATAGGCTATAAATGATGTTAACTGAAATAAATACATTTAAAATAATTATTACATAAACATAAATGGCATAGTCATTTGTAGGCATATACTCACAATCACCTGAACTCTATGCTATGAACGCCTTTTAGAAAACATTGCCAACAATAATATGAGATGCGGATGTAGATAGCAGTGCTTATTCTGAATGTTCGTTGCTAAGCAAAAAATTTTGTTACTGAAAGTATGGGTGAAACTTCCAAGGAAATTTCAATCCGAGACAGAAACATTGAACTGGAGCTGTTCCTAGTAAAACCATTCTCATTATATTTAAAGACTGATATAAGGCATGCAATATGATACTGAGTTCATTACATAGTCATATACATAACATTAGGAGTAACCTAATATTGCTATATCTGCTTAGTATGTATCAAAGTTACATAAATATTGTAAGGAATCATAGCTACTGGAGTTATTAAATCAAGCAATAATGCATCACCATGAATAAAAATATCACAACCTATATGATCAAGAATGACAAATATTCACCTGTGGAGCACAGCAATAGGGCAAAGGAAGATTATACTAATCTGCTTTGATATCCTGTACCCATCAGCATAATCCTCTAATCAGCTCTATTGGCTCTTACAAAACCACAATTAATACACACAAGCGACCACGTCGCGGTTTGACCCTTAGGTAACTGCTGACCTAGTCCACCCAGGGATACCTAGACCTGATAGTTACACAGTATAGGGCAATCTAGCACAAACCGCTGTTGTAAACACACCCTTGGAGATGCCCTTCAAACAGTTCGCCCCATGGAATGACATTGCTCACGATGGCAATAAGCGTCGTGCATTTCAGGCACCACATAATGAAACCTCGTCTTGCCTTTTACCTCGCTCGCCAATGACTTGCCACATACAATAAATCACACATAAACAACTATTTAGTTCCGAAATTTATTTCATTACTTAACCCATAACACCGTTCTACGTAGATTTCATTTTTTATGAATGCTTCTGAATCACGTTTTTACAATTATTGCAAAACTGCAATCGTTTTCACATAACACGTCAAAACTGATTTGTAATTCAGAATTTTATGTTTTGAATATTTGTCATAATTGTGCGTGCTGTAGTAGTGTTACAAGTTTATTATTATTATTTTTTAGTTTATTTACGGCCTCCAACGTCAAGTCATATGGGACGATGAAGGAAATGAGAGATATTGTCGCGAACCCTTATTTACGATCGCGTGTCTTGTTTACACAAAAGAAACTGATAGGAGGGCAGTGTGAAAACCAAGAGCCCACGGACAAAGATAACAGGCAGATAAGGATCTGCCAGGCCGCGCCGTGGCTCAGTGGTTAGACCGCTTGGCTCTCACCAAGGCGGCCCGGGTTCGATCCCAGGTGACCGCAAATTGAGATTTGTGGGGGACAACACTGCGGGATCTCCGGTTTCCCCCGCCATCTCATTCCACCGGTGCTCCATCTTCATCTCATGTATCATCAGTGTCACCGCCTGCGATGCCGTATGTAGTAAAAGCGGGCGTTAAATCCTACACATTCATTCTTAAGGGTCTGCCGAAACAAACAAACTGAGATAAATGGAAATTTCTAGTTACTTCTGGACTGATAGAGATTTTTCGCGTTCTGGTTTATTTGCGAATCATCTAGAAATTATCTATGAAGTATTTAAAGAGGCGACAATTGGCCAAGAGGGAGTCAGTTGTAAACAGTAAGGAGTAGAGTTGTGGAGAAACAGTGTTGTGAAAGAGACAACCAGCTGTGTTGTAACGAGAGTTAAGTATGTAATCTGCTGTCACTGTTTGTTATTGTGATCGAGCTTGGTAGACTGATGGTGTATGTAACGTAATGCTCCTGTATCTATAAGAATATTTCTACGTAAATAAAGGAGACTTTTAATTTCTGCAACTCGGCCTTTCAATTCTATGAACCCACAAGGTCAGAATATGATGCTCGAGGGCCATGGAGCTTAGAGCTACCCGACATTTGTCTCTCAGGATAAGGGAAAACCTTGGAAAAATCCTTATCCAAGTAACTCAGCCCTAACCGAGATTCCACCTCAGTACTCCTTGAACGTGAGGCAGACACGCTGACATCTACGCTACCGAGGCGGACAAACCATGTGTTTATCGTGTGGCAGAAAGGCTCCACAGCTTATAATTTCAATTTTTATGCTTAAAATGTGAAATCATGTGTTATTATCTTTATATTTTCCGCCCTAAGGGATGTACAAAAACGTGTCTTCCGCTTAAAATTAGTAATTCAAAAGAGTGGAGGTTCTCCAGAGATTCTTCTCAAAAAGTCTTAAAGGAGTTTCACTTCATAATAGAATCATTCAATCTTCCATTCCTGTGGCCCACTCTTCTTTCAAAGGAGACATATGAAAATGTTAAATTTTTGTTACAGAAACTACAGCACAAAAATTATTTGTGGTTAGTGTGTGTGTGGAGATTTCAAGATTATTGGACTATAACTTGGGCAACAGGTTGGTTTCACAAAATATCCTCACTTCTTATGTGAATGGCATAGCAGAGCTAGGTCAGTACACTGCAAAAGGGAACAGTGGCCACGTGGGACTAATTTAACGAAAGGTGAAAAAAATATACAAAGTGAACTTATTGTTCCCTCAAAAGTACTGTTGCCGCAAATCTCAATGTAAAATTATGTCTAATGAACAATTTGTTAAACTCTAGATAAAGACAGCGAGTGCTTTACATACATTTGTGTTACATTTCCTTCATTATCATATGAAAAATTACAGTCGGGTATTCGTTGGCCCACAAATTCTAAAACTAATGGACAGTCAGTTCGAGAACACTGTGGGTCGAGAAGGGAAACGACTGAAATGCTTTCAGCAATGTTGATTTGAATTTCCTTGGAGATAAAAAGGATCCAAATAATGTTAACTTAGTTAAAGTGATGTTATAAAGCTTTAAAGAGATTTGTTGCAACATTAGTGTCAAAGTACTCTTTCTTAAGGACCATTTAAAATATCTCCCGATTATTTAGAAGACTTTAGCGAGAGATATGGTGAAAAAATATGGAAATAAGGTAGGAATGAATCGAACCAATCCATGACAAAATATCAGAACGAAGGCAACAATGGCATGAACATGTATTAAGAATGGAGAATGGAAGATATATAATGTAGTATTAAACTATAATCCAAAAGGAAGAAGAGACAGAGGACGACCCAGGATATGCCCGATATGCGATATGCCCGAACCATGGAGTGAAGAAGAAGTAGAAGAAGAAGAAGTAGAAGAAGAAGTAGAAGAAGAAGAAGAAGAAGAAAAAAAAGAAGAAGAAGAAGAAGAAGAAGAAGAAGAAGAAGAAGAAGAAGAAGAAGAAGAAGAAGAAGAAGAAGAAGAAGAAGAAGAAGAAGAAGAAGAAGAAGAAGAAGAAGAAGAAGAAGAAGAAGAAGAAGAAGAAGAAGAAGAAGAAGAAGAAGAAGAAGAGAAGAAGAAGAAGAAGAAGAAGAAGAAGAAGAAGAAGAAGAAGAAGAAGAAGAAGAGAAGAAGAAGAAGAAGAAGAAGAAGAAGAAGAAGAAGAAGAAGAAGAAGAAGAAGAAGAAGAAGAAGAGAAGAAGAAGAAGAAGAAGAGAAGAAGAAGAAGAAGAAGAAGAAGAAAGAAGAAGAAGAAGAAGAAGAAGAAGAAGAAGAAGAAGAAGAAGAAGAAGAAGAAGAAGAAGAAGAAGAAGAAGAAGAAGAAGAAGAAGAAGAAGAAGAAGAAGAAGAAGAAGAAGAAGAAGAAGAAGAAGAAGAAGAAGAAGAAGAAGAAGAAGAAGAAGAAGAAGAAGAAGAAGAAGAAGAAGAAGAAGAAGAAGAAGAAGAAGAAGAAGAAGAAGAAGAGAAGAAGAAGAAGAAGAAGAAGAAGAAGAAGAAGAAGAAGAAGGTAGGAATAGAAGTAGAATGTTCACATGATGTCGGAATACTGTTGGATCTTAAAAACGGACTGCGCTGAACAGCATGCGAGAATGTGAAAGAGAGGAAATCTGGAAGTGCAATATTGAGGTAAAGACATAAATGTATTTATAATTATTATTAATTAATGATTAATAATAAAAGCAAATAAATTATAATTATGGCACTGTTTTTCATGTAAAATTCTTGTTTAAATAATTTTATTACACTTCAAAAAGATTTAATTTTATTTCTGTTATTTATAATTATTTGAAAACTAAAGTGATGGAAAAAAACAGAGATTATTTTCGAATTCAGTACAAAAAAAAGTAAATTTAGGAACACTCATCAGATTAAAATAAAAAAAATAAAATCAAACATAAAATAAATTTTGAAATGCAGAACAGTGTATTTATGTCGTACTAGTAGCCATAAAATCGTGTCATAGTTGGTGCCTTCATTTGAGCTTTACCAGTATAGCGGGATAACAGTTCTAAAAGCCACTATGTGGGCTGCTTAAGTTAAACTCGCCTACTTTCTCTACCACATAAAAAGTAGATATAAAATATATTATGTTCCAACCAAAAATTCGAGACCCAGATTTTACTGTAAAGACACGTTTTGTGGTCCTGTGCGTGTGGGGAGGGGGGTTGTGTTCATGTACTCATGAACAGCATTATTTAAAATCGCTGTTAAATACTAAAATTTGTATATGATTTCACCTCCCAAGGACATAACACAATTATTTTTTTTTAAGAAAAGAAAGGAACTAACTTTGCATAGAAAAGTTTTTCTAAAGTATGACTCTATTTTGGTTAAAATACTTTACGTTTAACATGTTATGTGCATTTTTATATCTGTTTGTTTTGACTTGCGTCTGGTTCACTCTTAACTAACAACTAATGGTATAGTTACCTGTTTCATTGGTTGTCCAAATTTCGCTGACAAATAATGCCAAACACTCGCTTTGTTTAGTACGAGGGCAGCACTGTATGTACATCTAATGGTAGTTGTCAATAGTCATTAATTGAGACTGCACGTACACAGTTTTCATATACAAGTTATATTTCGTCTGGTAAATGAAGAGTGATGTTTCATTAAGTCAAATTTCAGTCCAGTTTATAGAGCATTCCTGTTATTATACTGCAAAGAATACTCCTAACCTCAAAATGTTTATTTTAGTACTCAGATTTCTACTCTAAACTTTTATACACATTATTATTTTGTAGTCTGTATAATAAATATCTTCATCCAGAAGGATTGCGTCCCCTTCACTTTCCGTTCTTCTCCATTCCAACTGTTCATTCTATTTTAACTTTGGATGGCATATGTTTCGTTTTCCTAGTGATCTATAACTAAAAGTTTCCTTGGGTAGTTTATTCTCATTCATTCTGTATGCCCGCCTGTGTAGTGTAGTCTGCCTTACGTCCAAGAGGCCCCGAATTCGAATCTCGGAATTCTCATTAGGAATTTACGTAATAAAAGGTTTCTGCTCATTTTTATCTCTTTGTCACAGAGCATACATTGTAAAATAGGTATAGAAAGCCGCATAATGTAATACATTAAATATTTCTGTAAGTGAAAGCATTTTACCACACAGGCAACCCTTTTAAAGATTTCGTCATATCTTTGCACGGTAGTCAAATACGTAGGGAGGAATCTCCAAATAGTTTATACACAGCACCTATATGTAGCCAACAGATTTCCATCAACTCTACTTTCAATATTCTGAAATATTAAAAATGTTCCAGTGAAATAACTTGCTTTATTAACGTGTGCGAATAGCTGTCATTCATTATTGATAAATTTATGAATTGCACTCTCCCGAGGGGAATATTCGCAAAACGAGTAATCAATTTGTAAATAATTGGGATGTAACATAAATCAACTGCTTTGGCATTAATGCAACATGAAGTACATACCTAAAACCTTAGTTATTTCCTTACTTTCGCACATATTTAAAAGTGTTTGAAACTCGCTAAAAAAAAGCTGCTTTTGCTTACTCTGTAACAAAGTGTTCCAAAATCGCATAAATTTATTTGCACAATTTATTAAAAAAGGAAATCATGAACATGTATTTCGGGTAAAATTCCGGTATAAAAAATGTGTGTAATATACAGTGTTTCCTCTATTTATTACAAGTACGTGGTGCAGGTACATGAAAATTGAGAAAATGGTAAATAACTGTATCATTTGTTCGCCGTACAGTTCGTCTGGTTTATCTTGAAACACGAGAATTAGAGAGAGAGCGCACTGTTGTTAGCATTTCAGTAAGTTTATGGACATGTTTATATCAATGATTCATGCATTAAATGGCCTCTTTTTTACGTTATACTAATTGTTAAATGTCGTTGTTAGTGGGTCCTTTAGACGGACGCAGCTTAGTGAAGGGAAATAAATATTGCAAAGTGGGAGCTAATTAAAACTATTTGTATAAGATTACATTTTAGTCAGATTTTTTATAAACCTCTAAGCGCCCCTTCTTCTATCAATTGATTTTATATACTGCCATTTCCATATAAAACAAGAAGATTACTGTTTTGAAATCACAAATATTCATTTTCTTCTTTTTGTACTTTCTATAAAGATCTACTTACACCTTCAAACGCAAACGTGGCAAAAATTCTTTCCTAATCTGAGTCACCGGAATAAGCAATATACACAACACTTGTTACCGAAATTAAAGGATTGCCATAAGTAAAGAATCACGATGGATTTCAAAGGAATGTTGGTTCTTTGTTACAACACGTGCAGGGGCAGTTGAGTCGAATAGCAGTTGGGGTGAATAGTTGTTTTAACAAAAGAAACGTAAGAAACAGTGTCCTTAGCAGAGTTCTAAAGGGTAGCACTTGACTTTGTTTGAATAGGGTATTCTTCGGACCCTTAATAATGGCATGACAAAATAGTCACAAAGGGAATCTTTGGTTGAATAAAGGGCTTCGAGAAAGTGAAAGTCATACACACCCACGCGTAGCTGTTGACATACAGCCTTCGGCGTGAAGCCGATTACGGTAGTCCTCTTCTGCTTTCTTGGTCACAACAGACCAGAAGCGATGAGAGAAGATTTTTTCGGTTCATATGTACGTGAATAACGAATTAAGTATGATCGAGTAATAAGCATTTCACACATATTAACTCTAAACAGTGATATTGGTAACCCTTGGTCGGCAACTTCAAGATCGATGTTCTGATAAACAGAAGCAGTAATTAAACCAGTTTGAAACGGGCATTCCAGTGTCATTAAAACTATCCTTCTCATACATACTCACGTATACCCTGAGAGAAACCTCATTGCTCAACCCTGAGCTACCCATATTATTTATATCAAACTGTAGCGGAAAGTGGAACTGTGCGCCACGCACATCATTTTCTGCTTCAAACTGTCGCCCCAACGTGGAACTCTTTGCTCGCCACCCATTAAAAATTGTATCACACTGCTTGTTAATAGGTAAGATACAAAATGAAAGCTAACCGATTACCATCCAAATGTGAGATAGTGTAGAGAGTCCTAGCATAATAAGATTAAATATTCACTGTACATAATGTAGAAGTCAGATATACAATTCAATTTGTGGGAGTATTTTAGTTTGCTTTAATTTACGAATAAAGTAAAAGATTTTGCGGAATTACCCTAACAGAATTGAATCATAATTAATGTACCTAAAAGCTTAATTCTTGAAAATGCAAATATTTCAAAGAGCTATGTAAAAATCGATACTTGTGAACCTCCTTAGTGCAGTAATTTGATTTTAATTTACTTTGCATACTCAGTAAACACTGTGGTTTTGGCATAATTAAATAAACACTTGTCCACTGTTTATCATAATTCCTCATAACAGATTATCCTAATGTTCACTACATTCTCCACCTGTATGTTTATTTTCATCTTTTTCTAGAAAGTATTATTATAAAAGCTTCCTTTTCTTGCGCTTGATACTCATAGATAAAGCTCTGCAGAAATGGATCTATTACACATTTCTTTCATGCTCGAGGGAGACACTATAGCCTGATAAAATAGACGCATATTTAAATACGGTTCGCTAAGCTGGTTTAGAAAATATGCAATATTTTTATGGTATCATGAGATGCAAAACAATGTTAACTAAATATTTAAAAATTATAAGCTTTGTAAAGCTCAGTATAATATTACAGAGACGTTGTTGGAATTGGCTGTGTTTTAACCATGTCTACGTATTTTGATGAATTGTGTTTACCTAAGATCTTTATACAGATTAATAAAATTCAATATTTGCTTTATATGTAATGTACAAATCTAATATATTTTTAGTTAATAGAGAAATGTACACTCAAGTTTGAGCATTAGTTTCATTTCACATTTCAGTTGTTTGTTATAGTCTGTAATTGTGCTGGTTCTTTCCGTGCATGTCATAATGTGACATCTACTACACTTCTGCCCGCACAATGTACACTTGCAGTCTTAGTCTGGCTCGTCGAACTTCTTGCTTACGTATATCTTGTGGTGAAATCAGTGTATGGAGAATCGTGTGGTGACGTGGCACTGCGTGATGCACTCTCCACAGTATGATTTTTAAAAGAAGATACGTGAAGGCCATCAAGCAAGGGACGCGAAGGGTTAGAGGGGAAGGTCGTTGCTATGGTAACGTAAACAAAGTTTGCCGGATTGTTTACACTGGCGAATCACGTACTCCTCAGGTCAGTTATCACTATTGTATGCGGGAAGCAGTTTGCTTGAGTATTCAGTTGCACTGTGTGTTGTTAGCCTACTTTGTTAAAACACAATTAAAATGCGTTTTATGGAAACAAGACGTAGTGATGGTAGGATTAGAGGTGGACCGAGGATTTATGGCCCAAGACAAAGATCAGCTTACGTTCGGGTTGTTAAATTGCATAGTCAAGCTAGAGAATTTGTCTGTTCTCTTAGGGAATTCTTCCAACAGGAAGACGAGAGTTTGCTCCTTATCAATGAACAGCTTATTCCTTTTATCCAAAAGCTATATAGTCCCATGTCAGTAGATATGCCTGCACGTAAAAGAATTCCTGTGGGTCAAAATTCCGGCATAACGGCGGCTTTGGTATACTAAATACGGAACGAGGAAAGGTTTGAAAGAACGAGGCCCTTGTACCGAGTGTTTTCAATTCTCGCGATTCCATTATCTGCTTATCACATGTGTATTGCATATTATTTTTGTACTATGTGCATTTATATCAATCTGAATTAGCTGAAATATTAATAAATATAATTGAAGATAAAGGTTAGATTTTAGAACATGCATCGGGTATATGTGTTTCTATGGAGAAATACCGTACTAGTGCGTGATTGTCAACTTAAAATGCATAGCAACAAGAACGGTAAGTATGAAATATCAGTTACATAGTGCAGAAACTATTTAAAAGAAGTCACATGTGAAGACCCTACAACTCAGTGAATGTGTGAACTACTTATTTCTGTTTTTAAAGTAGAATAATGCAGATTAACTGTGCATATTTTTGTTGAGGTGAGATAACTCAAGCCCTTGTCTATGTTTCGAGTGTTGAGAGGATAAAGAAAGGGGATCTGGTGGGCGACATTGCACTACCCACGTGGAGAAGCAGATGACCTTCACGTATTTTCTTTCAAAAATCAGACTATAGTTCATCTGTCGCCCATCATCGCTGGTGAGGTCGAGCTGCATTTCACTATTGTTCCTTTCCCTGATGTTTACTAGGGCCCTGCTTGCTTCTGCTGATTGTAGGTAGAATTGTGCTCGTATGTCTTCTATGAAGTTTCCCTTAGCATTTCGTATACCATTCCGGATGGCTCTGTATTTCCAACTCGGGTAATCGTCTTTATCATCATTGCTTTTATTCTTTGTATTCCGATCAGGTCTCCGATCTTCTGTTTTTCCACAACGATCTCAGTTCCATATATCATTGGCGCTACTGTCGTCTTGAAACGTCTCATCGCCGTGCAAGTTGATAAGTTGGCTATGTTTGGGATGCTGTACCAGACCCTAATTGCTGCTGTTGCTCTTTCGTGAACGTGTATACCAAATGAAGCCTCTGTTGTCTGTAGTGTTATTCCCAGATATGTATAATTTCCTTTTTTTTTTTTTTTTTTTTTTTTTTGTACAGCTTCTTGTGTAATGTTGTATTGTCTTTGGGCGTTGACTTCCCCCCTTTCCTGAAGATCATTCGCAGTGCCTTTCTTCGTTTATCTGTAGGCTGTTTTCCTAAACCCAGGTCTCCAGTCAGTGTACTGCCCTCTGCACATTCTCCTCTGCCGCCCCGATCACCATGTCGTCCGCGTATAGGATCAGCGTTGCTTTCGATCCGTCCTGTACTATGCATTCCTCTACTCTAAGGCATTTTGAAAGTGAAAATTTACGAGCCCTTTTAGAGAAAATAGCTAACAAAATCAGAAATACTTACATGTTCAAGATATTTATTGTTGAGATTTTTCTTGAAAGTATTCGTGACGTATCTTCTGAAAAGTGTGAACTTGAGTATCCAGTTTGACATTAATTCCAATTTTTTATTTCTACAAAATCTGTTTTTCTGATCCCCATTTCCCGTCCAAATATGTATTTCCTGTGAAATTCTTGCATTTAACACAATACGTAATTCTTTTTAAAAAGTAAAAATGGTGGGTACACATGACATGTTGGCCATGGTAGCTCAAGGGGTTAGAGCGACTGGACGGAAACCAGGAGATACGTGGTTAAACTCGCGGCCGTGCCACTGAGCTTTTCAGTTGACTCTGTTTAATTAAAAACATCCATATATCGGAGTAATGTATTTAAAAGGATTAATTCTGAAAGGCTTAATTCCCTAATATAAATTTAACATTAAGAGTTCAATGATAAAAATCCTGGTATTTAAGTACTTACAATAGTAAGTCGCCACAAATGTGTATCTCAAATATGAGAACTCTAAGTCGTTTACCGGGAAAATATCATGAGTGGATTGGAGAGTTTAACGTCGCGTTGGCATGTTGGCCATGGTAGCTCAAGGGGTTAGAGCGACTGCACGGAAACCAGGAGATCCGTGGTTCAAATCCCGGCCATTGCATCGAATTTTTCAGTTGACTAATTAATTAGGGCACACATTTCCTCATATCCAATTCTATCGTTTCTGCAATTGTTATTTTTATGTTTAACAAATGACTGTTATTTATCTAATTTATCCAAAACCTACTTTTTTCGTGTAACAAAGCTTACAGGTTTGATATTTCCTCTGCAAAGAATTTAAATAAAGCAGAATATGAAACTTATCTGCCGTAGTGAAATTTCTGAACATTAGAGACGCTGATTATCTATGAGATGAGTAGAAGTTATTAAAACCGCATTTTGTAAACTGTTTCTGTGTTGTGCTACGTCATTTATCGCTCTTTTTGTTCAGTTCTCCCACATTTAGTCGCTTTTGGTAACGAAATAATACCCGTGTGTAACATAATATCGCTCTATTGCCGATAGGGTTTCCATGAAGGGATATTCAGCAATATGTCTGAGTTTACATTACGTCTATGTTTAGCCTTCGGCGGATTCCCTCCAGGGATGTTTACTGCTTTATGGCCCGCTGTGTAAATATATGCTATACGGCAATAACTGTGTTGACGTTCATGTGTTTCACGGATGAATGGTATGTGATTTCGTTACCCATAAACGTAATTGTGCTATATGCACCACATAGATATTTTCAACCAATTACTTGAAGTTTTAGATACTATATAAAGTTAGTTTGTAGCACCTGGAACTGCAAACTAGAAATGTTAAGACATACAAATTAAAATCTTACTAACATTTCATTGTGACCAACTTTGCTTTTAAGTCCAATCACATGATACCTGTTTTATTTACACAGGTTTAGTACGTTGATTTACTGTGCACAGATACTAAGCGCAGAAAACAATAGGCAGAAAATTAGACAGTAGGGGAACATGGGGCAGGACAGGGTACTTAATATTTTTGCATCAATATTTTACAATTGAACATTTAGAAATTGTGTTTTGGTAATGTAAATGTGTTTATTATTGCATAATTACCTAAAAACATAAATTAAACAGACATTCGCAACAAATGGGATTAGCTATCACGTCAAAAACAAAATTAGTACATTTGCCCCGATTTGCTCCATAGGTGGGGCAGTAAGGGGTGTTATTTCTTTGATCAATTTTTGACCAGATTTTTTTATTTCTTTTACATTTAGCTCACTTCTCACAATATGCACAAATATGTACAACATCTTCATCACTTTATACACCTGCACAAGAATTATGAGCCCACTGCAGGCAGCAGGGATATCTAATCCACCCTCCTTCTGAATAATCGTGGTGGTAGAGACAATCATCTTCGTCGTATTTTGCCACTTATTTCCTGTTACCAGCAGACAGATGACTTCTGGGACGTTTGGATACAGGAAGATTAGGACATCTAGGCCTACCTTTCGACGATTCCCGTTTTGTTTCGCTTTCTGTCAGAGCAAGGCGCCTTTTTACAGGTCTTTTGTTCATTGTTCCGCATAAAATAGCGCTTCTTTATAAGGAGATGTTGTCAGTACTGTGCTTATCCCCCTGTTTTTCCAAACTCTCTTGCTTTTCTGATCTACCTTTGGAATAGGTGTGATATATTCTGGGCTGGAACTCTGGAAACAACTGCAGCTTGGCATCCCAATGTTTTCTCTTCCCATAGGTGAAACAGAGACAACGGACATTTAAGAACTTGAAGGATTAACATCATCAGGAACTCCAGAAGAGAGCTCAATAACTGTCATTTTGGTCGGTAGGAAATCAGCATCATCAAACACATTGATGTTCACAGACTATATTCCTGTTTTTCGAAACCCATTGACTGCCGCGCTCATTGTTGAGGCTTGCATATAACTGGCATCAAACAATGATGCAACTTGAAACAGTGTCAAAAATTTTCCTGGATTAGATCTAACCCAGGAGCGAATTTCATCCTCATAATATTTGATAAGTGGTTTCATGAGAGAAACATCTAGCGGCTGCAGCCTGTGAGAACGTTTTAACAACATAATCATGATTATTTCGTTTCTTCTTAACGTAGCACTCAAGAGTTGTTCGGGGTTCTTGAAATTGACTAGCTGCCCTTTTGTACCCCATTGAACCATCAAATACAGCATTCACAGACCCCTCCATTGAGACTAAAGACCATTATTGCCTCTGTGACTTCTTTACGTAATTACGCACTATTCCGAAATCACATGAAACATGAGTAGTCAATAATATGAATAACGGACAAAGAGTTTTACACCAGAGGCATAATGGGGTAGTACCCTATTATGCCCCACCCATACTGCCCCGTAAACACAAACTTAGGTTAATGCTGGTCGATGGTTCGATATGCAAAGATAACTTAGCGAAAAACATGGATTTAGAAGTAAATTAAGTGTTATATTCCATATTAATTATTGTTTTTATTTAAATGTAGATATGATGTACCTACGTGCCTTGAAATACATCACGAATCTTGTAAAAACTGCTTCAAACTGTATCTATCACACAACTCGCACACAACAGAGTCTGTTATGGCAGGCAACTGACGTGCACTAGTAGCTGTGATTGAGATGACACAGTTTTGATAGATTCCGGTAGATTGTGCCACCTACTAGAAAGAAAACACGTATACCCCGTTCTGCCTCACTACCCCGATTTGCCCCATGTTCCCCTACATAGGCGATACCAAACCAAACTTTTGATATAAGGACGGGTCACAGAGGAATATCAAATTTTCTGCACTACATATCTACGTCAACAGTTGTAATACTAAACCTCTCGCAGAAGTTAAGGGCATCTGAACGCTGGCGAATGCTAAAGCGGAGCGCTGTTGCCAAGCATAGTGGTTGTAAAGTCTTACCTTGACACACGTCACAGCAATGCAAAAGCAAGCACAGTTTCCAATCCTCCCGTAGGGGAAGGGATCCGTCCCTTTCAGCTGCCAAAGTGCGGGCGCTGCGGACCCTTAGCACTCGTGGTACCTCTGACGTTACTAGAGGAACCTCGGGCCGAACATGCCGAGCCCCTCCTTCGGGAGTTGTTCGGATTGGGTTGGACTCGAGGGGGCAGTGTGATCCCGAAACCCGTGGGAATCGGGTACGTCTTCGGACGGGGTTGCGGGAAGCCATTAAGTGTCCCGGGTACTAGCCTGCAAAGCTAGTAGAAGGTGTGCTAGATCACCAGGCGGCCCCACCGAGGTTTTTCGGTAGTCTTCACCTTGAGTGTTGACGCGCGTAAGTGGCGTATCCACTTCCATCCCGTCTTGACGTTGTGCTCAGCGGGGGGGCTTTTTAGACTCCAGATATTGCCCTATGGAAAGAGCCCCGGAGTATCCATCACTCCGGGGTAGAAGGAGGCCCGGGTCCAGTTCCTACGGGATCAGGACTAATTGGAGTAGAACCTCTGGGCTAAACAAACTGTTTCCAATCCAATAACTCACTTTCCAAGTTTGTGGGTCTTTCCCGGAGACTGAAATGCAGGCACGCTTCCTTTACTAAGGATGAAGCTGCTTCACTACAAATCCGTGACACTGTGTACACTATCTACACCACAAGCTTCCGCACATAAGGGAACTGGGAGGTCGATGGGTTTCAGAAAATCCATTTTTTGTTTTTAATGTTAAAAAATTATATAATTCTTCAGCTTTAAAGTGATATATAAAACATAAGTTGTCAGCTGGTATTAAAGTACTCTAATTTGTCAATTTTTAATCAATGATATGCCCACTTCCTGATAATGGTGCTTAATCTTTGATCGTGATTTCCCCAAACCTAGATTTTTCGTACTTTAGGTGCATGTTTCTCAAAAACTATAAAAGATATTCACACAAAATGTGTATTGGTCGTTTGTCAATGTTCCTTGAATACATTCGGCTAACATTTATATTCATGTTATTTATAAAATGGATGAAAACAAATATTTAGTCCTTGAAAATATTATCTTTTTTTTTTCTCAAAAATAATTAATTTTTCATGTGCATAGTATAAACTATGTGTGATTTTCATTTAGCCGATGTTATAAAACTGTATCTTAGGTTATTTAGGATAAATCGTGGTGCATATAGCTTTAAATTCCTACAAGTAAAGTGCACCTGAAATATAGGGTGCAATAGTTTTTTTCAGGACACTCTGTGTGACTTATGTCACTTTTGCATGGACCTATGTGAACATAATTTAAATATTATACAGTAGTTAAATGCACACTCCTTATACAGTAATCATACCGAATTTCAATTTCTGATAATGTTTAGTTTCCTATACATTCAAATTTTAATGTTGGTAAAAATTAGCCTTGTCTGGGTAAAAGTAACCTCCCAGTGCCCTTAATAGCTGAGTTTTTGAAAAGTTCACAGTTTCCCTCTATTCATTATTGGAGAGATTTCATAAAAATTTGTTCAAATTAAATATAATTTTCTGCCCTGAGAATGAATCACTTCAGGTTTGTTCTTTACACTGTTTATTTATGCTTGAAATAGTTGTTATGGGGAAGGAATGGCGTTGTTTTTCAGATTTATCTGTATTGAATGGATGCTGGGTAACCATAACCATGTGAAGATAAAGCGTGCATCGCTGGCGTTCAATTATAAGTATCGTAGAGACAGGGTTTGTATACGGTAATGATCAGAAAACAAACCTCTTTACTATTATAAGATTGGCATATGTCATTTTCAAAATTTATCTCAGCCTAATTAATGAAGATAATATTCTCAATTCAGGTGCATGAAAAGGTAGCTGCAGCGCTGATAGGAGGGACAATCTTAAGATTCGCTGGAGTCTGCAGTAGGGCCCGCCTCCATTAGCATTTAACTTTCACGAGTATCATAGTGTCACCGAATGTGAAACCTGACTCTCAGCCACGATATAAGTGCACTTGAAGGAGGGCAAACTGATAATGTCTAACCTAATCAAGACTGGCAATCAGAAGCGAAGCGCACAGCGATAGTGAAAAGTCCACCTTGGTAGCGTAGATGGTAGAGTGTCTGCTTCACTTTCAAGTGGTCCCGAGTTCGAATCTCGGTTAGAGTGAGTTACCTGGATAAGGTTTTTCGGTTTTTTCCCCTTAGCATGAAAGACGAGTGTCGGGTAGCTCTAAGCTCCATGGGCTCCGGACTCATTTGAACATCATTTCACCCATTTCATTCATCGTCCGATGTGAATTAATGTCATGTTGAAACTTTGGCCTGCATTCCCGATTTCTCGCTCAACCTATTTAGTTCCTGTTTCCAATAATCGTATCAAGACGGATTGGTACAATACTCGTCACTGTTACAGACATTTTTAAACCATACCGCCTTCAGCTTCATCACGCTCTCAAAGAAAATGACAAAAATGTACGTCTTAATTTCTGCATTAAGATCCAAGAAAGGTTTGAGTAATGGACTTCGCTGATTCTCTCATCGTTGGCGACGAAGCAACTTTCCATTTCTACGGAGAAGTGAATTGGCACCATGTGTGCATATGAGGGACTGAATATCCCCATTATGCCGTGGAGCATGTTCGAGACTCGCCAAAGGTGAATGTTTACTCTGCCGTTTCGAAAAGGAAAGTGTATGGGCCGCTTTTCTTTGTGGAATCAAGCATCAATGGGATGGTTTACTTAGATATGCCAGAAACATGGCTGATGCCTTTGCGAAATGAAGACAGTAATGATTACGTTTTTCAGCAAGATGAATGCCCCTGTCACTATTACATAGACGTGCGACCCTACCTGAATCAACATTTACCACACAGATGGATCGGACGAACTGGACAAGAAGATAACGCGTTCATGAAATGGCCACCACGACCACCGGATTTAGCTCCATGTGTCTTTTTCCTGTGGGACTTTGTGAAGGAGAATGTCTGTGTGCTCCGCTACCTGCTATCCTTCAGGAACTTTGCCACCGGAGTACAGCTGCCGTGGTTACTACACGGATATGGTCAGCCGTGACATGCTGAGGCGTGTATGGGGAGAAATGGATTACCGCATTGATATCTTCAGTATCAGCAAGGGTGGACACATTGAACATTTATAATATATTGTGACTTTTTGTGTTTATCCCACTTCTGACGCCAGTGTGACTTTGTGTTATATCCCACTTTTGACGCCAGTGTGACTTTGTGGGTTCGTGGAATAAAAAGTCCAATTACACCACTCAACAATGTTCTTTATTTCCACCGACTTACAGTTTAACACTTGCCAATTACACAAAATTACGTAATGCACATAATTACAATTCACCAGTTCGTCCGTTACAACTTCACTTGTACTCGCGATTACATAAACTCCGATACTCATACACAGTTCGTACAGTCTTCCGTTCGCACAATCCTTTTGTTCATTAACACGTCACTGACTAACTCTTACACCAAGAACTGCGACTGTCTTCTCGCTCACACTCACTAACCAACTGATTGACCAACTCAAACCAACAACTGACTGACTACACCAAAACCAACTCAACAACTGACTCACACTGTCTGTCTGTAACCCTCTTTATAGGAATATCGCCGGTTTCTGGTGTTTACACGATTGTTCTGGTAACAGAAAGATCGAGAACCAGGTGGAAGGAAAACAGACGCACAATTATGTTTCTTTCCGACCACTGGCTGTCACCACTATAAGACAAACGAGGGAAAGGCGTGGCTAACCGAGCCTCCCCTGTCTTCCGTTGCCAGCTGCTCACAGGGTGTTTCAGCGCTCCCCGTTACACTATGTAACAAACTTGGAGAGTTCCTCTTCATTTTCGTGCTAAACTTTTCGTTATCCGTTGGGTAGTTTAGTAGTTATGAATTTTTAAAGTGTTTCACAGACTTATGAATAACCCTGCATATTACTTACTCTGATTGAATGAAATATCCAAGCAAACATAATCTCCATGAAGGTTACTCTGCATATTTTTAAACATTTCTAAGTGTGAAAAGATGTATTACGTCAAGTGTTTCTCATTTACATCGGCTAGTTTGGACTTGCATCTGGCTCGCTGCGACCCTAACAAATTATGTTACACCTTACCTGTTTCATTGGTGCCCAAATTTCGCTGACCAGTAATACCAAACGCTCGTCCTGTTCAGTATGAGTGCCGCACTGTATGTTCATCTAATGGTTAGTTTTCATTGTGTGTCAGTAATTATTGAGAGTGTACGTACACAGTTTTCATATACGAGTTATATTTCGTCTGGTAAATGAAGAGTGATGTTCCATTAAGTCAAATTTCAGTCTGGTTTGTGGAGCGCTCCTGTTATTATGCTGCAATTGCAAGTACGACCCCTAGCCTCAAAATTTTTAATTTAGTACTCAGTTTCTATTTATTCTAAACTTTTGCACATTATTATTTTATGGTGCTTTAATTAATATCAGCATCCACAAGGATTGGATCTCAAGTCCCTTTCTTCTCTATTCCAATTATTCATTGCATCTTAATTTTTGGTGTCATATACTTTGTTTCCCTCGTGGTTTATAATTAAAAATCTCCTTGTCTAATTTATTTTCATCCACACTGTTTGCCCCGAATGCCCTGAATTCGAATCTCGGTCAGGGCGAGTTACTTGGATAAGATATTTTCCAAGGTTTCCCCTTATCCTGAAAGATGAATGTCGGTTAACTCAAATCTCTACGGACCCTGGACTCATTTGGGTCGGACCCTTAACATTCGTGGTACCTCTCACGTTACTAGAGGAACCTCGGGCCGAACCGCCGAGCCCCTCCCGTATGGGAGTTTTTGGGATTGGGTTGGACTCGAGGGGGCAGTGTGTTCCCGACACCTACGGGGAATTGGGTACCTCCGGCCAGGCTACGGCCGCCTGGAGGGGGTAGCGGGTTGCCTCATAAGTCCAGGGTACTAGCCTGCAGAGCTAGTAGAGGGTGTGCTACATCACCAGGCGGCACCACCGAGGTTTTCGGTAGACTTCCCTGCGGGGTTGACGCGCGTAAGTGGCGTATCCACTTCCATCCCGTCTTGACGTTGTGCTCACCGGGGGGGGGGGGCTTTTTACACTCAAGGTATTGCCCTATGGAAAGGGCCCCGGAGTATCCATCGCTACCGGGTAGAAGGAGGCCCGGGTCCTTGGTCCTAGGGATTCAGGACTAATGGGAGTAGATCCTCATTTGAGTATCGTTTCATCCACTTGGGACAGGAACTTGGGACTATTCGTCGTTAATTTGTGTCCATCTTAATCAGTCACACGTTCGGGCGCAATTTGGTACGGGATTTCTATGTTTGAAATGGGATGCACGTTGACTTTTCGAAGATCTATGTCGAGAAGCCAGAAATAACAATTTCGTTGTATTTTTATTTGTTTCTTGATTATTGTGCTTGATTAAATAAGAGTCATGAGAATCTTGGTTTCAAGGCGTAGTTCGGAATAAAGTTTCGGAGAATTCAAATTTTGTAACAATTTAATTGTATTATTTAAATTACATTTTACTTGAACTTCATTTCCCAGTCACTTCCAACATATCGATAAATTCTTACTTTGTTATATTTAAGCAGTTCCAAATATTACATAAAAGTTCTTCATCCTGCACCACTATCACAATCACCATTACAAAACATCTCTACATCAAGATTATTGATTTTTCGTGACTATCGTTACTCCTATCTTAATTTTGTGATTGGCCGATTTGATTCCACGTCACAACATTACGTCATACAATTATTACTACGGCCAATAATAAAATTACATATATTTTTACTTATTTAAATGACTAAACATATCCACATAATCATTCCTTTCATAAATCTATAAACCTTTCATAACTTTTCTAAATATAACGCAAAACTACTGTTACACACTTCATTCATCGCCTGATATGACTTAACGTTGTAGAATGTAAGTTGGAAGTAAATCCATTCTGTGTGAATGTTCTCTCCAGTTTTGCGGATTTCCTCCACACGACATAACGCTCCGTTTATTCCAGCTCTCTTCTTATTTCTTCGCTCTTTTTATGTTCAATTAGAGACATGCCAGACTCTGATCTTAAAACCTCATTTCTGACGCTTCTGTTCTCCTTGCATATCTTTATAGTTACCCAGCCTTCTGCGCAATAAAGTAATATTATCAATGCAACGGATTTATTAAAACTTTTATTATGTTTTATTTCTTGTTTTATTCCTCAAACCTCCGCTTATTGTTCCACAATAATATGGTTTATCGACTTTTTCTTCCATCACTGTTTATTCCATAAATTAAATCTAAATACTAATGCATAAATATGGACAATAGATTGACTATAAACAACAAACATCAACTGTATTATCTTATGATTCTGTTTTAACGAAGGCTTTGCTTAAGTGGATGCAAATATAAGAGGTTGCTGTGACCTAGATCTACTTACATTGACCTTTACTAAAGGGGTACTTAGAGAGTCAATTAGGGGCAAAGGAATACTGGAACACTCTCAAAGGGCACAGAAACATTGAAAATATAATTCTCCCCTCTTGTTCGCATCAACAGATAAAGTGAAGTGAGCTATTAATCTAAATAATCAAACTCAAAAATTAAACAATATAATACAAATAAATAAACACCTCGTTGTGTTTGTTACTCTTTCTTACAGTTCACTTTAGAAACATGGGTCTTGGTGTTACAAATTTTTGTACCAAACATGTACCCTACATTAAAATTTGATACCAATATTTCACTTTAAATACATGTTTTAAGGTCCCTGCATTCCAAAGAAGTTCTTCTAGAAAAAGAGCTGCATGTGAGCATATGTCTGCCTATAGGATATGTCTGTGAACGGCAGAATTCAAAACCAAAACATTATTTAAATACTAACTAGAAATTTCAGTTCTATATTACAAAGTTACATCACAATATTTTTAATGTCTATTCTTGGAGAAAAAATATCCAAAATGTTTACTTTCTCAAAAATAGTTCTAAAAGTTTGACGAATATTCTGTGTATTTAACATAGTTTCATAATAGTTGAAACATATACATTCTTTGTAATTTTGTTGGCAACAGCCTCTGCCATTTTATATGAATTTTCATAATTTTTAAAATATAACAAGAGAGAAACTCTTTCTGCACGAAACATGTAGTTTTGCTCTTAACATATAATTTATCTCAAATCAATTTTCTTATGGAGAAAACCATTTTCAAGGTACTTCTTCTCATCGTTCTGAATTTTCAATATATTTAAATTCGTACTCATCTGCAATAGGAAGCTGTTATTCAATTTTATTTTATTTATCACGTAGGTGGAGGTGGAGAAGCAATTGTATTCCACCCAAAACTTTTATACCAATATTTCATTGAAACGATATCTTTTTAGGTTTCCTGAATAAACAATAAAAAGTGGCCTGTGTGTACCTGTGAAAAGTATCACCCAAAAATGAAAAGTGTGTTGCATGCTAAACTTGATACTTTATTTAAGCATCTTCCAAGGATTACGACCCAAAGGCATTCAAGAGAATCCTCCTAACCTAAACTATCCTTCATACGTAAACCGTTTCGAGAATTTTTATGCTCTCAAAATTGGTTTGTGTGATTAAATTAGCAGAAGTTTCATTCGTCATGTCGTGATAAATAAAATACATATCTTTACTTTCTCTTTGTGGTAGCCTCTGGATGACTTTTTCATAACTAAGAAACCCTAAAGGTAAACAAAACCACACTACACAAAAAACCTAGTTTTCGTTAAAGTATACCATTTATATCAAGTGGCACATTTGTTTTAGGATGTTCATGTCATTGGAATTTTCAAATGCTTACACTTTTCTCAAATGGGGAATTGCTATATCTTTTCTTTGCTTTGGCCAAGCAAAGAGATTGGTATCTTTAAGACAGCCACCAACCAACCAACCAACCAACCACCACCAGCTCTAGACTATAGAATAAAGCAAATGTAATCAACTAATCAGCATGAATGCGCGCAGAAGCTGTAAGCACGCTGACAAGAGAAAGGAAACCTCCAGATGTGTATTCCTCAATGCAAAAGATGTTAAGACTTCCATTAAATTTTCCTCATCCCAAATGGTACTTAGATGCTAGGATTACGAGTTTCACATGGTGAAGGTTAAGACATGGTGAGAATTTATTCCCGTGTGTTGACTATAACAGATGACATACGCACCCAAGGAAACCAAAGGAGCCCATAGCAACATTCAGGCAATGTCCGTCGGATCGAGAACTTCTAGACTATTCGTTTCATATATCTTTGAAGGAATTTCAGAAACTCATATAAGCACATATATTGCAAGAAAAAAGAAACTATTTTACGTCAACGGCCTATGTCTCACAGTAGTTTCCTCTATCTCAACCTGGCGTCCAATAACTCTCCCGCTTATTGGTTGACAAAGTGCAACCTCAGGCAAGCTTGAACCTGACATCTTACTATTTTAAAATGTATCGACTTTGTTCTCATATATTACTTTCATGTTTCCTCCAACGCTTTGAATCTTTTTGTTTGCTTTAAAAAGATCTTCTGTATCAACTTTTCAGTATTTCCAAATTGACCATGTCACAACTCCATAGAACTGCGAAGAATCGCGTTTATTTTATAAAGTTTAACCTTTGTGCTTTGTTATTGTGACTTTGTGGGATCGTGAAATTAAAAGTGCAGGTTACAAATACTAAAAATTGCTCTTTATTTCCGTAGAAACACACTTTGATCAACCCAGTCAAGAATTACGTCATATACACAATACAACCTGCAAGGTCATCCACCACAAACAATGTTCACACAGCTGTTCACGCACACACGTCCAAATAACAACTGTCCCACTGACGAGCTGCGGCTTCCTTATTTATAGCTTACTCACTATCCGGAATGTTCTGAAACAATCAAGACGGGCTAGAAGAAAGACCAACTCTCCAGAAATCCGTCTCCTTCCCCACACCGTTTCGGCGAGTTTTTATCTCCGCACTGCACTGCCCGTCTCTTTCGACTCCTCCCTTACGCCGCCTCGCCGAAACAATGCGTTCGCGATATTATTTTATTTCTCAATGTTGTCTCTATAGTTAAACACAGTTCAGAATCTTACAAACTTGTTATTCATGTCTCTTTCAGTTTCTGTAATGTAATTGAACTTCAATACAGAAAATTTGAATTAAATTCCTCAAGCGCAAAGGTTTCCCATTTACGTAGGGGTAGTTCAGCTATCACGTATCGAGGGAACCGTACTCATGAGTTTATCTGCCTCTTAGAATACCGGGGTTATAGGTTCATCGTTTGCGCCTTTCGCTAAACATAGGTCGTTTGATAGGTCTAATAATTATATATATGAGGCATGTTTTTTAAGTCAGTACCGTTTTGCGATTCTGCCGCCGCAGCGCTACGGTCGGCGTTCCGCGCATACGCGCTGGTTACCTACATCTTTTGTCTACGCACTGACGCCATTACAGTCTGATTCTTCATTGCATACGTTGGTTACTGAGTGTTTAAGATGCCTCCGACAATCGTGAGTTCCGCCGATTGTGAAGTACAGGCTGTTATACGATTTCTTAGTGCTAAACGCGTAAATCCGATCGATATTAACCGTGAGATCTGTGAAGTTTACGGACAAAACATTATGAGTGATGGAATGGTAAGGAAATGGGTGAGAGCATTTAAAGATGGCCGCACAAATGTGCATGATGAAGAACGGAGTGGGCGTCCGTCGGTCGTTACTGAAGATTTGGTGCAGAAAGTGGACGAAAAGGTGAGAGAAAACAGGCGCTTTACAATTTCATCATTGTGCGACTATTTTCCTCAATATTGTCGTAGTGTTTTGTATCGCATTGTGACCGAGAACTTGAAGTACCGGAAATTGTGTTCACGTTGGGTTCCAAAAATGTTGACGGATTTGCACAAAACCCAACGTTTAGGTAGAGCATTGACTTTCCTTGCGCGGTACCACAATGAAGGTGAAGATTTTTTAGACCAAATTGTTACTGGTGACGAAACATGGGTGGCTTACGTCACACCAGAATCGAAACAACAATCCATGGAATGGCGACATTCATCATCACCCACAAAAGTGAACTTTAAGTAAACAATTTCTGCCCGGAAATTCATGTGCACAGATTTTTGGGACAGAAAAGGAGTATTGCTAGTGGAGTTTCTGCCTCGTAAAGAGACAATCAATGCAGCGTCTTATTGTAAGACATTGAACAGTCTGTTCCGTACAATCCAGAACAAAAGACGTGGCAAGTTGAATAAGGGTATCGTTTCGTTGCATGACAATGCCCGTCCACATGTGGCTAATCGGACCAAAAATCTCATCAAATCTTTTCAATGGGAAACTCTAGATCATCCTCCATACAGCCCTGATCTGGCGCCCAGCGATTACCATTTGTTCCTGCACTGCAGTCAGCGTCTTCAAGACGATAACAAAGTCAAAGCAGTTGTGATACAGCGGTTAACACGTCAGGCGGCAGAATTTTATGAGGAGGGTATTCAAAAACTGGTGCCACGTTATGACAAGTGCCTCAATATTCACGTAAATCATGTAGAAAAGTAGATGAAGGTACAGGCTTTCATGTAAAAATAAAATTATTGCGATATCTATGCACGTCTTTTTTAATTCCAAAACGGTACTGACTTAAAAAACATGCCTCGTATATATCTTTCGTGAACATCTAACCCTATTTCTCAACATAGTCTCTTTTGATGGCTATAAACTTGATCTAGCGATGTTCCAGCCTTTTCAGCCCATCGATAAAATAGGCTCCTCAAGGTCTGCAAAATACTCATTGAGATAGCTATCCCTTCATTTGATGAAAATTTCTTACTTATTCAAAGCCCAACTCATGCACTTTAGCCATTGGGATTGCTGATGTACAACATACGAACTGTTACATATGTGCAGCCTGACTCAGAAAGATTTACATATCTCTAAATTATGAACATTTTGAAAACAACCAAGTAATTATAACCCGCATTATTATCAATTACACTTTTTATTTTCGTTTTTATTTCAGACAGCTTTGTGGATAGTAAATTTGTCTTGACAGTTCTTCTGACTTCTTATGGTTGTAACGCAAATTAATTTTTCTCATATTTGAAGCAGAACAATCATGTTATTCAAACGTCCTCCTTTTTCCGATGTGGGCTCAATTTTGCAGTAATGGGTCGTAGACTCTACGTTGACCTTTGCTTCAGAAGTGGTGTTGCGTGGCAGATAGCCATGCCTGGCTACTCTTACTCTGCATAAAAAAGTCAGTACGAACTTCCTAGTTCTGGTTATTACCCATGATGAACGAAATTTCTCTTGATGAACGAAATATGCAATCATGCCATGAGTATTATCAGCCTTATTTTTAAAACATTTCTAAACATGAACAGTTGGGTAATACGCTTATTGTTGTGTCACATTCATATTTATTTTGGCAAACAATTATCAACTACAATAATGATGTGTCATGTAACATTTGCAAGATTAAGGCACATACATCTGAAAATAAACTATGCTGATACTCAGAGATGCAGATTATAAGTTCTTTAATTATTGAACTACACAGGAACAAACCACAAAATTGCTTGCAGTTCAGCTATTATAGGTATTTTATTATAACCTCGCATAAAAGTATCATAAAATGTGAATAAATATGAGCTGCATTCAAGCTATAACACCTACTATTTTGTTTCAGGACTGAGGCCAGATAAGAACTTCGGTATTTTTCTAATACACGTGGACCCTTTGTGAATTCGTGACAGAGACGGTAGCACTGCACTGTGCATAGAACTCTAGTGGTAGCGACGAGAATTAGAACTGTTTTTGATACTTACAATGGCAACGTTTTCATTGCAAGAAAGTGTAATCTGTGTACCATTAATGCCATCATCTCGCGTCAACATCGTATGACCATTTACCACACGCACAGCCTTGTAATCATCCGTCAGCATTCGTGGCACCCATCTGGAAGACACAGATACTTTTCGCATTTTCAGAACTTCATGCAGGATTGTGTACACAGAACCCAAAGAAATGCCCATTTTGGAGGCGATGTCTGCAACGCTCAATCATTGATCCTCCAAAACAACGTTCTCCACTCGTTGGATCATGTCGTCAGACCGGCTGGTGCGAGGCCGTGATTGTCTTGGTTTGTTGTCACACGATGTTCTGCCTTCATTGGACTGTCGCATCCAGCAACACACATTAGACACTTCCAGAGTGTAGTCGTGCTGCTTGAACAGTAACCATCGATTTATCTTTTGTAATAGATACCTCTCAAATAACGCACTGAATACTCCACGTGGAGTGTACATCTATCTGTTAAATACGTAAAATATGAAGCTATTAACAGTGAAGCAAACAAATATATACAAATATAATAATTTGTAACTTAAAACTTCACTTATCGTATAAGAAATTATGCAAATGTTCTTATAAATTATTCTGGATCGAGATTTTATGGAAATTTTTCACATCGTCAGCCGGAAACATAAACAAAAATGTCGTCATCACTACAAACGCTAGATGCTACTATGTTCTTGTTAGTACTACCAAAATATGAAAGTGAAACAAATTTAAACGCAGAATCAACTGCCGGTATTTTAAATGCATTACGCGATGTTTGTCTTTTAAAATAAATATTTTTTCCCAAACCATGAAATCTATTGGACCATTTAATTGATTTAATAATTTAACTTCTGGATTTAATTCATGGTTAAATGACCAAAAACTGATCTGCTACGGCCGATTTATCAGCTTGTTTATACTTAATGCTAGGAAAATGTTTTTTGTTTTTTTTTTTTCGTTCTGGTTTCTAAATTACGTTTTGTCTTTCCAATATAAACTTTATCACAATCCAAAAAATTAAATTGATAAACACCAGACGTTTTATTATTATGAATTTTAGGATTTTATTATTATTTATCGATCTGTTATTTGTGATTCCTGCGAATTCCATTGACTGAAGTGATACATCCATAGGTGTTTAGCACAGGGCTGGGAAACGCAGCAGTTCCCCTCTCACTCTAACAAGAATAATCAGTGCCTTATCTGAGAGGTATCTATTACCAAAGATAAATCGATGGTTACGGTTCAAGCAGCACGACTGTACTATGGATGTGTCTAATGTGCGTTCCTGGTTGCGACAGTTCAATGAAGGCAGAACATCGTGCGACAACAAACCAACACAGTCACGGCCTCGCACCAGCCGGTCTGACGACATGATCCAGCGAGTGGAGAACATTGTTTTGGAGGATCAATGATTGAGCGTTGCAGACATCGCCTCCAAAATGGGCATTTCCGTAGGATCTGTGCACACAATCCTGCATGAAGATCTGAAATTCCGAAAAGTTTCTGTGTCTTCCAGATGGTTGCCACGAATCCTGACGGATGATCACAAGGCTGTGCGCGTGGTAAATTGCCAAGCGATGTTGACACGTGATGATGGCATGAATGGAACATGGATTACACGCTGTTCTTACAATGTAAACGTCGCCATTTTAAGTATCAAAAACAGATAGTGCTGCCATCTCTGTTCGGCATTCACAAACAGACCACGTGCATTTAAAACAAAAAGCAGAGCTCCCTATCTGGTCCCAGTCGTGTTATAACCTGAACGCACATCGTACTGTACATAGGTACGTTCTAATTTTAGTAACTCTGTGAGTTTTTCAATCACTTAGTACTAGTTAATATTCCAGGAGTTACATTAGAAGGAATTGCTGCTTACTTGCACTTATACGATGGTAAACAACTACTTTCTTCTGTTTATATTATTGATATTCTCCTTATATTGCCTAAACCGCCAAGCACTAGAAAAGGAATTCCACGCCTATTTCATGTCTCTGATTTATTTAGAAATGTGCTTTGTGCTGTTGATTCCTTCATATACTTATTCATCAGAGCTCACAGCCAAAAATCAAGGCCTCATCACAGCTTTGTACTCTGATACAAACTGGAATGCAATGATTCAGTCAATAACATCAACCACATCAATTCCTCTGTGGTCCTAAATTACTACAGAGGATGTTGGGGTGCAATTTGCCTTCAACTATCATAGAGACATTAAAAAGGCGTTGCGGTCAAATCACGGAATCCAGAAACAAAGGACTACATACTATTATTTCAAACACCACTCTAATAACTATCTTTGTATTTTATACATCAAATCTGCAAAAACCAAAAATAAATTCCTAATATTCCTGACATAAAATAATGAAATAACCATTATTGCCAATGTAGTAACATGTTGATACTGCATTTTTGTTTATAGCAACATAATCTGTATCTTTGTCTTACAAAATATTGCTTCTTTATTATCTTTACCTGATTATCATGCAATTAAAGTTTCCTTTTGTTTATTTTTTGTCTCCCTCACCAATGCTGGTGTTAGGAGGCACTCGGGTTCCCTCAGAGCGAGGAAGTCAAAGCATTTGACCTGAGATATCAGGATTGAGGGGTCGTCCAAACGCCTGGGATGATGAAGAGCTGAATCATGTAGTAATTGTTGGAATGATGGTGGGGAACCCGGAGGAGCCTACCAGCGCCATGTTGTCCATCACAAATCTCACTTTGCGGTCCCTTACCTGGAATCGAACCCAGGCCACTTAGGTGAGAGCCAAGCGGTCTAACCACTCAGCAATGGCGAGGTCATTAAAATTTCCCTTCAACAGTGAATATTTAACCACAATGTAATGTTATTTCAGCCACGTTGCAAGGACGATTCTTGATAAAGGAATCCTTTTTATGTTCTAAGGTATGACTCATTTTAAAATACCTCAAACTTACACATTACATGAAACACTTTCCTTATTTACTGCTTTCTGAAAAACGGATCTGGCGATTTTGATAAAAATATTGTATAAAATTTTAACAGATTAGAACGGCTAATAAACTAAAATTTTAAATTGTCTGGGTACAGCCTAGAAAATCTTTGTTCTGCGGAACTTTTAATAACTCACATGAAATAATCGTACCACAAAAATAAATTTGCAGGTCTTGGTGAAACTTTATATTTAGGTTCAGCACATTCCAACGATGTGCCTTTGAAGATTAAAAAAAAAAATCGATTATCCTGAATTACCCTTTATGTGGAACAGTTTTCTAATCAGTTTTCTAATCGTAGTTTGATTTTCTCAAATATTTCTCTAACAATTTTGACGATAGAATTGGACATATGGAGGGGATTCGGTACCTCGACCAGAGAGATCTTTTGTGCTAATGCCGAAGTGGGACACCTCCGGGAGGAAGAATGAGTTGAGAACAGACAGAGGGCGGCCAATCATAAGGGGCCACGACAGTGCAGAGGTCAGGGTCCCTACAATTTACATGTTTAGAAGATCCCAGCAGTCTAGTACTACCAGTATCCCAGCTGCCGTGGCCCTGAAACAGCTCACCAAACCATCTCGGAAACAGAGATCGCCATGCCAGAGCCTGGAAGCTCCCGGTGGCTAGTACAACTAGTACACACACTGACAAAGATAATCTTCGGCCGATTTTGTATCGTTTCCGGGGTCTTTTGAGGCGTGTCCCTTATGTTACCTGTTCCCCTTACCATATAACCGCTTCAAAAGTCATGTCCTGCAATGGCTACCAATCCAGATACGAAGACTGTGACAAACTGAATGCATATATTTCACCTCTCTCTCCTTTAGCCAATATGATCAAGATCGTAAAACTAAATGTCGTCTTTGCGCCATTCTGTAACCCATTTTGTGGTTATTGGTGCAATTCTTTAGCAGCACGAAAGCGGAACCCAGCTGAGGTAAGCAATGAAATGTCCATGGCTTCGGAAGGCCACGTATAACGATAAACAATGTGTCGTGGACGCGATGTGTGGTAAGATTGTCTTTGGTGTTGAATGTACAACCGTCATCTGACTTGTCCTTGTTCTGAAATGGTTCACTAAGCCAGAGACCGCCAGATGAGAGATGATGTGAAATAATGAAAGTGAAATGAGAAGACAGAAAATTCGGGGGATGTATTTAACCCATCCAGCATTCACTTGACGACCCGGGAAACTGCGTGAAAAAACACATAAGGGTCAGGTAGGTCGGCCACGGGAATGAAACCGGGCCTCTCAAATGCGGCCCACAGAACGAAACCCTGAGCCATCCCAGTTGGTAAATCACTGGAAAATATTTTCATGACAAATGAAATGTATATCTTGAATGTTCTGGGATTGTCCCAAGAAGTCCTATTTATTCTGCATAATAATTCTTTAAAGAATTGACTATCACTAAAGGTCAGAGAGATGTGCGCTCACATGCGATACACGCCAACTGGACGTAGAGTATGAATGAGGTCAGATTACAGCTCGGCCATCAAATGTGCAAACGCCGAAATGTGAAATGTGTAGTGTTTAACGCCCGCTTTTACTACATACGGCACCGCAGGCGGTGACACTGATGATGCATGAGATGAAGATGGAGCAGCGGTGGAATGAGATGGTGGGGGAAACCGGAGGTCCCGGAGAAAACCCGCCCCAACGCCGTGTTGTCCACCACAAATCTCACTTTGCGGTGGCCTGGGATTGAACCCGGGCCGCCTTGGTGAGAGCCAAGCGGTCTAACCACTGAGCCACGGCGTGGCCACAAACGCCGAAAACAATGTAACGCAGTATTCTGCGAATTAACAGGATACCTCTCGTGCCAGTTATTGAAAAGGTGAAGGCTAACTCGAGAGTGTTCTAAGCAAGAATAGTGGTTATCAAACTAATTTCAAATTAGTAAGAAGAAAACCACGTCAGATGACAGAGTGCAGTTCTTTACATTTGCACCTCTGACATGTGTGACATCAAAGAAGTTTCCCACTATTTAAAAACTTCTTCAGTGACAGGCGTCGGAATTTCGCATTTAATTATTTACGAATTTACATTGTAACCCAGTGTAAACGATATTACAGCTGGTATATAGCAGTATGTATTGTCGTGTTGCTCGAGCCATTACCATGGATTTATCTTCGGTAATAGATACCTCTCAGATAACGCACTGATTACTCCACGTGGAGTGAACATATATCTGTCATTTGTGATTCCTGCGAAATCATCGGCTGAAGTGATGCGTTCATTGGTGCTCAGCACACGACCGGGCAGCACAGCAGTTCTCCTCTCACTATCAGTGCCTTATCTGAGAGGTTTCTATTAACAACGATAAAGCCATGGTAACGGTTTGAGCAGCACGACTATACCTATATGCATTTCATTGCAATTCTAGGCTGCATAGTTTATTATGCTTGTAAGTTGTGCTGCTGTTGTTAACATTCGCGAGCCATAACAGTACAATCCATGTGCAGCATACCTATGGCGAAAACGCACACGCCCCCGCCCTTAATTACACTGGACGACAATGAAAATGTTTGGAGCTTAAAAATAGTGAATGTTTAACTCTTGTTTTGAAAACAAAGTGACATTTCATTTTTTAGACTGAAGATTTTATATTTGGGGGAATTTTTTGGGGAGTTGGCATACCTGTCAAAATACCGTAAATGACAACTACAAGCATTTGGTGACAGTGCTCCTGCAAAAATACCGTAACGTTGGATGCAACATGTCCCTTAAGATCCATTTTCTCCGCTCCAACCTAGACGTTTTCCCTCCTAGTTGTGGAGCTGTTAGTGATGAACATGGGGAGAGATTCCATCAGGACATTTCTGTTATGAAACAAAGATATCAGGGCCGTTGGAATGAAGTAATGCTTGCGGATTACTGTTGGTCTTTGTATAGGGATTCTGTGGAACTCCGTCACAAGAAGCAAGATAAATGACGACGAAGTCAATATGCCACCACATGATTCTCTTCAGACACGACTATCTGCGAAGTATTACCAGTTAAACAAATCAAATGCACTTTCATTGTTGTTAGCATGTATGTAATTAAAATGTATCCTTTTCTCTGAATCCGTTAATATGTAATACTTCCACCTTGTGTTTATCATAGAATCTAGAGCTAATAAACATGTTTGTCATTTGTTTTTCTCAACTCAAAATTAGTAGGAATTGCCTCATGAAGTGCTCGAAACGTTCAAAAATTATATTTTGTTGCCCAGTGTTATCACTTAAGTTCACTATTTCGACATGTTCCTACTTTTGTTCCCATTTCTTTAAATACTGTCACACAATTATCGGAAGGCAGGACCAACTGACGGCTGAGTGAGGGCCGGGAAGCATTCGACCACGCCTACCCATTTATCTTGTAGCGGTAACGAGGGGGATGGTTGGAAAAACATCGCTAGCCATCTCTTTGCCCCTCCTTGATGTCTGGAACCATCAGGATGATTCACCAAATCGCGAGACTTTCAGAAACAGCGATATCCCTATAAAAAGGGGCTGCAGTTGGCGAGTCAGTCAGTTCTTGGCGAGCAGCCGTAAGGAGCGCCGAGTGAGTGAACGGACCGGAAGACTGTGTACGTGCATCAGAGGAGTTGTACGTAATTGTGAGTGTAGAGTGGACCTGCGCAAGACGAACTGACGAATTGTAATTTTGTGCATTACGTAATTCTGTGTAATCGGCAAGTGTTCCAAATGTAATTCGGTGGACATAAAGAACATTTTGATTTTGTGCAATTGGACTTTTAATTTCACGAACCCACAAAGTCACAATACAATTACATTCTCCAACGTTAAGTCACATCGAACGATGGATGAAATGGGTGAAAAGGGTAAAATGACACTCAAATGAGGCAGGGTCCATAGAGCTTAGAGTTACCCGACATCATTTTTTCAGGATAAGAGGAAACCTCAGCAAAAATGTGTGAGACAGACACCGTACCACCTACGCTACCGTTGCGGGCATATTCCCCTTGTACTTCAAGAAAATTAGCAATAAAATAATTTCATCAAATATTTATTTCAAATAACATGAAGTATACAGAAGAATGAATGCACAAGAATGGAAAAATATGTGAAGGCAGTGCATCAGATGTTATAGAAATTGCGTCTACTGACATTTACAACAAATATGAATCATGTAGTATAAATACACTAGCAGTGAACCATTAAGCTTCAAACGTGCGCTTGATTTTTATCCAGATTACAATTTAATTACGTTGTAGTAATGGTAGGTAATGTACCGAGTGCTCGTCAGGCCACCATCCCAAGTGTGTGCCTGTCTCCTGTAAATGCATGTCACAGCTTATTACTGATGATTTAATAACCGCACCCAACTTTTTAAAGCCAAGATTTCCATTTCAGCTACAGCTAACCATGAATAGCTTTCTAGAGGAATTTAATATAACGACTTCACGCCGTTATCAACTTTTACTTAAGACCTCCTAGATAGAAAAGAAAATTACGACCCACCATTTTAGAGCCCATTTTCTCGGCAAGAGCTGAACGGTTTACGCACAGAATCTTTAATGCATTGGTTTTTACTAGCTAAGTCATTCTCTGTCTCATATATGCAGCGTTATGAAACATCAGTTATTGAATCGGGTTAAACTGAAATGCGTACTACATTAATTTGGTTTCTTTATTTTGTGTGAGGTGCGAAACGTATTATAAATTCACTTTATTAATGTATGAGTAATTTAATATTACGGAAACGTTAACTAATAAATAATGAACTTGGTTAATGAACTTCTGAAAACTCCCTTATCAAGGCGTGCTTTAGAAGAAAGGTTTAGTATAAAAATGTTAGGGCGACCAATACGCGATCTAAACATTGAGCTAAAAGCGAAAGGAAGTAGAAATTCTCTTCATACCATGAAGAAACATCGGCACATGGACTTCATTTTTCGAAACCTTTTCTCGCAGCACTCTGTTAATTTTCGGCGCGAGCCATCACTGGGAATATCGCAACATAACTAAAGGCTGAACCCTTTAAATTTGATGTTAATAATGATGACAATTAATAATCTTCATTTGAACTACCTTGATTGTTCCCACAGATTGTAAACCATCTTCCTGAACTGTTTGTTTCGAACACATGTATTAAATTATATGAATAAAGATAACTTAAAGATTTCTGTTATAAAATATAAAAACTGCAGTAAATTATTTGACCTACCAGACGTAAAAGATGAGATTCAAATAGAAATACCTAGGCCTTAAATTTAAAAACGTAAAAATTTGCTACAAAACCAGAAATAAACTTTCTCAGCCTATAACAGCTTTAGTACTTGTGATTTCAAACTCTGCATGAAACATAATAACACGTGGATATGTCACGTTAATCGGGTTTTCGCGTTGAACCTTGATATTCTCTATTCCGGCCGTTTTTCATGGGATAGTAAACAAGCTGTTGTACAACATCAGGCAATTTGAACTGCAAATTAGAAGGTAGTATAATTATCTCCTCGCTGATTTTGTTTTCTTTGGTGCGCAGGGTGTCATTTAGTTCCCAATAGAGATTCCATTAAGGCAGCCTCTAGCACATTTCCACGTTCTTTAATCTTTAATCATGTTCTTTAATCCCCTTACGCAGAGTCTAAATGGCAGAAATTACCAAAGGCTGGCATTTCTAGTTTTATGTAGTCTTATTAATTACCATTTCCCCTTTAATTTTATGTACATTTCAACACTGCAGGTACAATACTGGTATTTTAAATATTTATCTTGAATTTAATTTATTTGGCTCTAATCTTATACATTTTGGGCTGTTCTTGAACCTGGAATCCTGTACTTTCATCTTGGACAGTGCTCTGCAAAACTCTATGCCTAATACACTTACATCCCGTCGTGCTTCTATCCTGCTTATCATTACTGCTTATAGTCTTTATATTTCACTTGCACTTGCTCTCTACATCCCTCTGCAGTTCACATACTTCCATTTCCTTGTCTCTTTTAAACTGTTTTCCGTATGTCCCTTTCACTATATTTACTTTTTCCTTCTTTCCCATTTTTCCCTCTTAAAGAACACTTCTTACTTCCTTTTAACTTTTAGAAACAACCGCACTTAGTACAACTTGTCAGGTTACTTATCCCATCCTTATCTACAGAATTCAAAACCATTTACTCTTTGTTGTCACACGGCGAGGTGTTTGTTACTGTTTTGCTCTTCTGCAGTTCATCTCTTTTTAATTTTATTTATTTATTTAGAGTCCCTTTAACAACTAGGTCATATCGCGACTATTTTGTATAATCGAATGTATACAATAGAATGGTTACAATTATTAAAAAAAACATGATAACAATAAGTAATAAGTCAATATGACAAAGGTATTCAATATCTATAGATCATAAGGATAAAGTTCTGAATAAGTAGTATCTAGACAATGTTCACCTTTTCTCTCTGGCTTTTCTACTACATAAACCATTCATCTGTAATATTTCAAATATAATTTTTAAAATTCTATCACATGCACTTTATGCCAACTTCACCAAAACCAATGCTGACTCTAATTATCTTTGAAGTAGAAACGTACATTTTAGCCCAACTTAGCTCATCAGTTTCTAAATATGGCATTTTCGTATGACCAAGCAATCTTTGTGTGTAAATGTATTTATTATAATTTTACTTTGCAAGATTTTTACAATCTCCTCTACGTAATACAGTAAGTTGTGAAAGTATGATATTCCAACCAAACATTTTGATCCAATTTCATCGAAAACATATCTTTTGACACAATCTGAATCCACATATGTGAACTGCATAGTTCATAAATGAAGTCGGTTAAACAACAAAAATGGTATTTAAGTACCTTATAGCACCTTCTAAAGATCCAACACAAATAGTTAAAAAAATTATCCCCATACTAGAATACCTTTACATAGAAATGTTTTCAACAATTTTGACTTTCCCAAAAATGACTTTAATTAAAATCTTGTCACGTATACGGTTGAGGAATAACTCAGGAACATATTAGATTTGGGAATCTTGAAACTTACTGCTTATTTTCTGTGGTGTGACTTGTTGGCATACTTTACAGATTCTAAAGTTCTTAATTCTGCGACCCATGAGAAGAAATTATAATAAGAGATTTCACATGACTAGCTTATGACACCAGTTTCCTGTTTATACATGTCAACCACTTACATGTGGCCTGATGAAACTTCTGACTAAAGTAATTTGAGTCATTCAGACGCCGAATTACAGTTGGGATGTCTTTAGGAATATAGTTATGCTTAGTTTTGTTTGGGAAAGTTTACGTAGATTCTTTAGCTTGGGAACGCTGATTTGGTAGGTCGCCATTTTGGTAGAATCCATACACGAACATGCATGTCCAAGGTTAAGCCCATATGAGTCTTCAGTGTAATTCTGTAATTGTTGTCAGTATTTCACCCCAAGTCTCTTAGACTTCGGGAGTGCCTTGTACTTGAACTCAATAATTAGTATATAGTAAATATGTTTAATATGGTCTTAAGTGTTGTCTGTCCCACTTTACTATCTGTCTTTCTTATCCGTTTATTTATGCCCCTAGTTACGGAGTGGATTGTGAACCCTAAGTTCTAAGCTTTAAAATTTACCATACATAAGAAAATCATATTCTTAAAATACTTGTATAACAAATAAAATTTATATTTTGATCTTTTTTGGAAATACACTCTGAAATTATCTTCTCACTGACTGACTTTTTTAAAAAAACTAACCGCCAAAAAAGATACAGTTTTTATTAGAAGCACAATTTGTATTAAAAGTTCTTTTTTACCATGAGATTCTGGTTATTAGTTTGAGTTTCTAAATAATTTGAAATGTTTTTCTTTTCTCAGATTTAAAGTATTATTCTTTCCTCCACTGTTTCTTCAAGGAGAACGGTATTTCAAAGCATCATGTGACCATCAGCCCTTAAAGTACTTGACTATTGCCTAATTCACTGTTCTCTCCATTCCTATATGTAATAAAATACCTTCTATAAATGCTTATGTCGATTAAAATGAAGTGTATAGGAGAATGCAATTGATTTAATTATAGTTTTGAAGAACTGGTTGAGATATACATGCGAATGTAAAAAATTAACATTTGAAAATTTCTTTCTCAGTGATGTAATAATTATATTAGTTTTCTAAAGTAAGAAACTATTTTATTCCATGAAAATTTCTTTATGCCTTGCATGCTCTTTCTTACAGAAGTGTGCCTTAGAGGTGCCTAACCTGATACGAATTTGACAGCAGTCGCAACAAATGTGCAGAAAAATTCTCTGATAATTGAACCTTCCTTGGGCAAACATACTACAACCATCAGATTATCTAATTTAATCGTGAAAGGACTCTAATCACTCTAAATTTAGGCCTTTATATTCCATTCATTGTTTGGAATGCAGTTATCGGACGTTAAATGATTCTCCAAAATGAAGCCCTGCAGCACAACGTAATATCAGCTCGGCTTGACTGTTGAAGCTGAAGCAGTGTCTTTGTTTATTCTGAGAAGGGGCTTTGTTTACAAGGCTTTTCAAAGGATCATTGTTACGTTATACGCAGTCATCCTGCAACATTGATACCCATGCCCCAATCACTGATTAACTTTACTGCTAGCCTGATCACCAACAAAGTCCCATATCTGTATATAACAGTCATGTACCGTGATCCCAAATTGCCTTAGACAAAACACGGTCTCAGTCACAAGTCAGTTATCAGATAGCAATACGTTACACTTTAGTAGATTAGTTAACACTCTAGTGGGCTTTCGTGTCACTACATTTCAGACGATACGCAAATGTTTGATTCTTCAGACACCTGTAATGTCATAAACTTGTTTAAGTTGATCTAGGAGGTTCCTTACATTATACAAATGTATAAAGCTGACATCAGAAAGCAACACTTTGAGACTTTAGGAGAAAAATCTTGCTATACAAACAGTAGAATACCTATGACTGAAAATTTCAAATCCTGAACTAATAACGCTAGCTTCTTAAGATTTATACCACAGCTGTAACTTAGTTCAAATACGATAGTGTTCAATAAAGAATGATAATAAATTTTTAATAATTTTTCGCACAGATTCAAACTTATTATATTATGTTAGCTTAATGTTAACAAACACGCCGTAGTAGTTTCATTGTTGGTACTCCTGGTTCCCGCCTGTGAGAACAAGGGAAGTTCAGACATGTTCAGTATCACCTACCGCTGTAATGGAGCTAACATGCAGTTAAAGTTGATGTTAGAGGAAGATCCGGAGTTTCTTTCAAACGTAATCACTGCTGATGAAACTTGGCTACATCATTTTGATCCTGAGAGCAAACAGCAAAGCTCAGGGTGGAAATACCCTTCACCACCAACCCCCCAAAAAGCAAAAGTGGTTGCTTCTGCTGGGAAAGCTATGGTCATCTCATTCTTTGATATTTATGAAATGGTTTATCAGCATGTTGTACCTGCACACACATCAGTAACTGGACAATACTACAGAGATGTCCTGAAAACATTGCAAGTCCATATCAGGCGCAAAAGACCACATTTCCGTGAAGCAGGCTGGATGCTGCAACACGATAATGCGCGGCTGCATATTGCCAAAGTTGTTGCTGAATATCTTGCAAAAATCAACGTGAAGTGCATCCCTCACCCGCCCTATAATCTGGATTTAGTCCTATGTGACTCTTTTCTATTCCCTAACTTGAATAAACGCCTTCGTGGGAGGCATTATTCATCATCAGAAGCATTGGTGAAGGCTGCGGAGGCGATTTTGAAGGATCTCTCAAAAATGGTTTCCAACATGTCTTTGAAGACTGGCAGAAATGCTGGGACAATTGCATCGCATTCAGGGGAGACTATTTTGAGAAGGACCATCAAAATTATGAGCAGTAAAAGTACGTTGTCAAAAAATTGCGATCATTCTTTATTGAAGAGCCCTCGTATGACACAGCCCCAGTTTCGTCAATTTCTCTTTGATAGTTTGGAAAATATGGTCAAATTTATTTATTTTTGGTTACGTCACCTACAACGTTCCTTGCGACAAAAAAACTTAGATTTTAGTCTAATATTTTAAGAACAGTTCCCAATACATCTATTTGTTGTACTTGTCATAGGTTTCTCTGTTTCTCAATAACTTTAGGCATCAGAAACTTTTAAAGCTATGGATATGGCTTTTTGCCCAAATTTTGACAATTTTATGCTTTGAAGTAAAGAAAGTGTACTTAAAATGCATCTCACAATAATACCTAAGGCAATTTCTATTCACTGTGTCTCTATGAACGTGTGTAGAAAATTTTATTAGTCTAACATTAAAACTGCGACGCAAGGAGCATCCTAAATGATGAAAAATGATGAAATTTTCAATTGCCAAACAAGGATAAATAATTAGCATTCATATCTAACATTAGCATTCACGTAACTTCCAAAATATATTAGCACATTTAAAAGCGGCTTGTAAGTGGTATCCAAGCATTTTTTGGATTCAGGAAGGCTTACAGTGAGTGTTTTATAGACTAAAAGGAGGAAAAGTCGATTTTTTGAAAATGTTGATGAAATTTCCGTCATACGTATCCTTTAACACAAATACGGGGTGAGTAAAAAGTATGGAACAATGCTTGTAGCATTATTGTTATAGTTTTGTGAATATATATATATATATATATATATATATATATATATTATAATTTACGTTCACTAACGTTATGTCATCGGATGGTGAATGAATTGGGTGAAATGATGCTCTAATGAGTCCAGGGTCCATGGAGTAGTTTTGTAAGCTGATATATTTTTAGGAAAAGCTGTAAGATATCAACATGTTTTCATATTACTATAATTGTGACTTGGTCGTGACTTCTTTTTTGAATGGCAACATTTCTTTTTTCATTTTTTACACCTCAGGTTTCGGAACGTGCAGGTAGATGCTGTTTTAAACTATAATTTCAATTTATTAGGACGTATTACAACACATTAAATTTAAACTAACAACAGTGGTGCTGTTGTAATACATGATGAATTCACTTCAAAGGGTGCTAAAATGGCCTTTATTTACTGCCAAATAATGCCGGCAACACTGATCAGCTCTATTTCTTCTTCAATTCTTCTCTTTAACTCTTCTGGATTTCTTGTTCTGTCCTTGTAAGCCCTCCACTTCAAATATCTCCACAAGAGAATTCACCAAAGCTTGGGAGAGGATGATTCATTTGAGAGCAATGCTTTTGCGGTATAGAGACAAAGAGAGGTACGAAGCTTTGACAAGAAGGACGAGTTCCTTCTGACGTGGACGGAAACCCATCAGATAGGACAAGACGTAATACAATAAGATATGGCGTTAATCACATGACAATCTGGTGGGTTTTGCATGAAAATCTTTTATAATCATATTAACTTCAGCGGGTTCGATTGTATGTGGTGAACTTTAAATTAAAAACTTACTGCCATTCCCTGATACAAAATTTTGCTATGTCCATGAATATCTCAGCATGCACCTTGTTCACTAATAAAGTTGGCTTTGCTATCGTTAATTCAAAATACTCATATATAAGCATATGAAGCACTAGGTCATACATCAAGAGAGTTTCTGCCTAAAATTTAGAGTTGGTCATTCAATATCACTTTCTTGGTCCTAATTTCTTTGCTCTGTGCCTGAATGGAATGATGTATTTACAGTATCTGAAATGGATTCATCATTTAATTCATCATATCACAATCTACCAAGGTCGATGACCATAATAGCGTTCTGATTACATCTGTTTACAACACTCCTGTTATACATGTGTTCCGGACTTCCGCGGGATGAGATGTGGGGTAGAGGGGAACCATTGCCCGGTTACGCAGCGTGTGAGCAATACAGTACACATTCAGCAATCACCTGCAGAAAGTCACGTAGCCTACTTGCGTAGCAAGATACAGAACTATTTCAGTACACTAAGATTTACTAATATTCTCACCATGTCTGAAGATCTTAAGAAATTTAAGGTTATGCATTCGGAAGGGCGTGAAATTATAAGTAGCGTTATAGATAAATGTGATGAAGAAGCTTTGAAAACAACAATATTCATATCCAGTGTCACAAGCTACACAACGGGCTGCTGCTTGTGTAATAAGTAGGCTGCATGTTATCTTCCCAGCGTTTCTATCTGTGCGCGACTCGTATATCATTACGTCACCTTGTATATACGTGTGTATGTCTGTAGTGAACGCATTCCTTTCAGAGTTCACAAGGCCAGAACATAACTATACAACATCTCTACAGCTGTTAACTGCTCCTGGCAAGTGGTCACTCTCTTAAATACCTCATTGATAATTCTAGATATTTCTGGAAAAAACAAAAAATCGAATGTTCTATAAAACAATCAAGACGTCACCAGAATGTTCCAATTACCTCACTTATGTGTGTCGGTAAGTCTTTTATCTCGGACTATTTTTATCTGTTTCTGCACGCTCTTAATTCCACACTTTCTGCCTATCAGATCCTTTGTGTAAACAAGGCGCGATCCATTTTAGTACGCCGTGCGGCATATCCGCATACCATCGTTAAATTAATTAGATTCTAATTGGAGCTTATTTGGAGCTATGATTTCTGTTATCCTCAGGTGAATGGTTGCAGGAAATGGATTTTTGTGGTTGTTGGCCACTCAGTCGTATTAATAATACTTAGTTTGTTGTATAATTATTTGGTTTAATTCTTGAATCTATGTTTGTTTATGGACTTGCATCGGTGACCACATTTCAGAATTCGAAATCTTCTCTTCTCTTCTTAATGCACACGAACACGTTCTTCCTGTTGTAGTATCAACTTGTAAGTAAGGTTTTTATTACTTCACCATTCAGTTCGAACCTTATTCTGATCCCCTCTCTAACTTTATCATATGACCAAACTAGCTCACCCTTCTCAAATGTTGCATTATTATTGGTTTCTCATTTTATTCCGAATTTTCGCATTGGTTTGCAAAACTCATATGACTCACTGACGTTCCGCCCACCCTGAGTTGGGGAACGCCTACCCTGAGTTGTTTGTAACGGTATATATCGTTATCAAATCAACGAAGTATATCTCTTTAGCGTTCATGCTCAACTGCATTTTGAAAGTCCTTTGTCCCAAATCATTCCTGGCTGAAAGAATACAATGTTTTTCACACATTGAACTTTTACTAGCACAAAGAAGGTAACGGCCCTTCTTTCCTGTCTCTGCGACGTGTACAGATTTTTATAAGAATATTTTCTCTTTCTTGCCCGGATGCTAGTATATATGTTATATTAAATTATATTCTTCCCTTCTTACTCTTTAAGTCAACTGCTATTTTAATCATTATAATTTCATATTATTATAACAAGATTGTTATATTAGTTTAGCAAAGCATTTCTACTAATTTATCTTCTTTTTTAATTATTTGACTTCGATTAATTCGCCGCCTCCTAACCACTGCCTGATTAGATTCCTATTTCTACTGTAAGGAGAATAATACATCAACATATTCTTGAAGAATGGAACCAACAATGGCTAACAACTCCAAATGGAAGTTTAACAAAAACATTATTTTTCCCTAGTGTATATGACAGAGGAAAATGTGAAACTCTTGTACCAAATTTTGTTTTGGCACAATTTTTAAGTGAACATGGTAAATTTGGTGAATACTTATCACGCTTTCACTTAACATCCAACCCCAAGTACATTTGTGGTGAAGAATTTCAAACTGTGGTTCATCTCCTTATCTGTTGTCCCATTTTCTGGAGAGAAAGACAAGAATTAATATTCAAGCTAGACTCTCTAGGAACTAAATTTTCTGCTCTGCTCATATCTTTGCTAATGAAGCCACAACAGTATAAGTACTTCATGATGTTTATAAACTCAGTGTTTAAACGTCTGAAATAGCTTAAATTAATATGCATCAGATTAAAACATAATTTCTTCCTTATACTATTACAAATATTTTTATTAAAATTGTATATTTTTATGTATCAACTCTAACCCTAATATACCACTGTGTAAAATAGGGTTCAATAAATCTGGATAAATAAAAAAATCGCTGCCTGATACTGCAGTTACAGCCGCCAGTCTTAAGAAGGGATTCACGACAATATAATCTATTGAAAGAATATTTGTTGAAGAAATGGTGGAGAAAGTTTTTTGAGGTTAGCATAATGTGTTTCTTCGGTCTAAAGTTACCAACAATGACATTTAAGTTCTCACATTTCTCCCAAGTCCCTTGCCCTTAAACTGATTTGGGACCCGAGAGGTAGTGAAACCTTGCCCATTACCTTAAAGGCGACTGAAGAGAACTTTACTGGAAGCCCTAGGGAATATTAGAAAAGAAAGGGACACATATATTTGAAGTCGCGCCGTTTAATTTATCCTCCCAGGGGAATGTCTTGTCCATTACAGTTCTTTAACTGGACAAGCGAGGGTTAGGAAAAGCTCTTCTTTTGTCAGTGACACTTGTGAGATTTATTCTCTCCCATGCGGCCTTCAGACGTCTTTTTCGTTGTTTCTTTTCTTTTTTGTATCTTAAAAGGCCCATTAATATAACAGAATCTGTGTGCTAAATAAAGCAAAGTTTAATGATTATTACTGTTATACTCACTACACAGTTTACTTTTATAGATTTCAAAAAATAATTTTCCAAAGGGTTAAAACGTTCTCTGTTACCTGCGAAATAGAGCAGAGGAACTTTGCATCCTACTTAACAATTTGATCTAGAGATTTCACGGAAATATACCTACGTTTTGAGACACTCTGAATAAAAATAAGTTCTACAAAAACTGTAAACAGCATAAAATAGAAACGAAGGCATTTGTTGCCATAGTCGGTATACATAGGTGGTCTGAAAAATTTCCGACCTAAATAAAAATAGAAGACATTTTATCAGAAGTTTTTTTTTTTTTCAACATAGTCTCCTTGTAACTCTATACATTTCTCCCGGCAATGCTCCGAACTCTATAACATGTCCAAATAGTACTCGGCGTTGTTCTCTGTAAAATAATTGTCCACGAAGGTGACTGCCTCTTCATTTCACGAAAATTTCTGGCCTCCGAGCGCAATTTCAGATGAGGAAACAAAAAGAAGTCGCTTGTAGCTAGATCCGGTGAGTGAGGCGGATGGTCAAGCATTTCAAACCACAATTCGTATATTTTCGTCATTGCAACCGCTGAGGTGTGAGACGGTGCGTTATCATGGTGAAACAGGATTTTCTTTTTCTGCAAATGTGGCCGTTTTTCCGCAAGTTCTGCCTTCAGCTTGTCAAGTAATAATGCGTATTATGCACCTGTAATGGTTTTTCTTTTTGAAGATAATTAAAATAACTCCATTACTATTCCAAAAGAGGGCGCCGGGGTAGCGCGGTGGTTTCGTTCGCGGCTCCCGTTCTAAGGGTCCCGAGTTCGATTCCCGGCTCTGGGGTTGGCGATTTTAAGTCGGCCCTATCCACGCCTTCACCTCTGTCTAGCACACGTGAAGTATCCCCTATGCCCAACGTGGTTCGGAGTCCACGGTAAAAACTGTAGGTCCTCTCACCTCACCGCCATCTTCACTATCACCCTATCATCGGAGGTAATGGACACCGCCCTCTGGGTGCCTCCACCTGAGAAATGGGTCCGGTCATCACTTGGTGGGGTGAGGTTACCCCGAAGGCCAAGGTTGCCATGTGGGGAGTGTTAGTAACTAACTAACTATTCCAAAAGACAGTCGCCATCACTTTCCCAGCAGAAAAAAGCAGTTTTTTTTGAGCCGGTTCCCTCTTTGCAGTCCACTGTTTGGACTGTATTTTTGTTTCAGGCGTACAATGGTGTCTCTAAGTTCCATCTACAGTAACTAATCGGTGCCAAAACTCGGATTTATTGCGCCTGAACTGCACCAACAGAGCGTTGGAAATGTTCATTCGAACACGCTTTTGGTCTAACGTGAGCAAAAGCGGCACCCAACGCGCGGACAGGTTCTTCATGTCTAAATATTGCTTTAATATGTAACAAACACGTTCTTTTGGCATGTCCATAGCCTCTGCTATCTCTCTCACTTTAATTCGGTGGTTGCCTAGCACCGTTTGGTGGGCGATGTTTTCGTCGGTAGTTGCAGTTTTTGGACGTCCCGAACGTTCATCTCCATCGGCCAAGTTTAAATTCAACTGCCCAAATTTTCAGTGTGGTAAATGATGGTGCAGAGTCCCAGAATTCAACACATCCTTAATTTGCGTAAGCATATTGCCTTTCAAAAACAAATATTTAATGACAGCTCGATACTCGATTTTGTCCATTTTCATAAAAACATTCACATTAATTCACTCAAATGACCGTTACGTAACTGAGCATCCAAAATGGTTGAAACTTTGAGTTACTCTCAAGAGTACAGCGACATTTACTAGCTTTTATTTACGAGTGCTGCCATCTTCACGCTGAGGCCGGAAATTTTTCAGACCACCTTCATATATAGGATATTTCAACAAGAGTGTCCTATCTTTGAACTTAAATAAAACACTTCATATAAATGATAAAATTGTATTTCTTTTTTACTTTAGAGCATCATTACTATCGTTACGTGTGGAACATAGCATCAGTTAACTGACTGCCGCGACTTCCTTTGGGTTGCGCGTATACGGTTGACCCAATTTTCAATAACATAAGAACGTAAATTAGGTCCAACTTCACGAATATCACGCGTGATGTTATTCATAAGATCAATTTCTCTTTCTAGCTTGATGGCATAAGCTCTAAATTTAACATAATCCCACAAGGAGTAATCCAACGGCGTTAAATCACATGATCTAGGGGGCCAGTTAACATCATTCCACAGGAAATGATGAAACCTCTGAACTTCTCCTTCAAAATGTCGATTGTTTCGAGAGCAGTATGACATGTGACACCATCTTGCTGGAAAAAGATGTTTCTGAGATCTATACCATCCAACTGAGGCCAAAAATATTTATCCATTGACAGATCTTCTCCAGCTTCGTCTTGGATAACAAACGATCACAATTTCTACGCGTTGCTGAATGCTAACGTTTCATGACTATATGTTAAAAACAACTGTAACGCAAGTAAAGTTAATAACAACAGCTATCACGTGTTAAAGGTAGGACAATTTTCTTCAATGATCCTTTACATATTTCAACGGTAAAAGATAAACACTTTCAATAACAACTTCAGCGCTAAGCTATCGTTTATATAAATATATTTTCGTTGTTTTAGCTAAAAAAATTATTCGAATATTTTGTACCAAAGATATGGGCAGAGCATAAATGCTGAATACATTGAATTCTCTGGGAATAGCCTGTGAAGTTAAATAGTGATTTGTCAACATTAAAAGAAAACGCAATTATTCCATTTAAAGGTAGTTTCAGAATGTATTGACATCACTAAGGAAAAGGAAACAATCAAACTTAGATAGATATAGAGACATAGCTGCATTGCATATTGAACAGCTCTCTTAATTATCACGACCTATGGAAAGCACTGCAAAGCAAATAGTAACGTTACGTCATTTATATTCAAGATATTCTCGGGAAACAAGCCAGCTGAAGAGACGACTAGAAATTGACGTTTCGGGAGCGTACATTGCTCCCATCATCAGAATATTTTAAGAAATGCTATAACAACTAAATACGAGGCATGTTTTTTAAGTCAGTACCGTTTTGCGATTCCGCCGCCACAGCGCTACGGTCGGCGTTCCGCGCATGCGCGCTGGTTACCTACATCTCTTGTCTACGCACTGACGTCATTACAGTCTGATTCTTAATTGTATACGTTGGTTACTGAGTGTTTGAGATGCCTCCGACAATCGTGAGTCCCGCCGATTGTGAAGTACGGGCTGTTATACGATTTCTTAGTGCTAAAGGCGTAAAACCGATTGACACTCATCGTGAGAACTGTGAAGTTTACGGACAAAACATTATGAGTGGTGGAATGGTAAGGAAATGGGTGAGAGCATTTAAAGATGACCGCACAAATGTGCATGATGAAGAACGCGGTGGGCGTCCTTCGGTCGTTACTGAAGATTTGGTGCAGAAAGTGGACGAAAAGGTGAGAGAAAACAGACGCTTTACAATTTCATTGTGCGACTACTTTCCTCAATATTCTCGTAGTGCTTTGTATCGCATTGTGACCGAGAACTTGAAGTACCGGAAATTGTGTTCACGTTGGGTTCCGAAAATGTTGACGGATTTGCACAAAACTCAACGTTTAGGCAGTGCATTGACTTTCCTTGAGCGGTACCACAATAAAGGTGAAGATTTTTTTAGACCAAATTGTCACTGGTGACGAAACATGGGTGGCCTACGTCACACCAGAATCGAATCAACAATCCGTGGAATGGCGACATTCATCATCACCCACAAAAGTGAAGTTTAAGCAAACAATTTCTGCCTGGAAAATCATATGCACAGCTTTTTGGGACAAAAAAGGAGTATTGCTAGTGTAGTTTCTGCCTCGTAATGAGACAATCAGTGCAGCGTGTTAATGTGAGACATTGACAATCTGCGCCGTGCCTTCCAGATCAAAAGACGTGGCAAGTTGAGTAAGGGTATCGTTTTGCTGCATGACAATGCCCGTGCACATGTGGCTAATCGGACCAAAGATCTCATCAAATCTTTTCAATGGGATCATCCTCCATACAGTCCTGATCTGGCGTCCAGCGACTACCATTTGTTCCTGCACTTGAAGAAACATCTGGCCGGTCAGCGTCTTCAAGACGATAACGAAGTCAAAACAGTTGTGATGCAGTGGTTAACACGTCAGGCGGCAGAATTTTATGAGCAGAGTATTCAAAAACTGGTGCCACGTTATGACAAGTGCTTCAATATTCAGGGAAGTTATGTAGAAAAGTAGATTAAGGTACAGGCTTTCATGTAAAAATAAAATTATTGCGATATCTATGCACGTATTTTTTTTTAATTGCAAAACTGCAATGACTTAAAAAGCATGCCTCGTAGATATAACACAAAAATCAACAAAAAAAACACTATGAAACTTCATTTGTTATAAAACATAGAAGAAGTTCATGAGATGCTCCTTAAAATCATTCATTTAGTATGTTAATTATATGTGATCAACATTAATTGGTTTCAAGCCAGTCGAAATTGCAGCTTTAGGTGACTTAAAGCAGTTCAAATATTAAAACATAGGATTCTAATGTAGCAAATCTTATTAATTTCAAGGTCATATTATTCATCTTCAAAATTATTGTAAAACTTGTAACACAAAAGAAGAGAGAAACAAGGACCCTACACAAAGGGAGCCCCATAAACCAGTAGCGCAAATCTGAGGAGATATAAACAAAGTATTATTACACTTTTCTTTAAATCACTGAAGATCATTAGGATCATCTCTTTAAATTATCCACAGTTAATCTTCGCCTTTAATTGCGAGATTCTCTTTGAAAGCAAAAGGGCAAAATTTGTTTCCGCTGAAACGGATGTGAGAGCAGCAAATTTCAAATTAGCTACATAGAAATCAATACCGCCCCGTCCCAAAATATAACCAATAAAGTTTTTAATTTATATAGTTTAAGTATATTTTCGAAACTATTAGATTATGCAGGAAATGATACATCAAAGAGTTTGCATGGATTGAATTTACAGCGGTATTTTTTGCAGTTTACTCGTAATTTATAGCGAAATGGAAACCAGAGATTAAATCGTTAATTGTGCACTCGGGTTTATTGCCCTAAAATAAATATTTACAGCGATTTAATGATGCAAACTTCAGTAAGCACATTGTCAATATAATGAAGCACATATACCAGTAAAGTAAACTTACATACAATCCACGAATAACTATGCAATGTACTCGATTTCTGATGGTATACATTTAACAGACGCACCTTTAAGCTATGTGTCCCTTGAATTTAGGACAGCAAAACAATTATTTCCTCAGTAGTGGAATTCTGTATTCCTTATACTATTTATTCCCCTTTGAAGAGAAATTTATCTAGAACTATTTAATCTGGTTACTGAAAAAGCTTACGACTAAGTGCGGCATACAGAACTCCTACAGAATTAAGCCTACAGCGTGCAACTTTATTTACATATTAACTAAAATATTGTTTGTTAATGATATATTTTTGGTTGACGTGCACATTTCACTATCGTCTTCGAAATGAGTAGAAGGAGTTCCATAAGAATGGGTGCTTCCTCCATTTCTATGCCGAATATATCGCTCGGATTTTCCAAAGGTTGTATCACAGTATGCAGATAATGTGGCTACTCTCAGAGTAGACATATAATAAAATCAGATAATGAAGTCGTCCTTCAAGCAGAGTCAGTCAAGCACTTAAGACTAACAGACACAAAACAGACTGGGAATGCACACATTTCTTTAATGTCAAAACTTAGACACAAATACACAATTCAAATATCCCAATAAAAATTGTTCACCTCTACCACTGTCTTAAAAGTGTCATATATTTTAATAAAATTAAACCTATCTGGGTGTATAGTTTCTCCATTTTGTGCTAAGTGTCAAATTTGACTTTCCAAAACCGCGTTCTTCTTATCTTGGAGGATACTCCCTGTTACATCCGCAATTTTGCACTCCTTCTGTTGGATCTACAATGCAGTCCTGATATACTCAGTCGTTCTTAGTCCACATTGTTCACCAGTAGTCATTAGTAAGTGACATTCCTCAGAACATTCCCAAATAAAGATCATGACACAGAACTCCGTTATGAAGCTTTGTTGTGTTACAGTTTCTGAATAAACACATTAGCTGTTACTTTTAGAATTACGAGGACAATTTCTAAATTGAATACTCAACTGGAATGTTGCAATTACTTGGAATTATGAGTAGTATAGAATTGAGAGTTTCAGCACAGTGTAGATACGATGTTGAACTCTCCTCTGTGTTAATATATGAGTGATGTAGAATGCTCATTGATTTAGAACTCTCCTATATGAAAATCGAGTTGTAAAAGAAGGGGAGTGTTGGCGTAGTGCCGTTCTCCCCTGTGCAGTGAGATGTGTTTGAGGGTTGGGGTGATGATGATGATGATGATGATGATGATGATGATGATGATTGTGTGTGTGTGTGTGTGTGTGTGTGTGTGTGTGATGTGTAATGTGTGATGGGTGGAATGGGTAACGGGGGTTCCGGGGATGTTTGAATTAAATGTGAATTCTTTCCGATGTGTGTGTGTGCTTGAACTCTCATGTATGAATATCGAAGTCTAGGGTTCGATTATTGTGATGGGGCGGGGTGGGTAACGGGGGTTCCGGGGATGTTTGAATTAAATGTATTGATAGTAATTCTTCGATGACTGTGCTTGAACTCTCATGTATGAATATCGAGTCTAGGGTTTGATATCTATTACGTTCAGTGCTTCGATGTCTGTGCTTGAACTCTCATGTATGAATATCGAGTGTAGGGCTTGATATCTATTACGTTTAGTGTATGATATATGATGCAGTATCGTTATTCTTTAGATAAAAGAATATCGAGAGAAAGATTAGGTATGTTTACTGGGAGAGATTTATGAAAATAAATGTAATAAGACATTCTGGTAAGGGGTGTTCCCTATGCAGAATCTCTCCTTGAGCTATTGTATCCAAGAGCGATGTAAAGGTTAAGAAAAGGTTAAATTCCATTCCCACATCGAGGTACGAGAAAATATAAATCTATTCCACATTGATGAAGTATAAGAATGGAAATGTAAATCTATGTGAGAGGGTCGCATGACAAAGAAATGTCCCCTCTAAGCATGATAAAAGTGGTACATAGCAAGTGTATATAAAATAAAAGCACTATCCATCTCTTTAAGAATGATAAAAAAAATTGAGAGAAAAGTATAAGAATGCAAATGTAAATCTGTTTGAAAGGGTTTTCATGATAAAGGAACGCTCCCTCTAAGCACGATAACCTAAAAAGAATATTCCCTCTAAGCATGATAAAAGTGGAACATAACATCGAAAATAAAATAAAAGCACTTACCATCTATTTAAAAATGATTAAGATAACGAGAGAAAAGTATCTCATCTTCAAGTAGATATGAGCAATACAAAACTGATCAATCAATACGATAATATATATACGCAAGTAGGGATCTATAGTGTAGATATCCTAACTATTCATGGCAAGGTATCACCCTCCATATAAAAAAAAATTGTCTAGAAAATCTCCCCTCAGTATTACGAATACTCCACTGAACTACATCCCCCTTGGTATGTAGGTCAGAGAAAAAAAAAGAGTTAATCTCTCCAGACTGGTGACAGGGGTGGTCAAAACATTCTTATTGCTGTAGCGAAGTCTAATTTTGTCAAATAACGTTAGGAAAAAAGAATATATTTTAAAATTAAACGAATGAATCTATATATTTGTATGAATGATGAAACAATACTATGAATGTGTTAGTATACCAAATGTAAAAAAATCAAATGTTCAGAAAAATATATTTTGTACAAGTATGTATGTGTGTAAAGAAATGTGTAACTATATCACCCTCCCCTCCAAGATGTAGGGAACGAATCACAGTTAGTGTGCGCACGCAACATGGTGTTTGGGAAGGAGAGATACGGTTGGAGGGGGTGTAAAAAATGATGAACCTATATAAAGTTTAAACTATGATAATAAAGTTACTAGTAATACCTTCGAACTTATAACGTAGTCACAACTACTTTAAACATATAGCGTAATATGTAGACAGTAACACCTCTCCCGGACGGAGGGGGGGGGGGGGGAGCGGAGCATCTGTTAATAAATACCGCAGTACGGATGTGTGAGGAGGCAGTCGATTCTCTGGAAATATGGATCCTACAGGTAAGATAGAAAAGTTGTATACTGTAATTCATTTTTTATCTCTGTTTACGAAGAATGTTGAAGTAATACTGATTCGTGTGTGCTTATATGTATGTTTCAGATCATGAGATGCTACAGCTAAATCAACTAGCTGAAGGTGGAACACATCTTCCCACAAAGAAACTACGTGAATTAGATCAGTCCGTTCAACACATCATTCGATCCGTCAAAACCGTGAAGACCAGATATGGTGAACGGGTCGTCGTCGAAACATCAGATTTCCAAGTCTTCCTCCCGGAGAGATTCAAACACATGACCGCAGCGCAGAAAGATCTACTAAATCGTGGTGACTGCATACTCCAATACCATGGCGAGGAAACACTAGAAAGTGGTTTCAAACGACATAAATTGTCTTTTTTAAGCAGCCCGTAATGTCGTCAAAAGGTGAGTATAATTATTGAACAAAATTTCATAAAAAAGTGATAATGTAGTTACTTGCATGTAAATGTGAAATCGTGCATGTTGTATTAGAACATAAAGTGTTAATTATCGCACGTCATGTAGTATTAGTAATTGAATGTAGTTACTTGCATGTAAATGTGAAATCGTACATGTTGTATTAGAACTTAAAGTGTTAATTATCGCACGTCATGTAGTATTAGTAATTGAGAGTGAACGTTGTAGGGTTAATTTTCATGTGTAAGAATTACGTACATGTGATTATCGTAGTTCAGTTACGTTATTTCACATGCATGTTAGTTACGTTTGTTTTTTACACGTAAAAGTAACGTTGTAGGTGAAAAAAGAACGTTAATTTATATGTGTAAAACGTACATGTGAATATCGTAGGTCAGTTACGGTATTTTACATGTATATGGTTTACGTTGTGTGTTTTTATCATTTATGTAAGGGAGAGAGCATTACGTAAAACAGTTACATACTATCTGAATATTGTAGTTACGTGATGATAGCAATAATTGTAAAATACATAATCATTATGTAACTATTTTCATATGTAAAAGTTACATGCATGTTACGTTCTACGTAAAGTATAGAGTTTACGTAAAATTGAGATTCATACATGTAAAAGTTATTAACATGTATGTTATTTCTGTTACCACCTTACATACATGTAAATCAATGTTCCCGTATGTAAAGTTAATCAAATGTTGTAATTGCTTTTTTCAGAAACGACGACAAGATGCTCCAATACTGCCACTGGACAACCCTCGATTCAGCAAGATGAAACCTGTTCGAACGTGACCCAGGCTGAACGATTACGATGTATTCACAGTGAGTCTGCTTTCAAAAATCGGTTATCCACCTACGAAATTCACAACTGTGTTAATATACTTGACCCCGTCATATTCTTAGCAGAATGCAAACCTTTAATTTTGAATGAAATTGATAAGGGCTTAAACATGTATAAATCAGGTCTTAAGATAGGATCCTGTTTATCCTGTCAATATGTCATAATATCACAAGAGAGCGATAATATTCATACATTTAACTTTAACAGTAAACTTGAGGTGATATTGCAATCTACAGATAAATCTATATGGTATGAAGAGAAGATTGTACAACCTATACTAGATCACATGGATAATTTTGAATCGCGTACCAGTTCAAAAGCTTTATACAGTATTGAGAAATTAACAATATATGTGACACAATACGATTCATTGAATGCAGGGATGTATACTGAATTACCCGACTTTATAAAATCGAAGAGAGCTGTTATTAACATTCGTAATACTGATAAATATTGCTTTGCATACTGTCTGTTAGCATCCAAATACCCAGTAGAACGTAACAAGAATCGACCCACCTCCTATAAAAGATATGATTTTCTTAACGAATTTAACTTTGAGAATATAACATTCCCCGTATCATTGAAAGATGTAGAAAAATTCGAGAATCAAAATTCAAATATTTCAATAACGATATACGGTGTTGAAAATAAATCGATTATTCTCTTATATCAACCAAGAGAGATAAAATCACATCATGTTAATCTTTTAATGTATAAAAGACATTATTGTCTGATAACAGACTTATCACGTTTGCTAGGAAAGCAGCTAACTAAACATAATGGGCGAAAATGGTTATGTAACAATTGTAACTTGTATTTCACATCAGAATAACGTTTAAATAGCCATAAAAAGAGGTGTATGATGAATCAAATTATCAGAATGCCCGAGGCTGGTAAAACTGATCTCGTTGAATTTAACGCATATTCGAAATGTCTAAAAGTTCCATTCGTGGTTTATGCAGACATAGAATGTATCTTCCGTAAGGTAGATTCGTGTCAAGGTGTATCCAGTAAAAGTTGGACACGTACCATTCATAAACATGAAGCGTATGCAATTGCATTACATTTGGTCTGTAGTTATGATAAAAATTTAACACGTTTCAAATCATTTGAAGGTCCATATGCAATTGAAAATTTTCTTAAAGAATTAACGTCAATTGCAAATCAGGTCATTAATATATATGCTAATAAAATTGAAATAAGTATGAGAGATGTGGATGAGCTAGAATATCAAAATGCAACACGATATCACATATGCAAACGTGAATTTCTTAACTCGTGCATAAAGGTTCGTGATCATTGTCATTTGACTGGAAGTTACGTTGGCCCAGCTCATAAGCACTGCAATTTAAATAGGAAAATGCCAGGATTCATACCAATATTCTTTCATTGCTTGTCAAAATACGATGCTCATTTCATAGTAAAGAAACTAGGTTACGATACGGAACCTATCAACTGTATTGCACAAACCTCTGAAAATTACTTATCCTTTAGCAAAAGATATACAAATTCGAATGGAATGAGTATATATCTAAGATTTCTGGATAGCTATCGTTTTTTGGATTCAAAACTTAGTAACCTTTCGGATATGTTAGAAGCAGATGATTTTCATTACACCAATAATATGTACACGAATCCTTTGCATAGACAACTGATGAAACGCAAAGGTGTCTTCCCGTACACGTATGTGGATTCTATAGAAAAATTATACGAGAATAGTCTACCATCCAAACATCAGTTTGATCATGTAAGCGATGAGGATTATAGTCATGCTAAAACGGTATGGAATGAATTCAATGTTAAAAATCTGGGTGAATATTTAAATATATATCTTAAGTGCGATACATTAATACTAACGGACGTGTTTGAACGCTTCCGTGAATTAAGTATCGGTTTGTACGGACTCGACCCGTGTCAGTATTACACACTTCCCGGGTTAGCCTATGATGCAATGTTAAGAACGACTAGTGTACAGATTTCATTATTAACAGATAAGACTATGCTAGATTTCTTCGAAAAAGGAATACGAGGTGGAATTTGCACTGTGTCCAAACGGTATGCAAAGGTGAATAACAGATACATGACTAGCTCTGATAACACTCAACCAACTAATTATTTAATGTACGTTGACTGCAATTCTTTATATGGATATACAATGGAAAATAATAGCTTACTATACACTGATATAAGGTGGCTAACTGATGCTGAAATTAAATCAATAGATTTTATGTCTATTACAAGTGATTCTGACGTGGGATATGTGTTGGAAGTAGACTTTAAATATCCACAGGAACTTCATGATATACAAAATGATTTGCCATTATGCCCTTTGAATGAAATCGCGCCAGGTGATAAGTATACAAAATTGCTAACAACATTGAATGATAAAAATAAATACGTATTACATTATCTCAATTTTCAACAATGTGTTAAACTTGGTTTGATTCCATCGCGTATACATAGAGTAATAGGTTATAAACAATCTAACTGGATAAATCCTTACATTGAACTCAACGCTCGTAAACGTATTGAAGATAAGACGAAATTTGGTCAAAATCTATGGAAGTTAATGAATAATTGTGTTTATGGAAAATTTATAGAGAATGTAAAACGTTATAATTCATTTCATTTAGCTACCAGCTGGAAACGAGCGCGTAAATTGTTAGCTCGACAGACATGTATAAGGTACGTGATTTTTGATGAAAATTTAATAGGTATAGAATTGGTCAGAGATGAAATATTGATGAATAAGCCAATATACATAGGACAAGCAATCCTGGATCTATCCAAACATAAAATGTATGATTTTTATTATGAAATTCTGAAGAAAAAATTGAAAGATGTAACTTTAATCTATACGGACACGGATGCTTTTCTCTTTGAATCTAGCTGCGATATATATGAATTTATTAAAACCAATATACATTTATTCGATACATCTAATTATCCAATGGATAATGTGTATGGTATTCCGTTAGCAAATAAGAAAATTTCAGGATTATTCAAGGATGAGCTAGCCGGTAGAGTGATGACTGAATATGTAGGGCTGAAATAAAATTATATAGTTATCGATATGATACTGAAGTGATTAAAAAATCAAAAGGTGTAACAAAAGATTCGATGAGATTCATACATAACCTTTGAACAATATCTCTCATGTATTACACATCCTGACACTATACATCGAAGCATGCAGACATGTTTCAGAAGTTATAAACATGATGTTCATACCATTGAATCTAATAAGATAGCTTTAAGTGGTATCGATACAAAACGATACATTCACAATAATTCATTTTCAACATTAGCATGGGGACATTATGCTATAGAAAATTGTCAAGTGTAAATTTCTTTTTCTTTTCTCAATAAAGCATAGATTCAACTGAGTTAAAAGGTATTACTAGGCCACGATAATAACATATTACTGTATTTCAAAAAATAAAATAATTGAGTTTCAAGTATAATTGTAAAGTGTGTTACAACTGAGTTAAAAGGTATTACTAGGCACATGATAATAACATATTACTGTATTTCAAAAAAAAAAAACGAAATAATTGAGTTTCAAGTATAATTGTAAAGTGTGTTACTAATTACATGATAATAACATATTTACTTCATTATCATGTTTACGTTAAGGGTAGGTGAATTTATATATACTCAATGTGAACTAGCATGTACGTTATGTTAAAATCTCTACAATTAAATGTTAATTCAACTATAATCATGTATGATTTTTTTTAAAAAAGTATAAAAATGTTATTATCATGTTTAAGTTAAGGAGATGTGAACTAGCAGTTACAGAAGATGTCAGGAATCAATGTGAACAAAAAAAATAAAACACAATATATCATTAAAATTATATTTCTTTATTGAGTTGTGTGTTTTTTTTTATTTATACAATGTCCACCTCATTAATCCATTCACGGGTAGGAAATCCTAACCATTTCACCAGAATCCTATCACCACGACGTCTGATGATCCTTTCAACTAAATACGTGTCTGGATATTGAGTTTTCTGTAATTCATAACCGTAGAATGCTCCTTCAATCAGTTTACCCTCCAGATCCTCGATGAGATAGGTCAATGGATGTGTCCTTTGCACTGTACGTATCCTAAAGACTTCAACACTCCAATTTGGTAGATAACCTTTCTCCATAACACCTTTATGCTTAGAAATCCTCACGTAGTCACCAACACGATGAAGCCTAGATCTTCGCTTCTCACGCAGACTTATATCATATTTGTAGACGCTGAGCAGGAGAGAATTATCACGAACTTCTACAGGCTTCATACGAATCGTTCGATGGTAAGTATTATTGTATGTATGAATAATTCTAGGTAGTATGTTTATCCATTGATATGAGCCTTGAACAATAAATTCCTTATGCAAAATCAGTTTGATCGTTCTTATTAAACGTTCCACTGCTGCAGCCTTAACGTGAGTGAATGTACTGTAATGATTAATATTATTACGATTCATTAGTTCGCGGAAATGTTTATTGTAAAACTCCCTTCCTTTATCAGATTGAACATTCTTCGGAAACGATTCCATTTCATTCAATATCTCCTCCATAGCAGTCGAAACGTTAATACCACTTTTATCACGTAATGGTCGTGCATAAGCCATCTTGGAATAAAAATTGCATGCAAGAAGAATATACTTATAATTCCTATTGTCTCTTGCATAATTAGACATGTCCATAAGATCTATTTGTACTAAATCGTTCATTCCTTTGCTTATGATCTTACGACGTAAAAATCGTCTTCTAGCTGGTGCATGTAACTCGGTTGCAATGCGACGTTTTATCATGCTATAATTTTTGATGTTTTAAGTTCTGTAATAATTTCTTCTATCTCGGGTGAGTGATTCAAATTACCTGCATCCCTCGACGCAACTAATAATCTTAATCTGTTTATTATTTCATTCGGATCGTTGCAGCAGATGTAATCTAATTTTCTCTGCGGTACATGTTCTTTCCAACGTAAACCAAATCCAGTTCGATTACTAACAAGGTCACGAATGATATGACGATACTTGAACCCTCGATTTGCTCTTAAACGTCCATCTCTTGAATAACCGTGTCTGTGAACTTGAGTATTCTGTAAGATTTGTGAATACACGTCTAAATCATCATCTGTGTACGATGTCTTGCGAGGTAAACGTTTAAATAATAATTCATATAAGCCTGCTGTGGGTTCATACGTTTCTGTTCCTATCTGAACACCATCAGATTTAAACACAACTGTCTTGTTACCCAATTTATACTCATTATCCTCGTAACGTATGCCGTAAGTATTATCCATGTCACTCGAACTGGCAGTTCGAACCTTGTGTAGATACTTTGACACGAGATCAGATCCGTTAGCATCATCTGTAGTTTCGTCGTCGTCGTCGTCGTCGTCGTTGTTGTCTTGGTGTGCTTTCGCTATTACTTTCAATGGTTCGGTTACAGGTTGAAGAACTTCAGACATGACTCGTTGCGTTTCGAATTTCATTCCTTTGAGAGAACGTAACTTTTCTCTTATTGCCCTACTGTGACGGGCAATGGATTCCTTAAGTCTTATAGCTTCAGCATCCATATCGAAATGAATGTATAATTAATCAGCTACTGCTAATTTATATGAAACTATCAGTTCTATACTTAAGATATGACCATCTTTAGCACGTACGACTGGCGCTGTAAACGATAGAATATCGCCAGTTTCAACTCTTACAGGATATCTTTCAACTAATCTTCCGTTTATTGCAAACAATGTATCATTTACAGCATGCGGATGTACCGATGATACGATGGAACACGAGAGTACACTTCCATTTCCAGGAACTTTATAGTATTCGAGTCCCGATGTTAACGTATACCTTAAAGAGGGACCTCGAAACGGACGTGTTTGCAATGAAATTATGAGTTGTGCTTTCAATTGTTGTAACATAGTGTTTACAACATTTCTCATTCGTGTTTTCATAGTATGAATATCATTATTTATAGTGATTAGTTTATTATCAAGTTCCGTTTGTCGTGCGGTTAGTTCTTTCACATCTTTTTCTACAGCTGTAGTAATAGTCTCGCTAGCGGAGGTGATTGTTCTAGTTAACTGACTTGTAATTCATTCTGTTTCCGTGTAATAGTATCGGCAATGTTTGTTATAGTCTCAGTTAAACCCGTTTGCAGTTCATTATGTTTCTGTATAAAGAAATGATTAACATAACTCATGGTGACTGCATCACTGTCATCTATCGGGTCGGCTAAATCCTTCAATCTCTTCATTCGAAATGATAGAGTTTCATTAGAGTCGTGAATTGGAATCCTATCATCTACATATTTTTTATTAGGAACGTCGTGTTCGTGAAGGGGGTCCAACAGCGTTTTCATTCTTATACCATCTATAATGACATTATTTTCGGAATCACGTTTAAATGCATATTTACTTAAGTACTCCATTAAATTGTTGTATTGGATGTCGAGCGATTGTTGTATGTGATCCCTAAGCATAGCTTCAAACTCGCCCATACGCTGATACGAGGTCTGCTCGGTGAAGATCTGCATTCGATTCTCGTCGTCAGCCGTATGCGTATCCACATAACGTTTAGTCGATGCATCGTCACCTTCTTCAGGGTCGTGAATATTGCACAACCGCTTTCCCTTGAATCGATAGTTTCCCGATCCATCTCTAGTTATGATATATCAATTGAACACACCCCTAGAGGGTATGATTCTTCGGGATCCGAACCTGTCGATACTCATTGCTTAAGTGATGGATTATTCTATTTATTCATTCTGATAAAGCGATCAAAACCGTGACGGTAGCGTCCCTCGTTCAGTGGATATTCTGGTACTATAACAACAAAGGATCGTTCATCACTCTCCCATATATGTTTACACATATCCTTAAATTCATCATAGGACATATCGGTATTTACATAATCTTCGTATATATGTTTTAAATTGAGATTATCCTGTCTAAAGAATATAATCATATTTGCATTATCTCTAATTAAATGTTTAGGTACTTTAGCATATGATTGTGCTAAATATATAGCATCGACATTACGATGTCTACCCATACTGTAATATGAAGCTATCTTACCCTGTTTTTCATTTATCACATCATCAAATACGAATATCGAATTTTCTCTAGCATCCGACGTTTGAATCACTTTATCACCATCATCGAACGTAAATACACCTATATCGGGTATAGTTTTCAGTAACCTGAGTAAATATCGATATTTAGGTTGTTGCAACGATTTCGAGTATATGTAGAGGTTTTCGAATCTCAGACCATTCTCGTGAATAAGCAGGTTGAGTAAAACGTTCGTTTTTCCAGCATTTGAACTGCCCAGTATGAGCGCTCTAACGTTACTCGGAAACAACGTACCGTGTCGTCCTTTGCGAATGTCATCCTCGAAATCTAACACCTGTATGGGTAGCGTACACTTTTGCTTTACTATCTCCATATCGCGACTAATACTTATAAAGCATAAGTTTTGTCTTTTATCTCGTTCGTGATAAGGGCAATCTATGTCTTTACTGGATTTAGCCAATCGTCATAGGAATCGTATACTTATAAAGCGCACGTTTTGCCTTTTTTATTCCATAGTGAGACATGCGCTCTACACGTGCACGCAAAGGTTCGGGAATTCTTAATTCCTTGATTAATTCATTACCATTTGAGGCACATTTACCGGGTTATCGTTTCTGCGGTCCCGGAACGAAACTACATAAACGCTTGCAGAGAGGTGACTTACCGGTGAACGGGTTAGATTCAGCGTGTCTCGATCACGACGGGGCTTACGCAGAGAGTACTGATACAGAATCTCGTCGTCTAGCCGATAAGGTGTTGGTAGAGAAAGCTTGGAGACGTGTAAAGTCTGCCGACGCTTCTTTGGGTGAACGACTTGCAGCTCGACTTGTGACTACACTTATGAAGGGTAAATTGGCAGCGGGCGCTGGCATGCGTAAACGTCGCAACAAGAGAGGTGGTTTCTTACCTTTGCTACCACTTTTAGCAGCTCTAGGTGCAGCAGGTGGTCTAGCTGGAGGTGCTGCTCAGATTGCTACGGCTGTCAATAAGAAACGTTCCGATGCAAAACAACTTGCGGAATTAACACGTCACAACGAGCGCATGGAATCTTTGGCTCAGGGCAAAGGTCTTCGCCGTAAGAGACATCGTAAGGGTAGAGGATTATATCTTCGATCAAAAAACTCGGGGCGAGGCCTATATTTATCCCGGAAAAAGCCCTGAGTGCTAACGAGATCGATTCGTATGCACGACGTCTACACATTCCACATTTTAGAGGTGTCTACATGATCGATAAACTACCTCCAAGTCCTCGATACTATGAGAGAATAGTAGTGAATCTGGATACATCAAATAACCCTGGTACACATTGGGTTGCTGTACGTAAGGATGGTGACGTTGCCTACTACTTTGACAGTTTCGGCGATCTGAGACCTCCGGAAGAGATAGAAACGTACCTTTCGGGTGTCAAGCTCCTATATAATACGACGAGATTTCAAGAATTCGATTCTGTGATTTGCGGTCACTTGTGCCTTCAGTTTCTCCTCGATGAGTTACACGATCACCGTGAGTGGTAGTGATACCAGCTTCTCTACATTTCTAAATCCACCATTACATCTGGATCCTAACGGACATTACGAGATAGCTCTATTGAATTTTGAGACTTTTTACTCGATTCCGAATGTGGACGAGAGTAATAATCTATTCCATTACGTTCGCGATGCAAAAGTCGAACGTATAGTAATTCCACCGGGTACTTATGAATTGGATGATATCGCCAGATTGATCAAGGATACTCTCGACATCGGTGACGACTTTATTCTACGTGCTAATAATAACACCATGAAATCAGAAATTCAATCTCCCTATATTATCGAATTTAGTCGTGAGAGATCTATTGCTTCACTTCTCGGTTTCACCTCTAAACAGAGGGTACCGGCAAACGTGCTGACCGAGTCTAATGATTTGGTTAACATATTCAAAGTCAGCATCATACGTATCGAGTGTAGTCTTGCAACGGGATCTTTCATCAATGGTAAAAGTGGTCATTCTCTGTATGAATTTTTTCCATCGGTACCTCCAGGTTATCATATTTCGCAGGAACCATCAAGTCCTATATATTTACCAATCATCGATACGAATCTCATTGATCATCTCGACATTAGAGTGGTAGACCAGAACGGCGATAAGTTAGATTTCAGGAACGAAACCATCACTGTACGATTGCACATACGTCGTAATGGGTATAAGTTTTAAGAGACGATGCTATATTAAAAAACATCTCTCGAGATTGACCTCTACTCGATCATCGACCCGCAAGCTAATCACATCGTCTAATCGAAGATTTCTCGCTAACTTAGGCTTCAAGGTTCTATGATGGATGTGTTGGACGTGACCGGGATTCCGACCTTTGATGATAAGATCAGTAAGGAGGAAGAACACGTATTCCTACCGTACAATACGTCAGCTCTCGATGTGAACGATGAAATTAGAATTCCATGTCAAGCTGAAGATTTGTACACGCTTCCTAGTAGAAGTTATCTCTACATTGAGGGGACTCTCACTAAACCCGACGGCACCGTTGCCACATCGAAATTGAGTAACAATGCTATGGCATTCCTATTCGATGAGATTCGTCTGGATATGAATGGAACGACTATTGATAGAACTAGGAATCCGGGCATTTCATCAACGATGCGTAACTATGCTGCACTGAATGAACTGGAATCGAATCGTTTACTAAATGCTGGATGGATCTATCCTGGAGGTGTGGTAGACATCGTGAATACATCGAATGGTATCTTCAATGCTATCGTTCCTCTTTCGATGTTGCTGGGTTTCGCCGACGATCACAAGGAGGTCATACTTAATAGCAAGTTTGAACTTATTCTCATTAGATCTAAGGATTCTAATAATTGTATCATTGGAAACGATCCTACAACCATACAACTAACTAGACTCGAATGGAGGATGCCTGTACTTCGACTTTCAGATTCTGAACGAGTTGATAAACTTAAACTCGTCAAATCGGATAAACCTCTACACGTCGCATTTCGAACCTTGGACCTTCACACTCAACCTGCTGTACCTCAAACTAAAGCGTTCACATGGAACATTGCAACCACGACTAAACTTGAAAAACCACGTTTCGTCATAGTCGGTGCACAAGTGGATAGATTGAATCATCTCGCTAAGGATGCTTCTCTATTTGATAATTGTAATATCACCAATCTGAAACTTTATCTCAACAGTGAATCTTACCCCTATCACGATATGAATTTGGATTTCGCCAATTCGAAATTTGCATCTCTGTATGATCAATATTCCAAATTTCAATCATCCTACTATGGAAAGGAGAATTACCCTCTTTTGAAAAGGAACGACTTTCTGAAATATGCACCGCTCTTCGTCATCGATTGCTCTCATCAACCTGAGGATACTGTGACGGGGGCAGTGAATGTCAGATTGGAAGTTCAAGCATCGTCAAATTTTCCTGCACAAACTTCATTATTCTGTTTAATTATTCATGATAAATTATTCACTTATAAACCATTAACTCATGCTGTACAATCTATCATATAGGTGTAATAAATAAAACATTACAAATTCAAATTATCTTTTTATTGACTTTAACATACATCTCCAATATCCTCTTCCTTGCACTCCTGCTTTTTGCATCATATGAACATAATGATTTATGAATATCATACAACTGATATAAATTTCTTTCAATATATGGAATTAGTCTTTTAAGTCCATTGAATGCAGTACTATTCAGATTTATACTGCCCACATTTAAACATGTATTCACAAACGTTATTTCTTGCATCTTATTCATGCATAACATTATATTAAATGCATATATTATATTTTCACTGTACGGTGCACATGGATGCTTACCATCTTTCAGATACGTATCCAAAACACACAAATTTGACATTATTACCTCCCAATCCTCTTTTGTAATATACACAAACGTATCGTCATGTGTGGCTTTAATGTAAAGTGATGGGAGTTCATTGTATAATCCTATGTTCACACGAAAGTCAATGCTGATGGAGATGTCGTTATCGTTCATGCACACACTATTTACCATCACTCGCAACTTCCTCCTCTACTTCTTCTGCGAAGGGTGTGAAGGGTTCGAACATCATTATGATGAAACTGTCTTGATCGAACGTCTTCTTGGCTTTGACGATTCTCGGTTTGCAGTTCGTCTTCTTCTTTTTCTTGTCTCCTTTCTTACTGGATCTGCGGACATACACGAACTATGTCTCAACATCGTGAATATTTAATACACTTGTTAACGTAAAACTCTTATTATTTTATACTCACTTTTCTATGACTTCCTCCTCGGGTTTCGATGTACCGATATCCTTAAACGGACGATCATTGTACGGACCGCACACATCTTCACCTTGATCCTGTTCGGACTGGCATGCCACATCTTCACTTTGGGCTTTACTGAAATAAACATATTTATCATTAGTTATATAACACATAACAACACTTTCACGTTAACGCACAATTATAATTCTACTTACCCGAGATACACTTTACAATTCTTTCCGCATTGAGCATAAGATGTGATCGAATCATGATGGGAAGGATTCTTGCAAATCACTTGATGCATCTTTCCATCACACGTTTCATCGTGGTGCTCAACCCAATGCTTTTGCAAATCTTCGAAATTACGTAGATTCTCCCAGAATCTGGTATCACTTTCAATGATAGGTGTTGTTGTTCCACTCATCTTGACGTTGCGATGTGAAGTGAGAATGCATTCGTTCCCTAGTGAGCAGATGGGTGATGAAACGTGATCATACCTGTCTCCCCCCTCCCCATCCTATCGTCGATTGTACTTAACGTACGGAGGGTTTGTGTGAAGTGAGGACACGTTCGTTCCCGAGCTGGCGGGACAGGGTGAGACCTGTTAATTCGAATTTACTCACATATGCACAAATCTTGAGGAATGACAACACGTCATCACCCTTATACTTCAATGTGGAATAGATTTATATTTTCTCGTACCTCGATGTGGGAATGGAATTTAACCTTTTCTTAACCTTTACATCGCTCTTGGATACAATAGCTCAAGGAGAGATTCTGCATAGGGAACACCCCTTACCAGAATGTCTTATTACATTTATTTTCATAAATCTCTCCCAGTAAACATACCTAATCTTTCTCTCGATATTCTTTTATCTAAAGAATAACGATACTGCATCATATATCATACACTAAACGTAATAGATATCAAGCCCTACACTCGATATTCATACATGAGAGTTCAAGCACAGACATCGAAGCACTGAACGTAATAGATATCAAACCCTAGACTCGATATTCATACATGAGAGTTCAAGCACAGTCATCGAAGAATTACTATCAATACATTTAATTCAAACATCCCCGGAACCCCCGTTACCCACCCCGCCCCATCACAATAATCGAACCCTAGACTTCGATATTCATACATGAGAGTTCAAGCACACACACACATCGGAAAGAATTCACATTTAATTCAAACATCCCCGGAACCCCCGTTACCCATTCCACCCATCACACATTACACATCACACACACACACACACACACAATCATCATCATCATCATCATCACCCCAACCCTCAAACACATCTCACTGCACAGGGGAGAACGGCACTACGCCAACACTCCCCTTCTTTTACAACTCGATTTTCATATAGGAGAGTTCTAAATCAATGAGCATTCTACATCACTCATATATTAACACAGAGGAGAGTTCAACATCGAATCTACACTGTGCTGAAACTCTCAATTCTATACTACTATTATGTTTTCATTTTATTAGCTCATCTGCATAATACACAATTTTTATAAACAATAACAAATTAAAACAATATAGATTGATGCGTGTGTTTAGGCTTTCACGACAAAGGCTGTTATTAAAGTACTCCAAAATATTTTCAGAGCATGGCCTCTTAGTTCAAATGTGGAAGTTACGACTATACGTTTCGTAAGTGCCAGTACGCCACTGCTAATGATACCACTTGAGTGCACAACACACGAAAATGAAGAGACGTGTCGGAGCACTCCCTCTGGCGCAAAGATTATGACATTAGCCTTCAAGTGAAAGTGAAGCGAGTTCGGATCTGCTTCACCTTTGGGCCTTTTTGTTTCTTTGTTTAATAGTTTACCTAACATTTAATTCTTGTATAAATGTATGCATTTTACGGATAATTTTGCCTTTTCAGTGCAATTATTTGCAATTCTTTCTAACAAAGGTTGAATCCTGCTTAATATTTTTCACATGTTGTACGTCTAAATGAAAGCTGTTTTAAAGGGCGAACGAACTTACATAAAATAAAATGTAAATGGAGCCTTTTATTTCAGGTATATAGGAACTGCTAGAAATAGCGACCTGCGTTTTCAATGCGAAGTTGACAGCTGCAAAGGAACGATTGCCGTACTCTGTCCAAAGTTCGTTGTGTGTGTTATTGCACTGGCCAAACAGATTCAGGTCCTTAGTTACGAATCACGCCATTTCTTTCTTTTATAATTTGCATATCAAAAAGAGGAAGGATACAAAAGTTTACTAAAAGACAGGAACCGAACTAATGACTTTGAAACCCATTTTTTGGCGTTACGAATTGGGGCATGGACAGTTGCAGAAACACCACTGGACTATATGATGCAAGAAGGTAGTTAATTACTGCTCGGTATTGCATTGGTAGGTGATTAGTTAGTTTGACGAGTCTTTGAGGCATTAATTCTCGAGAAAGCCAATAACGAACTACCAAGAATCGGCATTTCTATACTCGGTAAGTAGTGTTAAAGACATTCTAGTCCAATAATTTCACCCACTTTGTTTAAATAAGAACTTATGAACATATGGTGCCTATTAGGTTTAACCTAATTAACTACGTTAATTTAGCCGCACACCATGCATTGCCTATATTAATATCCTTGTATTAGTCACGTATGCAATCACTGAAATTATCTTGGTGTACATCATTAACACCCTTTACATTTATTTCGTTTCGATTCTCTTGCACATTTCACTACCCTCGGTTAGTCAACAGTGAAAATTATTTTTAAAGATTACTGAGAGTTGGGTCACAGCTGGGAACAGTGAAACTTTCTGAGGGCAATTTAACGATTTTCACAGTTCAGGTCTGTCATTTGGAGCGGAAATGAACATAATTCTTACTCCTACTTCATTATTAATGCTTGCTTTAAGTTTAAATTAAGCTCCAAAGAGTATAATCGCTCTCCATTAAATATTTGCTTACCCACACTTAAAGAGAAACTAAGTTGGTAGTCTTTAATTGTGAGATGTAAGAACGAGGAGCTTAACAGCTCTCCTAAATATTCCACAAAAGAAGTAAAAGAAACATGTATGATATATTTTAAATATATAAATCTTAGTAAAGCAAAGTTAGTTCATTTAAACATTTGTCAGAAAATTAAAAGCCAGCACTTCTTTTATTTGAACAGACAATACAAGAAAACAACAAGACGTATAGCAATAGTAACCCTTTCCATAGAATGTAAAAAGCTAAGGGGTAGAGCCATAAGTGGTAAGCTCACGCACCAACCAGCGCAGATCTAATGCGGCTAACACTTCCCAGGAGGAAGGGATCCACTTGATGTAGAATTTCGTAGAATTTGGAACCTTAGTCATAAAACACAAATGCCATCCAATGGTTGATAGCAAATCTATACGTTTCCAAATCTTATGTTAACTGCGTCAACAACATGAGTTTAAATGGTGTGTTTGTACCAAAGTATGGTTGTTTCCGTAAATATCGAGAATGAAATTGACCTTTTATTGGAACGTCGAAACTTCTTCGATTTGTTCTAATTCTCCGTAGATTATCTAAAAGTCTCTGGCAGCATTCTCTGCATTTATTTTTATTTAAACACAAGAATATTCCTAATAATTGACTTCTTCCTCTTGATGCTTATATACCATTTCTATCATAAATAAGCGGTTTCGTCTGAGGTCCCTCATTCGTGAAGCCCGGATTCGGTTCCCGTGGCCGATCCGAACAATGAGTTTTTTCGGGGCGTTTCCCGCGGTGCTAGGTGAATGCCCCCAAATTTCCTGTTCCTCTATTTTACCTCCATTATCTTTTCACATCGTCTCTCACTTGGTGGTTTCTTTCAGGGTACAAGTGTCGGCGGGAATCTCAGTGGTGCATGGCAGGATGATATGTTCTGGCTAAACATTTTCTCCTACGATGGGACGGACTCCGGTTCCCAAACCGGCCTAGTGGGTCGATTCAGTTACCCGGCAGGATGGATGCCGGTTGTGCCAGCCTGCCTATTTCCAGCTCTGGAGGCGACCTCGGGTCTCCGAGCCTAGCCTCATGCATTGTTTCGGGCATTGTTAGGGGGTACGCCGGTTGTCTTGGACTGCCGAGGAGTTTGCAACTGGTAAAGTTTAGGCACACCGCCTTCTGTCGGTACTATCGTGACTTCTTGGGGTCGGTTACCCTCTGTCTCATCTCGCCTTATCCTTTCTCCCGGGGTTGTCCTACTTGGGGCATAGGTACAAAAGACCGATCTGGTCGACCTGTGAAGACCCCTCCCTTCGTAGGGGAGGGGATCCGTCCCCTTCAGCTGCTGTGGTGCGAGCGTTGCGGACCCTTAGCACTCGTGGTACATCTGACGTTACTAGAGGAACCTCGGGCTGAACATTCGAGCCCCTCCCTGAGTGGGAGTTGTTCGGATTGGGTTGGACTTGAGAGGGCAGTGTGTTCCCGTTACCCGCGGGAGATCGGGTTCCTCCGGCCAGGCTTTGGCCGCCCGGAGGGGGCAGAGGGTTGCTTAAAAGGCCCCGGATACTAGCCTACAGAGCTAGTAGAAGGTGTGCTAGACCACCAGACGGCCCCGCCGAGGTTATTCGGTACTCTTCCCTGCGGGGTTGACGCGCTTAAGTGGCGTATCCTCTTCCATCCCGTCTTGACGTTGTTGTCGATGGAGGTGGGGGCTTTTTACACTCAAGGTATTGCTCCAAAGAAAAAACCATCGTTTCCGGGTTGATAGAAGCCGGAGCCTTCGGACTTTCGGGTAGACTTCGCGCCAATATGTCGAGACCCCTTCGTAAAGTCCTATCCTATCATAAATAGCAATATATTTACTCCAACCTCCAGTATATAATTAACAAAACATGGCAAACGATAAACACGTATGGAGATCATTGCGAAGTTATACATCAACCTCATACCTAAATCCCTCTTGATAACTTCGTTAGGAATGCTGTTCAGTTTTATAGTCTTTAATACCGTATACAATATAACATTCTGTAGCTTAAATGCCACTGACGTTGACACTGTGCTAGAAAAAGCCCCATTTTTATTATAGGTAATGATTTTCAGTAATGTAAACCATTTAATTAAGAATTTGAGTTACCGTTTCACAAAACTAATAAAAAATTTAACTGGTAGTGAAACTGAGCTAACAGTCAAAACCAGCCTTAAACCTCTGGGTATAAAAGTCAGAAATCGATCTTGAACAGGCAGAGTAAGTTATTATCTTAGCCAAGAAAGCTATGGGAGAAACTCATTCGCACATATTCCAGGCAACCTTCATATTCTCTTTCGCTTCATGACTGTTTGATTTACCGTCACACTTAAAAAGAGCTTTATTTTCAGACCGCGTTTATGATCCACTTCCTCAAGTTTTCCAATATCTGTGGAGTGACGCAATGAATAAAAATTAAGAAAATTGAGACGTGAGCATATGGCACTCTAAGTTTTATGAGTATTGATCCCAAGTGAAGCGTAAACCTAAACAGGGTGTTTTCCAGAATTGACGCACCTGCGTAAAGCATATAGATACCCTGAGTCAAATTTATAACCCCCTTTACTTCTGTTTTCTTGAATAAACTAATACTATGAAAAGACCCTACACTCATATCAGTAGCTACTCGATAGCAACGCGATAGATATTAACGAGGGTGGTCTGACAAGTTTCCAACTTCCACATGAAGATTGCAGCACTCGTAAATTAAAGCTAGTGAATTTCGTTACTCCTCTGTTAACAGTTATTCACCAAAGTTTCAGCTATTTTGGACGCTCACTTGTTATGTAACAGTCGTTTGAGTGAGTTAATGTGGGTGTTTTTATGAAAACAGACAAAATCGAGTATCAAGCTGTCATTAAATATTTGTTTTTGAAAGACAATACGCCTACGCAGATCAAATATGAGTTGGATTCCGTGTATGGGGACACAGCACCATCATTTACTACAGTGAAAGTTTGGGCAGCTGAATTTAAACGTGGCCGTAAGAGCTTGGGACACAATGAATTTTCACGACGTCCAAAAACTGCAACTAACGACGAAAACATCTCAAAGTTCACCAAATGGTGCTAGACGCCGCCTAATTAAAGTGAGAGAGATAGCAGAGACTATGAACATGTCAAAAGAACGTGTTTGTCACATATTAGATCAACATTTAGACATGAGAAAGCTGTCCTTACGTTGGGTTCCACATTTGCTCACGTTAGACCAAAAACGTGATCGAGTGAACATTTCCAACGCTCTTTTGGCGCAGTTTAGGCGCAATAAATCCCAGTTTTGGCGCTGATTAATTACTGTGGATGAAACTTGGATACACCAATATATGTCCAAAACAAAAACACAGTCCAAACAGTGGACTGCAAAGGGAGAACTGAAAGCAAAACAAGCATAAACTGTTGGCGACTGGCGACTGTTTTTTGGGGACAGTCATGGAGTTATTTTAATCGATTATCTTCAAAAAGGAAAACCATTACAGGAGTTTGTCAATCGTTCGGTTCGCTCCCAGGTGTCCTTCTCAAGTACCGGCGTGCACACAATTATCTACTACGCATTATATACTACGCATCATTCCTTGACAAGCTGACGGCATATCTTGAGGAAAAGCGACCACATTTGCAGAAAAAGAAAAACCTGTTTCAACAAGACAACGCATCGTCTCACACCTCAGCTGTTTCAATTGCAAAAATCCACGAATTACGGTTTGAACTGCTTAACCATCCGCCTTACTCAGCACATCTAGCCTCAAGCGACTTATTTTTGTTACCTCATCTGAAAATTTCGCTTGGAGGACAGATTTTCGTCAAATGAAGAGGCAAACACCTTCGTTAACAGTTACAAACAGTGGACTGCAAAGGGGCAACCAGCTCCAAAAAGAGCAAAACCTCTTTGTTTTCGGCTGGGAAAGTGATGGCGACTTTTTTTTTGTAACAGTTGTCGAGTTATTGATTTAATCGATTATCTTCAAAAAGGAAAAACCATTACAGGAGCATACTACGCATTCATTTCTTGACAAGTGAAGGCAGAACTTGCGGAAAAGCGGCCACATTTGCAGAAAAGGAAAATCATGTTTCACCAAGACAACGCACCGTCTCACACCTCAGCGGTTCCAATGGCGAAAATCCACGAATTACGGTTTGAGCTACTTGACCATCGCCTTACTCACCAGATCTAGACCCAAGCAACTTCTTTTTGTCCCCTCATCTGAAAATTTCGCTTGGAGAACATAGATTTTCGTCAAATGAAGAGGCACTCATCTTCGTAAAGATTATTTTGCAGAGAAGAACGCCGAGTACAATTTGGACGGGCTACAGAGTTGGGAGCTTCGCCGGGAGAAGTGTGTAGAGTTATAAGGAGACTATGTTGAAAAATAAAAAATAAAAAAATTCTAAAAGAATATTTAGTAGCTTTACCAGGTCGGAAATTTTCCAGTCCATCCTCGTATATTCTCTTCTGCTTGTCAACGTATGAGACCATTCTAAAGGTTTATTTGATTTGTTATACTTACTATCTCACTTTTAAATGCAATGGAAATGGACTACAAGGTAACAAATTAGTAGGCAATTTATAGAGGATGTCCCAAAATTCTACCGACTATGGTAGCTGATAGATAATATTACTTTAAAGACTTCATGTTAAGGAAAGTATTTTGCTGCGGTGTTTCATTTAAGCGTTGAACTAGTTAATGTCAAAGCAAAAGCTGGAGCGCACGTTCATTGACTTAACACACAGAGTGACGTAATCTGCCATGCTCTTGCAAATACCAACCAGTTTTCTGATTTCCACAAGGCCCTCTTCAGATTCAACAGGTATTTCACACACTACAGTCTTCATGCCCCAACAAAAAGAGAAGTCACGGGAGCGTGCCGGCCAGGCAAGTCCTCCTCTGCCTATCCAGTGATAAGCGTAAGATGATGACGTCTTTCTTTTATAAGTGACTTATTCTTTTAGAAACCAAATTACAGATATAAATCAATAATTAGAAGTGCGTTATCTCATGGAGCAGAAACTTGGACCTAAATTAGGAATTCGAAATTAAAATCATTGTCTATCGAAATGGACTGTTTCAGGAGGTTCACTATAGACTATAAATAAGAAAAGATCTCAAACAAAGTGATAAGACAAACCACGACAGATCTAATTATCTTAAAAGGGAATACTGCTACATGCCCGTTTCATTCTATCTGTTTATATCTTATAAAAACATGCCTGCCTCGGTAGCGTAGATGGTAGCGTGTCTGCCTCACGTTCAAGAGGTCCCGAGTTCGAATCTTGGTCAGGGTGAGTTACCTGGATAAGGTAACCGTCCGATATGAAAACGTTGGAGGACGTAAATTACAATATACATATATATATATATATAACGATTCTTCTTGCCAGAGATTGAAGGTGTTTGTAATGCAACTACAGTTAGTAAGATAATGAAAGTGATGCATTATTTTAGTTTTTGATTCCGCTGGAGTAATTTGAATATTATGATAATTTTGCATTGTGAACCTGTAGAATAATTAATTTCTTCTAAACTATGCAACAGATAATTCTGAAAATTTGTGTGGAACTTTACAATATTGACACCGATCGCATTTTTGTGACTGGCGTGGCCGGCTCGCACAAAGGGAGAGAGAATACGGCGCGGAGATAAAAGCCTGCCGAAACAGATAAAGATAGATGACTGGAAGGATTGTATTTCTAGTGCGTCTTGATTGTTAGAGAACATTCCACAAATTTCTAGGGCAATGAGTGGAACTATAAAAGAAGCCGCGGATCGCTAGTTTAGTCAGTCGTAATGGAACTCGATAATTGCGTGCGTGCAGCGGTGATTTGAAAATGAACTCTTTTGTTTATTTACCTGTGCAGAAGCGACGAGAGATTGTGTTGGTTTATGTTACGTCAGCTTGCTTCCAAGGGTATACAAACTATCTTAAATAAAGAGCACTTTGAATTTCTGCAACCCATTTTTAATTCTATGAATCCACAAAGTCACAATATAAAGCTCTTTCCACTTGACATTCTGCGAGCTGCGTCAGCGGCTTTATAATCTTGTTTCTAGTAGTATTTTGGAAGGACTCTAAGTTCAAACTTTGTTATCTCCATTTTGTGATTGTTTATTAAAAACTGAAGACTGATACATGCTGGCAATGTACGCAACCTTAGCTCTGGTATACTGTAAGCAGCATTGCCAAATCAAATTAACCCAATAAATTTTCCAAAACACCCGAAACGTTACGTAACTTATGAGACACTATAATATATAATATATAAAGTTAAGAAATGGAATTGGTCATTAAAAAGATAAGCAAGGTATAATTTTAAGTTCGAGATAATGGATCACCATATTTAGGAGAATTTAAGTTATAGAAATATCAGAGATCTGTCACCTTAAGTTCAGTAGAACATTGGTTATAGAACATAAAATATAAAACAATCTAACATAGCTCTAAGTACATGGTGCATAGAATATAGAACATTGATAGTCATCACCCATGTGGTGCGGATTTTTAGTCCCGGGTATAGGACCGGTGCCCACTCAGCATCGTGAGGAAAGTGAGGAGCTTACGCTAGGTAAGCGGCCCTGATCATGAAAACCAACATACCGGCTGGGGGATGCCGAGATGCTGACCACATCTCCTCCCCGTGTCGGTTGGATAATCGCCCACCTCTAACTTGAGCATATGGGCGTGAGGCCGGCAGTCGGGTTGGTCGGCCTAGGCCTTCTAATAGGGCTGCCGCGCCAGAGATTATTAATAGTCATGACAGTAAATAAGGAAGTGCCGACAAGCAAGCATGAGGCTCTTAGGATTTGCTACCCTAATGCGCTCATAGCAGCAACTCCCTGCACAAATAGGGGGTTTCTTACCTTTCAGGAATGGATTAACCATTTATTTATTAATTTATTACCTTATTACTCTATTTAATTAATGTATTTATTGTTTAGTTATTCATTTATTCATATATTCATTTGTTCATATATTCGTTGATTTACTTATTCATTTATTTATTCAGTTATTTATCTACATATGTACTTATCTACTAATCTATTCGTTCGTTCGATCGTGCGTGCGTGCGTTCGTCCGTCCGTCCGTCCATCCATCCATCCATCCATCCATCCATCCACCCACCCAGCCACCCACCCATCCATCCACCCATCCATCCATCCACCCATCCATCCATCCATCCACCCATCCGTCCGTCCGTCCGTCCATCCGTCCGTCCGTCCCTCCCTCCGTCCGTCCTTCCATCCGTGCAACTGTCCATCCGTCCATCCATCCATCCACACATCCATCCACCCACCCATCCATCCTCCCATCCATTCATCCACCCACCCGTCCGTCCATCCGTCCATCCGTCCATCCGTCCATTCGTCCACCCGTCCACTCGTCCATCCATCCATCCATCCACCCATCCACCCACCCGTCCATCCATCCACCCACCCACCCACCCATCCATCCATCCATCCATCCATCCGTCTGTCCGTCCGTCCGTCCATCCATCCATCCGTCTGTCCGTCCGTCCATCCATCCATCCATCCATTCCATTCCATTCCTTCCTTCCTTCATTCATTCATGCATGCATTTCTTTATATATTTATTCATTTATTCATTCATTTATTCCTTTATTTATTTAGTAGAAGTTGTATAATGAATATGGTAATTTAAAAGCCTGGACTGCACACTTAACCATATTCCTTGTACCTTTTATTTTTAAGAATCTTAGTACAAATAACTAAATAGACAACAAAATATTAGATTAAATAGCACATTCAAATCTATAAGGCTGCATGGAGTAGATTTTTTTTATAATATTACCCTTTACACCTAAACTCAAATCCTTACATGTTTTATTTTATCGCTGTATTATTTAGTTAGGAATAATGTTTCTATACGCAAACAAAGCATGCAGCAGTAACATATGTCCACGCTATGCAAATAGCGTGTTACTGCCGACAAAATATGGTATCTTGGGCACCACGGATAATTGCAAGCCAACACTCGCTTGGGGAAACACGAGTACCAGCGTTAGAGTACCCTAACTGTGGCGCCCAGTT